>CM062374.1:6867978-8095478 GCA_031216125.1 Dalbergia cochinchinensis
TAAATAATACTGAATGATAGTTTTAGAATACAATTTTATTAAAAATCACTTATAGTACTACTTTTTCTAGAAGTTGAGTATCATTGGCTTTTGAAAAATTTGAAGTACTTTTTTTAAAAAGTCAATCTAAACACCATAAAAATTACATTGAAGCACTTCTTTTAAAAACAAGACCTTTATTTTAGAAAAAAAGTCAATCCAAATGCATTCTTGGAGGGCTTTTTTTTTATAAACTTTTGATATTATATAATTTTTTTAGAGTAAATACACAAATTAGTTCCTGACAATTTTATTGATGAAAAATTAATCTTTGAAAAAAAATATTAGTGTTGAGGTTCTTACAAATATAAAAATAGTACACTATTGTCTATAGATAAGTTGGTCCCTAATAATAAAAAATTAATATTGAGATCTCTCACAATTGTGAAAATAGGACATATAGGTCCCTGACTCACTTGTAACCTGTTAAATGCTGACATGGACTTTAATTATTGATATATGTGATAGTAATTAATCTCAATCAACACTAACTAAAACAAACCCTTTTATTTTTTATTTTTTCTTTTTTGCAAATTCCTACCCTAACATTCTAACATTTTGTAACATTCTAGTTTTTAACCCAATACTCTAGAACATATTTAGGTTAATCATTAGTCTGTTACGTCATAGTTTCCTCTTTACTTTAAAATACTTAGCGAAAAATACAGGTAAATTTTTTTTTGAAACGTAAAAGCAAAGCGAGACCCGCCCATATGGCGAATGATGAAACATGAAAGCAATAAAACACAAATACAAATAAACATCTCATGAACATCCAATCGTAAAGCATATAGTTGCGCAGCATGATAAAATAACCCACATATATAGATATATAATATGCCCACTCAAAAAGAAGCGGGACTTAGTATAGTACAACATGAAACGAATACAACTGAAATAGAAATACATGGAAACATGAAAAGGGGAAACACCCACACCCTAGTGCACCTAAAATGGGTAACCTTTCCAAACAAAAGAAAGCTACCATAATCTACATGTGGTGTGTACAATATCACTCCTCAAGCACCTCTACTGTTGGTAGTTCGGGTAGGGTGAGACATAGCCGATCCAAGGACGAAGCTCATCTGGAGTGGGTACTCGCTGTGGCTGGACATGAACTCCTCGACAGGGACACATGGACTGCCTCGAGCCAATCTTGGCTGTGTGACCGTCTCCTCACTACCCTTTACCCTTAGTGGGGGAGTAGGGGTAGAGCTCTCGGAGTAAGGGTGGGTAGGCAGGTCCTCCGACGGATCGGTTTCTGAGATGTATGTACGCGGCACATAGTTGGGGTAGTCGTGCACAGCCGACGTGAAAGTGTGCATATGGAGCACCCTCTCATTATGCGTGCGAGCACGCTCAAAAACTCGATTGTCGTCGCTGTGTGGTGTTGTCGGGGAGAAGCGATGAGTATGTACAGGGTAGGCGAAGGGTCGTCCAACGAACATGAAGACACCAACAGTACATTGACCCTCAAAATGATACGATCCATGCTCCGGATCATGGTGCACTTCCCACGTCGGGGAATCCACAAAAACCACAAACGTCGCCATCTGAAGACGTGACGGGAAGAAAAGATAGAGGGAGTGAGAATCTTGCTAAAGAAACTTAGTAGGGCAACCTCCTATCTAGGTGTCATCATCTATATCTTCAGGAACCTTGGGTTTAGTGTATGAAATAAGTGAACAAGCATCAAGTTCATTTTTAAGCTTCAAAACATAGTTAGCCAAGGCCCGTTCATTTTAGAATGATTCTTAGTGTCATGAATGCAATATGGTAAAGAATGTATGCATGACGCTACTTAATGCAAGAATATTAATCATAACATCAAGAAACATCATAATTAGTGGCATAAAGTGACAATTTAAATCTCATGTGGGAAGACTTTTGTGACATAATCACCATACTTTACTTTCTCATGGGGCCACCCTAAAAGACATTTGCTCCGGGGGTGCTCAGCCGAACCGGTGTCACCTAGAACGTGTCACATCTCTGGGTTATGAGCTTATACCTAACTAGTCGTCACTAGTTCTTACTTATCCCTTATCGATAAGCGTATCATAAATAAATCCTGACTCTTTAGTACGGGCTAGGGGCCATTTTCTTGGGGGTGCTCGACCGAACCGGTGTCATCCAAGAACACATCTTAGTACCTCATCTCTTTTAAAGAAAATTCTCATATGTTTTTCAAAAACTTTTCTAAGTCCCCAAATTTGTCAAAAGTTCGGCAGCATAACTACAGCTCGTCGAATTTCTTCCAAATTTACTTTATGCCACATAAACAAATAGAGCATGCATCCTCAATCATAATTTCATACATATACATAATCATTTTCAAATAAAACATGCATTCTCACGTAACATCCTAGCTCATTATGCTCTTGAACCTATGGTGTCTTATGCTTTGACTCTTACGGGCCTTAAGCTTGAGCTATAATTATTCTATCGTTCTCTATCAAACTCTTATACACCTAGGGATTCATAACTAATAATTTTTACTAGCACTTATGTCCATTAATAAATCTGGGCAACATCATACTCTAAGGGCAGAATTACATTTTCATGATTACGGGACTCTAGCACTTACGTTTTAGACCCTTTCTCGGTTCTATCTTCGCCTAAGGCGCTATAAATTAAATCCAAGCCATTTATGAGACATTCCTCTGCCTATGGACTAATTATAAATCATGTTTACTATATTATAAGGGTACTGGACAAAATCAAAAAATTAAATGTTCTAAGAGTTCTAGAATTGCATTTTTACGGTTTTTCAATTACTAGTTTCTCTATGAGTGCTAAAATTCAATTCCACATCAAATGTTACCGAGTTTTTCATAAATAAACAATCCTAATCTGATTATTATCATACTAAAATAATTTTGGCAGTGTCTAAAAATAAATGGGTCAAAACTATACTAAAACTCAACTTTACGGTTTGTCAATAAGACTAGTTTCTTTCCTAACTTGCATAGAAAGGTTCTCAACTTATTATACATAATTTTATCACATTCCAACATACCAAAACAACATCATACAGCAGCAAACATACCATGACAGGAGCGAATTCATATATGTTCATATCATGCATGAAATTTCATTTTTAACAAGCATAAGTTACTAGTTTCTCATGGATTCACTTTAGGACTTCTAAAACTCTTTGGAAACCAACTTATTTCACTAAAATCATCATAAACTAAACAAGGGCAGCAACCATTTGAGTTGGCCCAAGATTTAAAATTTAGAACGCAAAATCATACTCGAAATATTCTTTGAGTTTTCCTACGCTTAAGAAAATCCTAAGGCATAGGTTATGGGCACTCGTGGCTAGATGAAACTCATGGCAAGCTCATCATCATCACATGGCCGAATTGTGCATTCAAGGGAATGCTTCCATAACCAAACTTTAGCTTGAGATAAAAGGGTAAGTCTTTGAACTCTAGGTTCTTTAAGTGATGACATAATATAAACGTGCCATGCATTCCATTTTATTCTTCATTATAAAGTAAAGTGAGAGCCTCAAGGTAAATATGAGATGCAAGAACTTAAAGCATAAACATGAGGTGCTAGGAACATAGATATGCAAGACTTGAAAAAAAATATGCAAAACTTGAAAGTAAATATGCAAGATTTGAAAGTAAATATGCAAGACTTGAAGGTAAAGATGCAAGACTTGAAGGTAAATATGCAAGTCCATTTTATCTTTTGGGATTTAAGTGATGACTTGAAATATAAATATGAATGCAAGTCCGGTTCTTTATTTTAGTGATCTAGACTCCACAACAATTGACTTTAAGGCCGAAATAGGTGAGCTTCGAGATTAATCGTTAGGTGATAAGAGAATGCAACTCTTGTTTTAATCTTTACGTTGTAGGTGATTAGCTCAAAAATAAATATGCTAGGCAAGGAAAATAAATATGGGTGCAAGTTCATTTTATATTCTTCACTAGAGCTTTTGCAAGACTTTAAATGAACTAAAACCTCAACCCAAACTTATCATAGCAAGATAAAGTGAACTTTAGAGTTCTTTGTACCAAGGTGTTAAAGGAACCTTATGGTTTGAACATCATCATCAAGTTCAAGGAAATGGATTAAAAGAAACAAGTTAAACATTAATATTATTTAAAGAACCAAAAATGGATCAAGTTAGAAAACCAAGCTTTGAGTTTTAGAAACCATGTCACCATGTCTTTGGTGACAAAACCAAGACATCAAAGAAAAGGTAACCATGGCTGAAACCATGGAGGAAAAAGGATGGAACTTTCAAACTCTAGAGGCTATGATCTCGATGATACATCAACATCAACATCATGTGCTCTCATCCTTGAGTCATTTTTATCCAAAAATACACCCTCAAAAGCCAAACCCACACAAAGAAAAGGAGAAGGAAAAGGAAAGGGATAACCCAAAATGTGTTGAGATTAAGACTAAGTTTCAAGCTTTAGAGGTTTCTCAAATGGTAATCATGAGTTTACTATCTCGAAACCTCATCATCAAGCCATGGTTTTTTCTTCCAAGTTAGGCCATCATGGCCGAAACCAAGAGGAAGAAAAAGGAAACCAAGAAACCGAAAAAGAAGGAAAAGAAAAAGAAAGAAGAACTAAGAGGTTCAAGGGAAATCATGAAGCACATAACTAAATAACAACTTTTAATGAATGAAACACTTGAAAGAAATCCCTACCAAGTGAAATTAGATTGAAGAAGATGAAGAAGATAAAGAGGTTGAAGAAGAAGAACTCTTGATCTTGAGAGAAAAAGGAAAACTTTGAGTGCTCTAAGAAACTAAAACTTAGCAAATGACTAAAGGTGGCTCAAGTTCTCCTAAGTGTACTATTTATAGAAAACAAAACATGAGGGGTGGAAATGGGGGGAAGGGATGGTGCCATTTCTAGGGGAGGAGGGAGGAAAAAATATCTCGGTTATGTCATTTCAAGGTAAGGTGTAGGCATGGGTTTAGGCATAGGTTTAGGCATAGTGTATGCATGGTTCTTTGAGTGTGTGAGTGAACAAATTTGTGATGCAAGAGGGGATGAGGTGGTGACACTTTTGGGGGATCCAAGGGGAGGAAAATCTTTCATTTAATTGTGATTTAGAGGTGTGTTTAGATGTAACTTTGATTAGGCTTAGGATTAGGAACTTCTAAGTAGGTGTGTAAGTGAAAGGATAGGTAATTAAGGCTATGTTAAGGCATGATTAGTGAGCATTCTAGCTCATTAGTGGGGATCAAAATCCTACTCTAGCTAGGCTCCTTGGAGTATGGAGAGTGAATAGTAAAAAATACTATTCAAGATTCTATATTCTAGAAACTTGAGTTTTTAAAAGAAAAAGGAGTTTTGAATTTAATCTAAGCAATCTTAGGTTCTAATTAATTTTAATGACTTATTTTAACTCTAGATTAATTATGGAAATTAATTAATCTTTGATTAGAGCCCAATATTGCTTAGATTTGCTTAATTACATCATTAAGTTCAAATGACACTATGCTAGGGGCAAAATCGTAATTTTACACAAAAACTGCCTGGGATCACCTGGACTTAAACAGATACTTTTAAATACATGAAAACGTCATTTTAAATCTTTGAGGGAAGTTTTGGGCTCGAACGGCACCTTTACCCGCAAAAAATGCTACAGGGGTATTTTGGTCATTTTGACCCGAAACTGCAGAAAACACAATTTTCATTCCAAATCACTCAAGGACCATCCAATCCCCTTCAAAGATTAAGTTGACCCTTCGAGGACTGCCGGGCCGGTTATCCTAGAATTTCGGGTAGAAAATAACCTCAGGGGCATTTTGGTCATTTTTTTCAGACAGAAAATTGGGGCGTTACACATTTCACCATATCTATTATTATCAAGAAAGAAATCTCTAGCCCCCAATTTATCATTCTAAGAAAGGAAGCAGATTTGGAATCAAATTCCTTATGCTTTATCATCACTTTATTATGAGACACTATGGTATCAATATCATAAGGTCATACTTATTTCTCCAAAAGAGCTATTTGCTAGAGTATAATGATTGCATATTATAAAACAATACTATACCATCATGCTTGGTATGAGATGCTCTATTAGATTTTGAAATATTTAGGTAGGGATTTGGAAAAATGAAAGGTTGCATTTCAATAAATTGGGATTAGTAGGTGCTACATAGATCAATAATTAAAGTCCACCTCATCATTTAGTAGGTTGCAGCACAGTGAAGGACCTGTAGTGTCATATTTTTATCATAGATTAATTTTTCCATCAATAAAATTTTTAGGAACCTATAGTGTCATATTTTTGTACTTGTGAGGGAACTCCATGGTAATATTTTTTTTTATTAGAAACCAATTTATCTATCAATAAAATTATCAGGGACCTATAATGTCATATTTTTGTAATTGTGAGGGACCTCAATATTAATATTTTTTTGTAGGGGGTTAATTTGAGTGTTTACTTTTTTTTCAACAAAGATATTAGGAAAATGGTTAGGAACAATAGTCAAACTCATGATCTCCCTTAGTCGTTACGACCTGACTAGGGAATGTGGCCAACATGTGAGGAATCTCATCCCCATATAAGTTTTATGACCTTTGAGTCTCTCTATATGCGCATTTAATCATAAAATCCATCTTTAAAACATAAATTCATCTCTAACATAAATCATTTTCTTTTTGGAAATCAAACCACCATAAACAATAATTTCATAATTAAACTCTAAATCTGTCTCTGTAATACAAAATATAAAAATTGCTCTCTGTACAAAATAACTAGGAAATCTATAATCGTAAATACAAAATAATCATGATAAATCAATGTACGTGACCCTACCCGCAATGACACTAGAGCACTCTATATTAACAACAAAAAGAACGCTTCACTCCGATGTGAAGCTCATCAATTGAAAAGCTCTATTGCTAAGGAGGAGGTGCCTGAGAGGGACCCGCAGTAACTAATGTATCTATAATGGAAAAAAGGGAGAGGGGTAAGTTTTATTTAAAACTTAGTGAGTAGACCCTCACCCGTAACCTTCTCATGGACTAGTAACAAGAATATATATATATATATAATCATAAAAACTCAACAATGCAATTTCCCTAAAATCATTTTTCATACATACATACATAATAGCTCCTAAATCCATAATCCTTGAAAATATAAATAGCAGTACTCTAGTAGAGAAACAAAAATCTCTGATTATACACAATGTAACACCCTAATATTTAACTCAATACGCCTAGGATGTATTTAAGTTAACTATTAGTTATTACTCTTTTGTTTCAGTCCTTCATTTTGGTTTTAGAAAATACTTAGAAAAATATGGGTAAAATTTTTCTTTTTGAAAGGAAAAACAAAACGTGAGCCATACACATGTGTAGGGTAGACTACATTGTCATCTTGCAAGAAATCAAGAGGGAAACACGTCATAGCAAAAGGAACATAATACCATAAAAAGAACCACATCATGATTTAGATACATAAGTAGTCATACCATACACTAGAATAGTAGTAGTAGAGTTAATACAGTCATCAGTGCATCATAAGGAAAACATAAAGAAAGTACATATGGATCTCCCATTTACAACAGTGCATCTAAAAATAGATAACCTCTAAAACAAAATAAGGCTATCCTGGTCGTGAAGGTGTGTACGCACCAGAGTCAGCTACCAGCTCCTACTCCGGACGAGGGGTACATATCCAACCTATTGGGCCAACTCGACTGGGGTAGCCAAGTGGTGAGAGGGTCGGGCGTGTGCTTTGCGGTGGGGTACCATCCTCACTTTACCTTCCTGAAGCAGCTGCGTCACTGCGTCCTCGCTACCCAGCTCCATGGGTATGGTGGGGGAAGAACCCATGGATGGGATGTCTGTCTTGGAGGGGTCGGCCTCAGAGAAGGCTGGGGGTGAATGGGGGATGTACTCCGGATAGGCGTGGATGGTGGAAGCAGCATCAGGGGTGTGACGGATACGCTCTCCTCGTGGGCATGTGCACTCGAAGAGTAGGTCATTGACGAAGGGTGAAATCGGTGTGAACCGGAAGCTCGTAACTGGCTAAGCAAAAGGGCAATCTAGGAACACAAACATGCAGACTGAACAATGGCCTACGAAATGATAGGGCTGGTGTGTGGCGTCAAAATGCAGTTCCCATGTCGGTGCATCAACGTATATCACAAAGGATGCCATCGTCCTCTGAGGACGCGATGGAAAGAAAAGATAGAGGGAGTGAGAAACTTTCTAAAGAATCTCAGTAAGGTATTCTCCTATCTTGGTGTCATCATCTACGTTCTCAGGAAACTCGGGCTTTTTTATGAAAAGGATGAACATGCATACGGTTTGGTTTTAAAGTTCAAAAATACTTCTTACCGAGGCTTACTCATTTTAGTATGCATCTTGGATGTTATGAATGCAACATATCTTATCATGCTATGCATGTCTATGCAACATAGAAATATAAGTAAAGCATATAGAACAAAAATGGATATAGCATGAATTCCTTATTCTTATTCCTTTGGTGACTTAAGCTCATTCTTTCACTTATCGGGGCCATCCTACTACTCTCCCTTTTGAGAGTTCTAGGTTATGAGCTCATACTCACTAGTCGTCACTAGCGTAAATCTTATTCCTTTTGATAAGTTAAATCCCCGACTCTTAAAGTATGGGGTAGGGGGCACTAGGATCACCTTTCAGAACCTTTAATTTGGGGAGTCCAAAGGATCACTTCCTATTTTGGATCACCTCTCATAACCTTTAATTTGGAGAGTCTAGAGGATCATTTCCATGTGTCTTACATCACCTTAAAACAGTTAAGCATGTTACATGAAGATGCAAAGTAGTTCATAACTTATTTCATGTCATGGCATTCTCATAATCATGCATCTCAATATTTATATAAGCATGTTCAACATTTGTTGCAAGTGCCTTCAAATTTCTAAACTCAAAGAAATATGCTCATGGTTCAAGAACACTCATGTAATATCATAAATTCATGTTATACAAGATCATAGATTCATGCCATATGAGGTCATAGATTCATGTTATACAAGATCATAGACTCATGGCATACCAGATCATAGATTCATGTTATACAACTAGAGAAAATACTACTTTGAAATCAAAACATTTTTGTAAAGGTAAATGCCCATAGATTCAAGATTACTTGTGTAAGTTGACAGAGTTAAGTCTTGAGCCTTAGGTATTTAGGTGATGACCTAAACATAAACATGCTAACGCAAGTTTCATTTTAATCTTATCATTATAAAGTGATGGCAAGGAAAAGTAAATGTGCAAGTCTTGAAAATAAACATGAGAATACAAGTTCATTCTTAATCTTTAAGTTTAGGTGATGGCTTGAAACATAAACATGCAAGACAAGAAATATAAACACGAAATGCAAGTTCATTTCTTATATTAAAGCTTTAGGTGATAACTTGGAAATAGATATGATATGCATGTTCAATTCTTTATTTTAGTGCTCTAAGCCCCTCAGAGTATTCACTTTAAATCAACAATCAACTTTAAGGTTGAAATAGGTAGGCTTCGAGATTAATTATTTAGGTGATGGAAAAGAAATATAAACATGAATGCAAGGCTTAAATACAAATATGCAATGTAAGGACTTGAATTATAAATATGAATGCAATCCATTTATTATCTCTTTGAGTCCTAGGCTTAAGACCACCATTTCACTCTCTTTAAAATAACAGTATCTTTATTTGCTAAAAAGAACCTTTTTTTTTAAATGTGAAACCTTCAAGCTTTAGAGATCAAATAAATGATGGTTTTGCACCTAACACCCAAGATCCTCATCATTAAGCCATGGTTTTTTCATTATGTAGGCCATTAAGGCCGAAAATAAAGAGGAAAGAAAAGGAAAATAAAAAACCGAAAAAAAGAGAAAAGAAGAATCAACATTGTAACATTTCAAACCAAGAGTAAAACAAAAGCAAAGAATAGCATTCGTCACACAACTCCCTACCTAGGATGTGTTTCTTTGAACGAGAGTTTGATCTTGGAAAAAGGAGGAGAGGAAGAAGAAGGAGAAGAAGAACTCTTTGAGATGAAACAAAGAGAGCTTGGAGTTGTAAGAGAAATGAACAAAAGGCCTTTTGTGGAGCTCCCTTGTATTTATAGAAAATTTTCAACATGAGGGGAGTGGCAGGAAGGAGTGACTGACGGTCTTTGGGAGGGAAATGAAGAGAAAATATCTTTCTTCACGGTATGGTATAGGTATGGTTTAAGGTATGGTTTAAGGTATGGTTAAGTATGGCTCAAGGTATGGCTCTTTCAGTGTGTAAGTGACTAAGTCACACTATTTGTTCGGCTAAATCACACAGACACTCTCTCATGAAAACAACCAAAGCTAATTATTGTTAACGGAAAAAGGATCACGGTAGAGCTCGGCCAAGAGAAAATAGACCTCGACCAAAGTGTGAAGGATGAGCTCGGCTATGAGATAATAGAGCTTGGTCATGAGGCAGCAGAGCTCGGCCATGAGGTGGAGGTAGTAGAGCTCGTCCATGCAGAGCTCGGCCGTGAGGTAGCGGAGCTCAGTTGTGAGGTAGAGGTAGCAGAACTCAGCCACAAGGTAGCAGAGCTCGGCCGTGAAATGGTGGAGATACATACATTCGACTTAACTATGTTTAGATGCTGAAAGCTTGTTAAAACAACGTCCTAAACTCCTAGGTTCGGTCAGTAACTAATCCCATGTTTAAATTACCGCAAGGGTACTCTGATAACTTCATACGTAGAAACCAAAAAATGAGATTCTTCTACTCTATTAACACATATAATCCCCATTCAATATCAAAGTAGTCCCCTCGAGGATGGCCGGGTCTATTAACACATATAATCCCCATTCAATATCAAAGTAGTCCCCTCGAGGATGGCCGGGGTTGGCCATCCTTATTTTCCCAGTAAAAATGGCCTCAGGGGCATTTTGGTCATTTGTGCACTGAAAAACCAGGGCGTTACACACAATACATGTGACATAACAAATTTTCTGGTTATGAATGTCAACCATGTCATAACAATTCTCTACTCTATGATTCCTCAATGATCTAAATTGGACACCTGATTAGGTTCCATCTCTGCTCCATGAGATTACCCCTAAGAACAATTTGGTACTAAGGTTAACAATTAGTTTTCAGCCGTTAACTCACTATCCATTTCTCTATAGCTACCATTTAGTCTCTAAATCATAAAAACTAATTATTTTTCTCTAATTTCTGTACTAGGCTCTACTCTGAATTCAATCTCTATTATATAAAGTATAATACTCTGGAAATAATTATGAAGGTCATAAATTCTCTAAATAATCATAATCATACTCCAACTCTTCATAAAATCATTTCAGCAATAATGGTCTCATGCATTTGCATTAAAACATCTTTTTCATGCTCTTTTGAAAATCATAATTCCCACAAACTTGATAAAATCAATAATAATCTCTAGTTTCTCTGAAATAGTCTCTAACTCATGCATCCATGCCAAACACTAAAGAAAATAACTGTAATGATCAACATAGAGACCACAAAATTAGAAGCCACTCACCTGGAGGGGAAGAACGGATGGTGTCAACACCAACTGGGCTCCGTGAAGCAAGGATGACACCAATATCTACCATTGAAGCAACAAAACTCTAGATTAAACTCTAATACTTTCTAGTTAACTCTAGATCAATTCTAATAAAATGAGGGGAGCACCCCTACTTGACAACAATGGAGAGCACAACAACCTATACCCTAGGATATGAAATAGAGAGGAAGGAGATAACAAAACAACAAAATCTCTTACCTTTGATATTGAAAGAGAATGATTGATGTTAGATTGAGAGAGGAAGAGAGAAAATATGTTTGGAAGAGAAGGATTTTTGGAAATAGGATGAAAATCCTGAGTTTGGGGCATATATAGGGGTAGGGGTTCATTTAACGAAACAACGTTGTTTGGCACTACTCACGACGCAGGGGCACCGCTATAGCAGTTAGGAGGCCATCGCATCCCCCAACTACACACACACGGTGATTGTCAGAACACCCAAAATGACCAAACCCAACAATGTGATCACTATAGTGGTCTTAGACCACTGGACTGCTATAGCGATGACAATTCACCAGTTCTGCATATAATAAGGTTTTTCATGCTTATAAGGCCTTCTCAGTAACCCGAGTGGGTCCCGGGGACCCTAAACCTCATGTCGAACTTATCTATGGATACATGTTCTTAAGGTATTATCTTAACTCATTAAGACATTATGAGTCCACTATTAAACTGTAGTCTTAATTATAATATTATATAGTATTTGGTGCAATATTGTATAAGATATTATATTTTATATTTTATAATATTATTATTTATTTATAAATAATTCTTATATTATAAATAAATACTAAATTAAATAAAAAACAAATAAGAAACTTTTGTCAGTTATTTAAATATAATTTTCAAATATTATATGAGTTTATTTTAATGCAATAACAATGTAAAACTTGTTTACCTGCTCAACAATCATATATTGTCACATTATTAAAAATGGTTAAGTCCCACATTCACCATTTGAAAAGCCATACAAATAAAATTATTTGATTAGATGACTATGTAAAAAAAATTACACTCTTAATATATAGAAATTAAACTCATGCTATATTTATGTAGATATTTATTAATTAAAATTTAATTTATATGAAATATTATTATTTATTTCAATATTTTACACTGTCACGACCCGACTTAGATTGTGACCAGCATTTGAGAAATCTCATTCCCACATGTCTTGTGATCTGTGTACATTTCTATATGCATAGTTTATACAGAAAACCATTTAAAATAGAATTCTATTTTCTACATACAAATCATCTATTTTCCGAAAATCAAGATAATTATAACTGAACTTTCATAATCTACCTTTAAATCTGAAGTCATAAGTTTATCCATAAAGGTATACATATCAACCACTTTCATTTAAGTTAGCCATAGTGTCCAAATCTTAAAATATAGATCACAATATAGTTAAATTATGCAAAATGTAAACCAATCCATGAATGTTTCAGGACTCCTGCCTGCAAATGACACTGGAACACTCTAAACTGAATCAAGAATGCTTCGCTCAAATAAAGCTCACCAACTGAATCTTTATTGCTACTGGGTAGACAGTGGCTGGGAGGATCCCATTGTAGCTGCTATGTTTGTAAATAGGAGAAAAGGAGAAAGGTGAGTTTTATGCAAAACTTAGTGAATGAATTCTCACTTGAAACCCCCCTTTATGGGACATGAAAAAGAATGCATAATAGAAACATATCAAGTAAAAGTCATTTCATTTATATTTACATAATATCCACAAAACCGTAATTTGCTAGAACATGAAGATGTATTATTCTCAAAGAATTACAAAAAGGAATAGACTATCCATCGATTGTAATAAGGGTGCTCAATCCTTGGAGAACAAAAGCCCGTTACTAAATGAGATCTTAATGGTCCGTGGTGAACCGCGTCCCTGGTAGACTGATATAAATCAAGGATGGCATGCCCCTGGTGGGCTTTGGTACCAAGGTTAACAATATAGCTGTCATTAACTCATAGCTCTATTCCTCTCAGTAATCCTCTATTCTAATCCAGTCTTTTCACAATGTTTCATAAACTCTTCTATCCCGGGGTTCAAAAGCTCCAAAATATAAAACAAATAGTTCTGGAAATCATATAATCATTATAACATCTCTATGCAGTCATAATCGAAATCCAGTTTTTTATAAAACGCATTTTAGTAATAATGGTCCCATGGTTTTAGGTAAAACTTATAGTTTATGCTAGTTGAAAACCTACATTCTCACAAACTTGATAAATCATCATAAATCTCAAATCTCTTGCAAAAATCTTTAAAATCATGATATAATCCATATTTTCATGAAAATAGCTCTAATGAACAATGTAGAAATCACAGGTTTGAACCCACTCACCTGGAGTTGTAGAATAAACAAGATTGACACCAAAAGAACCTTAGCACTAGTATCTGATATACCAGCCATAATATACTAGATTAACCTCTAATAATTCCTAAATAGCTCAAATCTATGCTTAACATACTAAAAGCACTTCATTCCCTTTGACAACATGAAGAACCACCTTATCCCCCAAGAACAAGGAGAGATTGAAGGGAAAAAGAAGTAAAAATAATGAATCCACTTACTTTAAGCTTGAAAGATGAAAGATTTAGGTTATATTTGAGAGAAAATGAGGTTTTGAGGTGAGAAAGGGGTAAAGAGGTGATGGTTTTGTATTTTTGGGGTGAAAGGTATGTGTGTGTCTAGTCCCCAAAAAAGGGATTTTTATAAAAACCCAAGCACTGGTTTTCCTATTTTGCACTGCCATAACCCTCTGTGATCGCTGCAACACTCATTTGAGTGTTATAGCTCCCTCCAAAGAGGTTTTTCTTAAATTTTTAAGCTATAATATAAGTGGGGCCTATCACTAACACAAGTAGGTCTTGTGGAGCCCTATGGTAGTCCCAGATTTCTCTAAGAACACATGTATTACTCTAAACTCTCTTGGGGAAGAGTACACCTATGGTATTACATATACCTATTTATTATTTCAATAAATTATATAAATATAGAATATACTATTTTATATATTTTAATATTTTCTATTTTTAAATTTTAATCATAACTAGGTATTAACCTACTCAAGTGTGCGAGTACTTGAAATAAGCATATATATATAATGCTAAGAAGCATAGAATGGTAAATAGAAAGATTAAAATGGATTAAATTGGACATTTTTCATCGTTTACACCATATGATATTCATCGACTTAAATTTTTGAATACTTCCTTATACGTAACATTATTGGTTTTATTGTGTTTTCTAAATCATTATGACAAATTAAAATCTTCAATCCTTTTTTGTTAGTAACTTTGGAAATTGCAACACACAATTGACGATGGTTAAATATAGGTTTTTCCATAAATAAACTAATATTTGTTAAATATTGTTCTTGACTCTTGTTGATTGTTGTTCTATATGACACCATATTTGGGAATTGTCTTGTTTGAAACTTGAAAGGCAATCTAGAATCAAATGGAGGAGTTAGAGTCATCCTAGGAATGAAGACCTTTTCACCAATATTATTGCTAATGAGAACCTTTGCTTCAATTACATGTTTATTAGGTTTTGTGATGATTAACTTGGTTCCATTGCATGATCTAGCTGAATGATCTATGTTTCTAAGTAACATAATTGGGTTTCAACCTTAAGAATAAGCTTATGGTTAGGTATACTTGAACACTTGATAGTATTCAAAAATTCTAGTGTGTAAATACTCTCTAAAAGGTCACTATTGTGATCTTATCTGCAAATAAAATCATAACTGAAGTATATTGTGACCTTATTCGAATTAAGAGAAATCATGTGACCATTAATGATGTTAACCATGCGCAATGTAGGAGCAAGTATAACTCTACCTTGTAAATGACACTCATCATATGAACTTTGCACTATGCACATATTTAGTATAAGTAGCCTCAACAATAGCCGTTAGAGGATCATCCTAATCATGTATCAACAAATCATCTGGGATTTCAATTTTGTCAATATCTTCGGTATATATTCCAATTCTACCACCCCTTACTTTTAAAATGCAACTTGCAAAATATTCCATTTGATTGTATTTGAATCCATATAATTTGATTGAAGATGATGCACTGACAATGCCTTACCTACTTCTATTTCGGATTACTAAAAGAGTTTGCCTAAATCACCTCTAAAAACAATTGTCTTAGCTAAGGTTCTCAAAATCAAACGAGACGTCGAATTGAACGAGATACTAGTTCAGAGGATCAAAGGTTCAACTAGTTCAACTAGGGGTTCAATCAGAAAATAAAATACACACACACACACATATAAATATAATATAAAATGTCCTATCATCAAATAACTAAAAATTACATTAGACATTATCATAGTCCATGCAACATAACATAATTTATATCTTAGTCAAAATAATATCAACTAAAGTTCATTGAACTTAACAAGGTACTGGTTTAAAAGTTCATTAGTTCAGTCAGAATATTATAAATTATATATTTTAAATATCTATATATTATTATTTATAAAGGTTTAATATTTTTTACAAAAATAAAATATTTTATTGATAGGCAAAACAAACTTAATTTGTTTACAGATAAATGAACTTAATTTTATTCTACTTTGAATAATAATAAAAAAAAGCTTGATTGTATTTTTCTAAAAGAAATCTACTAATATAGCTAGTAAGCCTAAAATTTAAAAAGGTGTTAGTAATAAAACAAAATGTATTAATAAGCCCAAAAATAAAAATAAAAAACCCTACTTAATATATTTGCAATTTTCATCCTTTCTTTTCCTGTAGTTGTAGCCACTGCTTTATTCTTTCCAATATCAACACACTTTCCATTTTTTCTTTTTGAAGCTTCATAGGCCTCACATTGTATTTGGGAAACCACTAACTTCAACTGGGAAGCTACTATGAATTTCCTAAATCTTCAGTAATTTTACCATTAGTGGAGTGATGGCAGTGTTGTACTACTTCCTTAGTGATTCTAGTGGAGCCAGAATCTTTTCTCAATGACTATGGTGACAAGAACTGAAAAGCTCAAAGAATGACGATGGTTGAAGAAGGTGGTGGCTAGGGCAAGAGTGACATGGTAGTTGATGCGTAAGAAATTCCATGTTTCATCTTTTTATTTTTTTATTTAAGAAAATGGGTGATGGCAAGAACTACTACAACTGGTCCGATTAATCAATTTTCCCTTATTTTCGATCGGTCAGCAGGTTTTCTGGGCTGTTTTGAAAACACCAATTTTTTAAACATGCCCAAATTGGACACTAGACTAGCTCTCAATTCAATCGGTTGGACCAACCTGTCATGTTCGGTTTTCATAACCATGTTCTTGCCCCTAAATGGCTTTTAACCTATTCTCATCTTGAAATCTTAAATGATCCCTCATTATTCTATCGAGAGCTTTAAAACAATATTTATTCATCATTAGAGTTTCATCCTAAATTATGGGCTTATTCTTGACTATCAACTCAGCCAAAGGACTTCCATGCTTGCTGTTGCATGTAGAGAATTCATCAAGATTTAATGGAATTACAAATCTTGAGTGAACAGTTCTATCACTAGATAATAAAGGCACAACAACACTAGATGCAATTGTCAAGACAATTTGTCATTTTGATCTCAAATTAATTAGATGCTAATGTATTCCACACAAAGGTGTTACTTGTTCTTCCATATCCATAAAGAAAAAAATAAACAACCACATCCAAAATGCATTGCTAAAATTATTTTGTAATACATAACTTTTTGATCATCTGTTAATTTAGGTAAAAGAGTTTGGTGTTGCTTAACCAATATTCAAAATCGTAATGAAGCTCATCACAAATAAGTTTGTTGTGGACCTAAGAGTTTAATTCTTGATCATAATTATCCATAACATGAAATAACACCATGGCAAAGTCTCCAAGACTCTTGTTTTTACTTCAAAAAATGTTCTTAATTCCTATAAGAGTTAAGTTTTAAAGTTCATCATTAGTTAGTTGCAAATTTGAAAATAGTTAGTAATTAAATAATTAGAATAGTTAATAATAATATGAATACATAATAGAAATCTCTAAATGTTGTAAATCGAAAGAAAAAAAAAGTATGCTTGGATGACTGAACATTGTTCTTTGTTTATGTAAGATTTCATTAGATAAAAACATCCAACATTTTTCCCACATAGCATATGGTCTAGTTATTGAATTAGAGAACAATAATGTGAGAAAGAACTTTTGGAGATATTTACCTAATCCCCAATAACTTGCTTCTTTTATAGCATCAATGTATTATTTATCATCATTTAACAAACCACAAGCATAACATGTATCTTTAGAACTCCCATATGTGATTTTGTTTACAATTTTGATATCTTAAAAACTTGTGGCTCTCTAACAATATTAAAGAGCAATCTCAAATAGTATAGATCACTAGAATCTAGAGAGAAAAGATGATTCTCCTAATTTTATAATTAGAGTACATTGGCTTCCATTTTCTTAATTTTGGTTTCCGAACAAATTTTGTTGGGAATTCAGTACATGTGAGATGTTTTGCTTCAGGATATATCCTATTCGCTTTAAACCATGTAAGAAACATTAATTGATTTATAGCGGGTCGAAATGCATTGGTATCAATGGGGATGATCATCATTAAAGAGAACAATTTGCTCATTTGAAAGATGAAATCTTAATCTCTCTACTGATGGGTCTATCTAATGAAATATAAAACTTAGGTCTTGTCCATGCTACTTTGCACAAGAAAAATAACTGCAATCATAATATATACTAATATTGTCTGCTATTTCTTGCTGCTTTACCACTAGAGGAAATAAAAATACAAAGCTTGATTATGTAGCAAACTATTTTATCAATATTTAATAAAAGAATTAAATTTATTAAAAAGTTTGAAAAATATTTATTATCAATATTTAATAAAATTGTTTACTATTTTTTAATCAATATGTTCAGGTTTTTGACACCTCATGCATCAATTACTAGTTCTAAGCATACTAACAAAGAGTAAATTTTGACTCCCAAATATTTTTCATCTCAAAATTTCTTTCTTTATCATTTTTGCAGTCTCTGGACATATGTGGGCTGTATTAGAAAAAGTAAGATAGAGTATATGGAGTGCAAGTTTGATAAGAGATACACGTATTCTAATGTTAAAGTGAAACCTGGGGATGATATTATATGAGAAGTCACAAAATTAAAATATTTGGGTTCTATTATTTAAAGTGATAGAGAGATAGAGGGAGACATAAATCATAGGATCCAAGCAGGATATTAACAAAATCATATTGAAATTGTTTATTTGATGCTTTCAATAGTTCCAATTACTTTTGATATTCTCCACTATGAATTTATATTCTTGAGCCATTTAATTTATTATTATAATCAATACAAGAAAAGTTAGTATTATTGACAATGTCTTTTAACAGTCTATATTAAGTGTTGAAAAAAGATATCATTATTTACTCTTTTTTTGCAAGTGTTGATAAAAAGCGTTGATAAATATGTTTGTCAGTGTACTTTTTTTTCAACAATATATGTGATTGTTGAAAATATTCACCCTGCAAAATAACCTGTGTCACTCATCTTTATTATTCTCAATACTTGTGTTAAAAAAAGTTGGTATATTCTACTGACCGTTGAAAAAAATACTAATCTCCATCAAAATTGTTGGAGCTCCATCAAATTTTAGACTTCGGCTTTGCTTACCAAGAGAGAGAGAGAGAGTTGCTTGGGAAACATTCCCTCTCAAATTCCTTATACTTTCCCCTAATTTTTTTACACATTTTTCCCTAAAAAATTCTTGATGCTTGATTTGATAGAAAGAGAAAAGTGAATGTTCTTTCTTTTCCATCAACAATCTGAGTGAAAGGAAAAAGTGATAAATCGATTCCTTCATTTTCATTCACACAATCAATTCTCTGTTTCATTTGTACAAAGATTTTTTCATTCCTTCTCCAATTCATCCAAAAGGTAAGCATTCACCTCTTAGATCTCTTTTTCCTTTCATCCATTTCTTATTCAAATCTCGAATCTGAGTTTGCAATGGTTGTAGATCATAGATCTAAGTTTCATGAAATCTCTCTTTTCCCTGTGACATCGAACCAGTTGAACTCTAAAAGTGCAGATCTGAAAAAGGTTAGCCTCTTCTTCTTCTTCTTTTGTAACTCTGATGTTTTTGTGCTTATGGTTTAGATTTGAAAAAGGTTCAAATCGAGCAAACTAAAGAAAAATTTTTCTTGATTAAATGTGTTGTAGTATTCTTCGTAATTGCAATCTCAATGTTTTTCATGTTTTGCTTTTGCTAAAGTCATCCAATGTAGCGATGGTGAGGGCATTCTAGACACAACTTTTTCAAATAAGCTACAAATTAATGGCTCATAGTGTGCGCTGCTTGTATTCATTTAGCATTCTGTTACTGTTATAAAAGAAATTAAGTTCTGTTACTGTTGAAATTGGGTATTCAATTCGTGGACACTAAGTACCACTATGGAAGCGAATGGATCCTTACCAAAAAAAATGTGGATGGATGCTGACCTCAAAACTGCAGAGAACGATAACATGAAGCCAGATTTGGTTAAGAGGGACATGGCCTTCTATACTCTTTAGTTTAATTTGGTTTTTATATATAGCGTGCATATATCTAATCATCATGCACTTTTTCCCCTCTCTCTTTTAATTGTTTATTTTCATTTTTGGGATTTACACCTACATGTTACATATATACTAAAATATAGTTAGGCATAAAAAAGCGTTTTATGCAATATTGCAAGATACCTATGATTAATTAATTTAGTTTTGTCCTTGAATTTAGTTCTCCCTTGAACTCCATATATGTAATATTATAGGATGCCTATGATTAATCAATTCTTTTCATTGATGCTTCAGGCTTCATTGATTCTAAGCAATGGCTAGCAGGTTGTTGTTCAAGAGAAAATATCAGCACCCCGAGGCAAGTGCTTTTTAATATTGAATATTGGAATATTAGCATTCCACTGGCTATTTTTGTTAATGTAATGTATATGAATATCAACGAGTTAGTTAATATTGTTTCTAGGTGTATTAAGCTTAGTTATAATCAAAGGACAAGGACTGGATGCAAATTAGGAATAGAACTCTTCTACAATATAGGAGAGGTGTGAAGGAATTCTTAGATTTTACATTTAGTCATACAAATAAAGATAAGATACATTGTCCTTGTTTAAAATACAACAATTGCCAAAGAAAATCTCAAGAAGATGTAGAACTTGATTTCCTAAGTGATGGCACAGGTAGAAATTACACAATTTGGTATTACCATGGAGAAGACTTACCTGAGTCATCTTATTCTAGTTCATTTGATAGTGATGATATGGATAGAGACGACATGGAAGACATGTTAAGGGATCATTTCGGGGCTTCAAATACAGAAGAGCCTAATGAAGATGTAGCCAAGTTTTATAAACTTTTGGATGATTCTGAGAAAAATTTGTATGCAGGATACAGTCGATATTCAAAAATTTCTTTTTTGATGAGACTATTGCACATAAAATGTCTTAGTGGATAGAGTTATAAGTCATTTTCCATGTTACTTAAACTATTAAATGATGCATTCCCAGCAGGGGTGCAATTACCTAAGTCACACTATGAAGCTAGGAGGATAATACGAGATCTTGGGTTAGATTATGTAAAAATTGATGCTTGTCCTAATGATTGTATGCTATTTTGGAAAAATGGTGAGGATAAGAAAGATAATATTGTGGTGCCTCAAGATGGAAGTTTAAGGAAAAATATGGAAAGAGAAAAAAGATTCCTGAAAAAATCCTTCACTATTTTCCAATTACTCTGAGGGTTAAAAGGTTGTATATGTCCAGGAAGATAGCTTTAGATATGACATGGCCCCATGACAAACGAATTGAGATGGGAGTTTATGGCATCCAGCTTACTCAAAAGCTTGGAAATTGTTTGATGAATTGCATGAATCCTTTGTCGTGGATCCTAGAAATGTAAGACTAGGGTTAGCAAGTAATGAGTTTAATCTATTTGGGAATATGAGTACCAGATATAGTGTTTGGCCTGTGGTACTTGTTCCATATAATTTACCACCTTGGAAGTGCATGAAGGATCCTTATTTAATGTTATCGTTGCTTATTCTAGGTCTGAAAGGCCTAGGAAATGCAATAGACACATATCTACAGCCATTAATTGAAGAATTGACAGAATTATGGGAATTTGGTATTGATACCTTTGATGCATATAAAAAGAAAAATTTCATAATGTGTGTGGCTATATTATGGACAATAAATGTCTTTCCAGCATATGGAAATTTGTCTGGATGGCATACTAGTGCAGCTCTTCGTTGCCCTTCTTGTAACATAGAGACTCAATCTAAGTTTTTAATGAATGGAAATAAATTTTGCTTCTTAGGGCATTGATGCTTCTTGCCTATCAAACATAGGTGGAAGTATGAAGAAAATCTATTTGATGGCACAAAAGAACTTGGATATCCTCCTAAGTAGTGGTCTAGCGATGATAATTTCAATCAAGTTTGTGAGTTATAAGGCCTTGTACTTAGTAATCAAAAAGATAAAAAGAAGAAAAGTAAGAGAAAAGAAATTGCGTCATAATCTGGATGCCATGCACATAGAAAAAAATGTATGTGATAGTGTTCTTGGGACATTGATGGATATTCTAGGAAAATCAAACGACAATTTGAATTCTCGTTTGGATCTAGAAGAATTAGGCATAAGGGAAGAACTACACCCTATTAGAGAAGAAGAAGTTACGTTGTTGCCAAAAGCTATTTACAAATTGACTAACAAAGAAAGAAAGAGCTTATGTGAGTTTTTGAAAAATGTCAAAGTGCCAGAGGGGTATTCTTCAAGTAATGGAAAGTGCATCAACCTAAAAGAGAATAAGATATATGGTTTAAAAAGTCATGATTGTCATGTTCTTCTAGAATGCTTTTGTCCACTTGCTTTATGTAGGCTCTTCTCATTACAAGAGGTGTGTAGTACATTGATTGAGTTTTACAATTTTTTTAAGGAGTTATGCTCTAAAGTTCTAATTACGAAAAGTTGGACAAAATAGAAAAACAAATTATTAACACTCTTTGCAAGTTGGAAATGATTTTTGGTCCTTCATTTTTTGATGTCATGGTCCATTTACCTATCCATTTGGTGGGTGAGGCAAAGATTGCTGGACCAGTCCATTACCATTAGATGTATCCTACTGAAAAGGTGAGATGTCTCTTTTTTTTATTATCTCATTTTATGTCTCAAATAAAATATAATCACAACAAATTAAATTCCTATACTAATAAAACATCCTATTATATGTACATATAGGTATTTATGCAGCTTAAAGGCTTCTGTCTGTAATTGAGCTTATCCAGAAGGTTCAATTGCTGAAGGATATCTTGCAAATGAATGCTTGTTATTTTTCTCAAGATACTTTAGTGGTACTGAGACTAAGCATAATCGGGTGGAAAGAAATTGGGATGGTGCTACAACTTATGGTGCTAAAGGATTGCCGATTTTCTTACAAAATGGAAGACCTACATGAAATTGTAAAGTATCAAGAAGCTTAAGTCTGGAAGAAGTAAGGCAAGCTCATCTCTACGTTTTGAAAAACTATGATGAGGTCACTTCTTTCATACTGTAAGTACAATTGTATTAGGCTAATGTACAATTTTTAGTTTAAAGGCAATTTTTTGAGAAGTAATGCCCGAAATTTATTAGTTTTCATATATACAGTGAACATAAATTTGAATTGGAAATAGAAAATCCAAGAAATGTTGAGAAATGACATGATCAAGAATTTTCAGAATGGTTTGAAAGTCATGTAAGTCTTGAAATTAGACAAAAAGGTATATATTATTTTCAGCCTATTATAGTGACTAAACATTTCTTTTATTGAATTTAGGTTACAACTCTGTACAAAGAAGAGAATGAACAAATAATACATCAACTTTTATGTTTAGCAAGAGGTCCAACAAGAGAAGTGGTGTGTTATAAAGGATACAAAGTGAATGGTTTTATCTTTCACACAAAAGAATATGATGATCGTCGAAAAACTCAAAGTAGTGGTGTTATGGTAAAGCTGGATTATGGAAAAAAGTACTATGGAGTCATTGAGGATATTGTAGAGTTACTGTATATGGATGATAACAAAATTGTTATATTTAAATGTTTGTGCTGGGATGTGGATAATTATGGTAGAGGAGTGAAAGTAGATGAATATGGTGTAATCACTGTAAACAAAGGTCAAACACTAAGGACAAATGAACTATTTGTCATGGCATGTCAAACTGAACAAGTATTTTATGTGGAAGATGTCACTAATTCTAATGGATTATGGGTTGAGAAAGTAGCACCACGTGACTATTTTAATATGCCTATGAAAGAGGATGGGGAGGAAGAAGAAGAAGATGATGAAGAGGAGGAGGTGGCTATTCAAGAACCATTTCAAAAAATGTGACATCATGCTTGATGGATAAATCATTTCTTTTTGGACATGTAGTCTTTTGGTATACCATTTCTGTTGTGTTTCATTTTTCACTTACTTTCAATTAGAATTGTATGCTTCACTTTCATTTTTATTTGGACTTATGATATCAATTTTTGTTTTTCTTTTGTTATTTTAGTCACTATATGTAAATAGTGTTTTGCTGTTAAATACTGAAACTGATGTGTTGTTGTCACTTATGCAACAAAATTGATTTAGGCAAGTACTTCAAAGATAGCTAGTCATACCAAAGACAAAGGTGTATCGAATGACAAACATGTTGCCATATTTGCTAAAAATAATTATCACACTTTAATAATAACAATTTTCACATGTTAAACACATTCCATACAGCACACATCAAATCTGGAAAGTTTTGAATAGAAACTAAATTTTAACTTCCTAGGAACATGTAAAAATATACAAGATAAGCATTTCTAGTAACTAGTTCTTTCTTAGAATTAAGTCTAGATCAAGAAATACACTTATAATTAACTTTGCCCTTCTAGAAACACAAATAATAATCTTAGTTTAGTGGCAAAGGTGGAGAGCTTAAATAATTTTTGGTTATGTGAACCATTTTTTAACACTTTAAGAATAAGCATATGTTTCAAGGAAAAATTGCAAGACACAAACTTCATTTTCTCAAGATAACAATATATCATTTATTAGGACCTCATTTCCTTGAAGAACCAAACCACATTTATAAAGATAGATGTTCCATGGACTGAAATCCTCATTCAAGTTAAAAGGGATAAATCTTGAGCACTAAATTATTTAGGTGATGACATAAGCTTAAATATGCAAATGCAAGCCTCATTTTAATGTTGGTATGATAAAGTGATGACAATGGAAATATAAATATGATGTGCAAGCTTGAATATAAATATGAGAATGCAAGTTCATTTTTTTTTATCTTTAAGTTTAGGTGATGACTTAAAATATAAACATGCTAGACAAGAAATATAAATATGGAACACAAGTTCATTTCTTATCTTCAAGCTTTAGGTGACAGCTTGGAAATAAATATGAGGTGCAAGGCTTGAATATAAATATGAAATACAAAGACTTGAAATATAAATATGAATGCATTTCCATTTATTATTTTTTTTTAGGTTCTAGACTCAAGACTTCTATTTAGAGTAATAACTCTAAAACACCGATCAACTTCAAGGTTTGTAAAGTGAATGAATGTCCAATTATTCCTTTTAAGTTTTTATGCTAAGACTCTTATGTAGAGTAATTACTCTAGAACACCGATCAACTTTAAGGTTGAAAGGGATAAGTCTTGAACAACATAAACATATCATTTTATTTTTTCTCAAGTAAAACTTATCAAAGAAAACCAAGTGACACCTTCATTTGCCAAAACTCTTAGAAGTGAAACCTTCAAGCTTTAGAAGTAAATGATGGTTTTGCAACCAACATCCAAGATCTTCATCATCAAGCCATGGTTTTTCAAGAACAAGGCCATCATGGCTGAAAAAGAAAAGAAAGAAAAGGAAACCTTTAGGCCGTAAAAGAGAGGAAGAAAAAGAATGAACTAACATTTCAATATTCCAACCAAAATGATTCAAAAGAAAATAATGAAACTTTAAAACAACTCCCTACAAAAGGTATTTTTCTTAATGAATAAAAGAGACCTTGATCTTGAAAAGGAGTGAGAAGAAAAACTCTTCCTTGGGCCAAGATGAAAAGGATAGGAAGGAAGATTTGTCTTGAGTGTTTGGTCTAAGAAGTGGAAAGGTTAAGTGTTTTAGGGGAGATTGATGGTGGTTGTGTGGTGGTTGAGGGTGGTAGCTCTTGGAAGAAATGAAGAAGAATTCTTAAGAACTAGAGAGGAAACTTGAGGATTCTTGAACTTGAGGTTTGCAACAAAATAAGCAAATGGCCTTTTGAGAGCTTCCTTGTGTTTATAGAAAAATTCAACATGAAGAGATGAGGGAGAGGATGAGTGGCCGGCCATTTGGAGGGAAAAGGAAGAGAAAAATATCTGTGTGCATCATGTCATGGTATGGCTAGGTATGGGTTTAGGCATGGTTCTTTAAGTGTATTTTAATTGAATTTCAACATGTGATGGAGTGAATGGGGGAGGAGTGGCCGGCGGCTTCTTGGAGGATTTAGGGAGGAAAATTTCTCATTTCATTTGGGTTATAACATGGTTTAGGGAATAGGTTTGATTAGGTACTTGATTAAGAGTTGTAATTAGGTGTTTAGGTGAGAAAGTGAATGATTAAGGCTACTCAAGACAAAGTTAAGGAGTGTTCTTTCACAATTAGTGCAAATCCACCTTTATTAACAAGGAATCTCATCACATGACCATTCCCAAGGAATTGAATAGAGAAAATACTATTTCAAATTGACATGACACTAATTCTTGAATTAAGAAAAGAGTTTTGAGTTTCTTTAAGCAATCTTAGACTCTAATTAACCTCAATTAATTATTTTCACTCTAGATTAATTATTAAAATTAATTAATCTTTAATTAGAGCTTAATATTGCTTAGGTTTCGTTAATTATGTAATTAAGCTCGTTATGCCCTTAATTAGGGGCAAAACGGTATTTTTTCACAAAAACTTCTCGGGATCATCCGGGATTAGACAGGCGTTGGACATCCCTTAAAAATGACATTTCAAACTCTCGGGCAAAGTCCAAGCCTAGTCAGGAATTAATTCTGTGTTAATTAGTCACAGGGGTATTTTGGTAATTTTGGATGCAGGAACTCAAAAATGAGATTCTTTTTCTCTATTAACACACATAACACATGTAACACACATAGTCCCCGTTCAATACTAAAACAGTCCTTCGAGGATGGCTGGGGCTGGGGCCAGTCATCCTCATTTTCTCGGTAAAAATGGCCTCAGGGGTATTTTAGTCATTTATACACGGGAAAAATCGGGGCGTTACATGTAACAAATAGATAGCTTATGTGTCTAGTCACTATTATTGTCTTATATGATCTCATAAGTGTCTGAGTCAGAATAGTATGAAAGTTGTTAGTACTTTGTTATTAAAAGGAAACCACGTAGCATACTAGCCATTGTGAGTCATGACTCTATGTTGTACCAGTCTATATTGTCGTAGATGTAGCGAGTTGGAACTTTGTGACTCAAGCTTATGTAAGATAGTAGCAGAAGAAGTGTCAAGCGGTAGTCTTCCTTTAGCTATAAAAGGGAAGCTCCACCTTATTGTAAACCATCTGAAGCTTGCAATAAAAATTTCCTTGTGTGTTATAAATCCAATATGTTTTTCTAAACACTTTCTTCTTCTTGAAAGTTTAATCTCACATAGAAAACATGCTACTCTGATAAAAAGAAAAAGGGAGAATAACAAAGCAACTGAGATATAGAATATGCTCTACACTTGCCTCTATATGAGGAGGATCCTGTGTATAAGAAATATATTCGCTTAAAGATCCATTGTTACCGGTCTCTATTATTTTAGATATATGGTTCTTATGAGTAATTGGGGCTTGAAAGTAGGCTTGAATGTTGTTGCCGAAGAACTCGCTTTGCTAAAGTAAGAATTATTGTCTAAAATAGTAGAGCTCCTGGCATAGTGGTATCAAAACCTAAATGCCCAGCTGAGTTATTCTCCTCTTTTCCAAAAACTAGGGAGCATGTTATATATGAGAGAAAGAATGAGTAAGGAAGAATCATACTCACATATGGAAAACTCTACATCCAACTTTGTACTCCAACCTTTTATATATATATATATATATATATATATACTCCAACTGCATTTGTAGCTTCTGGCATCGATTTCAATAAAATCTATTGATATACTATATGGCAATATATTATCATGCTTTATCAAGGTTTCTCCCAAAAGTACATAAAACTTACAGGAACAAAATGATCCAAACATGGATTCTTTGGTCTTGACTCTTACAATTATAATAGCATTTGTTGTTGGCTTTTATTATGCATCAAGTGGCGGTGATAACTCTAACGTGTAAAATTGTGTGTGTTTTTTAAGATATTGATTTTTAGCTATAAGTGAAGATATAGCACAAGAAGAGGGTTGAATCGTGCTTTCAAATCTTTTTTAACTTTCTGAAACTAAAACAAAGTCCATCAAATGTTCAAATTTGAAGGCAGCAAAAAAACTTGTGCTAGTAGACTTTAGAAAGTTACTTTTTGAAGTGTCTAGAAACTTGCAATAAGTTCAAAAAAATGTTGAGGCAAATATGTAAAAATTCACACAACAGAAATAGAGAACACACAACCATTAAAAAAGATAGATAGAAGGGAATATGACACATGTTTTATACTGGTTTGGCCAACTTGTCTATATCCAATTCTCAACCAAAACTGTTGAATTTCACTATCAACTTCTTTCTCTACATGAGAAACTTCAGATAGTCTTTGTCTTAGCCTCTTCAAACTAACTTTAGTGTTTATGTAATCAACTGTTACTCACAAGTACTTTTGCTCCTAGCTAGCCTCTCCATGCTAATCTCACATTGATCACTAATGGCTCAAGGTACAAGAGATATAAGGTTTTGGTGTTTTTTCACTCTAAGAAAATACTCATATTTCCTAAGATAAACAAGTGTGTAAGGAAACTACTTGAGAAACTTTTTTCTGATCTTCAAAAGAAGAATGTTTTCTAATGATTACAAGAAAAAGGATTTTCTTAAAAAGAAACTGAAAATGATTTAGAACAGAACTTTAGAAAGTATGAAGAATGCTTGAAAGTCTTGTAAGAAATGTTTTTTTTTTTCTTGTTTGAATACTTCCCTTTTTTATACCTGAATTTGAAAAGAACCGTTGCCTCCTTGATCTTTTCTCCACATGACATGTATTGATCAAACTTTGTGTTTTTAGGATTTAGTCTTCTAGACATGTGAGCTTAGTTGTGTCAGTGACAACTATTGTAATACAGAAAACCACTGTCCTTTGTTTTTAAGAGAGTTTTAGAAACTGTCTTTCATATAGAGCATATTTTCTAAACTTCTCTTCTACTAAAGACTTCATTAGGGATGGTGAAACATTCAAGTATAAAGGTGAGATGTCATAATCATCACTTTCTAAAGCATTGACTTTATTGAAATTGAAATTTCCTTTCAATTTTTGATGATACAGTGTAGTTTTTGATGTATTTTATAGTTTCTAATATGCTGCCACACTTTCTGAACCTTTTAAATTCCATTTGAACTTTTTTCTAAGATGGATGATGATCTTCAGATAATGTTGAATATCATAAAAGGTGTCCACGATCAAATATTGTGAAGATGTTCTTGACATGGTTGTGAGAAACCATCTTCTTGAAATGTTATGGCACTTTCTTATATGTTAGAGTACTCTCTGATGTCACAAGCTAGCCTCTGAAGTTTCAATTATACTTTCAATGCTTTAGCTTGCTTTCTTAAGTTTCTTGCATACTATAATTTACTTTATAAACTATTTTTCATATTCTTTAAGAGCTTTAATCTCTTTGAATGATATTTTTATCATGTTAAATTATGATAATATGAAAAATATATCTAGAATTAAATTACTTGTGTATAAGAGAAATCCTATTGAGCATTAAAGAAACTCAAGAAAACCATTAATTATTCATTTAAAGTATTTTACTGAAATTTGCTTTATTGTCATTCAAAACTTAAGATATGATTACTTTTTCAAGAATTTTCGAGCTAGCATTAGCTACTTAATATTCACAAATATTTTTCTAAGTAATACTCTCATATATTTGGGTAGACCTATATTAACATTTGTCACTTCATGCCCTTGAAGTGGCTAAGTCAATTTTAGGAGTCATTATTTTTTCTTAATTTGTTAATTTTATTTATATGTTCAGGTATGAAAATTTAGTTATGATGGTGATTCTATGTATATGTTAAATATGATGATTTATTTATTTATTATTATCATCGCCACCAATGCCACCACTATGATGTAATACCTAGTTAAAGAAAATGAAAAAAATATTTAAAATAAAACAATGACAATGAAAATATTTTTGAACCTTGTATTTAGTTATAGTGTTAGAAAAATAACTTATAAGAGAATTGTTTTGAAGGAGAAATACACACACACACACACACACAAACACTGAGTTCTTCCAAAATTGACTATTTGTCCATCTATTAGAGGTGTACTAGAAATGTCTACAATTGAGTAAATAGCTCTACAAATTGAACCAAATTGGAAAATGGAAAGATTTGTACAAGTTATACCCTTTGTCACCACTTTATGGCAAATTGTTAGGTATCAATATGTTAGATACTTGTGACTCGATTGGTGGAATAGTATCTCTCTCCAAAAATGCATGTTTTTTTAATGCCCCACAAAGAAATTATTTTGTTCCGAATGAACAAGATATTAAGGAATTGTCCATAAATAAAATCATAATTATTGATATAGGCTCTTTCCACAAAAAAGGAATCTTTTGTTACAATAGAAACATAAGTGATGTCGATTATTCAAGAATCAAAGTTGATTTGCTTTTATAAAGGAGGATATCGATGAACTTCTATGAAATGGTTTCACAAGATTCAGCCAATTGTCTTGATCATGGGATATCAATGAGAAACAGGAATCCATGTCATTCAAAAGATTTCCTATGATTCTTTCTAGTATGGAAAGAGTCAATCATCCACTTTGGTATCTTATTGACGAAAAAATGGTGATATTGTTTTTCCAATGATCAATGATTTCAATTTTTGGGAAATGGCCATCCAATAATAAAGGTTTCAATTTTTTTAAATGAATGATTTGAAGACCTAGTGATTCTAACAACTGATTACAGAGTGGATCATTTGGACCTTTCAATTCATATATGTGGATCTCAGAGCTATGAATGGAGATACTCCCGAAACTCACAAAGAAAAAAGGAAGTGAGTTACACAAAAAGAGAAGAAACTTGGACAAAAAAAGAAGTAGCTTAGACAAAAAGAAACAAAATGACTTAGACAAATTTTTTTTTGTAGATAACCTCAAACCAATTGATATGTAATCGATGGAACACTACTTGAAAATAGTATTCTACTTAGTAATGAAATGTTCCAAATGTTCTTGGAAATTCTTGTTCCCATTGTACCATATGTATTTATATGAATTAGGATCCTGATTCATGGATCTCTCAGTTTGGGAAATGAAAATAAGAGAATCAAACTATTTCTTTTGACTCTTTTTCAAATTTGTTAACTATTGATTAATCGTGTATTTCATTATAATTCTATGATTCAGAGTATCATTTCCTATTTGATACCTTTGAATTCCATATTCGATGTTGCGAATTGATGTACCCATAGGTGCTATATTAGATTTGAATCAGATTTTGGATCAATCTATATTGATTGACTGCCTCCATTATGTTGTTGCTAGCAAATACCACTTTTTTTTTGGATCTTCCAAATCATTTGCGCAAGAGGTCTAGACCTTTTTTTTATGATCCTTTGATAAATAGATTCATTCTCTTCATAAAAATAGTGGGCAGAACTAATAAAGATTTATTTTTGATTCATCCCTAAAGTTGAATACCTTATTCAAGAATTGTTTTTGATCTAATCAGGAGGAATCAATAGAAAAGGCAAATCCCTTATGATACACCAGATCTGGGTCGGTTATTGATAGAGTGAATAGATTTGCCATTTCTTGAAATCTCTTTTCTAATTCAAAATCGCATTGTAATGTGTACGCCCCTATTCCAGTCATGGAATAGATGAAATAAACCAAAAAAATGGATTTCATTCAAGAATGACATTTTATTGAAACTATCTAGTTCATCCTTCAGAACCATATCCCATCTCGGAAATGAAGAAATAGGATGAATTCAGACAATATTTTGTAAATACATAATTATCTTGAATATATTAACCATTTCTTTATTTCCCGACCACCTAGAAAGAGCAAAAGAAACATCTTGTTCTTTCTTCAGCAATTTCTGATCTCTTGTAAACCGCTCAATGCTATTCGAACCAGATTCTTACCATCGGTCAGAGAAAAAAGAATTATTGGCTCTTGTAGAATTCCCAAGAAATTCTTCAATTTCTTCCGAAAGCAGATCTCACATTCCATGAATAGTCGGCATATTAAGGAATATCCAAAAAGGAATTTAGGGAATCGCTCTAATTCTATTTCTGTTCGTTTTGTTTGAAGAAAGGAGGGATCCCAACAAAGAATCACTCTTTCTTTTAGTTGTTGAATCTCTCTTTGATTGATCAATGTGTGATATTTCAAATCCTCATATATATATATCCATGGGTACACCCCATGAAGGGGTGCATCCAAGGAAATCCTTTAAACATTATCCCTACCTCTAGCCCTTGTTTCTACTCAATCTTATCACTCTCTATATCTCAAGTTGCCTATCTCTCAGCTGAATCCCTCACATCTCTCTTGGTATCATGCTCCAATTTTTGTCTTTCTTTGGGTCTTTGTTTTGCATCCATCTTTCACTCTTTGTGTCTCTCTTTTTCTCTCTCCCTATTTCTCCTTTTCAGTCTCTGTAGCAGTCAGCACCCAATCTCTTCCTTCTTCCACTATTGAGTGACCTCTGCCCAAGCTAACATAAAGAACAATGGCTCCTTCTTTTTAGTGGTGTGCATGAGGAGCTAAAACCAACCATAGGGTTTCAAGGACCCAACCATACCCACTCCCTCCTTTATCTTCCTTTGGCTTCCAAAGGTAATTTCCAAGGCTCACATGTGGTTATTTCATAGATTTTGCTAACAATCACTTTGGGTGTTAAATTTGAGCTCCCATTGTGATTAACCTAGAGTTTGACTTGGGGATTTTATGATTCAGGCTCAATTTGGGTTAATCCTTAGTTTAAAGTATTAATTAATGATTTATTAATGATATTTGTTGTTTTAGATTCTCCAGAGGAGCATCCTTTTGGCCTTGTGGCGGCTTAGGCTTGGAATTTCATCTCTTGGATTGTTCTATAAAGGTGTTTGGAAACCTCTAGAATTGAATTCACTCAAGAATTTCAAGAATTGAAATTCAATTCCTTGATTTAGAACTAAACTTAACCTAAGAATTGAAATTCCAAGAGAATTTAATTCCATCAAAACTTCTGAAAGTAGCCCAAATGGGAATGATTTAGTGTGAGAATTGAACTCCAACAAATAAAAATACCAAAAATATCCTTACTTAAATACAATATTTTGTTCCTAAATTATCGATGAAGGATAAAATAAACAATGAAATCAATTCATTTTTAGACACATTCCAAATCAATGAATTGAATTTAATTGAATTAAATTATTTTATTTACTTATTCTAATATTGGAGTTGAATTAAATTCTTTAATTTACTTATTCTAACATTGGAATTGAATTAAATTCTATTATGAATTCAATTTTTAATAAAATTTAATTCAATTCCATCTCATTAGAACATTCCAAACACCCTCAGTGAATGGATATACTTATAATTCTATTTTTAATTGATATATGACTTTCACACGCATAAATGGTTCACCACAATGAATTTAATAAACTAATAGTTAACATATGTGTATAGTTTGTAAAGAAAGGATTTATTTGTTTTATGTTGTTAGACATATAAATTAAAGGACATGAGACAGATCATTTCAAACTTTGAGTTGAGAAAATCTTGATTTTCAATTGCCACAATAAAATGTGTAGAGTTGTACCAAATATGTTGGACCTGACATGTTTTATTTCCAAGATTTGGTATAAAAGGTTTCTTTTTTTACCATGTATGTTTGGAATAAATTGTTTGGTTTAATATCTTCTGAGGATGAATTTGCCACTTAGACAGTTATAATTATTGGTATCTATCTTTTTAAATTGTTGTTAATTAGGTGATGTAACTCAAACATGTGAAAACCCCATTTTCAATAGAGATTCCATCAGTTTGTTATGAACTTGACAGGAAGACTTGCTAGGGAAAGGAATAATTCCTTTAGCGCCAGGCACTTGACCTAAATTTAAATTAACCTTATAATAATTTTACAATTTGATAAGAAAATATAATTAATTTAAATTACTATTAATCACTTCTTCTAATTTTATAACAATATATTAGATTTGTATAAGCAACTAACTAAGAATTATCATCAAACAATTTTGCTACCAATTTTAATATCTAAAATTGGTGAAACCAAATGAAAATTTATATAACACAAATGATGATTTACTACTCATACAATTTTTTTTATTAATTTTGATTGCTTAATCAACCAGTTTAAAGCATTGCCTATTACACTAGTTACAAATAAAATTAAGCTTTGAAATAAAATAATGATAATAAAATACAACACTTTAATTGAAGAAGAGGTCCTCCAACAAACTAAAACACAATTTTTGTTACACGTCATAACCTAAGTTAAATAGGAATGTTCAGTTGGAATATATATATTTGTTTTGTAATACATTGAGTATACGTGTCCCTAGGTACGTTTAGTATAGTCTTAGGGTCCTCTAGGACCCACCCGAGTTGCCAGGAAGGCCTCGAATGTGTGAAGGGCCAAGAGATGCAGGATTGGTGTTGTTCCTATAAAGTTATGTAGAACAAGCTAGCAGCAGCGAGTCTAGTTCGCTCCAATGAGCAAGTGAGCCATTATGTGTATTCTATACCAAACAGCCTTGATGCAACTAGTTATGGTTGCTGTAGTGAGCGAGCCTAATGACAGAACAGTACAAAATGACACAATTTTGAATTATGACACCTCTCACCCCTTTTAAACCCTTCCCTCTTCGAGTTCTCAACTAGAAACCAAAAAACCCTTCTCCCTATAGTTTTCAGACTCAGGCCGATGATTGACTTGGTCGAGGCACCAAGTCATTGGTTCAACCAGTGGCTCACTGGTCAAACTGGTTGAATCAAATTTATACAAAAAATAAAAATTTAAATAAAATACAATAAAATGATAACTAATTAATAATTTGACACTCTTTAAGGGGTCTAAATACAAAAACATAAATAAATAACATAAATTCCTAAATATTACTCACATTTCACAATCGGGAATCATAATTGACAAGTTCAAAACATAATTACACAAACAAACTCATAAAGTTTTACATCACAAACTCACGAGTCATAGCAATACAAACAAAGTTACTACATTTTTCTATAAGTCAGATTAGAATTTTTTTTTTTAAGTTTTAGAAAAAGACATCATTTAATAAAAAAAGTAAAAAAGAAAAATGACTAGGTCCGGTTCAGTTCAACCGGCTGAGTCACCAATTTTGATACAAACCCGGCCGAGTCGAACCGGATTGCACTGGCTTCGATGTGAGAACGGTCTAAACAGTGGATCAGATTGGTTTTATGACTGGTTCACTGGTTTTCCAGTCGAACCAACCGATCCGAGTCAATTATCATTGCTATGCTTCTCCCAACTCTATTTCTTTCCCCGTTCTCTCATCTACTTTCAATCTTTCTTTTCCAAGACTCAATGATAAGTTAGTTTGTTGATTTTGCTTCCTTTTCCTCCAATCTTTCATGTTCTTGGCATTGGCATTGTTGTTCTTCATATTATGCAAGTTATGGTGCACTTCCAATATTGATGTTAGGATTAGATTAGAGTTATCTAGAGATTGATCGAGAGTTTTGTTGCTTCAATGGCAAATATTGGTGCCATTCCTATCTCATAGAATTCCTTTGGTGTTGATCATTCACATTTCATCCCTTCAAGTGAATGGGTTCAATCTCCATATTGGTCATTAGAGCTATTTTCATTACAATGTGGCATAATGTATAATTCTAGAGATTATTTTGAAGAGATTAGAGATTTATGTTGGTTTATGTAACATCCTAACTTTTAACCTAATACTCCTAGAACGTATTTAGGTTAAATATTAGTCTATTACCCTTTTAGTCCCATTCTTTAGAACCTTTCATTAAAATACTTAGCGGAAAATACGAATAAATTTTTCTTTTTGAAACTTGAAAGCAAAACGCAAGCCGCGTGCTAACCTAACGTTCGTCATAACCATAACGTGTAAGAAAAGTAATCACATCATTCATAATCATGAAACACAGTATTATACATAACAATCATAATATTATCACATCTTCATAGATACATAGATTACTAGAATCATTGTACCATCATTTACATCAAAACATGCCCATATATATATGATGTGATCCTTATCCACCTATGAGGTTGGATAATTCTCAACCCAAAGGCTAAGCTATCTATGCTCCCGCAGTGACCCTCTGCTTTGTTTGCTAGTTTGACCCTTAAGCATGAGCCTTAGAAAAAGTCACATACCTCATTATCATCCTTGTCTGGAGATGACCCGGAAGAAAAGGAAGTGATGAGAAACTCATTCAAGATTCTCAATAGGGATTCTCGACTCTAACACAAGTGTCATCGTCGTCCTCTCCAGCCACCTCGGTTTTAATTATGAAAAAGGTGTACATGCATAAGATTTGGTTTTAGACTTTTCAAATCTATTTATCCGAAGTGAGTGTCTTTTAGTATGAGTCTTAATGACATGAATGCAACAGATATTTGATGAATGCATGACAATACCATATGCACATTAACATGAAAATCATAGCTCTTGGGCCCAGCATAAAGAAACATAAATCATATACGTAGCATAAAAGGCACAGTACTTTTCATGTGACATCTTTCTCATAAGTCAAACTCTTAAGTTCTTTTTCTTAAAGATTACCCTCTTAACATATCCACCAAAAATCCCACCGACTCTGTAACATCCTAATTTTTAACCCAATACTCCTAGAACGTATTTAGGTTAAACATTAGGCTATTACTCTTTTAGTCCCATTCTTTAAAACCATTCTTTAAAATACTTAGTAGAAATTACAAATAAATTTTTCTTTTTTGAAACTTGAAACCAAAACGCAAGCTGCGCACTAACCTAACGTTCGTCATAACCATAACATACAAGAAAAAGTTATCACACCATACATAATCATGAAATATAGTATTATACATAACAACATAATATCATCACATCTTCATAGATACATAAATTAATAGCACCATGGTACCATCATTTACACCAAAACATGTACATATATATGGAGTGTTCCTTATCTATCCACGAGGGTGGATAAGTATCAACTCAAAAGCCAAACTATCTATGCTTCCGCAGTAACCCTCTGCTCCGTTTGCTAGTGTGACCCTTAAGCACGAGCCTTGAAGAAGTCACGAACCTCGTTATAATTCTCGTCTGGAGACGACACGGAAGAAAAGAAAGGGATGGGAAACTCATTCAAGATTCTCAGTAAGGATTCTCGACTCTAACACAAGCATCATCGTCATCGTCCCCAACCACCTCGGTTTTAATTATGAAAAAGGTGTACATGCATAAGATTTGGCTTTAGACTTTTCAAATCTATTTATCCGAAGTGAGTGTCTTTTAGTATGAGTCTTAATAACATGAATGCAACAGATATTTGATGAATGCATGACAATACCATATGCACATTAACATGAAAATCATAGCTCTTGGACCCAAAATAAAGAAACATAAATCATATACGTGGCATAAAAAGGCACAGTACTTTTCATTTGACATCTTTCTCATAAGTCAAACTCTTTAGTTCTTTTCTTAAAGACCACCCTCTTAACATATTCACCAAAAATCCAACCAACTCACCGGCCCCGGCAATAATCTGGTCACCAAACTACATCTCACCTATTACCTAGCAATGAGCTCAATCCTAACTAGTCATTACTAGATTTAATATTGGGTAATAGAGAGGGTATACATAACTTTCTTGGATTACCTATCTTAGGATCATTTCCTTCTTTGAAATGCTTTACTGTTATCTAGTACACAGTGAATTGTCTGCTTTGACAAGCTCAATGTCAATACCCTCACGGATTTGTTTCCTCCCCACCGTAGCGGGAGGAATACGTCTCAGTGTTATGTCACATCTGTTCTGGGGGTGCTCGGCTGAACTGGTGTCACCCAGAACCTTTCCAGGGGGTGCTCGGCCAAACTGGTGTCACCCAGGAGTTTTCGCAAACTTTTCTCAAATCCTTAAGTTTGATGGAAAATTCGGCAGCGTAACGGCATACACTGGATTTCCTTCAAACTTGATTTATGCCACGAAATATATAGAACATGCATAGCCATTCAACATTACCATAAGACATCAAGTCATATAGTCAAACTCATCATAGCATATACGCCATCACCTCATTGCTTTAACATTCTTAATTGATAACGTGCTCCTAACCAGTTTGTCGGAATCAAGGACCGGGCTCAACTAATGCATATGCCATGCTCAAGTCATTCTCATAATTAAACATACATCTACTTGAGGTCATAAAGTTTATTATATCTCAGGACCTATGGTGTTTTATGCTTTGACCCTTACGGGTCTTAACTCGAGATATAATTATTCTAACATTCTCTATTAACCTTTTATGCACCTAAGGATTCACAACTAATGATTCTTACTAATATTTATGTTCGTCAACGAATCTAGACAGCGTCATGCTTTAAGGGCAGAATTACATCTTGTGATTACGGAGGTTCTAGAAACTACGTTTTAGACCCTTTCTACGTTTCGTCTTCGCCTAAGGCACTATAAATAAACCTAAATCAATTATGGGGCATTCCTACGCCTATGAACTCATTATAAATCATGTTTACTATATTACAAGGTTTCTGGACACAAACAGAAAATTAAATAATCTAAGTGTTCTAGAATTGCACTTTTATGATTTTCTAGTTACTAGTTTCTCTATAGGTGCTAAAAATCAATCTTACATCAAATGTTACCAAGTTTTTCATGATTAATCAATCCTAAACTGAATGTCATCCCATTAAAACAGTTTTGGCAGTGACTAAAAATAAATGGGTCAAAACTATGCTAAAACTCAACTTTATGATTTTTCTGTAAGACTAGTTTCTTTCCTAACATGCATAGAAAGACTCCTACCTCAACATATATAATTTTTACACATTCTAACATGTCAAAACATCATCATACAGCAGCAACCATACCATGGCAGAATCGAAAGCATAGTTCCCAAGAAACACATAATCTTACATTTTCAAGACATATAAGTTACTAGTTTCTCTTGGAATCATTGTAGGACTTCTAAAACCCTTTGAAAATCAACTTATTTCATTACAATCCTCATAAACTAAACAAGGGCAGCAATCATTTGAGTTGGCCCAAGATTGGAATCTAAAACATAAAATCATACTTGAAATATTCTTTGAGTTCTCCTATGCTTAAGAAAATCCCAAGACATAGATTATGGGCACTTGTGATTAGATGAAACTCACACCAAGCTCATCATCATCACATGGCCGAATTGTGCATTCGTGGGAATGCTTCCATAACCAAACTTTAGCTTGAGATAAAAGGGCAAGTCTCTGAGCTCTAGGATCTTTAAGTGATGACAAAAAGTAAACGTGCTATGTATTCCCTTTTATTCTTCATTATAAAGTAAAGTGAAAACTTCAAAATAAATATGAGATGCAAGGACTTGAAATATAAATATGAGGTGCTAGGAATATAAATATGTAAGACTTGAAAATAAATATGCAAGACTTGAAAGTAAATATGCAAGTTCATTTTATTTTTTAGGATTTAAGTGATGAGTTGAAATATAAACATGCTAGACAAGGAAAGTAAATATGAATGCAAGTCCAATTCTTTATTTTAGTGCTCTAGACTCCACAACAATCGACTTTAAGGCTGAAATAAGTGAGCTTCGAGATTGATTATTAGGTGATATGAGAATACAACTCTTGTTTTAATCTTTACGTTGTAGGTGATTATCTCAAAAATAAATATGCTAGGCAAGGAAAATAAATATGCAAGTTCATTTTTACATCTTTACTAGAGCTCTTACAAGATTTTAAAGGAACTTAAACCTCAATGCACACTTATTATAGCAAGATAAAGCAAGCTTTAGAGTTCTTGTACCAAGGTTTACAAAGAAACCACATGGTGTAAAGTTCATCATCAAGCTTAAGGAATGGATTAAAAGAAACAAGTTAAGCATTAATATTATTTAAAGAACCAAAAATGGATCAAGTTAGGAAACCAAGCTTTAAGTTTTAGAAACCATCTCACCATGTCTTTGGTGACAAAACCAAAATATCAAAGAAAAGGAAACCATGGCCGAAACCATGAAGGAGAAAGGATGAAAGTTTGAAACTCTAGAGGCTATGATCTTGATGATACATCAACACCAACATCATGTGCTGTCATCCTTGAATCATTTCCCATATAACATAAGCCTTTAAAATGAAAATTAGGATCAAGGAAAAAGGAATGAAAATCGAATCTAGAGCATGAAAAGAAAAGGAAAAATCGAAAACTATGTTTAAAGAAAGCAAAGGAGTACTCAAAATGTGTTGGAATCAAGACCAAGTTTCAAGCTTTAGAGGTTCCTCAAACGATGAACATCATCATGAAATTCTCATCATCAAGCTCCCATTTCCAAACCTCTTAAAGCCCTTGGCCAAAAAGAAAAGAAAACCAAGAGAAAGAAAGAAGTTCTAAAACATTCAAGAGAAATCATATAGCACATAACTTAAATAAGAACTTTTAATGAATGAAACACTTAAAATAAAATCCCTACCAAGTGATTGGAGGTTGAGATGAGTGAAGAAGATGAAGAAGTTGAAGAAGAGGAACTCTTGAACTCGAGAGAAAAAGAAAAGCTTTAAGGTGCTCTTGAAAACCCAAACTTGGCAAATGAACTAAAAGTGATTCGAGTTCATCCAAGCATGCTATTTATAGAAAAATGAAACATGAGGGGTGAGAATGGGAAGGAAAAGTGGTGCCACTTTTAGGGGAAGTAGGAAGGAGAAAATATCTCTTGGTTATTTCATTTCAAGGTAAGGTATAAGGCATGGTATAGGCATGGTGTAGCATGCTTCTTTGAGTGTGTGAGTGAACAAACATGTGATGCATTGTGGGGGATGAGGTGGCACCACTTTTGGGAATCCAACCAGGGGGGGAATCTTTTATTTAATTGTGGTTTAGAGGTGTGTTTAGGTATAGCTTTGATTAGGCTTAGGATTAGGAATTTGTAAGTAAGTGTGTAAGTGAAAGGATAGGTAATCAAGACTATTTAAGGCATAATTAGTGAGCATTCTTTTCCATTAGTGGGGTCAAGATCCTACTCAATCAAGGCTCTCAATCACATCCTAGGCTTCTTGAAGTATGGAGAATAAATAGTGAAAGTACTATTCAAGATTCTATGTCTTGGGAATTTGAGTTAAAAAAGGGTTTGAGTTCAATCTAAGCAATCATAGGTTCTAATTAATTTTATTAACTTATTTTGACTCTAGATTAATTATGAAAATTAATTAATCTTTGATTAGAGCCTAATATTGCTTAGGTTTGCTTAATTACATTATTAAGTTCAAATGGCACTATGCCAAGGGCAAAATCATAATTTTACACAAAAACTACCCGGGACCACCGAGACTTAAACAAATACTTTTAAACATATGAAAACATCATTTTAAACCTTCGGGGAAAATTTCGGGCTCGAACGGCACCTTTACCCGTGTAAAAATGCTATAGGGGCATTTTGGTCATTTGGACCCAAAACTGCAGAAAACAAGTTTTTCATTTCCAAAATCACTCAAGGATCATATAGTCCCCTTCAAACATTAAGTTGACCCTTCGAGGACTGTCGGACCGGCTATCCTTGAATTCCGGATAGAAAATGACCTCCAGGGCATTTTGATCATTTTTTCTCAGACAAAAATTTGGGGCATTACAGTTTATCAAGTTATGATCAGATGGTTTTCAAAGAGCATGAAATACATTTTTAAGAAAACTCATGAGACAGTTATTGTTAAAATGATTTTACACAGAGTTGATTATAATGTAATTATTAGAGATTTTTATGACTATCAGAATGATTTATGAAAGTATTTATGTTCATGATATAGTTTTGAATTAAGAATTGAACCCAGATATAGAGTTTAGAGAAAATACTAGATTTATGATTTTGATTTAGATAGTAGCTATAGAGAAACAAACAATAAGTTAATGGCTAGTAAACAATTGTTAACCTTGGTAACAAATTGTCCCCAAGGGACAATCTCACCCCAAAGCAGAGATGGAACCTATCTAGGGGTCCAATTTGGGTTCTAAAGAGCCTCAGAGTTCAAAGATTATTATTATGCCATGATTGACATGCATAACTACAGATTTATTTGTTATTCCCTAATCATTAGGCATAACTAGAGATTTGTTATGTTATATGTTTTGTGCATAATTAGAGATTCCTATTTTTCTATTAAAGTACCATTGTTTGAATTATGGAAAACAATGATTTTGATTATATATATGTAAATATGAAATGTTTTAGAGTTTTCTTTTGTTATTATTATTGTGATCTATTGCATATTTCCTTGGTGTCTTATAACGGGGTTTTAGATAAGAATTCACTCACCGATTTTTTGGATAAAACTTACCCTTTTTTTTCTCATTACAGATACAGCTACTACTGCGCGTTCATCTCAGCTACCTTATTCCCAATAGCAGTAGAGTTCTAGCTGGTGAGTTTCACTTGAGCGAAGCATCTTTGTTTAGCTTAGAGTGCTCCAGTGTTACTATATACAGAAGAAGTCCCAGACCACATAGAGATAGTTTTTGCATTTTGCTTACCATGATAGTATATTCTTGATTTATATTTAATAGCTTAAACTCATAGTTATTTTGTGTAAGAGCAACTTAATACATATGTTTTGTATTACGATTCAGACTTTAGAGTTTGATTATGACATTACAATTATAATTATATATTGACTTTAAGGAATATGTGATTTGTATGTAGAAAATAAATTTTACGTTTCCAAATGGATTTTATGATTTAAGTATGTATATAGAGAGATTCAGTAGTCACAAGACTTTCGTGGTGATAGAATTTCTCACGTGCTGGTTATGGTCCCAAAATAGGTTGTAACTTTTTTTTGGGTGTGAGGGACAGGTTACACAACAGCCTCCAATAGATGTGTGTATGTGGACCAGTCCAATCCATTTCAATAATGGACTTGCCCTTAGCCTAGTCCGCATCGACTCTGCATAAGCCCACAAGTTCACGAACCAGTCTGCATAACCCTTTTTCTAGTCACATTTTTTTCCCCGCAAAAATCCCGCAGACCAGATTGCAGACCAACCCACATACTAGCTTTTTTATTACTTTCATATTTTTTTTTTACTTTTTTTAATACCTTATATTATATATTTATATTTATACAATATATTTCACCCACAAAATATATATACACACTTTTCTTTATAGTCCAAGTTCCAATTTAAATTTTAAACAAATAAGAATACTAATTACTAAATACTGTAAATATTAAAATTCAAGTGTTAATTTTTTCAAAATAATAACATACAAAGTTACAAACCAATCAAATATGCATAACTCTTCCAATCATAAAAAATATTGAAACTATTAAAGAATATAAATTAACAACTACCAACTATCAAGCACAAAACATAAGCAAATCAAATACTACAAATACCAAAAATAGTAAAATAAACCAACTCATCAAAACAAAAGTCTTAAGTCTTAACGCATCAAATTGAAATTATTCCAAAATCCATCCATCAATAACATAAATAAAGTCCATCCATAGAAATACAAATAAAAATATAATGTCTTGGTAAAGTTCATCCATAAGAAAGATAAGGTAAAGAACACAAATGTTTCCGAAGTCCTTACGATCACATTTATTCAAAATATTACCATAGGAAAAAGACAAGAATTGAAAATATATTATTTACCTTGTGCATCAAAGTTGCAACTAATTTCTAATACATATAAGAGTTTGCACATTTTTGGAAAGAAGAGAACTCTATATTTGTTGGGAACACGAGAACCAATACTAAATGTAGATTCATATGCCACAATTGTTATAGGAGTGCTCAAAATATCACATACCATCAGTGCTAAATCTGGAAATCAATGTCTATTGTCCTTCCAATAATGCAATATATTAAGATTTTGATGAGATTGAATTTTTGCTCATCCAAATAAATATCCAATTGTGACTTTTCATCTTTAGTAACATTTTGATTCTCATATTCAATATACTCCTATATCATTTTCAAATTATAACAATAATTAGAATTCTAATAAGCAAACACAAAAATAAAAACATAACAAGTGAAAAATAGAAACTTACATCCATATTGACCTACGATAAAATTGATGGATCTCCAACAAAATTTCCACTAGTTGCTTGATTAGCGTGAGGTTGGCTACTTTGAACTTGAGAATTACTCGACTCGCTAAAAGATATTTGCATATACTCATTAAAAAGAGTAGTCAATTTATCTTTCATAGAACTCTTCGTGACAAGCTATTGGGTCAAGACCGAGCTTTTGGTAGCAAAACTTCAAAAATATGAACTTCATGCGAGGATCAACAATAGATCCAAGTGCAAGCACGATACTATAATCACTCAAATACTTGTCAAACTTCGCTTTCATCCTAGAAGCCATATTCCTAATGACTACATCCTCATTGCTCACATTTTGAATGACCAAACATTCAATCCTCCACACTTGTTTGAAATATAGATTTGATGTTGGATAAGATGATCCAAATATCAAGTTAATGATCACATAAAAAGGGATGCAAAAATTCACACATTTTTCTAGGTTTTATCCGTTCTTCCTTAGAAGGGCAATGCTTTGGTTCATTCAAAGCATATTACCAAAAAGAATGCCGATATGGAAGTGCACTTTCAAGCATAAGAAAAGTGGAGTTCCACTGTTATACCTGGTGTACCTCTATCCTTCGACAAGTTTCGTACAATCATATGGTCCCTTGGGATCCACCCGTGTAGCTAAAAAAGCCCCGGATTTCTGAACCATGTTGCAGCTGTAGATTTTGCAGAATTTTACAAAATAGGCTCGCTGTAGCGAGCTTTACTCGCTATAGTAAGTAGGTGGGCTAGAAGACTTATTACAGCGAGCACCCCAATGACAGCACAATTCCAGAAATGACACTTTTGTATTAATGAAACCCCATCACCATATAAATCCTTCCCCTCAAGTTTTCAATTCCAGAAATCGAAAATCCACTCGTCCAAATCCTATCTCTGCTTCTTCGACCTCCCTTATTCCCAACCCTAGTCTAATCTTCATCCTCCAAGTTTCAAGGTGAGTTTTGCATAGTTTATGATTCTTCCCTCTTCATTCTTCTATGTTTTTAGGTTGAGCATTTTTATTTCTCTTATTATTGTCAAGTGAAGGTACTCCCCCAATGTTGTTAGAGTTTATCTAGAGTAACCTAGGATATCCATAGACTAATCTTGAATTTTATGGTTATAATGGCAGAAATTAGTGTCATTCCTCCTCCCCAGAGCTTTCTTGGTGTTGGTGCATCACATTCCACTGTGTTTAATCTCATGGCCTTATTTTGGGTATTATTTCATTATTTTCTAACATTACGGAGTATTTAGAGATTTGAAAATTTGTTTTCACATGATATGGAGTTATATGAAAATGTACTTTGGTTAGAAATGTACCCTTTGAACTTATACATGAAAATCTATGATTTTGGAAAATGCATGGGACCATAATTGCTCCATAAATGTTTTATATGATTGAGCACATGATTTTAGACTTGACTATGATGATGGAATTGGATTTACTTGATGAACAGTAAAAGTGAAGCTTTACACTTAGTTCATGAGATTTATGAGATGTTGAACTTTAAAACATAGAACCCCCTTTTTATGATCTAGTATGATTTAGATTAGGGAATTACTAAGAGTAATAGAGCTGTGAGTTAATGTAGCACTTCAATTTTTCTGTCTAAGAAAAAATGACCAAAATGCCCCTGAGGTCATTTTTCACCTTGAATTTGATGAGAATAGCTGGCCTGGCAGTTCTCGAAGGGTCAGCTCAATGTTCGAAGGAAATTGTATGTGAATGAATGTTAATAGAGCAGAAAAATCTCTTTTTCTGAGTTTTCGGGTCAAAATACTCCTATAGCATTTTTACGTAGGTATAAGTGCCGTTTGAACCCGGAAAGTTTAAAATGATGTTTTTATGAGTCTGGGCATGTCTGTTTAAGTCTCGGTGGTCCCAAATAGTTTTTAAGAAAAATTACAATTTTGCCCCTGTATAGTGCCGTTGAGCCTAATGATGTAATCAAGCAAACCTAAGCAATAATAAGCTCTAATCGAAGATTAATTAATTTACATAATTAATCTAGAGTCAACATAATTTATTAAAGTTAATTAAAATCTAAGATTGCTTAGAGAAACTCAAAACTCTTTTCTAGTTTTAATTCTTTGAGAAAGGAATCTAGAAATAGTGTTTTCTCTCTCCAATTCCCTAAATTAAGGAAACATGTTGGCATTAGATTCCAAATTAATAAAGTTTGACTTCATTAATTTAGAGAAACCACCTTCTAATCTAGTCTTGTATGGCCCTAATTACCTACTTACTCACCTAAACACTTACTTACAAACTCCTAATCTTAAGCCTAATCCAAGATACACCTAAACACAAAACTAAGCTTCAATTAATGAAAGATTTTCCTCCCCCTTGGATGCTCCAAGAATGGCGCCACCTCACCTCCAATATCCATCACATGTTTGAATTCTTACACTCAAAGAGCCATACCTCACCATGCTTAAGCCCATACTTGAACCCATACTTGGCCATATCTTTGAATGACCACATATAAGAGATGTTTTCCTTTCTTTCCCGCATGGCCATGAGAATTTCGGCCACCCCCTCCATTCATGCACCCTTGATGTTGATTTTCTACAAATACATGTCTTAGAAGAACTTGGTGCCATTTGCTCACTTTCTTTCAAGCTAGTTTCAAAGAGTTGTCTTGGTTTCTTTCTTTTCTTTCAAAGAACTCAAGAGTTCTTTCTTCCTCTCATCTTCTTCAACCTTTCCACCACCACACAATCACCATTAAATCTTTCTTGAAATACTTAGCCATATCATTCTCAAGATCAAACTCAAGAAACACAACTTCCTTTCTTTTTCTTCTTTCTTGGCTGAAACTTCCTTCAAGCTCAAGGGAAGATTTTTCTTTCATTCTCCTCTCAAAACCAAGTCCTTTTCATCTCCAAGAAAACATACCTTGGTAGGGAGTTGTTTTCATCTCCAACGATGATCGTGGATCGCGGAGTCAAGCAGTTGAGGAACAAGTCTGTTCCTTTGGTGAAAGTGGCATGGGGACGGGACAAAACCGAAGAATTCACATGGGAATTAGAATCGGAGATGAAGGCCAAGTATCTAGAACTCTTCTAAGGTATGAATTTTGAGGACGAAATTCTTTTTAAGGAGGGGAGTAATGTAAAGCCCTGATTTTCTGTCTGAGTGAAAAATGACCAAAATGCCCCTGAGGTCATTTTTAGCCCGGAATTTCAAGGATGGCCAACCCGGCAGCCCTCGAAGGGCCAACTCAATGTTTGAAGGGGATTGAATGACCCTTGGGTGGTTCCAGAGGCGAAAGTCTCATTTTCTGCAGTTTCGGGTCAAAATGACCAAAATAGCCCTATAGCGTTTTTACGCGGGTAAAAGTGTTGTTTGAGCCCGAAACTTTCCCCAGAGGTTTAAAACCATGTTTTTACATGTTTCAAAGCATCTGTTTGAGTCCTGGTGGTCCCGGACAGTTTTAGTGCAAAATTACGATTTTACCCCTAGAATAATGTTTTTGAGCTTAATGATATAATTAAGCAAACCTAAGCAATATTAGGCTCTAATCGAAGATTAATTAATTTCCATAATTAATCTAAATTCAAAATAAATTATTAAAATTAATTAGAACCTAAGATTGCTTAGATTAGATTTAAATCTCCTTTCTAAAACTCAAGATTTCACTCTTGGAATCTTGAATAGTATTTTTTCTCTCCAATTCCTTAAATCGAGGAATTGTGTCTAGAATTATTTATACATTAAAATGAGTTTATAGCTCACTAATGATGCAAGAACACTCCTTAAATGTGTCTTGACAACCTTGATTACCCATTTTCTCACCTAAACACTTTCTTACAAATTCCTAATCTTAATCCTAATCAAAGATACACCTAAACACAACTCTAAACCACCATTAAAATGCAAGAAATCCTCCCCTCATGGCTGATGCAACTTCGGCCCTCTCTCTCTCATTTACAACACATGTTGATTTGTTTCTCACTCAAAGAACCATGCTTGAGTCATACCTTGAACCATACCTCACCATGCCTCAAGATCACAACATCTCACCTCATGGAACTCATGGGGCTGCCCTTGAGCTGGCCGAAGCCCCCTCCCCCCATTTGCACCTTGCATTTGTTTCATTTCTCTATAAATAGCATGCTTGGGTGAACTTGCATCATTTTGGGTTCATTTGCTAAGTGTAAGTTTTCAAAGAGCACTTCAAAGTTTCCTTTTTCTCTCAAGATCAAGTGTTCAAGTTCTTCATCCTCTTCTCTCATCCTAATCTCCAAATCAGTTGGTAGGGATTTTCTTTCAAGTATTTTCTTTATTTAAGTTCCATCTCTAGTTATGTGTTTATGGTTTCTCTTGAAGTCTTTTTAGAACTTCTTTCCCTCTCCTTTTTCTTCATCATTTTCGGCCATGGGCCTTGAGGACAGGGGAATGAGAGCTTGATGATGAGGTTTCATGGTGGTGATGTCCATCACTTGAACAATCTCTAAAGCTTGATCTTTGTTCTTAAGTTAAAGATGTTTTCTTTTGTTCTTTCTTCTTGAACCTTGAAACCTTTCACCTTGATGATATTTTAAAATGGCTACATGAACTCAATGATGAGGACTCATGATGTTGGTGTTAATGCATCATCAAGATCATGGTCTTTAGAGTTTCAAATGTTTCCTTTCTTCTTAAAAGTTTCAGTTCCTTTTCCTTTTCTTTCTTCAAGTTTTCGGCCATGTTGGCCAATAAGGTTCACAATGGCTTGATGATGAGAGCTTCTAGATGATGACTATGTGTTCATCTCAATGAGGCTTCTAGAGCTTGAGTTTTAATAAAAATGCTATTTATGACTACATTTCAAGAAAAGAAACTTTGTGTTTTAAAGAACCCTTGAGGTTCACTCTTATCTTTACTTTATCTTGCCATGATAAGTTTGGGTTGAGGTTTAAGTTCCTTTAAAGTCTTGTATGAGCTCTAATAAGAAATAAAATGGACTAGCATTCATATTTAAATTCAAGCTTATGCATTACATATTTACTTTGAGTTTTGCATTCATATTTAATTTCCAAGCTATCACTTAAAGTTAAGGGATAAAGAATGGATTGCATCTCATATTTACATTCTTGTCTAGCATATTTACTTTTGATCACTAAAGAACATAAAGATTTAAAATGAGAGCTTGCACTATCACCTAACTAAATCTCAAAGCCTTTCTATTTCGGCCTTAAAGTCGATTCTTGCTGGGCCTAGAGCACTAAAATAAAGAAATGAACTTGCATATTTATATTTCAAGTCTTGCATATTTATTTCAAGCCTTGCATATTTATATTCAAGTCTTGCATATTTACTTTAAGCTCTCACTTTACTTTGTAATGAAGAATAAAAATGAAGTGCATAGCATGTTTAAATTATGTCATCACTTAAAGACCTTAGAGCTCAAAGACTTGCCCATTTTATCTCAAGTTAAAGTCTAATGTGGAAGAATTCTTTGAATGCATAATTTCAGCCATGTAGTGATGATAAACTTGGAAGGAGATTCATCTAGCTACAAGGACCAACAATTTAAGTTTTAAGATTCTCTTTAAAACCTCATGAAGTTTATGAGATTAAGACCAACAAGATTTATGAATTTAATTCTCTTTTAAGGAGGGATTAAGTGGTCACTGACCTAAGGATGTTTTTAGTCTCTTTTACAAAATAAAATGGTTTGCAAAAGAGTCTTAGAAGTCTTAAAAGTGATTCCAAGAGAAACTAGCAACTTATGTGTTTTAAAAATAGCAAGTTATGCATCTTTTTGGGACTTAATGTTTCGGTTCTTCCATGATAAGTTTGCTGCTGTATGATGATATTTTGATGTGTTAGAATATGTGAAAATTATGTATGATGAGGTAGGAACATTTCTATGCATGATAGGAGAGAAACTAGCTTTCTAGAAAAAATCGTAAAGTCAAGATTTAGCATAGTTTTAACCCATTTATTTTTGGACACTGCCCAAACTGTTTCTATGGGAATATAATCAGATTAGGATTTTTTAATCATGAAAAATTTGGTTACAATTGAAGTAGGATTGAATTTTAGCACCTATAGAAAAACTAGTAACTAGAAACCTGTAAAACCGCAATGCTAGAACTCTTAGAACATTTAGTTTTTAGAATCTGTTCAGCAACCTTATAATGTAGAGAACATGGCTTATAATTAGTTCTTAGGCATAGGAATGCCTCATAATTGGTTTAGGTCGAACTTATAGCACCTTAGGCGAAGACAGAACCAAGGAAGGGTCTAAAACGTAAGTTCTAGAACCCCGCAGTTATAAGTTTATAATGCTGCCCCTTAGAAATGATGTTGTTTAGATTTAATAGAGAGCATGAATAATAATCTATTAGAAGAGAACCCTTAGGTGCATAAAAGGTTGATAGAAGATGATAGGTTAATTACATCATAAGTTTAAGGCTTGTAAGGGTCAAAGCATAAGATACCGTAGGACCAAGAGCATAATGAATTTCTAATGTTTCTTGTGAACGCATGAGAATGATTATGTGAATGCATGAAAATTATGATGGAGGATGCATGTTTGAATGACTTATGTGGCATAAAGAAGAATTTGGAAGAAATTCGGCATCTTCTTGATTATCTTTGACGAATTTCTGACAAATTCGGGGACTCAGAAAGTTTTTGAAAACCTATGAGATTTTTATGAGGTACTAAGATGAGTTCTCGGATGACACCGGTTCGACCGAGCACTTCCAGAGAACTCATGTGACATCGGTACCAAGAATGAATTTTTAGGTGGCACCGGTTAGTGACACCCCCAAGAAATGCCCCTTGCCCGTACTGGATAAGTCGGGATTATGTTTATGATTATGTTACGCTTATCGGGATTGATAAGTAAGAACTAGTGACGACTAGTTAAGGTATGAGCTCATAACCTAGAGATGTGACACGTTCTGGGTGACACCGGTTCGGCCAAGCACCCCCCGAGCGATTGTCTTTTAAGGTGGCCTATGAGGAAGTAAAGTATGATGTTTATGTCACAAAGTTTCCCATATGAGAATTTAATTGCCACTTTATACCACTATTATGATGTTCTTAAAGTTACGATGATTATTCTTGCATTAAGTAGAGCCATGCATACATTCTTTAATATGCTGCATCCATATCATTAAGAATCATGCTAAAATGAACGGACCTTGGTTAATCATGATTTAAAAACCTAAAAATAGACATTTATGCATGCACGCTTACTTTGTATACTAAACCCAAGGTTCTTGAGGACGTAGATTATGACACCTAGGTAGTAGGAGGCCCTACTGAGATTCTTTAGCAAGATTCTCACTCCCTCTATCTCTTTCTTTCCGTCATGTCTTCAGATGGCGACGTTCGTGGTTTTTGTGGACACCCCGACATGGGAGGTGCACTATGATCCGGAGCACGGATCATACCATTTTGAGGGACAGTGCACGGTGCGAGTCTTCATGTTCGTTGGACGTCCCTTCGCTTACCCCGTGCATACCCATCGCTGCTCCCCAACAGCACCCTACGGCAACGACGAGCGGGTTTTTAAGCGTGCGCGTACGCATAACGAGAAAGTGCTCCACATGCACACCGCCGCCTCAGCCAGACGTGACTATCCCGACTACGTGCCCCGGACTTACTTCTCAGAGACTGATCCTTCGGAGGACCCGCCTACCCATCCGTCTGGCCGAGCTCCGCCCCACTCCATCAGCGATGAGAGAGGCGGTGCACACCGTGACTCAGCCACGGCTCGTACAATGACCGAAGATGCGGCCACGCCGCGGGGGTCACTCTTGACCTCCGTTCCGCCTCTATACGCCCAAGGAGCTCGCCCAGTTTCCCAGGTATGTACCTTGCTCGCGAGATGGACGTCAGTAGGAGGTGACGTACGACCGATAGAGTACCCGGGTAGAGCACACACCACTTAAATGAGGATGGACCTCCTTTTGTATAGAGGTTATCCCTTTAGTTGCACTGGGTAGGGGAGTTACTTTTATATTTTCCGTCGTACTTTCCTTTGTATTTTCTTTTAGTTGTATCTGTTCATGATGTACTAAACTAAGCCCCACTCTCCATGAGTAGGCATATCATATAATATTATATAAATATGCAGTTTAGTTCTATTATGATGTGCCTTTACTTGCTTATGTCATGCTGTTATGCGATGCTTGCTTTATTTCCTTTCGTGCATTATTATTTAACGTGTCGCGCGGCTCTTACTTTGCTTTTATAATTCAAAAAAAAAAAATTTACCAGTATTTTCGCTAAGTATTTTAAAGTATTAAGGAAGCTATGACGTAACAGACTAATGATTAACCTAAATATGTTCTAGAGTATTGGGTTAAAAATTAGGATGTTACATGTTTTGTTTTGGTATATAGTACTCTAGTGGTAGTGCGAGCAGAGTCCCAAAACATGCATGATATAGTTTTTGATTTATCATGATTCTTTTGTACTGACATGATATAGCATACATGGTTTATTTTGTATAATGAGTAGCTCATCATATTTTGTATATGACTATAGTTTCAAACTCAAATGATGTAAAAAAGCTAGTTATGATTATTACAAATTGAATGCACAAACAGATTACGATTTAGAATGGATTTTATGAATAAAATATGCATGTAGTATGACTCAGTGATCACGCTTACGTGGCGGTGGGATTCCTCATGTGCTGGTCACGATCCAAATCGGGTCGTGACATCCACCTAGTAGATACATCTAAATGCAAGCCAACACTAGCACCACCATATTTTTTTTATAATCTCTTTGAGCCTCTGATTCCTTGACAAACTTTTGATGCGCTCTCTAATTTTGTGTAAAGCAACACTAGTAGCTTTCAAAACCTTTTGAACAATTAAGTTTAAAATATGAGTGTAACATTGGATGTGAAAAAACTCACCACCATATAACAAACCATTATGCATATCATGAAGCCTATCTTTCAGCACTTCTTGCATATTGTCATTAGAACTAGCATTGTCCAAAGTTAATGAAAAAACTTTTCCATCAATACCCCACTCTTGCAAAAAATTTAACATAATCTTAGAAAATTTATGTCTAGTGTAAGGAAGAGACATACAAGAGAAATTCAAAATTTTACTATTAAGCTTCCAATTCTCATAAAAAAGATGAGATATCTAAGTGATATAGCCCTCAGTTGTACAAGAAGTCCAAACATCAGAAGTCAAGCATACCCTACTTGGAATGTGAGACAACATTTCCTTTAACTTCTTCTTACTCGCATACATATTAATCACATCCAAAGTTACCATACGCCTAGAATAAACCTTGGCTTCTAGATTTAGATAGTTTAACAACTCCCTAACCCTCCTATAGTCAACAAAATTAAATGGAAGGTCATGCTCTATGACACATATAGCAACCATGTCACGCACAAGTTTGTTATTAACCTTTCTAGATCTTTGTTTTCTAGCTTGATCAAGTATTAATTTTCCAACCTTACTATTTGAAAACCTAGGCATTTTCTCTTTCATTTATTCAAATGACACAACCAAGTTGAAGTTCCATATCTATTACCACTGCTAACATATGAATTCCCACAAGCTTTGCATTGTGCTCTCTTTTTCCCATCCTCACCAACCCCAATTTTATCAAAATGTTGCCAAACACTAGATGAAAGACTTCTAATCCTCTTATTTGGAATGGATGCTTCAGATTCAAGAGGGAGCGAAGATTGACTATCATCACCTATACCACTACCACTACTAACACTAACAGCAATATGTTGATCATAATTTGTGAGACTTGCTTCAACAGTAGAAGAACCCCCATTTGACTTTGACACATTCATATTTAATTTTCAATATAAATCAAACTAGACAATCACAATAAAAATATTTAAAATTTCAAATTTTATAAACAAATGAACAATCTGGAATTAATTCTCAGTTCAAAAAAACAAAGCATGTGTAAAAAATAAAAAAAATGATAAAAAATAATAAAACTCTTATATTCACAAAGACAGAGGTGTAAATTGTTGCTTTCTCTCAGTAGCGATGGAGGTGTCTCACGGAGGTCCCCTAGCAATAGCACAGCACAACAATCCATGGAGATTTACTGGTTGCAGCTCGGCGGCAACATGACACAGTGTTTCGCAAAGACACGGAGGCCTTTTGGCAACAACCCGGTGGCGAAGTGGCTTGGTGATAGCTATCACTGTGTTTGTGAGTTGAGAGTCGAGAATGAGACTTGAGACTAAAGGGTAAGGCTTCGAGGGCTTGACCACTTGAGTGAAAGAGACAGAGAGTTAAGAGATGAGAGTGAGAGAGGGCTTGAGTTGGGCTGAGTCTTTGGTGCCCGAGAGGAGATAGGCAGTGGCAGGTGAGTTAAGAAAAAAGAGTGGGTGAGCAGGGCACGGCACCGCTTATGAAGACTTAAAGAAGTGTTAAGATTGTAAGACTGAAGAGCGAAGGCAAGTAGGCAAGTAGGCAAGTAGCAATAACCCTAGTGTTCCACTACTTATGTTATGAAGACACAAGACTAGGCCACTACACGTCCCCTTGGGCTTGGGCTTAGACGTTTCATGCTTAGTAGTGAAATGGTCTGTGGATTGGTACCAAACTGCCAGGAATTGGACTGGACTAGAGCATTCTATGTGGGTTATCACCCAAAAATGTATGGGTTAGCCTACACATGGTTAATGATGTGCCCTATAAAAATGATCAGTTTTTATCTTAAGATTTCAGCCACTATAATAATAGGCAGTTGGTTTACATGAAGAAATCATAGGAAAAGGAGTTGGTTAATTGTTTTGGGTCCTATAGCAACATCGATGAGAAGTTTTAAGTTTGAAAAGTAGTAGTTATAAAGACTCGACAACTTCCCACGTGAAAGGTGGTTATGAATAATGGCATTTTCTAAATAGCCTTGCTACTAGTACAGAGGCAGTAAGGTATTCAAAGCCGAAAAGGTTGAAGTTGGCAGAAAAAAGACCCCCGGATCATCAACACCTCTTTATATTTTATCCCTTTTCTTCCTTTTTTTCCTAGTTTTAGTTTAGCTTTAGTGTAGTTTTCTTTTACATATTTTATTGTGAGGCTTTGGTGTGAAGTTGTTGTATTTACTTTTATTCATCACTAAAATCTTCTTTTCACATATTGCCTTTGTCCAAAACTTATTCTTTGAAGTAGTTGGAGAACCAATAACCAAGGGGTAGATTCCCTTCCTTAGTGCAATCGATTGCATTTTGGGATTAAGGGTGATTTGGTGTTCTTGGCTAGGTTTATTCTAATAGGCTTAGCCGAACCCAAAAATTCATGACAATAAAGTTGGCATGCTCGGTGGGACATCCGAAGGCTTTGTGTGGAAAATCAATTTAAGAAGATTATGGATATGAGTCCTAAGAGTGTAGCATCTGTTACACCAAAGCAATACAATCATGAGGATGAAGCTCGGTTGAGAACGTACACAGCTATACTGGGAATGCCTACCATGGGGACAACTAGTTAGTGGCAAACAGTTACAATTTCATCCAAACAAAAATATAAATTTGCTAATTACACTAAGAATGTCCATGTTGATGAAGAAGAAAAGTGGCCCAATTATGTGTCAACTCCTTTCATCCAATAGCAAATAGAAGTGGGCGTTGATGGCTTGATGGAGTAGTTGTCAAAACAGTTGTTAGATATTGTGAAATCAATGGTGCATGATGAATTGCAGAAAATTCAGCAAAGTTCCCCTATGTACATGTCATACGGTGAATTTAGTGGAAATAAAATGAATTATAATGCTAGAGGCAATCATTTAATCAGCCATGGAGTCTGCAGTCTCAGTCGTGGGAACTTACAGTCTCAGTCTTATGGAACTTACAGCCTTAGCCATTGGGTATGCAGTCTCGGCCGTGGAGCCTACACTCTCAATCATCGAACATATAGTCTTAGTTGCGGAGTCTGCAAGTTCAGTCGTGGAGTGTTCCTCGAGCAAATATAAGTTGTATGGCTAATCTAAAAGGAAATTCTCCATAATTGATAGACCCTAATGCATTTGCTAATGTTATGAGAAGGAATTTTGGGATCCAGTTGAAGCCATTGGAGAGGCTTATGTACTGTAAGCCATATCCTGATTAGGTGGATAGACTTTCATTCCCTTATGGATTCTACATTCCTAACTTCACTGCTTTTTCTAGAGAAGATGAGAAATCCACAACAGAACACGTTCATTATTTCATTGCACAACATCCTAAATCAGGGCAAAATGAGTTCTTAAGGATGCAATTATTCCCTTTATGACTGACTAGTTTGGCCTTTACATGGTATTCAAACCTATTGCCAAATTTAGTGCATAATTAGGCTAACATGGAACATGTATTCCATGATCGCTTTTATTAGCCGCAGCCGGAGGTTATGTTAACCAATCTTATGAAGATTAATCAACAAATTGGCGAGCTCATGCCTAATTTTGTGGAAAGATTCAGTAAGATGATGAGCAAAGGTAATGTTAAATTACCAGAGACTGAATTTGCTGCCATAGCCCTAGGAAATATGCTTTTGTGGCTAAAGAAAAAGTTAATTTCGATAAAGTTTATAGATTGTACTCAATTAACATCTAAAGCTTCCAAAATAGAGCAATTTGTTAATGAGGAAGAGCAAAGGATAGCCGAGAAAATAAAAGACGTAAGACCAGAGTTGGTCTTGGGTGAAGATTATAACTCGGCTGAATGAGAGATGATTGAAGAACATGCCTTAATTTCGGATAATATGCTAGTAGTAATATTGTCCAAAAGAAAGTTGTTAGCTCTATTGCAAAAGTTAGTCGAGGGCCATTGTGGTTGATATTACAAGGAGCATTTTGATATTGTTTTGGCTTAATGGCTGATTTTGGGTTTCAATCGATTATTGATGACTAAAATGGGTTTCAAGTGTGAAGCAAAATAGTGATATTAGCCATTAGCTAGGAGAATAATAAGCCTACAGTTAGCCATGACAGTTTCATTTGTTTTTAGTTGAATGTCCAGGTTATGGAACAAGGGGTAGAATACCAAAGTTAGTTTCAACTGATGATTACGACTCAATTGATTACAAAAGCAAAGACATGACTAATGATAGTTAGCTAAGAATCATGGTGGATAATGCTGGAAAGCAGCCATGGATAATTGTTCCACCTTTGTCAGATGATCAACCGTTTTTTCTCAATAGTCACCAGTACTGAATGATCTTATTGCAAGAGTAGCCATGGGGTTATCTCCACCTCAAGCAATGAGTCGACCAAGGTATATCACTTCATCTAGTTGGCCAATGGCTCAATATGTGTTGAGTTATCTTCATTGTTCGGAGGAAATTTCTTGATGCATTTCACCCATTATAGAAGTAGCTAAAAGTTGGCTCAGCTAATAATCTTGGTCTTCTACAATGCTAAAGCGACGGTAATCGTTGGATTAAATTTTCTTAGTGCTGCAGTTGTTGTTGTTGTAAAGGCTATAAGATTAGGAGTTTATTGTTCATAAACACCAGACTTGGCTGTTCAATTTTCTTTGCAACTTTGCCAGCCTTAGTGTTTAGTAACTTTGTTAGCCGTGGTGGCTATAGACCATCCTTGGGATAAACTGTGATTATAGATAGAGGAAAGATTGAGGCAAGTAGAAGGAATATGTTCAAGAAAGCATAGAGTTCGATTTCTTTTGAGCAAATGCATCACTTCACCTTCCTTCTTGACCATCCGTTAGTAGAAAAATGCAGGGGGCATATGTTATCACTAAAAAATGAGTGGGTTGGCATACACGTGGCTAATGATGTGTCCCATAAAAATGAGCAGTTTTTATTTTAAGATTTCAGCCACTAGAATAATGGGTTGGTTTCAGGAAGAAATCATGGAAAAAGGAGTTGGTTGAATGTTTTGGGTCCTATAGCAACATTGATGAGAAGTTTTAAGTTTGAAAAGTAGTAGTTATAAAGACCTGACAACTTCCCACATGAAGGGTGGTTGTGAATAATGGCATTTTCTAAATGGACTTGCTACTAGCACAAGAACCATGAGATATTCAAACTGAAAATTATCTCCTAGACATTACTACTATGTAAAGGCTGAAGTTGGCAGAAAAAAGAAAAAAAACTGGATCATCAACACAACTATTTACATTTTATCCTTTTTCTTCCTTTTTTCCTAGTTTTAGTTTAGGTTAGGTGTAGTTTTCTCCTACATATTTTATTGTGATACTTTGATGTAAAGTTGTTGTATTTACTCTTCTTCATCAATAAAATCTTCTTTTCACGTCTTTGCCTTTATCCAAAACTTGTTCTTTAAAGCAACTGGAGAATCCATAATCAAGGGGTAAGGAAAAATGATCTCCGATCCTACAAAAATATGAAAATAGGAAAAACAGGTTTGTTAAACCTGGGACGTACATGCACTGTTCTTAAGGATTATTCTATCACTGTGCAAAAATCTCCTAAGATACAACAAGCTCTTCTGGTATTTTCTAGGAACTAAAGAATTACACTGAAGATATGTTCTGATATATTGCCTAGGAAAAAAAATAGTGTAATTGGAAAACAATCAAATCCCATGATTGGTTTTGATTTCAAAAGGAAATTAACCAAGGAATCAAATGCTATTAAAACTAATATATTATCATATTTAAGAGATTCTGGACTAGAAAAGATAAATGCCATTTATAATTTTAATGGTATTGAATTCAGTATAAATTTTGATTCATTTTCAATTTAAAACATGTTTCTAAACAATTCAATTTTAGTTTAAATAATTAATTAAACCTTTTGAAATATATTTATATTTTCAAAATACAACAAGATTCTTCTCTTTAGTGCAATCGCCTACACTTTGGGATCAAGTGTGATTTTGTGTTCTTGACTGAGTTTATTTTAATAGACTTATCCAAACCTAAAAATTCACGACAATAACTATTCGTGAATGAAATTTGATAAATAATTAATTAAATGAGTAGAGAATAGATGATAAGAAGGACATGGCGGCGGCAGAAGTGGCGTCGATGATGAGGTCTTGAATTTCATAAAGGTTCGGCGATGGCAGGTTCTGCCTTCGAAGCCCCTTTCAGTATCCACGAAATCGCCGAAATCATTCTAATTCTGAAACTCAACACAACACAACACAAGGCAACGCAAATTGTGTGCAAGCGATGGCAGCAGCTACAACTATTAGAGGGAGAGGGAGAGGGAGAAGAAAGGACCCTTGTGGTTGCTTACTTATATGGGCCTCAAGATAACATAGCCCAACCCATCTTTTAAAATGTTATCAATCTATGGGCCCACTAGATGCCAAGAAGCCCGAATTCGGCCCACGAAAGTTTCTGTCTTTCCTCTCATTCCACGCTCCTTGTTCCCTCTCTGTTCCTAATCGAAGCCTCTTCGCTGCTTCAGCTCGTTCTCACTGTCACCCACTAGCTACCTGCGTCCTCTTTCCGTCGCTGTGAGTCTCTCTCTTCTTCTTACTCATTTCGCTTCTACATGCTTCTGTTACTTGCCTTCACTATGCTTCTTTATTTTATTTTATTTCCAGAAATGTTCAAGCTTATCTTTTACTCAAGAACTTGCCAACGCTTGGGGTTTTGGATTTCAGTGTTAATAAATATCCAAACAGAACATTTTGTAAATGATAGAAGCTTAATTGCTGTTTTGAAAAATTCTTCAATGTTTTGTAAATGATATACCTATCCAAAAAGAATGTTTCATCCAGATATAATTTCAGAATTTTCATTGTTTCTCCTTTCGTTTTTATTCTCTAACAATAAACTATAGTCTTCGTGTGAGTTGATATACTTGGTTGTTTTAGGGAAGGTGAATTTCGACGTTGGACGCTTAAAATATGTGTTAAGCCTAGGATTTGCTTCTTTCTCTCTCTCTCTTTTTTTTTTGTGGAAAAAGGGTAATCTTCATAGCTGAAATGGAGTGCTGGAGCAAAGTTATTGGTGTGTTATGTGACGTTGATTTACCTATTTATATTTTTGGAAAGGATTTTTCTTGGTTGGTTGAATCTGTGGCAACTATGAGAGAACAAGCTGCATATAAATCATATGTTTTTACTTGGCTTTAATGAGTTTGTTATCTGAGGTAAATTTGCTACGGATGATTTCCTTTTAGATTTTGTTTTGTAATGATTGGATTGTGACAAGTGATGGACAAGATACAAGGCCTAAAATACTAAATAAAAAATGTGTGGTTGATAAGTTGAGTAAGTGGAAGATTGGTTAAACTATATTAACTGTTTAAACTTTAAAGGTGAATGTTAAAGTGGAAGGGATTCCACTGGCAGTTGGGCTTTGATTATTTCAATTTCAAACCCATTTGGATCCCTAATTGTTAAACTTTTTTGTCTGTAATAATCATTGTTTTCGCTGAGCTTCTTCATTATTAGAGTCGCCTTGTTGTTAAGTGTGGCTGTGTTTTTGTTTTGAAAGAAAATAATCCTTTAGATATGTTATTGAGTTTATTGTTGTGCATGGGTCAGAAAAGTGGTGTGTTAATACTAAAGTAGGTAGGTTTTTAACAAGCTGTGCTTAAGCAATCTGACTTGAAGCTTGATTATATGAACTGCTAGATTGTAATGTTTGAATGTCGGGGAAGCTGATCCTTTTGACGAAGATGAATACTGCTCAAGTTACTGCATGCTTGCCTGGGATTTATGTGAAAAATATATCTCAACTGCACCAGAATCATTCTAAACCATGTGTTTTACCAATGAATCCTCGTCCTTGCTTTTGTATATCGCTGAGCCTAAGAGCAAAGCCTTCACCTGGCTTGAAATATCGGCCCAATTCAAAATCACGAGAGCCTCTTTATATTTGCTTTGCTGGGGAAAAAGGAATGATGGAAAATAGCAATGAGGTAATGCACCTTCTTTTGAGTTACACTTTAATATGCTAATATGTCACAAATGTTTGTAGTAAGCGTGCTTATAATTCTATTATTAAATGACAGGGTACCTGATCTTTTTGACAAAGATACACCACACTCTAGTTAGGGCACCTCAGACTTAAGTCAACTATATCTCAGTTGCACCATCTTTAAACTATGTGTGGCTAGAAGGGAGACGGTGCAACCGAAATATATTGCTTAATGTTAACTTTCAAAGGCCAAATTGAATTGGGCAAAAATGCACTGCATTCCTTTCAATGTGGACTCTAGATTGGTTTGTTTTCCTCGTTGAAATTTTTATCATAGCAACTTACCCCTTTAAAACTAGAAAATTATTTATTTACCTGTTTATTTATTTAATTTTCATTATATGTAGGAGTCTGAATGTTTAGCAGTGAAAAACCAACAAGAAAATAAGCTCAACAATCACCATTGCATTGGATGTTTGTAAAGAATGCATAGGAAGTAAAGTTGAGGTAGCACCTATTGTGAAAAAGATTGTAGAATCTTGTCTTCGGTAATTTGGTCATATGATGAGAAAGCCTATAGAAGCTTGGTAAAAAGAGTAGATTAGGTGGAGGGTGACCCAATAGTGGGAGAGAGGAACACCAATGAAAACTATAGACAAAACTATTAAGAAGGACTTAAGCCTTAATGGCTTGTTTGTAGACGTGATTGATAATAGGATGCAACTGCATCATTTGATCCATGTAATTGAGTAACTGAGTTTACTTAATGGGAAAAGGCTTAGTTGTTGATTGATTGGTCTATTTGTTTTGCTTGTTTATCTCTTGAAGCCATTTGTTTGCTGCATTTGGTTGATCCTTTTGTGTCATTGTTAGGAATTGAATCATGGATTAACAAGAAAAATATGCCATTTTAGTTAAAGAAGCATGTCTTCAGAAATGGTTCCAGTGGATAAATTATTATAACAATGAACTAAGGGTATAAAACATGAATCTAAGATACAGAAGTCATGGTGCATCTTAACAAAAATAAGCTTAGCTCTAGCCCAAGCGGTTATAATAGGAGCTGCACTTTTCTTTACCATAATACCACTCAAGCATGAAGTATTGTCACTAATTTCTTTGTGTTATAAATCTCTGTAAAGTAAAGTAGAGGAGAACTGCTCTTTCAGTTGGACATATTTTTGCATGTGTACATTTTAGTAACATTATAAATGTGCTCAGAATTCCCATGGAAATCTCTTGAGAAAGCTATGGAAAAATTTAAGGGACAATCAATTGAGGAGGTATTGGGCACAGCAAATTAACAAAGGAGAATACTATGATGGTGGGGGCAGTGGAGCAAAGCCACCAGGAGGTGGTGGCGGCGGCAGTGGTCCTGATGACCCTGACCCTGGTGAATCAGAAGATGAAAGCTTTGCTGGGATGTTGGATGATAATATCCAAATGATTTTGGCAACACTTGGCTTTATATTTCTGGTACTCTCTCATTCTCTAAATGTTTTTATGTGGGTGTGAGTACAAATAAGAATCTCATCTTCAGACCTTTTAAACCTTCCTTTTATGTTTTTATTTATTCAGTTTTTATTGAAATTATGAATTGTGATAAATTAAAGGAAAAAGGTTTCAGTAGAACTAGGCAACTAGCTACACAAAATATGGTAATAATTGTATATGATTAATGGAAGAAGACTTCCAAATTAAACTGCATTAATATAATTTAAATCCCTGATAGTGGTGAGTTATTGCTGAAATCCTTAGTGTCCGAGGCTGTTGAGCATGTAATATGTTGATATGCAAACATCTGGTGGGTTAGGAGTCACCATAGGCATTGACTGAGTTGATAGAACGTATTCCATTCTTCATTTCTTAATGTTTAAGCGCTATGTTTTTTCCAGCACGCTTATATCCTCACTGGCGCGAACTTACGAAGCTAGCTAGAGACTATATCAAGTATCTCTTTGGCGGAAGTCAGAGTGTTCGACTGAGGAATGCCATGTACGAATGGGGACTGTTCTACCAGAGCCTGACCGAGAAAGAAGAGGTTGACAAGTATTGGTTGGAAAAGGCCATTCTCAATACACCAACTTGGTGGCACAACCCTGATGATTACCGAGTAGTTGTTAGGAATTACTTGGAAGCACATCCGGAGGTAAACGTTCTTGATTCTGATTCAGATGATGAATCAGACTAGACTATTTATCACCATGTATTACTCTTCCTCACACCTGCTTTGCCCCTAAGATTAATGGGGCTTTCTAGACTTTGTATATTCATGTTTGCAGTGTATTGCCCTTCCTTGCATTTGTGAATGGAGCCAGGACTGCAGTTAGACTAAATTTGTATGAACTAATGTAGTTTCTCTATAAACCGGACCTCATTCTTTGTTGCAAGATTTTCATGCAAAAACCACGTGTTTAAGCACTTGGTCAATTATCATAAACCATTTTAAATGTAGTGATTCGCACAATTTAGATTTAAATTAGTATACATAGGTCCAAGTACTTTCGTCCAAATTCTAGACTTCCTGCTTTTTTTGGGTTGTTTGAAATATTCAATGTTCATATTTTAAAAGTTCTTCACAAGATGAGTCTAGTGTAAGAATCCTTTTTGAAGTATTGTCTCATCATGTTGGAAGCATTGTATTTTATTGAAGATCTTTCTTGAGCATAAAATCATCTTGAAGATCATTATGTGCAAAGCATGTGGATATGGATTCCATTTCATATGATGTTTTTTGAGCTTTGAGAGTATTCTTAACTGTATGTCTATTAGTTTGGATTTTGGAGAAGGAAGGAGAGAAAAGCTTGTAGTGTAAGATTTAAAAAGTACATGAATGAAGTCTTTACGTGTAAAATAGCACATGAAGTGCATTTATATAATCTTTATCCTCATTTTCACCCATAACTAAATATACCCTGCGATGAAATGCCCTGGAAGAGTCATCACTCAACAATTAAGGTAGTATACAACCAGATTTTTTATATCATTTGTTAGTCATCAAAACCATGTGAAATACACGTTCAATGTGATAATGAGTGGCTTCTGAAAGGCTGTGGAACTAACACCATCTGCACCATCGTGTTTTTTAATTTAACCTTTGTTTTCACTTTTGCAATAATGCGATAAGATTACAGCAGCACTGTGTAACATCGTTTGTAGATGATCTGAAAGAAAGGAATGTTAAGGTATATTGCACAAGGTTGAGGCACAGCAGGCTCCATTCACATTACTTTGCCCCTCTTCCTATAATGTAGCGCTTTAGATTCTTCTGGCTAAAATATTTTTCAAAACTATTCTTACTTACCTCAATGTAAGAAGTTGTACGTTTAACTAGACAGCTTGTTTTACTGCTAGAGGAGGAGACGATGATACCAACCTTGATTATGCAACAAATAATTTTATCAATATTTAATGAAAGTGGTAAATGTATTAAAAGTATAAAAAACATTTATTACCAATATTTAATAAAATTATTTAATGCTTTTTAATCAATATATTCAAGTTTCCGACACCTCATGCATTAATTAGAAGCTCTAAACCTGCTAACAGAGTAAAGTTTGATTCCCCAAACATTTTCCATCTCAAAATTTCTTTCTTTATCACTCGTTTGGTCTGTGAATGTAAGTGGATATCATATAAGAAGAAATAAAACAGAATATATGGAATGAAAGTTTGAGGAGAATATAAAGTTATTGAAGTGAATTGGGGGATGATATCATACCAAAAGTTATAAAATTGAAATATTTGGGTTCTATTATTTAAGGCAATAGAGATTTAGACATAAATCATAGGATCCAAATGGGGTGATCAAAGTGAAAAGGCACGTTAGATTCGATTTTTGTTAAAAAGGTACTACTAAAGTTTAAGCGTAAATTCTATTGTATAGTAATATGACCAGATTTGCTATATGAGATTGAATGTTATGCGGTGTTTGGCTCTTCTCAATTTACTTTTTGGACATGAGAGTGTTATGTTTAATCCTCATCCTTGATCAAGTTGAAAAGGAAATTGATATTGTAAAAAGATGAATTAATAGAAAGTGAAGATTCAACATGATACCATCATGTCAAAAAATAAATTGAGAGAATTCACTCCCATATTACTCATTAAAAAGGCAACATAAAAATAAGTTACATGTGGCAAAAATGAGAATGTTGTGATAGATAAATGGTCACACAAGACATGATAGAATAAAGAGAGAAGAACACATTGGAGAGAATTTGGTGTGGCATCTATCATAGAGAAAATGGTTGAATCTTACCTAAGGTGGTTTGGGTATATTTAAAGGAGATCTATGAAAGTCGCAATAAGGAGAGGGGATTGAGTGGAAATGTTACCATAAATAGAGAGAAGTAAAGGAGACCGAGGGAAACTATAAGCGGAAATAATTAGAAAGGATTTAAATGTTAATAGATTTAACGTGAATATAATATATAATAGAGAGCTTTGTGATATCTCTTGGTCCATGTAGTCGACCCAATTTGGTGGGATAATGTTTAGAAGTTGTTGTATCCTTCGTTAGTTCAATCTCTTAGATCCTATTAAAAATGAGTAATATTATACTGCTAGAATTTATTATTGATTATTAGGTAAAATAAAAATGGTAATTTCTTAGTCCATTCAAAAGTCAACTATGTACCATGTTATTTTAACAAATAAATAGTCATGAAAATTTAGGTAAATTATACTGATTTTTTCTTATATTTGATAAAATTCAACCCTATTTTTGTTTATTTGTCTACGTGACACCTTAAACGTACTATTCAATATTTAATGAAAGGGGGCATTGTAATGATTTTATAAATTTAGAGATTTTCGAAACAAATTTTATTAATAGAGGAGCAAAAATTTTAATTTCACTATACTTTAAGAGTGGTCAATGTAATTAATAAATTCATCTCCAAGCATTTTAGGAGAAAGGAAAGCTGATTTGCGCGCAAGGACGTGGTACATGGCATAACACAACGCATTATTGTGATGATCTTGAGGAAGGAACTGTAGTGGTGATGTGGTCATGGTATCATGGGGCCGGGAGAGGGTGTCCAACTAATAGAAGCAGCTGGTTTCTTTGGTTACAGATTTTGTTCAGAGTGCTTAAATACATTAATCCTTCAAGATAAAAGAATGAGTGTCCGAAGTGGGCTTCTCTTCACGAGTTAGGATATTCTGTCATGGTCATGTTTTTTCATAATAGGATGTTATGTTTTTTCGTGTGGATGAGAGAACATTGGCGTTGGATTTCATACGATGGGTAATTAAAGGAGGTTGTGGATTTTGTTTTCAAGTTTTATCACTAAGGGGCAGTGGTTATATATTCATAAACAAAAATACTATTCTCACGTCACAGAGAGTGAGTGTCTAATTCACATACTCACCGTATCATCACCGCTGAATATGATGGTACTTCTAATTTTTTCACTTATCCATTATATTCAATAACAATAGAGTGGGTATTTCAATCAACACCTATTTTGTTAGAATAACAATCTTTCCATTGATAAATGACTAGTTTGAAGAGGCAGGAGTACAATTATAGGAGTATACATGGCTCGAGATATGCAAGTAGTAGGTTTTGGTGATATTTTCTGGTATCTAGGAGTAACGATAATTAGGATGTGGTTCAATTTTTTTCTTTTTTATTTTCCATTGTATTCCCTCACCCAAATAGATAGGTGAGAGACTAATTTTTGGAATATGGTTACGTGTCTAAGTGGGAACTCTTTCTAATGGTATTTTTTGATATATATAGATCTCATGATTGAATTCAAAATTCATATTTAAAGGATCTAGGCCTTTTCACTGGACCAACAGCTGCTGGTGGATTATTATGGTGTTATTGGCCTTCTCTATGAGGCTTGTAATTTGGTTGTTGGTGATATTTCATCCTTGGGTTAAGGGAGAACTTAATTATCTAGAAAAAAAAATTGCAAGTCCTGAGCTCCATCCCAAGAGAAGGCCTAAAATAAGAACACTCTATAGCAACATACATACGGCGAATGCTCTGATGGAGTTGATAGTCAATGGAGTTCATGGAGTTGTCATAGCTATCCAATAGAAAATTGACACATGGTTGGTGGATTCCATTAATTTTAAAATGAAAAAAATAAAATTACTAGCTTATCCTTTCTTCTATTATCACCATCCCCACCAACCCCTCCTTCCTCCGTCCTGTGTCCTGTCTCTCTCCCTCATTGATTCTTTATTTTCTTTGCTCCCTTGCCAATCCTTGCAACACATTTTCCTTTAATATTGTGAGCACTTTAAATGTTATAATGATTGAACAAAAAGAACCCTTTTGCCTCCATGGAGCTACTTTCTTCCACTAATGGACCTTCAGGCATATAATATTATCAATTGCACCAAAAATAAAGAAAAAAAAAATGGAAAATCACACAACAGAGAAAAAGAAGACACAAATAAAGGCAACAAGTTTGAACATTCAAGAAATGACTAGATGATATTTTACCTTTCCATTGAGTTTAATCCCAAAAAAGAAACGATGCTGACAAAGTTTATGCAATTAGGTGGGTGAGATCTTGTATTTTTGTTTTTACTTGTTGTGATCTTATTGGTGCCTCTGATGGGGTATGAGTCCAAGCGGTGAAGGTCTCCAAGATCTGATCTCAATGAATGAGTCAAGTCCCTTTACTTGGTTTAATTTTTGCATGTGTAACGGTCCTCCAAGCTTGTTTAAAGGTTTGAGGAAAAAGGAGTTGTGAAATATTAAGGGCTTGAAGCTCCAAAGATGCTGCTACATTTCTTTTTTGTTTTTGGGTGTTTTTTATCAGAAAGGGGACAGAGGAAATACTGCTTTTATTTGCGAAAAGAAGAAGAAAGAGAGCCACTATTGGTGACACAGAGATAGAACCAGGAAGGAAGGAAGAGACAGGTCAGCTAGGATGACTAGGTGAAGACAAACTAGTAATTAAATTTTTTTTATTTTAAAAACTAATAGAACCCACCAACCATATATCAATTTTTTATTGATAGCTATAACAACTCCATGAACTCCATTGATTATCAACCCATAGGAGTAGTCGCCCATACAAATATATGGCCTGACTTTCCAAACGTGAATGCTGGGTCCCCATTCTATTGTTTTGGTGAGATCGAAGTTGATCGTTCTAGCCCTCTGACAAGTGACATGCAACTGACACTTGGAATCTCAATTGAACTCTTACGTCAGGGGCATATTATTGAGCAATATTAGGTACAAGATTCTTATTTAACATCAACTTTGTTAAACATTCATATATTTTTTTTCATAAAATATATGAATTTTATCATTTATTTTTTAATTTATTTTTTTTATCATTTTTTTCATATTTATATAGGACCCATAGATATTTGTATAAATAAAATTATTTTATTAGCTATATATGTATATTTTATATAAAAGAAATGTGATATGACTAGTAAAAGAAATATAATATGATAAATAGAGCCAAACTTACTATTTACTTTTAATATATGAATAATATTTTCAATCCACAGATAACATTCCTCTCCATTGTTCATCCATTATCCATCAATTTTGCTACTCTATTCCACTTCCATCCGGTTAATTAGTAAAAGAGAACCATCAAATACACACACGAGAATAGTCTCAGATTCTGGACACTTCCGGTTCATGTTACCCATTAAACTCGAAAGAGCATAAAAGCCCAAAGAGAATATATATATATATATATATATATATATATATATATATATATATATATATATATATATATATATATATATGGGTTATTATCCTTTTTCTTCCAAATAACTTGAAATTCAAAACACTGCTTTGTGGAACAAATGAAGTTCATTTTTTTTATTTCACTTCTTTTTTTGGCATAAATCTAGAATTTTTTTTTTTTTGTATAGACACAAGTTTAAGAGTATTTTTAGGCATACTTATAAAAAAAACTAATAATATACATAGATAAGTGAATATATATTAAATAAAATTGATGAGATCTATTTTTATTATAAGTGTATCTAAATGTAATGTATTTAACCTATGCCGTCCAGTTCAAGCTTATCCTCTTTTCTTGTTCCACGTTCCATGTTTAAGGCCATGCCTAACCCAAGAAGCACGACCAAACAGTGGATCCACGGGCCCATATGAAAGGAACATCTTTTCAGAAATTAAGACATCAATAAAAAAAAAATGCGAAAAAACTGGTTAAGTTGTGGTGGGTGATTACTCATCAAATACACATCTATTATAATTATAGATGGCAACAATTCAATATTAACTTTGTGAATTTGAGCCTGTTTTCACTTGCCGAAATTGCAGCTAGAACTCAAATTTACTATGGACCCAGAATATCCAGATTCCAGACTTCTTATCTTTTCCTTTTGCTCAACCCACCAATTCATTTTCCCATTTGAACTTTTTGAGAAATTACGTGCAAACGTAAGGTTATAGCGGAAAAGAAACCTCAAATTATTCGCCTTTCCTTTTGAGCCCAAAATTTTATTACTTTATGACACAAAATAAATTAAAAGACAAGATAAGAGAGAGAGAAAGAGAAAGAGCACTACTTGCAACTTTGGCAGCACATTGTAATGAACAGAGAAGATCGCTATTATTGTTGACCAATTTTAGATCACACTTGAAAGGAAAAACAGAACATGTTAAACACTAATTACTGATATTACAAAATTCCCCTGCCACTTTCTTTATGTAGGATTTTGGCATTGTCAACCATAATCCAAGAAATTCTTGTGGTTACCTTGAGAATATTAATTTGAAAGGTATATATTAAGTCACCTTCTTCACGAGCTAACTCCAAAAGGTCATCAGTGTCAACAGTCCAACCAAAAGCGGCAAGAAGAAGGCAGTGAAACTGAACCCCCTGTGGGGATGGGGGCTAGCTCCAGCAGTGAAATTCTCATCAACAGGATACAAGTTCCCTGGAGGACCAGTTATGTAAATATAGGATGATGGAGGTGGTGGAGGGCAATATTGAGATGGTGGTTTCTTGGGTGATGGTGGTGGTGGAGACGAGTATATTATCGGCGGTGGCGGTGGTGGTGAGGGGTATACTAGTGGTGGCGGTGGTGGTGGAGATGGATACACTATCGGTGGCGGCGGTGGCGACGGATACACTATTGGTGGCGGCGGTGGGGAGTAATCACCACATGGTGTGCATTTCTCGCTACCGTTTGTGGAAGGCACTGTGGTCTCATCAAGCTTCCTTGATTCCACAATTTTGACTAGGGTTGTGAAACAAGAGAGCACAAGGATCCAATTCAGGATCAATCGTGCTTTTGTAATTTGGTGAGTGCTTTTTATTGACATGGTGTAGAGATGCTGGTTGTGGTGGAGATAAGGACTTTAGAGAGTGGTATTTTATGTGGGTGTGAAATTTTTAGTTTGTGTGTGAAAGAAAGAATATTGATGGGTTTGGAAACGAGGACCAGAACGTAAAGAAAGGGATAAGTAACAGATCTCATACGTTATTGATAGAGTAATGCTATTTTAACACTTAAAAAGTAGGTGTTTATTCAGACACTCATTTTATAATTATTGGATGTAATGAATATTAAAAATAAGTAAAAATTATCATCGCATTCAACGATTATAAAATAAATGTCGAATAGATACTACGGCTTTTGAGTGTCAAAATAATATTATGTTTATGGATGCATGGAAATGTGAACTATGGGGAAGGCCTTTTGAGTTAGTTAGGGGCTATATTTGGTTTTCAAGAAGAATGAATTGGCTTTGGGGGTGTGAAAGACTTTTCACTTATGGTCATTTCTAGGAGCAGCCTAACTTGTGGAATAAAGGACTTCCATTAGCTGATTAGCATGTGCCGGGTGCGTACTGTGTGGGCTCCAGCACGCTTACACAAATCCACAAGACCTCAATTATTACCTTTAATCCAGGTTTAAACTTTTGTCTTTTGATCAGACTATCTTCTTCGATTTCGCATAACTTTTTGAGGTCAAATTGAGAGCTCTACTGCACATGGAAGTTTCATATTATAAACTAGCTCCTCCAAATGAAATTTATCGTAATTATTTATTATTTATTAAATAATATAAAGATAGATATATTTTTACTTTTTGATTTAAAGATAAACACACTTATAATAGCTTTTTCTTATTCGTGTGCTGTAATATAACTTAAAAAGCATGTTTAGTTTGAGTTTTCAGTTTTCAATTTTTGAGTTTTCTAAATTTTATGAAGAAAATACTGAAAATTCTAAAAATTATAAATTTTAACTTTTAATTTTTTTTACAAAATTTTAAAAATTAAAACCAATCAAACCCTAAATCTTGTAAGTTTTGGAGCTGTATGTGGCCGCTAGGGATTGCTTGCAGAGATAATAAAGCCATTCCGTTTCTTTGTGAAAACTGATTTTTTGGAACTTTAATGCATATTTTTAATTTTTGTTTCGTGAAGCTTCACATGTCGAAAACTTTTCGGATGAGTGAGTATTCCGCATGTTACCACATGATTTGTGGACTAAAAAATTAGCCAATCATTGACCGTGGTATGTCATAATTCAAGAACTTTTCCTAATCTCATTTTCGAAGCAATTTTTCTACATCACTTTTTGAGCAGTAATTGAAATCAAAGGTCCGCGGTATGGAATAAGTTGGCATCAAATATAAAATAGACAACATTGATATAAATAAACAACAAAAAGTTGACGATATGAATTGACGAGGGATAAGAGCATCAGCTAGTCATAAATGCATCATCAAACGCTGTCCACACATGCATTTGTTTATACTCGATAGGATTGACGCACAAGGTGGATGCAAATTATAGCATATGAACAAACACAACCTCATCGTAGGAGCCATCCCTTGCATGCGCCAATTTTTAACCCAATCAAAGTTGGGCACTTGGTCTTTATCTACTATTGAAGCTTTTGAGTCATCAAGGTCACACCACACTTGCTTATTCCGTTTCTCCAATCTTATCTTTAAGATATGTCCTTATGTGACCATTATTATTTTCACTGCAACTACTCTATTATCAAAATAAAATTAAGGCCTAGACGTTTCTCTGATTGCTTTAATCTTAATTAACCTATAAAAATTTTTCCGTTTAGGGTAATATTTATAAAACTATTTAATGTTAGTGCTTGTTGTGTGTGATAATTGATTGTCATATAGGATTGAATCACTTGATTTTTATGGCTTTTAATTTTTTAAAAGTGATTGGATCTAAACCCACAAAAAAAATGATATCAAAATAAATAAATTTATTTTCTTTTGAATAAAAATATATTTAAGTTTAAATTTGATGAAGTCAAATTTTGAACAAGTTAACTCTTTTTAGGCCATGTTTGGTGCATCATATAAGATAAAACCTACTAATATTAGACATAATAGTATAAGGTCTGATAATATAGTATAAGAAATTCATTGTAAAAAGTTTTATTCTATCTTTTGTGCATCACATGATCAGCAGCAAACGAGAGGGTGGGTGGCGACTCAGGAGGGGCGGGAAATAGGTTGTGACTGGCGGGTGATGGGCAAGCGTTAAAATAGGAGAATAAGCTAGAGTTAATTTAGGATTCCTTAGTAAAAATAATATTATTAAGTGTTATCATGGCTATTGGGATTTGATAACTTAATTAATCCTATAATTATAGAATTAAAAATAGTTTGATTAAATAATATTAAATTATCATATGTGACATCAAACATGTAATAAAAATGAGTTTTATAGGATTATCTAATGCAACCAGGTCTTATGTCCATCAAACAGGGTCTTAGTGTTTTCTTTAGTGTTTGAATAGCCCATTTGGTTCATAGAATTCATTAATTAATTGCTTTGAAAAAGATGGCCCGGGACCAGGAGAATTAGCTTAGCACAAAAATGAAAAGCAGAAAGTTAATGATGAGAATATGAAATGGTGTGTTGCCCATGATTTTTATAGCTGCCAACTGGAACACACCGTCCTATTTTCGTGAGGCACCTGCCTCGAACCTCATGTACGAGTGCACAACTTTTTAAGTTTTAATCAAGAGATCGCACTTGGAAGGTTCATTTGATTCGCGAAGAATCATCCTCTCTGTACAATCCTATAGCTAAAAACAAAGACTTGAAATGATAAATAATATCCACGTGAATATTATATACTAGAATCGTGGTACCTTCCACAATGAGCTCTACCCTACAACGAAGGCTACACTTTGCTACTTTAACTTGGCATCCTATATGAGCTCCTTTTTGCGTGTGATATATAAACATAATCCCCAATTTTAGCACCTTGTTTTGTTCAATTGTTTCTAACGTTCTCCATTAAAAAGAAAAAGAAGACAAACAAAAATCATCGTTTTGTAAACAATGGCATAGATGATATAAGCATTATTGAGAGTCTCCACCAAATCAAATGAATAGGATAAATGGAGAGGAGGAGGTGACACCCGGGATCGGTGTTAATGACGGTTTTATTTTTTTGTCAGAATGGCGATAAAAATACCGAGGCTGTCTTAAATTAGTTTGGAGAGAGCCAAAATTAAAAGATCAAATAAAAGCCCAATGATGACGAGGGCAATACAGGTGAGTTAGAAAATTGGCTCTAGAAGAAGAGGTCTTGTTAAACCTCAGCCGTACCACGTGGCTTTGCCTAGCCGACAGAAAAAAATATTTGTACTCATTGTGTGTGAGCATCATATTGGCTAAATGCTCCATCCCATCGTTGAATGAGATGCGGGCTCTCTTGAATAAGGTTCGCGCGCAACCCAATAATGGATGGGGGTGAAGTGGCTGTATTATCTCATGTCTGATGAAAGTATAAATAACAGTGTGAAAAAATTTGCCCCAGCTTTGGACTCGCACAAACTAAGATGATGATTCACAACCGGAGCTATTGCAAGTCTCACTATTTTTGTAAGATAAGTTAAAATTCACTGACAACATCTTCCAATTCTAAGTACAAGATACCATCAAGTTAAAATCTCAAACAGTCATGACCCAAAAAAAAAAATCAAACAGCCATGAGAAAGCGAATATGACCCATTATAAAAGTCTACTGTAAGATGCTTATCCAGAAAAGGAGATATCTCACAAACCAAACTCCATTTAAATTCTCATCCATAGTAGATAAGCCACATGATGCACTGAGAAAACCATTGCTTTGAACTTTCAATAATTCTCATCCATAGCCTTCTTGATTTAATGCGGGCTTTCTCAGATCTAGACAATTCGATTTTATAAAAAATAATTTTTTATTGTTTCTTCGGAATTCAAACATTCCTATTCTTGTAGAAAAGTTGCACTCTTTTTTTTTTGGTCAAACTAACAAACTAAAAAGATAAAGAGTAATATACACAAAAAAATACAAAAATAAAAGAAAACAAAAGTCTCAACAGATCAATACTAATAGACGAAGTTGATTTACAACTTGTCTTGGGTGTAGTATTTCAAAGCAACAAAAGTGTGAGCAACCAAGTTACTTCCAAGATGTCAATTAGTTTTTCTCCAGAATCACGATTCAAATACTACTATTATCAAGACATACTCATCGAAAAGGAAATCAAGACAAACTTCATGTGGAGATGAAGTGAAACACTCATAGACAAAAACTAAAAAATAACAAAGATTAGGCAATAAATAGAGAAGGGTTTACCCAACCCAACATAAAGAGGATGAATCCCTCCATGGGGCGGCACCCCTTGAGCTAGCATAAAGAAAGGAGATTGCTACTCATATAATAAGCCAATCTAAAAGTTACCATAAATTAAAGTAGCCATGTAAGGAAGTACTTATTTGTGTGATCATATAAATTCATGTTCTTCATCTTTAGATAAATTTAGAATAACATTAAAGCATTAATTTATTCAATTCATCCTAAGAGGATTGCAATATCAAGGCATTGAATTCCGGTTATAAGTTTTGAGAAACTCAATCAATACTTGAATTGAGAAAGAAATTAAATTCATAATAGGTAATACAAACTCTAGGAACTCAGATGAAATTGTTTTCTTAACCCCAACATGCTTTCCATTGATTATTATTGTTTGATTTATTTTTCTCTTTCTTTATAATTTTCATTTAACTTTTCTTTAAATCCAGCTACATTTTGATTGCCTGAATAACAATGTGCTTAAACAAACTAATACTTGTTCATAATTCTCATGGGAACAACATTCCCGTATTCTCTTTCTTATTGCTTGTGACCTAGTATACTTGTCTGGGCTAGTTTTCTAAATTGGCCAATATTGAGCCTTGAATCTTCCATTCTCTTATTGTTCTATGTCTCCTTCTCAAATCCTTAGAGCATCTCCCTTATTTCCTAACCTAAAAATTTCCCAAAAGGCAGCACTTTTGTATTTAAAAGCTAAACATGCAAAGAGACTCGCACGCCACTCCTGGGCACTAGTTTCGTGGTGGCTATTGGTGAGCTTCTGCATCCTTTCCTCTTTTCAATTCCAGCTTCTCCCAAAGAATTTCCAGCCTTTCTTTTGATGTATTGCACTCAATCCAATGCTTTTACATACAAAAATCATACTCAAAGAGACGAGTTACATGCAACAAGTTTCACTTTTCTAATTACTCCAAAAACAGTGCAATAGTCATTGATTCCTTAAAATTTTGTAGTGGGGAACAAGTTAAGAATCACTATTGTTTTCATCAAAAACTCATGCAAAAAGCTAAGGTTTAAAAGTCAAATAAGTGGCATAAATGTCTTTTATAAGCTATCCTAAATGAAATTTATTTTAGCCTAGTAGGAGCCTAATGATGATTTTTGGCACCATACCATCAACATCAGTCCTCTATCTTGCACACAAATTTCCATGCCCTAGATGTGTGAACTAGATTTTAGTGTCTGCATCAAAGTTGTAGCTTTTTCTTGTAGCTTTTCAATGCCACCAAAATCAACTCAATCCTGTAAACAAATCTCTAATTATGCTCAAATCATCATAGCAAGGTCAAAATATGTGAGAACTTGTATTTTCCATTGAAGTTGATTTATTCTGAATTATGTGCCTTCAAAATACTATCAAATGCCACAAATGATAAGTATCAATTATGAAGAACATGACAAATAAAAATCAAATATGAATAAAATTTGAAAAAAATTTAAATAATAATTTGTATTTCATTGTTATTTCCATTTCAAAGATGAAATGCATCACGAAATAGCAAACATAGAAAACTTCCCAGTTTCATAATTTAGAGTTCATATAATTTGGGAAATCCATCATCATTCATGGAGAATCATAAAATCCATAACCTATTGCTTTCGATACAATTAATTGTTAACCATGATTTTCATTGTTTAATACACATTCCAAAAAATTATAGAGCCCTTAAGGATCTTAGATTTTGGGTGCATTTGTTTGCGATTATTTTCCCAAATAATCGTTTTTTGTAAAAAATCACTGCATTATCAGATTTTATATAATTTTTAAAAAAATCAAGTTTTGACTTTTTCCGCGAAGCTAAAATTAGTAGCTTACGAAAAAAAAATCGATTACAGCTTTTTTCAGTTATATATAAAATTTAGTTATCATAATCACTTTTTTTAAAATCTGAAATAAATGCACCCTTTATGATTATCACACAATAAAATATAAAATGGAGTATGATAACATACCCAGATCCATAGTTGAAATCCTTGATCTTTTCTTCTTCTTCAATTCCTTTTAGTGTTCTTTCTTCTCCTCTCTCTTCCTTTCTTTTTCATTTTTCTTTGATGGTGAAAGAAGTTACAGATTGTTTTCCTTTGGCTGTGTCTTTTCTTTTTATACAGAGTAACTGCCAACTATTTTGAAAAAGGGGGAGGGAAGAGACTTTCAAACAATTATTTTAAAATCTCCCACTAACTCTATTTACTTTTAAGGGATTAATGACCATCATCTTAATCCTCTTTTATTAGAGTTAGTCTACTAGGTAGCGTTTGTTTACTATCTCCGAGACAAAAATATAGAGACATTAGATATGCAAAGTTGTTTGGTAGTGAAGATAGGGATAGGGCACAAAAAAGCACAAAATCTCTATACCTGCAATATGTTGGGATAGTGGAGACAGGATATGTAATACCCCAAGTTTTAAATAAAAGGGTTAGAAAATTTTTTGTTTGGAGTCAGCGATGCTAGTCACCTTTACACGTAGTTGGGTCACCACGGATTTCACTTTCAAGTCCTGGACAGCATACGTCCTTGGAGAGCTCTATGATAGAGCCATTGTCTTGGAATCAAAAGTCCTGGTAATGGTTCCCTAGAGAAAAATGAGTTAAAGAGTAATTTTTAATGAATTTTATGAAACTCTTAAACATTTTATTTTTAGCCTACAAGTTTATAAAATCATAAAAGTTTCCAAATTTGAACTAAAATCCAAAATTTGGATTTTGATTTTTTTGATATTTTATTTGAATCCAAATTGAGGGTATTTCCTTATTTACATTTATATTTTAAAGTTAATGTCACTTAAAATTAATAAATGTAAATAAGTGCATTCTAGAAAGGCACATCTTTGGAGAGGTATTTGCGAAGGCTCAATAAGCCTTGCAATGGCCAAGATAACTTGATAGCGGTGCAAAGGATGATTTTATGCTCCTTGGTGAGTGTTGCAAATGATCAGCGAGGAATTATAAAACAACCTTCATTTGGAAGTCCAAAACCATTCCAAACGCACCCCACACCTCTACACATGAGTTCTCAAATAGCGAGCATGGTTTCATTTACTCTAAACTCCATTTTCTTTCAATTTCTTCGAGTTTAACCTAAGATCTTTCATCTTTCAAGCTTAAAGGTATGTTATCTTGCTAGTTTTGTTCCATTTCTTTCAAGTTTTCCTTGTTCAAGGGAGGTTCTATGTGCTTCTCAAGGGAAAGAAGTTTTCTACCATTTTAGAGATAGATTCTTGGGTATTGAAGAGACTTTAGAGGCTAATCTAGAGTTCTACTGCTTCTATATCGGACAGTGGTGTCATCTCTACTTCTTCAGAGTTCTATTGGTGTAGGTACTCTACTGTTCACCCTTCCAGGTGAGTGTGTTCGTATCTGTAATCTCTATATTATATATTAGAATTATTTTCATGAAAATATTATTTACTACTTGATTTTTGAGATTTTGGCAAATAAGTTTGAGATTTCTGTTGGGTTATATATTTTAGAACTTGTGGTTTTAGAGCATGACATTGGTTTTTGATCAAACTCATGGGAGATTTTATGTAAAATTGATGATTTATGTAATTGTTAGAGGATTTTGTTATTGTTTGAATGGATTCTGAAACTGATTTATATATATGAAATGGTTTTATACCTAGATACAGTTTAAAGAAGAAAATGGAATTATGATTGCTAGCTTTGTTATTTTGAAGCATGATGTTGAGTTTTCTAATTATGAAAAGCTTGATAATTGAGAAATGTTTTAGATAATCAAGTTTTAGAGCTTGAATTTTCATGAGATTAGAACAATTGATGGCTACATACTCTGTAGAGATATGGAACTATAAATGTTTACATAGGGTGATCCCTTGTACATGATTCCATAGCCACAGTTATGCTAAGGTTAGACTATTAGAATCAAGTGAATTCAAAGCTCTCAGACTATCAGAGTTTATTGTTAGTAAAGGATAATCTAGAAATTTAGATATAAAGGGATTTTAGAGCATGAATCTTTGTATGACTCAGAACAATTGGTAAGGTCAAATCAAGTTAGAGAGTTATAGGGATTTAGAGGCTTATAGAAAATTAAAAGGTTCGTAAAGGATTTTTAGATTTGAATGAATGTATTTAATTAAGTTAGAAGGTAGCTATAGAGAAAGCAGTGCGTCATTCTGACAGTTAATCCAGATTAACCTTTGGCACCAAATAGCCAGGCCATAGATTATAGAGATTTATATCCGGGGGATTATAGAGAATTTATTGTCACACTAGGAGACGATGATATGTAATTCGCCTAGATGTGACCCAGTATAGATTATGACTCATTATCACACTAGGGACTACGATATATAGCATACAGATGTGACTAGAGATTATAGAGAATTCATTATCACACTAGGGATTTGCGATCGTTAAATGCCCGGGATGTGATCGTAGAGATTCATATTCGTAGTTTTGCTATGTCACAAATATCGAGCATAACCAAGCGGTCACAGATTACTGCTTTCTAGGGCGACTATACTATGAGCTTATATGATTTAGATATGAAAAGTAAGTTAAGAAAATAGGTTTTTCAAATTGTACATGATGATTGAATGCAAGTATAAACATGTATGCATGTTTGACTATAAATGATTTTTGAGTATTAATGATGTTATTGTAATTTTATATGTTGTTCTTTAATTGTCCCATGAAAGGGAGTTTGGTGAGGATTAAATCATTGAGTTTTAGTAATAAAACTCACTCCCGCTCTCTTTTTTCTCGGTTTCTGAGCATAGAAGCGATGGTTACTACGAATTTTCTTGACCCCTTTTCTCCCAAAGAACACTAGACTTCAAATTGATGAGTCTTGTTGTCATTTTGATTTAAAAGTCTTTCGATTAGATGCAGGTAGGATCCCAGACCCTAGATTATGTTTTGCACTTGGCATACTTTAATAGTATATCATGTTTTGTACTTAATGACATGATTATATTAATTTCATGAACATTTTCAGCGAGCTTTTTAGTTTTATATTTTATTATGATTTCTGGACTTTAGAGGACAGTTATGAGACAGCAGACTTGATTATTTCAATTATTTTTATTATTTTGAATATAAAGAGCAGATGGTTTATATGTAGAAAAAAAGAAATTTTCGAGGGTTTATAGTTTTTATGAAACAGGCTTAATGTGCATCCAGTGTAGAAGCAGTTAACAAGTCCTGCAAGGCTTGGTGTGAGAATGAAGGTTTTTCTTCACATACCGATCACATTTCTAGATCGAATTACCGTAGCGGGATACTGGAGCCAGAAATTTAATATTTTTATCTTGGAAATATCTGTATACCCATTATTTATTATTTGTATGTATCTCTACTAGCAATACGTAACCAATATTAGGCTCTAATCGAAGATTAATTAATTTCCATAATTAATCTAAATTCAAAATAAATTATTAAAATTAATTAGAACCTAAGATTGCTTAGATTAGATTTAAATCTCCTTTCTAAAACTCAAGATTTCACTCTTGGAATCTTGAATAGTATTTTTTCTCTCCAATTCCTTAAATCGAGGAATTGTGTCTAGAATTATTTATACATTAAAATGAGTTTATAGCTCACTAATGATGCAAGAACACTCCTTAAATGTGTCTTGACAACCTTGATTACCCATTTTCTCACCTAAACACTTTCTTACAAATTCCTAATCTTAATCCTAATCAAAGATACACCTAAACACAACTCTAAACCACCATTAAAATGCAAGAAATCACTCCCTCATGGCTGATGCAACTTGACCCTCTCTCTCTCATTTACAACACATGTTGATTTGTTTCTCACTCAAAGAACCATGCTTGAGTCATACCTTGAACCATACCTCACCATGCCTCAAGATCACAACATCTCACCTCATGGAACTCATGGGGTGCCTTGGTGGCAAGCCCCTCCCCATTTGCACCTTGCATTTGTTTCATTTCTCTATAAATAGCATGCTTGGGTGAACTTGCATCATTTTGGGTTCATTTGCTAAGTGTAAGTTTTCAAAGAGCACTTCAAAGTTTCCTTTTTCTCTCAAGATCAAGTGTTCAAGTTCTTCATCCTCTTCTCTCATCCTAATCTCCAAATCAGTTGGTAGGGATTTTCTTTCAAGTATTTTCTTTATTTAAGTTCCATCTCTAGTTATGTGTTTATGGTTTCTCTTGAAGTCTTTTTAGAACTTCTTTCCCTCTCCTTTTTCTTCATCATTTTCGGCCATGGGCCTTGAGGACAGGGGAATGAGAGCTTGATGATGAGGTTTCATGGTGGTGATGTCCATCACTTGAACAATCTCTAAAGCTTGATCTTTGTTCTTAAGTTAAAGATGTTTTCTTTTGTTCTTTCTTCTTGAACCTTGAAACCTTTCACCTTGATGATATTTTAAAATGGCTACATGAACTCAATGATGAGGACTCATGATGTTGGTGTTAATGCATCATCAAGATCATGGTCTTTAGAGTTTCAAATGTTTCCTTTCTTCTTAAAAGTTTCAGTTCCTTTTCCTTTTCTTTCTTCAAGTTTTCGGCCATGTTGGCCAATAAGGTTCACAATGGCTTGATGATGAGAGCTTCTAGATGATGACTATGTGTTCATCTCAATGAGGCTTCTAGAGCTTGAGTTTTAATAAAAATGCTATTTATGACTACATTTCAAGAAAAGAAACTTTGTGTTTTAAAGAACCCTTGAGGTTCACTCTTATCTTTACTTTATCTTGCCATGATAAGTTTGGGTTGAGGTTTAAGTTCCTTTAAAGTCTTGTATGAGCTCTAATAAGAAATAAAATGGACTAGCATTCATATTTAAATTCAAGCTTATGCATTACATATTTACTTTGAGTTTTGCATTCATATTTAATTTCAAGCTATCACTTAAAGTTAAGGGATAAAGAATGGATTGCATCTCATATTTACATTCTTGTCTAGCATATTTACTTTTGATCACTAAAGAACATAAAGATTTAAAATGAGAGCTTGCACTATCACCTAACTAAATCTCAAAGCCTTTCTATTTCGGCCTTAAAGTCGATTCTTCTTTGGGCCTAGAGCACTAAAATAAAGAAATGAACTTGCATATTTATATTTCAAGTCTTGCATATTTATTTCAAGCCTTGCATATTTATATTCAAGTCTTGCATATTTACTTTAAGCTCTCACTTTACTTTGTAATGAAGAATAAAAATGAAGTGCATAGCATGTTTAAATTATGTCATCACTTAAAGACCTTAGAACTCAAAGACTTGCCCATTTTATCTCAAGTTAAAGTCTAATGTGGAAGAATTCTTTGAATGCATAATTTCAGCCATGTAGTGATGATAAACTTGGAAGGAGATTCATCTAGCTACAAGGACCAACAATTTAAGTTTTAAGATTCTCTTTAAAACCTCATGAAGTTTATGAGATTAAGACCAACAAGATTTATGAATTTAATTCTCTTTTAAGGAGGGATTAAGTGGTCACTGACCTAAGGATGTTTTTAGTCTCTTTTACAAAATAAAATGGTTTGCAAAAGAGTCTTAGAAGTCTTAAAAGTGATTCCAAGAGAAACTAGCAACTTATGTGTTTTAAAAATAGCAAGTTATGCATCTTTTTCGGACTTAATGTTTCGGTTCTTCCATGATAAGTTTGCTGCTGTATGATGATGTTTTGATGTGTTAGAATATGTGAAAATTATGTATGATGAGGTAGGAACATTTCTATGCATGATAGGAGAGAAACTAGCTTTCTAGAAAAAATCGTAAAGTCAAGATTTAGCATAGTTTTAACCCATTTATTTTTGGACACTGCCCAAACTGTTTCTATGGGAATATAATCAGATTAGGATTTTTTAATCATGAAAAATTTGGTTACAATTGAAGTAGGATTGAATTTTAGCACCTATAGAAAAACTAGTAACTAGAAACACAATAAAACCTATAATGCTAGAACTCTTAGAACATTTAGTTTTTAGAATCTGTTCAGCAACCTTATAATGTAGAGAACATGGCTTATAATTAGTTCTTAGGCATAGGAATGCCTCATAATTGGTTTAGGTCGAACTTATAGCACCTTAGGCGAAGACAGAACCAAGGAAGGGTCTAAAACGTAAGTTCTAGAACCCCGCAGTTATAAGTTTATAATGCTGCCCCTTAGAAATGATGTTGTTTAGATTTAATAGAGAGCATGAATAATAATCTATTAGAAGAGAACCCTTAGGTGCATAAAAGGTTGATAGAAGATGATAGGTTAATTACATCATAAGTTTAAGGCTTGTAAGGGTCAAAGCATAAGATACCGTAGGACCAAGAGCATAATGAATTTCTAATGTTTCTTGTGAACGCATGAGAATGATTATGTGAATGCATGAAAATTATGATGGAGGATGCATGTTTGAATGACTTATGTGGCATAAAGAAGAATTTGGAAGAAATTCGGCATGTCATAGTTATGCCGACAATTTACGACAAATTCGGGGACTCAGAAAGTTTTTGAAAACCTATGAGATTTTTATGAGGTACTAAGATGAGTTCTCGGATGACACCGGTTCGACCGAGCACTTCCAGAGAACTCATGTGACATCGGTACCAAGAATGAATTTTTAGGTGGCACCGGTTCGGCCGAGCACCCCCAAGAAATGCCCCCTGCCCGTACTGGATAAGTCAGGATTATGTTTATGATTATGTTACGCTTATCGGGATTGATAAGTAAGAACTAGTGACGACTAGTTAAGGTATGAGCTCATAACCTAGAGATGTGACACGTTCTGGGTGACACCGGTTCGGCCAAGCACCCCCCGAGCGATTGTCTTTTAAGGTGGCCTATGAGGAAGTAAAGTATGATGTTTATGTCACAAAGTTTCCCATATGAGAATTTAATTGCCACTTTATACCACTATTATGATGTTCTTAAAGTTACGATGATTATTCTTGCATTAAGTAGAGCCATGCATACATTCTTTAATATGCTGCATCCATATCATTAAGAATCATGCTGAAATGAACGGACCTTGGTTAATCATGATTTAAAAACCTAAAAATAGACATTTATGCATGCACGCTTACTTTGTATACTAAACCCAAGGTTCTTGAGGACGTAGATTATGACACCTAGGTAGTAGGAGGCCCTACTGAGATTCTTTAGCAAGATTCTCACTTCCTCTATCTCTTTCTTTCCGTCATGTCTTCAGATGGCGACGTTCGTGGTTTTTGTGGACACCCCGACATGGGAGGTGCACTATGATCCGGAGCACGGATCATACCATTTTGAGGGACAGTGCACGGTGCGAGTCTTCATGTTCGTTGGACGTCCCTTCGCTTACCCCGTGCATACCCATCGCTGCTCCCCGACAGCACCCTACGGCAACGACGAGCGGGTTTTTAAGCGTGCGCGTACGCATAACGAGAAAGTGCTCCACATGCACACCGCCGCCTCAGCCAGACGTGACTATCCCGACTACGTGCCCCGGACTTACTTCTCAGAGACTGATCCTTCGGAGGACCCGCCTACCCATCCGTACAGCGAGAGCTCCGCCCCCACTCCATCACTGATGAGAGAGGGCAGTGAGCACACCGTGACTCAGCCACGGCTCGTACAATGACCGAAGATGCGGCCACGCCGCGGGGGTCACTCTTGACCTCCGTTCCGCCTCTATACGCCCAAGGAGCTCGCCCAGTTTCCCGGGTATGTGCCTTGCTCGCGAGATGGACGTCAGTAGGAGGTGACGTACGACCGATAGAGTACCCGGGTAGAGCACACACCACTTAAATGAGGATGGACCTCCTTTTGTATAGAGGTTATCCCTTTAGTTGCACTGGGTAGGGGAGTTACTTTTATATTTTCCGTCGTACTTTCCTTTGTATTTTCTTTTAGTTGTATCTGTTCATGATGTACTAAACTAAGCCCCACTCTCCATGAGTAGGCATATCATATAATATTATATAAATATGCAGTTTAGTTCTATTATGATGTGCCTTTACTTGCTTATGTCATGCTGTTATGCGATGCTTGCTTTATTTCCTTTCGTGCATTATTATTTAACGTGTCGCGCGGCTCTTACTTTGCTTTTATAATTCAAAAAAAAAAATTTACCAGTATTTTCGCTAAGTATTTTAAAGTATTAAGGAAGCTATGACGTAACAGACTAATGATTAACCTAAATATGTTCTAGAGTATTGGGTTAAAAATTAGGATGTTACATGTTTTGTTTTGGTATATAGTACTCTAGTGGTAGTGCGAGCAGAGTCCCAAAACATGCATGATATAGTTTTTGATTTATCATGATTCTTTTGTACTGACATGATATAGCATACATGGTTTATTTTGTATAATGAGTAGCTCATCATATTTTGTATATGACTATAGTTTCAAACTCAAATGATGTAAAAAAGCTAGTTATGATTATTACAAATTGAATGCACAAACAGATTACGATTTAGAATGGATTTTATGAATAAAATATGCATGTAGTATGACTCAGTGATCACGCTTACGTGGCGGTGGGATTCCTCATGTGCTGGTCACGATCCAAATCGGGTCGTGACATCCACCTAGTAGATACATCTAAATGCAAGCCAACACTAGCACCACCATATTTTTTTTATAATCTCTTTGAGCCTCTGATTCCTTGACAAACTTTTGATGCGCTCTCTAATTTTGTGTAAAGCAACACTAGTAGCTTTCAAAACCTTTTGAACAATTAAGTTTAAAATATGAGTGTAACATTGGATGTGAAAAAACTCACCACCATATAACAAACCATTATGCATATCATGAAGCCTATCTTTCAGCACTTCTTGCATATTGTCATTAGAACTAGCATTGTCCAAAGTTAATGAAAAAACTTTTCCATCAATACCCCACTCTTGCAAAAAATTTAACATAATCTTAGAAAATTTATGTCTAGTGTAAGGAAGAGACATACAAGAGAAATTCAAAATTTTACTATTAAGCTTCCAATTCTCATAAAAAAGATGAGATATCTAAGTGATATAGCCCTCAGTTGTACAAGAAGTCCAAACATCAGAAGTCAAGCATACCCTACTTGGAATGTGAGACAACATTTCCTTTAACTTCTTCTTACTCGCATACATATTAATCACATCCAAAGTTACCATACGCCTAGAATAAACCTTGGCTTCTAGATTTAGATAGTTTAACAACTCCCTAACCCTCCTATAGTCAACAAAATTAAATGGAAGGTCATGCTCTATGACACATATAGCAACCATGTCACGCACAAGTTTGTTATTAACCTTTCTAGATCTTTGTTTTCTAGCTTGATCAAGTATTAATTTTCCAACCTTACTATTTGAAAACCTAGGCATTTTCTCTTTCATTTATTCAAATGACACAACCAAGTTGAAGTTCCATATCTATTACCACTGCTAACATATGAATTCCCACAAGCTTTGCATTGTGCTCTCTTTTTCCCATCCTCACCAACCCCAATTTTATCAAAATGTTGCCAAACACTAGATGAAAGACTTCTAATCCTCTTATTTGGAATGGATGCTTCAGATTCAAGAGGGAGCGAAGATTGACTATCATCACCTATACCACTACCACTACTAACACTAACAGCAATATGTTGATCATAATTTGTGAGACTTGCTTCAACAGTAGAAGAACCCCCATTTGACTTTGACACATTCATATTTAATTTTCAATATAAATCAAACTAGACAATCACAATAAAAATATTTAAAATTTCAAATTTTATAAACAAATGAACAATCTGGAATTAATTCTCAGTTCAAAAAAACAAAGCATGTGTAAAAAATAAAAAAAATGATAAAAAATAATAAAACTCTTATATTCACAAAGACAGAGGTGTAAATTGTTGCTTTCTCTCAGTAGCGATGGAGGTGTCTCACGGAGGTCCCCTAGCAATAGCACAGCACAACAATCCATGGAGATTTACTGGTTGCAGCTCGGCGGCAACATGACACAGTGTTTCGCAAAGACACGGAGGCCTTTTGGCAACAACCCGGTGGCGAAGTGGCTTGGTGATAGCTATCACTGTGTTTGTGAGTTGAGAGTCGAGAATGAGACTTGAGACTAAAGGGTAAGGCTTCGAGGGCTTGACCACTTGAGTGAAAGAGACAGAGAGTTAAGAGATGAGAGTGAGAGAGGGCTTGAGTTGGGCTGAGTGCTGGACTGCCAGAGGAGATAGGCAGTGGCAGCTGAGTTAAGAAAAAAGAGTGGGTGAGCAGGGCACGGCACCGCTTATGAAGACTTAAAGAAGTGTTAAGATTGTAAGACTGAAGAGCGAAGGCAAGTAGGCAAGTAGGCAAATAGCAATAACCCTAGTGTTCCACTACTTATGTTATGAAGACACAAGACTAGGCCACTACACGTCCCCTTGGGCTTGGGCTTAGACGTTTCATGCTTAGTAGTGAAATGGTCTGTGGATTGGTACCAAACTGCCAGGAATTGGACTGGACTAGAGCATTCTATGTGGGTTATCACCCAAAAATGTATGGGTTAGCCTACACATGGTTAATGATGTGCCCTATAAAAATGATCAGTTTTTATCTTAAGATTTCAGCCACTATAATAATAGGCAGTTGGTTTACATGAAGAAATCATAGGAAAAGGAGTTGGTTAATTGTTTTGGGTCCTATAGCAACATCGATGAGAAGTTTTAAGTTTGAAAAGTAGTAGTTATAAAGACTCGACAACTTCCCACGTGAAAGGTGGTTATGAATAATGGCATTTTCTAAATAGCCTTGCTACTAGTACAGGAACCGTAAGGTATTCAAACTGAAAAGGTTGAAGTTGGCAGAAAAAAGACCCCCGAATCATCAACACCTCTTTATATTTTATCCCTTTTCTTCCTTTTTTTCCTAGTTTTAGTTTAGCTTTAGTGTAGTTTTCTTTTACATATTTTATTGTGAGGCTTTGGTGTGAAGTTGTTGTATTTACTTTTATTCATCACTAAAATCTTCTTTTCACATATTGCCTTTGTCCAAAACTTATTCTTTGAAGTAGTTGGAGAACCAATAACCAAGGGGTAGATTCCCTTCCTTAGTGCAATCGATTGCATTTTGGGATTAAGGGTGATTTGGTGTTCTTGGCTAGGTTTATTCTAATAGGCTTAGCCGAACCCAAAAATTCATGACAATAAAGTTGGCATGCTCGGTGGGACATCCGAAGGCTTTGTGTGGAAAATCAATTTAAGAAGATTATGGATATGAGTCCTAAGAGTGTAGCATCTGTTACACCAAAGCAATACAATCATGAGGATGAAGCTCGGTTGAGAACGTACACAGCTATACTAGGAATGCCTACCATGGGGACAACTAGTTAGTGGCAAACAGTTACAATTTCATCCAAACAAAAATATAAATTTGCTAATTACACTAAGAATGTCCATGTTGATGAAGAAGAAAAGTGGCCCAATTATGTGTCAACTCCTTTCATCCAATAGCAAATAGAAGTGGGCGTTGATGGCTTGATGGAGTAGTTGTCAAAACAGTTGTTAGATATTGTGAAATCAATGGTGCATGATGAATTGCAGAAAATTCAGCAAAGTTCCCCTATGTACATGTCATACGGTGAATTTAGTGGAAATAAAATGAATTATAATGCTAGAGGCAATCATTTAATCAGCCATGGAGTCTGCAGTCTCAGTCGTGGGAACTTACAGTCTCAGTCTTATGGAACTTACAGCCTTAGCCATTGGGTATGCAGTCTCGGCCGTGGAGCCTACACTCTCAATCATCGAACATATAGTCTTAGTTGCGGAGTCTGCAAGTTCAGTCGTGGAGTGTTCCTCGAGCAAATATAAGTTGTATGGCTAATCTAAAAGGAAATTCTCCATAATTGATAGACCCTAATGCATTTGCTAATGTTATGAGAAGGAATTTTGGGATCCAGTTGAAGCCATTGGAGAGGCTTATGTACTGTAAGCCATATCCTGATTAGGTGGATAGACTTTCATTCCCTTATGGATTCTACATTCCTAACTTCACTGCTTTTTCTAGAGAAGATGAGAAATCCACAACAGAACACGTTCATTATTTCATTGCACAACATCCTAAATCAGGGCAAAATGAGTTCTTAAGGATGCAATTATTCCCTTTATGACTGACTAGTTTGGCCTTTACATGGTATTCAAACCTATTGCCAAATTTAGTGCATAATTAGGCTAACATGGAACATGTATTCCATGATCGCTTTTATTAGCCGCAGCCGGAGGTTATGTTAACCAATCTTATGAAGATTAATCAACAAATTGGCGAGCTCATGCCTAATTTTGTGGAAAGATTCAGTAAGATGATGAGCAAAGGTAATGTTAAATTACCAGAGACTGAATTTGCTGCCATAGCCCTAGGAAATATGCTTTTGTGGCTAAAGAAAAAGTTAATTTCGATAAAGTTTATAGATTGTACTCAATTAACATCTAAAGCTTCCAAAATAGAGCAATTTGTTAATGAGGAAGAGCAAAGGATAGCCGAGAAAATAAAAGACGTAAGACCAGAGTTGGTCTTGGGTGAAGATTATAACTCGGCTGAATGAGAGATGATTGAAGAACATGCCTTAATTTCGGATAATATGCTAGTAGTAATATTGTCCAAAAGAAAGTTGTTAGCTCTATTGCAAAAGTTAGTCGAGGGCCATTGTGGTTGATATTACAAGGAGCATTTTGATATTGTTTTGGCTTAATGGCTGATTTTGGGTTTCAATCGATTATTGATGACTAAAATGGGTTTCAAGTGTGAAGCAAAATAGTGATATTAGCCATTAGCTAGGAGAATAATAAGCCTACAGTTAGCCATGACAGTTTCATTTGTTTTTAGTTGAATGTCCAGGTTATGGAACAAGGGGTAGAATACCAAAGTTAGTTTCAACTGATGATTACGACTCAATTGATTACAAAAGCAAAGACATGACTAATGATAGTTAGCTAAGAATCATGGTGGATAATGCTGGAAAGCAGCCATGGATAATTGTTCCACCTTTGTCAGATGATCAACCGTTTTTTCTCAATAGTCACCAGTACTGAATGATCTTATTGCAAGAGTAGCCATGGGGTTATCTCCACCTCAAGCAATGAGTCGACCAAGGTATATCACTTCATCTAGTTGGCCAATGGCTCAATATGTGTTGAGTTATCTTCATTGTTCGGAGGAAATTTCTTGATGCATTTCACCCATTATAGAAGTAGCTAAAAGTTGGCTCAGCTAATAATCTTGGTCTTCTACAATGCTAAAGCGACGGTAATCGTTGGATTAAATTTTCTTAGTGCTGCAGTTGTTGTTGTTGTAAAGGCTATAAGATTAGGAGTTTATTGTTCATAAACACCAGACTTGGCTGTTCAATTTTCTTTGCAACTTTGCCAGCCTTAGTGTTTAGTAACTTTGTTAGCCGTGGTGGCTATAGACCATCCTTGGGATAAACTGTGATTATAGATAGAGGAAAGATTGAGGCAAGTAGAAGGAATATGTTCAAGAAAGCATAGAGTTCGATTTCTTTTGAGCAAATGCATCACTTCACCTTCCTTCTTGACCATCCGTTAGTAGAAAAATGCAGGGGGCATATGTTATCACTAAAAAATGAGTGGGTTGGCATACACGTGGCTAATGATGTGTCCCATAAAAATGAGCAGTTTTTATTTTAAGATTTCAGCCACTAGAATAATGGGTTGGTTTCAGGAAGAAATCATGGAAAAAGGAGTTGGTTGAATGTTTTGGGTCCTATAGCAACATTGATGAGAAGTTTTAAGTTTGAAAAGTAGTAGTTATAAAGACCTGACAACTTCCCACATGAAGGGTGGTTGTGAATAATGGCATTTTCTAAATGGACTTGCTACTAGCACAAGAACCATGAGATATTCAAACTGAAAATTATCTCCTAGACATTACTACTATGTAAAGGCTGAAGTTGGCAGAAAAAAGAAAAAAAACTGGATCATCAACACAACTATTTACATTTTATCCTTTTTCTTCCTTTTTTCCTAGTTTTAGTTTAGGTTAGGTGTAGTTTTCTCCTACATATTTTATTGTGATACTTTGATGTAAAGTTGTTGTATTTACTCTTCTTCATCAATAAAATCTTCTTTTCACGTGCTGCCTTTATCCAAAACTTGTTCTTTAAAGCAACTGGAGAATCCATAATCAAGGGGTAAGGAAAAATGATCTCCGATCCTACAAAAATATGAAAATAGGAAAAACAGGTTTGTTAAACCTGGGACGTACATGCACTGTTCTTAAGGATTATTCTATCACTGTGCAAAAATCTCCTAAGATACAACAAGCTCTTCTGGTATTTTCTAGGAACTAAAGAATTACACTGAAGATATGTTCTGATATATTGCCTAGGAAAAAAAATAGTGTAATTGGAAAACAATCAAATCCCATGATTGGTTTTGATTTCAAAAGGAAATTAACCAAGGAATCAAATGCTATTAAAACTAATATATTATCATATTTAAGAGATTCTGGACTAGAAAAGATAAATGCCATTTATAATTTTAATGGTATTGAATTCAGTATAAATTTTGATTCATTTTCAATTTAAAACATGTTTCTAAACAATTCAATTTTAGTTTAAATAATTAATTAAACCTTTTGAAATATATTTATATTTTCAAAATACAACAAGATTCTTCTCTTTAGTGCAATCGCCTGCACTTTGGGATCAAGTGTGATTTTGTGTTCTTGGCTGAGTTTATTTTAATAGACTTATCCAAACCTAAAAATTCACGACAATAACTATTCGTGAATGAAATTTGATAAATAATTAATTAAATGAGTAGAGAATAGATGATAAGAAGGACATGGCGGCGGCAGAAGTGGCGTCGATGATGAGGTCTTGAATTTCATAAAGGTTCGGCGATGGCAGGTTCTGCCTTCGAAGCCCCTTTCAGTATCCACGAAATCGCCGAAATCATTCTAATTCTGAAACTCAACACAACACAACACAAGGCAACGCAAATTGTGTGTAAGCGATGGCAGCAGCTACAACTATTAGAGGGAGAGGGAGAGGGAGAGGGAGAAGAAAGGACCCTTGTGGTTGCTTACTTATATGGGCCTCAAGATAACATAGCCCAACCCATCTTTTAAAATGTTATCAATCTATGGGCCCACTAGATGCCAAGAAGCCCGAATTCGGCCCACGAAAGTTTCTGTCTTTCCTCTCGTTCCACGCTCCTTCTTCCCTCTCTGTTCCTAATCGAAGCCTCTTCGCTGCTTCAGCTCGTTCTCACTGTCACCCACTAGCTACCTGCGTCCTCTTTCCGTCGCTGTGAGTCTCTCTCTTCTTCTTACTCATTTCGCTTCTACATGCTTCTGTTACTTGCCTTCACTATGCTTCTTTATTTTATTTTATTTCCAGAAATGTTCAAGCTTATCTTTTACTCAAGAACTTGCCAACGCTTGGGGTTTTGGATTTCAGTGTTAATAAATATCCAAACAGAACATTTTGTAAATGATAGAAGCTTAATTGCTGTTTTGAAAAATTCTTCAATGTTTTGTAAATGATATACCTATCCAAAAAGAATGTTTCATCCAGATATAATTTCAGAATTTTCATTGTTTCTCCTTTCATTTTTATTCTCTAACAATAAACTATAGTCTTCGTGTGAGTTGATATACTTGGTTGTTTTAGGGAAGGTGAATTTCGACGTTGGACGCTTAAAATATGTGTTAAGCCTAGGATTTGCTTCTTTCTCTCTCTCTCTTTTTTTTTTGTGGAAAAAGGGTAATCTTCATAGCTGAAATGGAGTGCTGGAGCAAAGTTATTGGTGTGTTATGTGACGTTGATTTACCTATTTATATTTTTGGAAAGGATTTTTCTTGGTTGGTTGAATCTGTGGCAACTATGAGAGAACAAGCTGCATATAAATCATATGTTTTTACTTGGCTTTAATGAGTTTGTTATCTGAGGTAAATTTGCTACGGATGATTTCCTTTTAGATTTTGTTTTGTAATGATTGGATTGTGACAAGTGATGGACAAGATACAAGGCCTAAAATACTAAATAAAAAATGTGTGGTTGATAAGTTGAGTAAGTGGAAGATTGGTTAAACTATATTAACTGTTTAAACTTTAAAGGTGAATGTTAAAGTGGAAGGGATTCCACTGGCAGTTGGGCTTTGATTATTTCAATTTCAAACCCATTTGGATCCCTAATTGTTAAACTTTTTGTCTGTAATAATCATTGTTTTCGCTGAGCTTCTTCATTATTAGAGTCGCCTTGTTGTTAAGTGTGGCTGTGTTTTTGTTTTGAAAGAAAATAATCCTTTAGATATGTTATTGAGTTTATTGTTGTGCATGGGTCAGAAAAGTGGTGTGTTAATACTAAAGTAGGTAGGTTTTTAACAAGCTGTGCTTAAGCAATCTGACTTGAAGCTTGATTATATGAACTGCTAGATTGTAATGTTTGAATGTCGGGGAAGCTGATCCTTTTGACGAAGATGAATACTGCTCAAGTTACTGCATGCTTGCCTGGGATTTATGTGAAAAATATATCTCAACTGCACCAGAATCATTCTAAACCATGTGTTTTACCAATGAATCCTCGTCCTTGCTTTTGTATATCGCTGAGCCTAAGAGCAAAGCCTTCACCTGGCTTGAAATATCGGCCCAATTCAAAATCACGAGAGCCTCTTTATATTTGCTTTGCTGGGGAAAAAGGAATGATGGAAAATAGCAATGAGGTAATGCACCTTCTTTTGAGTTACACTTTAATATGCTAATATGTCACAAATGTTTGTAGTAAGCGTGCTTATAATTCTATTATTAAATGACAGGGTACCTGATCTTTTTGACAAAGATACACCACACTCTAGTTAGGGCACCTCAGACTTAAGTCAACTATATCTCAGTTGCACCATCTTTAAACTATGTGTGGCTAGAAGGGAGACGGTGCAACCGAAATATATTGCTTAATGTTAACTTTCAAAGGCCAAATTGAATTGGGCAAAAATGCACTGCATTCCTTTCAATGTGGACTCTAGATTGGTTTGTTTTCCTCGTTGAAATTTTTATCATAGCAACTTACCCCTTTAAAACTAGAAAATTATTTATTTACCTGTTTATTTATTTAATTTTCATTATATGTAGGAGTCTGAATGTTTAGCAGTGAAAAACCAACAAGAAAATAAGCTCAACAATCACCATTGCATTGGATGTTTGTAAAGAATGCATAGGAAGTAAAGTTGAGGTAGCACCTATTGTGAAAAAGATTGTAGAATCTTGTCTTCGGTAATTTGGTCATATGATGAGAAAGCCTATAGAAGCTTGGTAAAAAGGGTAGATTAGGTGGAGGGTGACCCAATAGTGGGAGAGAGGAACACCAATGAAAACTATAGACAAAACTATTAAGAAGGACTTAAGCCTTAATGGCTTGTTTGTAGACGTGATTGATAATAGGATGCAACTGCATCATTTGATCCATGTAATTGAGTAACTGAGTTTACTTAATGGGAAAAGGCTTAGTTGTTGATTGATTGGTCTATTTGTTTTGCTTGTTTATCTCTTGAAGCCATTTGTTTGCTGCATTTGGTTGATCCTTTTGTGTCATTGTTAGGAATTGAATCATGGATTAACAAGAAAAATATGCCATTTTAGTTAAAGAAGCATGTCTTCAGAAATGGTTCCAGTGGATAAATTATTATAACAATGAACTAAGGGTATAAAACATGAATCTAAGATACAGAAGTCATGGTGCATCTTAACAAAAATAAGCTTAGCTCTAGCCCAAGCGGTTATAATAGGAGCTGCACTTTTCTTTACCATAATACCACTCAAGCATGAAGTATTGTCACTAATTTCTTTGTGTTATAAATCTCTGTAAAGTAAAGTAGAGGAGAACTGCTCTTTCAGTTGGACATATTTTTGCATGTGTACATTTTAGTAACATTATAAATGTGCTCAGAATTCCCCATGGAAATCTCTTGAGAAAGCTATGGAAAAATTTAAGGGACAATCAATTGAGGAGGTATTGCGACAGCAAATTAACAAAGGAGAATACTATGATGGTGGGGGCAGTGGAGCAAAGCCACCAGGAGGTGGTGGCGGCGGCGGCAGTGGTCCTGATGACCCTGACCCTGGTGAATCAGAAGATGAAAGCTTTGCTGGGATGTTGGATGATAATATCCAAATGATTTTGGCAACACTTGGCTTTATATTTCTGGTACTCTCTCATTCTCTAAATGTTTTTATGTGGGTGTGAGTACAAATAAGAATCTCATCTTCAGACCTTTTAAACCTTCCTTTTATGTTTTTATTTATTCAGTTTTTATTGAAATTATGAATTGTGATAAATTAAAGGAAAAAGGTTTCAGTAGAACTAGGCAACTAGCTACACAAAATATGGTAATAATTGTATATGATTAATGGAAGAAGACTTCCAAATTAAACTGCATTAATATAATTTAAATCCCTGATAGTGGTGAGTTATTGCTGAAATCCTTAGTGTCCGAGGCTGTTGAGCATGTAATATGTTGATATGCAAACATCTGGTGGGTTAGGAGTCACCATAGGCATTGACTGAGTTGATAGAACGTATTCCATTCTTCATTTCTTAATGTTTAAGCGCTATGTTTTTTCCAGTACGTTTATATCCTCACTGGCGCGGAACTTACGAAGCTAGCTAGAGACTATATCAAGTATCTCTTTGGCGGAAGTCAGAGTGTTCGACTGAGGAATGCCATGTACGAATGGGGACTGTTCTACCAGAGCCTGACCGAGAAAGAAGAGGTTGACAAGTATTGGTTGGAAAAGGCCATTCTCAATACACCAACTTGGTGGCACAACCCTGATGATTACCGAGTAGTTGTTAGGAATTACTTGGAAGCACATCCGGAGGTAAACGTTCTTGATTCTGATTCAGATGATGAATCAGACTAGACTATTTATCACCATGTATTACTCTTCCTCACACCTGCTTTGCCCCTAAGATTAATGGGGCTTTCTAGACTTTGTATATTCATGTTTGCAGTGTATTGCCCTTCCTTGCATTTGTGAATGGAGCCAGGACTGCAGTTAGACTAAATTTGTATGAACTAATGTAGTTTCTCTATAAACCGGACCTCATTCTTTGTTGCAAGATTTTCATGCAAAAACCACGTGTTTAAGCACTTGGTCAATTATCATAAACCATTTTAAATGTAGTGATTCGCACAATTTAGATTTAAATTAGTATACATAGGTCCAAGTACTTTCGTCCAAATTCTAGACTTCCTGCTTTTTTTGGGTTGTTTGAAATATTCAATGTTCATATTTTAAAAAGTTCTTCACAAGATGAGTCTAGTGTAAGAATCCTTTTTGAAGTATTGTCTCATCATGTTGGAAGCATTGTATTTTATTGAAGATCTTTCTTGAGCATAAAATCATCTTGAAGATCATTATGTGCAAAGCATGTGGATATGGATTCCATTTCATATGATGTTTTTGAGCTTTGAGAGTATTCTTAACTGTATGTCTATTAGTTTGGATTTTGGAGAAGGAAGGAGAGAGAAAAGCTTGTAGTGTAAGATTTAAAAAAGTACATGAATGAGTCTTTACGTGTAAAATAGCACATGAAGTGCATTTATATAATCTTTATCCTCATTTTCACCCGCAACTAAATATACCCTGCGAAATGCCCTGGAAGAGTCATCACTCAACAATTAAGGTAGTATACAACCAGATTTTTTTATATCATTTGTTAGTCATCAAAACCATGTGAAATACACGTTCAATGTGATAATGAGTGGCTTCTGAAAGGCTGTGGAACTAACACCATCTGCACCATCGTGTTTTTTAATTTAACCTTGTTTTTCACTTTTGCAATAATGCGATAAGATTACAGCAGCACTGTGTAACATCGTTTGTAGATGATCTGAAAGAAAGGAATGTTAAGGTATATTGCACAAGGTTGAGGCACAGCAGGCTCCATTCACATTACTTTGCCCCTCTTCCTATAATGTAGCGCTTTAGATTCTTCTGGCTCAAATATTTTTCAAAACTATTCTTACTTACCTCAATGTAAGAAGTTGTACGTTTAACTAGACAGCTTGTTTTACTGCTAGAGGAGGAGACGATGATACCAACCTTGATTATGCAACAAATAATTTTATCAATATTTAATGAAAGTGGTAAATGTATTAAAAGTATAAAAAACATTTATTACCAATATTTAATAAAATTATTTAATGCTTTTTAATCAATATATTCAAGTTTCCGACACCTCATGCATTAATTAGAAGCTCTAAACCTGCTAACAGAGTAAAGTTTGATTCCCCAAACATTTTCCATCTCAAAATTTCTTTCTTTATCACTCGTTTGGTCTGTGAATGTAAGTGGATATCATATAAGAAGAAATAAAACAGAATATATGGAATGAAAGTTTGAGGAGAATATAAAGTTATTGAAGTGAATTGGGGGATGATATCATACCAAAAGTTATAAAATTGAAATATTTGGGTTCTATTATTTAAGGCAATAGAGAGATTTAGACATAAATCATAGGATCCAAATGGGGTGATCAAAGTGAAAAGGCACGTTAGATTCGATTTTTGTTAAAAAGGTACTACTAAAGTTTAAGCGTAAATTCTATTGTATAGTAATATGACCAGATTTGCTATATGAGATTGAATGTTATGCGGTGTTTGGCTCTTCTCAATTTACTTTTTGACATGAGAGTGTTATGTTTAATCCTCATCCTTGATCAAGTTGAAAAGGAAATTGATATTGTAAAAAGATGAATTAATAGAAAGTGAAGATTCAACATGATACCATCATGTCAAAAAATAAATTGAGAGAATTCACTCCCATATTACTCATTAAAAAGGCAACATAAAAATAAGTTACATGTGGCAAAAATGAGAATGTTGTGATAGATAAATGGTCACACAAGACATGATAGAATAAAGAGAGAAGAACACATTGGAGAGAAATTTGGTGTGGCATCTATCATAGAGAAAATGGTTGAATCTTACCTAAGGTGGTTTGGGTATATTTAAAGGAGATCTATGAAAGTCGCAATAAGGAGAGGGGATTGAGTGGAAATGTTACCATAAATAGAGAGAAGTAAAGGGAGACCGAGGGAAACTATAGCGGAAATAATTAGAAGGGATTTAAATGTTAATAGATTTAACGTGAATATAATATATAATAGAGCTTTGTGATATCTCTTGGTCCATGTAGTCGACCCAATTTGGTGGGATAATGTTTAGAAGTTGTTGTATCCTTCGTTAGTTCAATCTCTTAGATCCTATTAAAAATGAGTAATATTATACTGCTAGAATTTATTATTGATTATTAGGTAAAATAAAAATGGTAATTTCTTAGTCCATTCAAAAGTCAACTATGTACCATGTTATTTTAACAAATAAATAGTCATGAAAATTTAGGTAAATTATACTGATTTTTTCTTATATTTGATAAAATTCAACCCTATTTTTGTTTATTTGTCTACGTGACACCTTAAACGTACTATTCAATATTTAATGAAAGGGGCATTGTAATGATTTTATAAATTTAGAGATTTTCGAAACAAATTTTATTAATAGAGGAGCAAAAATTTTAATTTCACTATACTTTAAGAGTGGTCAATGTAATTAATAAATTCATCTCCAAGCATTTTAGGAGAAAGGAAAGCTGATTTGCGCGCAAGGACGTGGTACATGGCATAACACAACGCATTATTGTGATGATCTTGAGGAAGGAACTGTAGTGGTGATGTGGTCATGGTATCATGGGGCCGGGAGAGGGTGTCCAACTAATAGAAGCAGCTGGTTTCTTTGGTTACAGATTTTGTTCAGAGTGCTTAAATACATTAATCCTTCAAGATAAAAGAATGAGTGTCCGAAGTGGGCTTCTCTTCACGAGTTAGGATATTCTGTCATGGTCATGTTTTTTCATAATAGGATGTTATGTTTTTTTCGTGTGGATGAGAGAACATTGGCGTTGGATTTCATACGATGGGTAATTAAAGGAGGTTGTGGATTTTGTTTTCAAGTTTTATCACTAAGGGGCAGTGGTTATATATTCATAAACAAAAATACTATTCTCACGTCAAGAGAAGTGAGTGTCTAATTGCCATACTCACTTCATCACCGTTGAATATGATGGTAGCCCTAATTTTTTTCACTTATCCATTATATTCAATAACAATAGAGTGGGTATTTCAATTGAACACCTATTTTTGGGTATTAGAATAACAATGCTCATTGATAAATGACTAGTTTGAAGAGGCAGGAGTACAATTATAAGAGTATACATGGCTCGAGATATGCAAGTAGTTGGTTTTGGTGATATTTTCTGGTATCTAGGAGTAACGATAATTAGGATGTGGTTCAATTTTTTTCTTTTTTATTTTCCATTGTATTCCCTCACCCAAATAGATAGGTGAGAGACTAATTTTTGGAATATGGTTACGTGTCTAAGTGGGAACTCTTTCTAATGGTATTTTTTGATATATATAGATCTCATGATTGAATTCAAAATTCATATTTAAAGGATCTAGGCCTTTTCACTCGGACCAACAGCTGCTGGTGGATTATTATGGTGTTATTGGCCTTCTCTCTATGAGGCTTGTAATTTGGTTGTTGGTGATATTTCATCCTTGGGTTAAGGGAGAACTTAATTATCTAGAAAAAAAAATTGCAAGTCCTGAGCTCCATCCCAAGAGAAGGCCTAAAATAAGAACACTCTATAGCAACATACATACGGCGAATGCTCTGATGGAGTTGATAGTCAATGGAGTTCATGGAGTTGTCATAGCTATCTAATAGAAAACTGACACATGGTTGGTGGATTCCATTAATTTTAAAATGAAAAAAATAAAATTACTAGCTTATCCTTTCTTCTATTATCACCATCCCCACCAACCCCTCCTTCCTCCGTCCTGTGTCCTGTCTCTCTCCCTCATTGATTCTTTATTTTCTTTGCTCCCTTGCCAATCCTTGCAACACATTTTCCTTTAATATTGTGAGCACTTTGAATGTCATAATGATTTAACAAAAAGAGCCCTTTTGCCTCCATGGAGCTGCTTTCTTCCACTAATGGACCTTCAGGCATGTAATATCATCAATTGCACCAAAAATAAATAAATAAAGAAAAATAAAAAAATGGAAAACCGCACAACAGAGAAAAAGAAGATGCAAATAAAGGCAACAAGTTTGAACATTCAAGAAATGAATAGATGATATTTTACCTTTCCATTGAGTTTAATCCCAAAAAAGAAACGATGCTGACAAAGTTTATGCAATTAGGTGGGTGAGATCTTGTATTTTTGTTTTTACTTGTTGTGATCTTATTGGTGCCTCTGATGGGGTATGAGTCCAACTGGTGAAGGTCCTCCAAGATCTGATCTCAATGAATGAGTCCAAGTCCCTTTTACTTGGTTTAATTTTTGCATGTGTAACGGTCCTCCAAGCTTGTTTAAAGGTTTGAGGAAAAAGGGAGTTGTGAAATATTAAGGGCTTGAAGCTCCAAAGATGCTACATTTCTTTTTTTGTTTTTGGGTGTTTTTTTTATCAGAAATGGGACAGAGGAAATACTGCTTTTATTTGCAAAGAAGAAGAGGTGGGGCAGCCACTATTGGTGACACAGAGATAGAACCAGAGGAAGGAAGGACAGGTCAGCTAGGATGACTAGGTGAAGACAAACTAGTAATTAAATTTTTTTTATTTTAAAAACTAATAGAACCCACCAACCATATATCAATTTTTTATTGATAGCTATAACAACTCCATGAACTCCATTGATTATCAACCCATAGGAGTAGTCGCCCATACAAATATATGGCCTGACTTTCCAAACGTGAATGCTGGGTCCCCATTCTATTGTTTTGGTGAGATCGAAGTTGATCGTTCTAGCCCTCTGACAAGTGACATGCAACTGACACTTGGAATCTCAATTGAACTCTTACGTCAGGGGCATATTATTGAGCAATATTAGGTACAAGATTCTTATTTAACATCAACTTTGTTAAACATTCATATATTTTTTTTCATAAAATATATAAATTTTATCATTTATTTTTTTAATTTATTTTTTTTATCATTTTTTTCATATTTATATAGGACCCATAGATATTTGTATAAATAAAATTATTTTATTAGCTATATATGTATATTTTTATAAAAGAAATGTGATATGACTAGTAAAAGAAATATAATATGATAAATAGAGCCAAACTTACTATTTACTTTTAATATATGAATAATATTTTCAATCCACAGATAACATTCCTCTCCATTGTTCATCCATTATCCATCAATTTTGCTACTCTATTCCACTTCCATCCGGTTAATTAGTAAAAGAGAACCATCAAATACACACACGAGAATAGTCTCAGATTCTGGACACTTCCGGTTCATGTTACCCATTAAACTCGAAGAGCATAAAAAGCCCAAAGAGAATATATATATATATATATATATATATATATATATATATATATATATATATATATATATATATATATATGGGTTATTAACCTTTTTCTTCCAAATAACTTGAAATTCAAAACACTGCTTTGTGGAACAAATGAAGTTCATTTTTTTTATTTCACTTCTTTTTTTGGCATAAATCTAGAATTTTTTTTTTTTTGTATAGACACAAGTTTAAGAGTATTTTTAGGCATACTTATAAAAAAAACTAATAATATACATAGATAAGTGAATATATATTAAATAAAATTGATGAGATCTATTTTTATTATAAGTGTATCTAAATGTAATGTATTTAACCTATGCCGTCCAGTTCAAGCTTATCCTCTTTTCTTGTTCCACGTTCCATGTTTAAGGCCATGCCTAACCCAAGAAGCACGACCAAACAGTGGATCCACGGGCCCATATGAAAGGAACATCTTTTCAGAAATTAAGACATCAATAAAAAAAAAATGCGAAAAAACTGGTTAAGTTGTGGTGGGTGATTACTCATCAAATACACATCTATTATAATTATAGATGGCAACAATTCAATATTAACTTTGTGAATTTGAGCCTGTTTTTCACTTGCCGAAATTGCAGCTAGAACTCAAATTTACTATGGACCCAGAATATCCAGATTCCAGACTTCTTATCTTTTCCTTTTGCTCAACCCACCAATTCATTTTCCCATTTGAACTTTTTGAGAAATTACGTGCAAACGTAAGGTTATAGCGGAAAAGAAACCTCAAATTATTCGCCTTTCCCTTTTGAGCCCAAAAAATTTATTACTTTATGACACAAAATAAATTAAAAGACAAGATAAGAGAGAGAGAAAGAGAAAGAGCACTACTTGCAACTTTGGCAGCACATTGTACGAACAGAGAAGATCGCTATTATTGTTGACCAATTTTTAGATCACACTTGAAAGGAAAAACAGAACATGTTAAACACTAATTACTGATATTACAAAATTCCCCTGCCACTTTCTTTATGTAGGATTTTGGCATTGTCAACCATAATCCAAGAAATTCTTGTGGTTACCTTGAGAATATTAATTTGAAAGGTATATATTAAGTCACCTTCTTCACGAGCTAACTCCAAAAGGTCATCAGTGTCAACAGTCCAACCAAAAGCGGCAAGAAGAAGGCAGTGAAACTGAACCCCCTGTGGGGATGGGGGCTAGCTCCAGCAGTGAAATTCTCATCAACAGGATACAAGTTCCCTGGAGGACCAGTTATGTAAATATAGGATGATGGAGGTGGTGGAGGGCAATATTGAGATGGTGGTTTCTTGGGTGATGGTGGTGGTGGAGACGAGTATATTATCGGCGGTGGCGGTGGTGGTGAGGGGTATACTAGTGGTGGCGGTGGTGGTGGAGATGGATACACTATCGGTGGCGGCGGTGGCGACGGATACACTATTGGTGGCGGCGGTGGGGAGTAATCACCACATGGTGTGCATTTCTCGCTACCGTTTGTGGAAGGCACTGTGGTCTCATCAAGCTTCCTTGATTCCACAATTTTGACTAGGGTTGTGAAACAAGAGAGCACAAGGATCCAATTCAGGATCAATCGTGCTTTTGTAATTTGGTGAGTGCTTTTTATTGACATGGTGTAGAGATGCTGGTTGTGGTGGAGATAAGGACTTTAGAGAGTGGTATTTTATGTGGGTGTGAAATTTTTAGTTTGTGTGTGAAAGAAAGAATATTGATGGGTTTGGAAACGAGGACCAGAACGTAAAGAAAGGGATAGGTAACAGATCTCATACGTTATTGATAAAGTAATGTTATTTTAACACTTAAAAAGTAGGTGTTTATTCAGACACTCATTTTATAATTATTGGATGTAATGAATATTAAAAATAAGTAAAAATTATCATCACATTCAATGATTATAAAATAAATGTCTGAATAGATACTCACTTTTTGAGTGTCAAAATAATATTATGTTTATGGATGCATGGAAATGTGAACTATGGGGAAGGCCTTTTGAGTTAGTTAGGGGCTATATTTGGTTTTCAAGAAGAATGAATTGGCTTTGGGGGTGTGAAAGACTTTTCACTTATGGTCATTTCTAGGAGCAGCCTAACTTGTGGAATAAAGGACTTCCATTAGCTGATTAGCATGTGCCGGGTGCGTACTGTGTGGGCTCCAGCACGCTTACACAAATCCACAAGACCTCAATTATTACCTTTAATCCAGGTTTAAACTTTTGTCTTTTGATCAGACTATCTTCTTCGATTTCGCATAACTTTTTGAGGTCAAATTGAGAGCTCTACTGCACATGGAAGTTTCATATTATAAACTAGCTCCTCCAAATGAAATTTATCGTAATTATTTATTATTTATTAAATAATATAAAGATAGATATATTTTTACTTTTTGATTTAAAGATAAACACAATTATAATAGCTTTTTCTTATTCGTGTGCTGTAATATAACTTAAAAGCATGTTTGGTTTGAATTTTCAGTTTTTAATTTTTGAGTTTTCTAAATTTTATGAAGGGAATATTGAAAATTTTAAAAACTATAAATTTTAATTTTTAATTTTTTTTACAAAATTTTAAAAATTAAAACCAATCAAACCCTAAATCTTGTAAGTTTTGGAGCTGTCTGTGGCCGCTAGGGATTGCTTGCAGAGATAATAAAGCCATTCCGTTTCTTTGTGAAAACTGATTTTTTGGAACTTTAATGCATATTTTTAATTTTTGTTTCGTGAAGCTTCGCATGTCGAAAACTTTTCGGATGAGTGAGTATTCCGCATGTTACCACATGATTTGTGGACTAAAAAATTAGCCAATCATTGACCGTGGTATGTCATAATTCAAGAACTTTTCCTAATCTCATTTTCGAAGCAATTTTTCTACATCACTTTTTGAGCAGTAATTGAAATCAAAGGTCCGCGGTATGGAATAAGTTGGCATCAAATATAAAATAGACAACATTGATATAAATAAACAACAAAAAGTTGACGATATGAATTGACGAGGGATAAGAGCATCAGCTAGTCATAAATGCATCATCAAACGCTGTCCACACATGCATTTGTTTATACTCGATAGGATTGACGCACAAGGTGGATGCAAATTATAGCATATGAACAAACACAACCTCATCGTAGGAGCCATCCCTTGCATGCTCCAATTTTTAACCCAATCAAAGTTGGGCACTTGGTCTTTATCTACTATTGAAGCTTTTGAGTCATCAAGGTCACACCACACTTGCTTATTCCGTTTCTCCAATCTTATCTTTAAGATATGTCCTTATGTGACCATTATTATTTTCACTGCAACTACTCTATTATCAAAATAAAATTAAGGCCTAAACGTTTCTCTGATTGCTTTAATCTTAATTAACCTATAAAAATTTTTCCGTTTAGGGTAATATTTATAAAACTATTTAATGTTAGTGCTTGTTGTGTGTGATTGTTGATTGTCATATAGGATTGAATGACTTGATTTTTATGACTTTTAATTTTTTAAAAGTGATTGGATCTAAACCCACAAAAAAATGATATCAAAATAAATTAATTCATTTTCTTTTGAATAAAAATATATTTAAGTTTAAATTTGATGAAGTCAAATTTTGAACAAGTTAACTCTTTTTAGACCGTGTTTGGTGCATCATATAGAATAAAACCTACTAATATTAGACATGATAGTATAAGGTCTGATAATATAGTATAAGGAATCCATTGTAAAAAGTTTTATTCTATCTTTTGTGCATCACATGATCAGCAGCAAACGAGAGGGTAGGTGGCGACTCGGGAAGGGCGGGAAACAGGCTGTGATTGGGGGTGACGGGCAAGCGTTAAAATAGGAGAATAAGCTAGAGTTAATTTAGGATTTCTTAGTAAAAATAATATTATTAAGTGTTATCATGTCTATTGGGATTTGATAACTTAATTAATCCTATAATTATAGAATTAAAAATAGTTTGATTGAATAATATTAAATTATCATGTGTGACATCAAACATATAATAAAAATGAGTTTTATAGGATTAGCTAATGCAATCAGGTCTTATGTCCATCAAACAGGGTTTTAGTGTTTTCTTTAGTGTTTGTATAGCCCATTTGGTTCATAGAATTCATTAATTAATTGCTTTGAAAAAGATGGCCCGGGACCAGGAGAATTAGCTTAGCACAAAAATGAAAAGCAGAAAGTTAATGATGAGAATATGAAATGGTGTGTTGCCCCATGATTTTTATAGCTGCCAACTGGAACACACCGTCCCATTTTCGTGAGGCACCTGCCTCGAACCTCATATACGAGTGCACAACTTTTTAAGTTTTAATCAAGAGATCGCACTTGGAAGGTTCATTTGATTCGCGAAGAATCATCCTCTCTGTACAATCCTATAGCTAAAAACAAAGACTTGAAATGATAAATAATATCCACATGAATATTATATACTAGAATCGTGGTACCTTCCACAATGAGCTCTACCCTACAACGAAGGCTACACTTTGCTACTTTAACTTGGCATCCTATATGAGCTCCTTTTTGCGTGTGATATATAAACATAATCCCCAATTTTAGCACCTTGTTTTGTTCAATTGTTTCTAACGTTCTCCATTAAAAAGAAAAAGAAGACAAACAAAAATCATCGTTTTGTAAACAATGGCATAGATGATATAAGCATTATTGAGAGTCTCCACCAAATCAAATGAATAGGATAAATGGAGAGGAGGAGGTGACACCCGGGATCGGTGTTAATGACGGTTTTATTTTTTTGTCAGAATAGCGATAAAAATACTGAGGCTGTCTTAAATTAGTTTGGAGAGAGCCAAAATTAAAAGATCAAATAAAAGCCCAATGATGACGAGGGCAATACAGGTGAGTTAGAAAATTGGCTCTAGAAGAAGAGGTCTTGTTAAACCTCAGCCCTACCACCTGGCTTCGGCCCAGCCGAAAAAAAAATATATTTATACTCATTGTGTGTGAGACACCATATCGACTCATGTCCCATCTATCATTGAATGAGATGTGGACTCTACTTGAATAAGGTTCACACCCTATCTAATAATGGATGGGGTGCGAGTCGGCATGGTATCTCACGTACAATGAGTACAAATAACACAACTCGCCGAAAAAATTGGCCCTAACTTTGGACTCGCACAAACTAAGATGACGATTCACAACCAGAGCTATTGCAAGTCTCACTATTTTTGTAAGATAAGTTAAAATTCAATGACAACATCTTCCAATTCTAAGTACAAGATACCATCAAGTTAAAATCTCAAACAGTCATGACCAAAAAAAAAAAAAAAATCAAACAGCCATGAGAAAGCGAATAAGACCCATTATAAAAGTCTACTGGAAGATGCTTATCCAGAAAAGGAGGTATCTCACAAACCAAACTCCATTTAAATTCTCATCCAATAGTAGATAAGCCACATGATGCACTGAGAAAACCATTGCTTTGAACTTTCAATAATTCTCATCCATAGCCTTCTTGATTTAATGCGGGCTTTCTCAGATCTAGACAATTCGATTTTATAAAAAATAATTTTTTATTGTTTCTTCGGAATTCAAACATTCCTATTCTTGTAGAAAAGTTGCACTCTTTTTTTTTTGGTCAAACTAACAAACTAAAAAGATAAAGAGTAATATACACAAAAAAATACAAAAATAAAAGAAAACAAAAGTCTCAACAGATCAATACTAATAGACGAAGTTGATTTATAACTTGTCTTGGGTGTAGTATTTCAAAGCAACAAAAGTGTGAGCAACCAAGTTACTTCCAAGATGTCAATTAGTTTTTCTCCAGAATCACGATTCAAATACTACTATTATCAAGATATACTCATCGAAAGGGAAATCAAGACAAACTTCATGTGGAGATGAAGTGAAACACTCATAGACAAAAACTAAAAAATAATAAATAAGAAGGGTTTACCCAACCCAACATAAAGAGGATGAATCCCTCCATGGGGCGGCACCCCTTGAGCTAGCATAAAGAAAGGAGATTGCTACTCATATAATAAGCCAATCTAAAAGTTACCATAAATTAAAGTAGCCCAGTACAGATGTACTTATTTGTGTGATCATATAAATTCTTGTTATTCATCTTTAGATAACTTTAGAATAACATTAAGCCATTAATTTATTGAATTTATCCTAAGAGGACTGCAATATCAAGGCATTGAACTGCAGCCATAAGTTTTGAGAAATTCAATCAGTAATTGAATTGGGAAAGAAATTAAATTCATAATAGGTAATACAAACTCTAGGAACTCAGATGAAATTGTTTTCTTAACCCCAACACTGCTTTCCATTGATTGTTATTGTTTGATTTATTTTTCTCTTTCTTTATAATTTTCATTTAACTTTTCTTTAAATGCAGCTACATTTTGATTGCCTGAATAACAATGTGCTTAAACAAACTGATACTTGTTCATAATTCTCATGGGAATAACATTCCCATATTCTCTTTCTTATTGCTTGTGACCTAGTATACTTGTCGGGGCTAGTTTTCTAAATTGGCCAATATTGAGCCTCGAATCTTCCATTCTCTTATTGTTCTATGTCTCCTTCTCAAATCCTTAGAGCATCTCCCTTATTTCCTAACCTAAAATTTTCCCAAAAGGCAGCACTTTCGTATTTAAAAGCTAAACATGCAAAGAGACTCGCATGCCACTCCTGGGCACTGGTTTCGTGGTGGCTATTGGTGAGCTTCTACATCCTTTTTTCTTTTCAATTCCAGCTTCTCCCAGAGAGTTCCCAACCTTTCTTTTGATGTATTGCACTCAATCCAATGCTTCTACATACAAAAATCATACTCAAAGAGACGAGTTACATGCAACAAGTTTCACTTTCCTAATTACTCCAAAAACAGTGCAATAGTCATTGATTCCTTAAAATTTTATAGTGGGGAACAAGTTAAGAATCACTATTGTTTTCATCAATAACTCATCAAAAACTCATGCAAAAAACTAAGGTTTAAAAGTCAAATAAGTGGCATAAATGTCTTTTATAAGCTATCCTGAATGAAATTTATTTTAGCCTAGTAGGAGCCTAATGATGATTTTTGGCACCATACCATCAACATCAATCCTTTATCTTGCACACAAATTTCCATGCCCTAGATGTGTGAACTAGATTTTAGTGTCTACATCAAAGTTGTAGCTTTTTCTTATAGCTTTTCAATGCCACCAAAATCAACTCAATCCTGTAAACAAATCTCTAATTATGCTCAAATCATCATAGCAAGGTCAAAATATGTGAGAACTTGTATTTTCCATTGAAGTTGATTTATTCTGAATTATGTGCCTTCAAAATACTATCAAATGCCACAAATGATAAGTATCAATTATGAAGAACATGACAAATAAAAATCAAATATGAATAAAATTTGAAAAAAATTTAAATAATAATTTGTATTTCATTGTTATTTCCATTTCAGTAGAAATGCATCACGAAATAGCAACATAGAAAAGTTCCCAGTTTCATAATTTAGAGTTCATATAATTTGGGAAATCCATCATCATTCATGGAGAATCATAAAATCCATAGCCTATTGCTCTGATACCAATTGTTAACCATGATTTTCATTGTTTAATACACATTCCAAAAAATTATAGAGCCCTTAAGGATCTTAGATTTTGGGTGCATTTGTTTGTGATTATTTTCCCAAATAATCATTTTTTTGCCCAAAAAAATCACTTTTTCGTATCTTTATATAATTTTTAAAAAAAATCAGTTTTCAACTTTTTTGCAGAAGCTAAAATTAGTAGCTTCTGAAAAAAAAAAATCAGTTTTTAGCTTTTTCAGTTATATATAAAATTTAGTTATCATAATCACTTTTTTTAAAATCTGAAACAATTGCACCCTTTATGATTATCACACAATAAAATATAAAATGGAGTATGATAACATACCCAGATCCATAGTTGAAATCCTTGATCTCTTCTTCTTCTTCAATTCCTTTTAGTGTTCTTTCTTCTCCCCTCTCTTCCTTTCTCTTTCATTTTTCTTTGATGGTGAAAGAAGTTACAGATTGTTTTCCTTTGGCTGTGTCTTTTCTTTTTATACAGAGTAACTGCCAACTATTTTGAAAAAGGAAAGGGGAGAGACTTTTAAACAATTATTTTAAAATCTCTCACTAACTCTATTTACTTTTAAGGGATTAATGACCATCATCTTAATCCTCTTTTATTAGAGTTAGTCTACTAGGTAGCGTTTGTTTACTATCTCCGAGACAGAAATATAGAGACATTAAATACACAAAGTTGTTTAGTAGTGAAAATAGGGATGGGGGACAGAAAAACACAAAATCTCTATACCTCCAATATGTTAGGATAGTGGAGATAGGATATGTAATACCCCAAGTTTTAAATAAAAGGGTTAGAAATTTTTTTTCGAACTGGAAACAATGCTAGTCACCTTTACCTGTCGTTCGGGTTCTGGATTTCACTAAGTTTGGACTCTATACGTCCTTGGAGGGCTCTATGATAGAGCCATTGTCTTGGAATCAAAAGTCCTGGTAATAGTTCCCTAGAGAAAAATGAGTTAAAGAGTAATTTTTAATGAATTTTATGAAACTCTTAAACATTTTGTTTTTAGCCTATAAGTTTATAAAATCGTAAAAATTCCCAAATTTGAACTAAAATCCAAAATTTGGATTTTGATTTGTTGGGATTTTGATTTTTCTGATATTTTATTTGAATCCAAATTAGGGGTATTTCCTTATTTACATTTATATTTTAAAGTTAATGTCACTTAAAATTAATAAATGTAAATAAATGCATTCTAGAGCACATGCTGGAGAGTGTTGCAGCGCTCAATAAGCACTGCAATGGTAAGATAACAGTAAGGCGGTGCAAAGGATGATTTTATGCTCCTTGGTGAGTGTTACAGCAGTCAACAGAATTATAAAAACCTTCATTTTGGAGTCCAAACCATTCCAAACGCACCCCACACCCCTACACATGAGTTCTCACCCAGAAAACATGGTTTTCGCCCTCTAAACTCCATTTTCTTTCAATTTCTTCGAGTTTAACCTAGGATCTTTCATCTTTCAAGCTTAAAGGTATGTTATCTTGCTAGTTTTGTTCTATTTCTTTCAAGTTTTCCTTATTCAAGGGAGGTTCTATGTGCTTCTCAAGGGAAAGAAGTTTTCTACCTTTTTAGAGATAGATTCTTGGGTATTGAAGAGGCTTTAGAGGTTAATCTAGAGTTCTACTGCTTCTATATCAGACAGTGGTGTCATCTTTGCTTCTCCAGAGTTCTTTTGGTGTAGGTCCTCTACTGTTCACCCTTTCAGGTGAGTGTGTGCGTATCTGTAATCTCTATGTTATATATTAGAATTATTTTCATGAAAATATTGTTTACTACTCGATTTTTGAGATTTTGGCAAATAAGTTTGAGATTTCTGTTGGTTTATATATTTTAGAACTTGTGGTTTTAGAGCATGACATTGGTTTTTGATAAAACTCATGGGAGATTTTATGTAAAATTGATGATTTATGTAATTGTTAGAGGATTTTGTTATTGTTTGAATGAATTCTGAAACTGATTTATATATATGAAATGGTTTTATACCTAGATATAGTTTAAAGAAGAAAATGGAATTATGATTGCAAGCTTTGTTATTTTGAAGCATGATGTTGAGTTTTCTAATTATGAAAAGCTTGATAATTGAGAAATGTTTTAGATAATCAAGTTTTAGAGCTTGAATTTTCATGAGATTAGAACAATTGATGGCTACATACTCTGTAGAGGTATGGAACTATAAATGTTTACATAGGGTGATCCTTTGGACATGATTCCATAGCCACAGTTATGCTAAGGTCAGACTATTAGAATCAAGTGGATTCAAAGCTCTCAGAGTATCAGAGTTTATTGTTGGTAAAGAATAATCTAGAAATTTAGATATAAAAGGATTTTAGAGCATGAATCTTTGTATGACTCAGAACAATTGGTAAGGTCAAACTGTTAGAGAGTTATAGGGATTTAGAGCTTATAGAAAATTAAAAGGTTCTAAGGATTTTTAGATTTGAATGAATGTATTTAATTAAGTTAGAAGGTAGCTATAGAGAAACAGGTTGCGTGTTAACGACAGTTAATCCGTTAACCTTGGTACCAAATAGCCCAGGCCATAGATTATAGAGATTTATATCCAGAGATTATAGAGAATTTATTGTCACACTAGGGACGATGATATGTAACGCCTAGATGTGACCAGAGATTATAGAGAATTCATTATCACACTAGGGACTACGATATGTAACGCCTAGATGTGACTAGAGATTATAGAGAATTCATTATCACACTAGGGACTGCGATACGTAATGCCCAGATGTGATCAGAGATTCATATTCAGAGTTTTGCTATGTCACAAATATCGAGCATAACCAAAGCAGAGATTACTGTTTCTCTAGGAGCGACTATACTATGAGCTTATATGATTTCCGATATGAAAGTAAGTTAAGAAAATGGTTTTTCAAATTGTACATGATGATTGGAATGCAAGTATAAACATGTATGCATGTTTGACTATAAATACTTTTGAGTATTAATGATGTTATTGTAATTTTATGTATTGTTCTTTGGTGTCCCATGAAAGGGAGTTTCAGGTGAGGATTCACTCATTGAGTTTTAGTAATAAAACTCACCCCGCTCTCTTTTTCTCCGGTTTTACAGATAGAGCAGTTGCTACGAATTTTCTTCAACCCCCTTTTCTCCCAGCAGCACTAGACTTCAGCTGATGAGTCTTGTTGTCATTTTGATTTAAAGTGCTCCAGTGTAGATGCAGGTAGGATCCTGGACCTTAGATCATGCTTTGCACTTGGCATACTTTGATAGTATATCATGTTTTGTACTTAATGACATGATTGTATTAATTTCATAACATTTTCAAGCAGAGCTAGTTTTATATTTTATTATGATTTCAGACTTTAGAGACAGATTATGAAATAGCAGACTTGATTATTTGAATAATTTTGATTATTTTGAATTTAAAGAGTAGGTGATTTATATGTAGAAAAAGAGAAATTTTCAGGTTTTTATAGTTTTTATGAATAGAGCATGCATGTAGAAACAGTTAACAAGTCACAAGGCTTGTGTGAGAATGGGTTTTCTCACATACCGATCATATTTCTAGATCGGGTCATGACAGGATACGGAGACAGAAATTTAATATTTTTATCTTCCAATAATACCCATATACATATTTATTATTTATGTCCATATCTCTACTGTCTCCATTGTCCATGTATTTCTATCCATGTCCCTGTATTTTCTGTTCCAAAACAATAAACAAATGCTACCTTATTTACATGGACCATACCATAATAATGTAGAATAATCTTATAGAGTATCGATAAAACTCTAATGACACTCAAGAAAATTACAATGTAAAAATCCCATGGATTCCAATTGTAACACTCGAAACAATGAACTAATAATGCTCTAAGGTAAAAAGGATAAGGAAATAAAGTACAAGGCTGAAATATAAAGGTTGAAACTTAAAAATTAAGCATAATGGTAAAAGTGTTATTAAAAAAAGAGATCATATACTATTAGCTGGGCTCCTTTATAATCTAGTCAATGGTTCGATTCTTGAAGGCATATATGGAGAAGATCTCATGGCCAGAGGAAACACCACATTTATGAGCTCTACACTTTGAGGGGATTAATTACTATCTTACTTTTTTAAAACATATATTAGTCACTATCTACATTTGTCTATGGAGAAAGTCTTGAGACTAGAGACAATTCCCTTGGTTCACTCAAAAAATAAACATATATTATACATACTCTCTTTCCTTCTATTTCTAAAATATACACTCTTATCTCCTAAAAAATTGAGAAAATGTATATTTTAATTTTCAATTTTTTTCATTTATTCTTTATTTTCTCATACTTATTATTTATTGTTTTTTACCAGACAATAACCATTATTAAAACTTATATATATTTAACAAATTGAAATATACGAGGCTTATAATAACTATATGAAATATTTATACTTATATATGCAAGTATTTAATTTAATTTCTAAAATTTTAATATATTAAATTATTAACATATAGTCACAATAATTTTTAATTTTTGTTTTTAAAAATAAAAATTTCATTTTTTCAGCTGTTAATTTTAGAATATTAACGTATATGAAAATAAAAATTATGCGTTAACTTTGTATATAAAGATGAATTGCGTTAATAACTTTAAATTAATAGTCAAGGAAATATATAATTCTTACTTTTAAAAATGATTATTACAATTACTGTAAATATTAATTATATTAACTATTAATAATTTTTTCTTAAAATAGTGATGCTTTAAAAATTATGTGTGTGTATAAAATGATATTTTATATTATTATAAAATGATACTTTAAAAATGATTATTACAATTACTATAAAATGATATTTTATATTATTATAAGCACCATATACTTTATTTTATAAAAGTTTAATATGTGCAAATCTATATTATATGTAAAAGGGATTCCCTTTATAACTATTTTTTGGTATCTCCTAAGTAGGTTGAATTGTGTTTTAAAGTCTATTAAATAATTTCATGTATAAAAAAGAAAAAACTAAACAAAAACTATGCATGTAACTATTATTATAAACATAGTAAATCACCACTCATTCCACCATACAAAACACTCTCAAAGACTAGACCTTCATAGACTTGTAAACATTGAATAACAATTAGTTGTTATACTACTTTTCTTTTCAAAATACTACTTACTATAATACTAAAATCCATCAAAAAAAAATGTGAATTGATAAACACGAACTATCAATTCACTAGTGTTAATAAAAGGTATTTTAGAAAAAAAAATTTAAAATGAGAAAAATGAAAAAATTTTGAAAATTTTGAAATTTGATTAAAATGTAACTTAATTTACAGAGAAAGAAAGTGTATGTGGTAGAAATATATCTTACTTTGAGTACAAAGAATGTGTATAGAGTATACAAATAAAAGGCCTTTTGAGATGTATGCACAAATAGGTATATCTTAAAACGTAATGATGTAAACGATAGTGTGACTGTGAAAATGACTAAACGAGTATAAAATGAAAATTAAAAGCACCAAATTACTGTTACAAAAGAGGCAACAAAACAAATTATTTCGATTTAACGTAATGTAGACAATGACGTTGAGCCTGTTTTCCATTCAATTCTCATAGCCAAGAGAATGTGTTTGAGGCAATTAGCAAATCCTAAGACCATACGTTTTGAACAGAAGCAGCGAGAAATAAGAGAGATCTGTTTCGAGAAGAACTAACCAATTAATGCATGTTAATATGCATACGCAATCAGGACACATGGCAAAATTATTAGTGCATAAACTACTTACTCTATATCATTTATTGATTAATATATTAATTATTATATTAAAAATATTAAAAAAATAAGAGACAATAATAATCTATAAAATTAATATATTAACTAATAAATAAGATAAAATAAATATATTACTTCACTTCAAGAGTATCTTCCTGAGTACCTAGGAATTAATTAAATAACCTTTCCTCTCCGCTATCCGACTAACTAGACATGCAGAAACTGAATCCTCTCCACTAAACACGTGGACATGGTTGTGGCAACGTGCATGTGAACTTCAGTTTTCTTCCAAATATGCAGGCCACTCAATTTTGGGTGCTATTAGGCGATTTTACTGTCTCAACATCTAATTTTCTCAAACACCCAAATATTCTATTTATAATATATATGAATTCTATCATTTATTTTTTTTTTTCAACTTATTCTCTCTCCATCACTCCTCTCACATTTCATGAGATCCACATAGGTGTCTACATCCATATGGGTGTCAAAATATCATTTTCCTATCGGTAGCAAAGCATGTGAACCCGAGGATTTTGTAATAGTATTATTTTAATATTCAAAAACAGTTGCTTTAACACACTCACTTTGGACAGTTAAAATAGTTTTTGTTCTATAATCGGGAAACCCACTTGTTGATAGATAAGCGTTAATTTAGTCAAATCCACCATCCTCTATTTAAAGGGAGATCATTTCATCTTATGTGTCACATCAAATTTTCCTCTTGTGCATTTTAGGGAATATAGGTATGGCTCTAACCGGGACAGTGCAGAAGGAAATAGAGATTAAAGCACCTGCTTCTAAGTTCTACAACCTTTTCCGAAAGCAAATTCACCGGATTCCGAGTATCTCTAAAGAAAGAGTACATGGAGCTAAAGTTCATGAAGGTGACTGGGAAAATGTTGGTTCTGTCAAGCACTGGGATTATACCATAGGTAAGGCTGTTACGTTTGATGATTATACTATCATTTTTCTAACTGCTAAGATTATTCTTTTAAGTATCCTTAATCATTGCCTTTGAAAAATCCTCAAATTAATTAAGAGCTATTTTTATTGATCATGCGAAGGTAGGACTTGAAACACACAACACTCGTGTTTTCTTATCTAGCTTATGATCTTATTTAATCATACGTGCATATGAAACCTGCAGAAGGAAAGAAAACAAGTGCAAAGATCAAAATTGAAGCCATCGATGATGACAACAAGTCAATCACTTACAACCTTTTTGATGGGGAAATCGGTGAGAATTATAAGAGTTTAAAGGCAACATTACAAGTTATTGATAAGGAAAATGGTGGCCTTGTGAAATGGACCTACGAATATGAAAAGCTCAGGGAGAATATTACAGCTGCATCGCCTGAATCTTGCTTGGACTTTGCTATTAAAGTTTCGGAAGATATTGATGCTCATCTTAGTCATGGCACAGCATCAGAGTGATAAAAGAATAATGATGGAGTGTGTTTGGCCTAAATTTCAATGCTTATCTAAAATATCGTTCGGAAATTGTATGGTGTTGTCTGTGATAGGATCCAATTCTTTTGTCCCCTCTCTGTCACTCTTTGTTCCTTCTTTTTATTATGTATTTAAATCATGGGTAATTAAAAAATAGTGGTTGGATAAAAGATTGTGAATAATATCATCATTATATAGGTATCAAAATTATATTAAAGAGACAAAGAGTGGGGCAGAGAGAAAAGACAGAAGATTTGTTTCCGTTTGTAATGATGATTTATGCTTTTCACTTATTCATGTTTGTCGCCTATGATGTTATGCTTTGCTTAGTCACTGCACAAGATGAATGCTTCCATTGAAAGCTTCGAAGGAATTTTATGGTGTTGGACTAGTTTTCGGCTAAGATCAGCGTTAGTTGGGTGCTAAGCATGACAAACCTTGACATCAGTTAGTCTCGGATTTAATTCTTGTAGTTGCAAAATTTAATCGGTTACTATGGACTGGAAAAAAGGCTCTTTAGACATTGGTTCTCAAGTTATTTAACGATAATTAGAACTTGACTAAGATAGACTTAAAAAGTAACTAAGACCAAGAAAAATGATAAATCAAGATGCTAATCGGCAAAATTCTTATTGATACCTGAAAAAATTACAATGAAAATCACATGAATTCCAATTGTAACTCGAAACAATGAAGGAATAATGCTCCATCTAAAGTAAAACGATAAGGAAATAAAGTACAAGGATGAAATACAAAGGTCGAAACTTAAAAGTTAAACATAAAGGTAAAATTGTTATAAAAAATATATATAAAGATAAAAGGAAAATTAGTAGAATGAAGTACACATATATTATACTCTCCTCTCCCTATTTCTAAAACTTACACTTTTCCCTTTTTTATTAATTCTCTATTTTTTTCATACTTGTTATTTATTTTTTTACTAAAATAACCTTTATTAGAACTTATATATATTTAAGAAATTGAAATATATGAGGATTATAATAATATAAAATATTTATACATTTATATACACATGTATTTAATTTAATTTTTAAAAGCTTACCATATTAAGAGAATGAGTTATTAATAGTAACAAAAATTTGTAATATCTTTTCTTAAAAATAAAAATTACGTATTTTTTAGCTGTTGATTTTAGAATATTAATGTATATTAAAATAAAAATTATTTGTCAGTTTAGTATGTAAGGATGAATTACGGGTAAGATAATAAAAGAATTTTATGATGTTACCATAAAAATATATATTAATATTCTTCAATTAATAGTTGATAAAATATATAATTTTTATTTTTCAAAATGATTATTACAATTATTATAACCATCAGTGATATATAATATTAATAAGTTTTTCTTAAAATGATGATGATTTACAAATTATTTATATATATATATATATCATTATTTATATTATTATACGCCCCATATAACTTATTTTTAAAAGATAAATATGTGTAACTATTAATAAAATATATTTTATTCAAAAATAAAATTATAATATGATAAAATAAAAAATATTAAAAATTTTGAAAATGGGTTAAAATGTATCGTAATTTTATAGTGAAGGAAAATATGTGTTTTGGAAATATAGGGAAAGTGAGTGTTCTAATTAAATTTTTAGAGAGAGGTATATCTTACTCTAATTAATTAAAAAGAATGTATATAGATGACAAATTAAAGTGTGCATACAACAGACCATTTGAGACGTATGTACAAATAGGTATATCTCAAACATAATAATAAAATTTCTAGCGTTAGTGTAAAATTGTGTTTAAAATGAAAATTAAAAGTGCTAGCTTTAAAATCCTAATGATGTCAAACATTTATTATTGAATGTTTTAATGCGTGTATGTTAGTGTTTCAACTATTAATTAGAAGATATTAAAGAAACAATTACTCAATTATGAATATCTCCTATTTAAAGAGGAGACATTTAGTATCAGTATGAGCAAAACATAGAAGTGTATAAAGGCTGATGTGGTATTTGTACAATTAAAAGGAAACATGAATTTGACAATAAAAAATGATACAATTCCCTTTAAGCAAAAGCACAATACAACACAAAGATAAGGACATCTCACATGAGTGACAAATAAACCATTATGCAAAAGGACAAAATTTTGAGTTGGACATCTCATGAAATTTGAGAGAGAGAGTAACCCTGTCAACTGTCATCCTTCACCCTTGCAAACCCTTGCAACATTCTGAAATTTCTACATATAAGGCATTTTGTAGCTGCTTAAAAATCAAAAAAAGAGCACAAATATTGATCTTCAAAGATATTATCTTGAAGAAAATTTTTGAGCATCTTATTCTCTTTTCTCCTCACTTTGCTATGCAATTTTATTGAATATTCTAAGAGTTATGTTTGCATTTCTGCAATAGACATTGAATGAAACAAAATATTATTTTTGAAAAAGGCTTAGCTAATTTGGTGAGATATCTTTTGAGAAAAAGACTTGAGTAAATATTGTTTTATGTTATTTTGAGTGAAAATCTTCTTTCGAGAGAGACAAAATATGATTGTAAAAGGGATTTGATTGTGAAGCTTTTGCGAGTGATAAAAGTCATTTTTATTTGTGAGCTTGGAGAGACTCTTATCAAATACTACTCTTGGGATAAGCTTGGAAAAGCTTTTATCAAAGACTACTCTTTGTTGATAGTTGCACTTGGATTTTGTGTAAAGCACTGTATATTTATAATTACCTTGTAAAAATTCTGATTTAGTGAAAATCCTACCATGGGTAGGTACTGGATGTAGATTCCAAGGTTAGGGAATCAAACAAGTATAAAAACTCTAAGCAAGCTCTTCTTCCTTCATCTTTATTTACTTTTTGTTATTCTCATTGCCTTAATATTAACTTGACAAGTATATATCTAGGACCACATTTTTGAATTGATATAGTAAGTATATAAACTCTAAGCTTTTAACAATAGCCCTCCAAATAAGTTTTGGAAAGCCTTTTGAGGTATTCGGGTGAAAGCCTTTTATCATAGCAGGAGACATTTGTTGAAATTTTTTATAAGTTTTATGAGTGTATAGGAACAAATGAAAAAGGTACACTTGATTCAATGTAATACCCAAGGTTTTAAATAAAAGGGTTAGAAAATGTTTTCGATCCAGAGAGAATACTGGCCACCTATACCTATCGTTTCGGATTCTGGATTTCACTAATTCTGGACCCTACATGTCGTTGTAGGGCTCTATGATAGAGCCATAGTCTTGGGATCAAAAGTCTTGGTAATAGTTTTCTAGAGAAAAATGAGTTGAAAAGTGATTTTTAATGAATTTTATGAAACCTTTAAACATTTCATTTTTAGTCTACATGTTTATGAAATTGTAAGAATTTTCAAATTTGAACTAAAATCCAAAATTTGGATTTTGATTGGTTGGGATTTTGATTTTTCTGATATTTTATTTGAATCCAAATGGGGGGTATTTTCTTATTTACATAATAAATGAGGACATTAACTTAAAATTAATAATAAATGAGCACAAATAAATGAGGACATTAACTTAAAATTAATAAAATTAATAAATGTAAATAAGTGCATCCTGGAGAATGTTCTGGAGAGTGCTGCAACACTTTTGAGTGCTGCAGTGATCGGGGAACAGTAAGGCGGCGTAGGGGATGATTTTATGCTCTCTGGTGAGCGCTGCACTGGTTGATAGAATTATAAAAACCCCCCTTCAGGATTCTAGACCGTTCCATATGACCCCTCCACCCCTAAATACCATAAACTTCGTCCCTCACCCTCTCTTCACCCTCCAAACTCCATTTTCTTCCAATTCCTTCAAGTTTAACCTAGGATCTTCCATCCTTCAAGCTTAAAGGGAAAGAAGTTTTCTACCTTCTTAGAGATGGATTCTTGGGTGTTGAAGAGGCTTTAGAGGTTAATCTAGAGTTCTGCTGCTTCCATATCAGATAGTGGTGTCATCTCCTGCTTCTAAGAGTCCTATTGGTTCTGTTGGTGTAAGTTCTTTACTATTCATTCTTCCAGGTGAGTGGATTCATATTTATGGCCTCAGTGTTAATGTTTATATCTATTTTCACTTAAAACATGAGATTATATATGACTTTAGAGTTTATTTCATGAACTACTGAGATTTTTGCTGGATACTGTATTGTTACCTATTAGTTTTATCATGAAGATATGTTTTCTTGAAAACCTTAGGACTATTGGTGAATAAGTGAACTTATAAAGTATTAAATTGAGATTTGTATTAGTTAGAGTTGATTGGAAGATTATATGAGTACTGGCATTGGATATTTGATGTCAAAAGGCTTAAACCCTAAGATATAAAACTTTATAAAATATAAAGAAAAGATTGAGATTCTGATTGAGTTGACATTAGCCATAGAAAAACAAGCTGTGTGTTAACAGCAGCTAATTCGTTAACCTTGGTACCAAGTAGCCTATGTAACATCCTAATTTTTAACCCAATACTCTAGAACATACTTAGGTTAAACATTAGTCTGTTACTTCATAGATCTCATTTAACTTTGAATTACTTAGCGGAAAATACGGGTAATTTTTTTTTGAAATAAAAGTGAGAGCCGCGTGATGCGATAAGCGGTACACCATGCAAAGTAAACAAATGTCTCACAACATCATAACATAAGACACAACATGAGTAACACTGAAGATCATCTCATATATATATAATTTGCCCACTTATAAGTGCGGGACTTTAGTTTAGTGCAGGAAATGCATAAGAAAATACAACATAAACATAAACATAATCTACTCCCCTACCGAGTGCATCTAATGGAAACCTTTAAACAAAAGAAGGTTTATCCCCATCTAAGTGGTGTGTGCTCTAACGGGCCATCCACGACCTCCTCTTTGGCGACTATCTCGTGATCGAGGCACAAATCCCGGAAACTGGGCGAGCTCCTCGGACTTGAAGAGGCGCGGCGGGGATCGAGAGTGAGCCCCGGGGTATGGCCGCATCTCCGGTCGTGGAGTACGCGCCTCGGGTGATCACGGTGGGCTCGCTATCTTCTCCAAAGTCCATAGGTATGGAAGGGAAGATCCCTCGGAGGTGCCTGGGTTGCAGATCCTCGGAAGGATCGGATCTCCAAGAAGGGACGACGAACAGCAGGGCACATCTGGGGGTAGTCTCGGCGGCGGGCGTGGATGATGAAGTGCAGCAAGTCTCTCCTCTAGGGGGCGCACGAACACCAGGTCATCGCCAAAAGGTGAGGCGGGGGAAAGCTTGATGGGAATATGCGAGGAGTGAAGGGTCGACCCATGAACGCATAAATACTCTAGCGTGCATCGACCCACAAAATGGAATGACCCGTGGTCGGTCATGGTGCACCTCCCATGTCGGCGTGTCCACGAACACCACGGCGTCGCCATCTGAGAGGCGTGGCCGGAAAGAAAGAGATAGAGGAGTGAGAATCTTGCTAAAGAATCTCATGGGGCCTCCTACTACCTAGGTGTCATCATCTCGTCCTCGGGAACCTTGGGTTTATTTATACAAAATGACTGAGCATGTATTGGTTCATTTTAAACTTTAAAATATATTTTAGCCAAGGAGTCCATTCATTTTAGGATGATCTTAATGTCATGGATGCAACATATTAGAAAATGTATGCATGGCACTACCTAAATGCACATACATAAAACATAACATCAAGCATCATCATTCTTGGTGGCATAAAGTGGCAATATTAACATTCATATGGGACAAAACTTAGTGACATAATCATCAAACTTCTCTTCCTCATGGAGCCACCCTAAAGACAATCGAGGCTGGGGATGCTCGGCCGAGCAGGTGTCACCCAGGCGTGTCATACATCTAGGTTATGAGCTCATACCTTAACTAGTCGTCACTAGTTCTTACTTACCACTTAACGATAAAGCGTATCATAAATCCCGACTATCGAGTGCGGGTTAGGGGCAAAACTCTTAGGGGTGCTCGGCGGAACGGTGTCACCTAAGAGTATAAAATGGTACCGATGTCACATGAGTTCTATGGAGGTGCTCGGCCGAACCGGTGTCATTCTAGAACCCATCTTAGTACCTTAATTTTCAAAATCTCTTTAAGTCCCCAAATTTGTCGGAGATTAGCTACTTGGTCATTACACGAATTTCCTTCCAAATTTGCTTTATACTCCACATAAACATATAACCTCATAAATTCTCATATGAATAACATCATCAACATTAGCATACTTCATGCATCATCATAAAACATCCAAGCGCTTACCCTTACGGTGGCATGCTTTGACCATACGGGTCTTAATCTTGAGATATAGTTCTCTACATCCGTCGTTCATATTTTAAGCACCTAAGGCTCATAATTAAACATCATTCATAATCCTCTCATTTTACTTTTAAATCTGAATAGCATAGGGTGGAAATCCTAACATGTGAATCTGGGTTCTAGAACTTACGTTTTAGACCCTTTCTTGGTTCCGTTTTACTTGAGAAAGTATATATATATTAAATCTAAATCAATTATGAGGCATTCCTATGCTTAAGGACTAATTATTAATCATGTTTACCATGTTGCAAGGGTGCTGGACAGAATCCAGAAAATTAAATGTTCTAAGAGTTCTATGTTTGCATTTTTACGGTTTTCTAGTTACTAGTTTTCCCACAGGTGCTAGAATTCAATTCTAACTCAAATGATACCAAGTTTTTCATGTCTAAACAATCTAAATCTGATTATGTCCCCATTAAAATAGTTTGGAAAAGTTCCATAAACAAATGGGTCAAAACTATGTTAAATTCTAGTTTTACGGTATTTCTAGTTAGCTAGTTCCTTACCTATCATGCATAGGATCGCTTCTACATCATCATATGATATTTTCACACATTCCAACACATTAAAACATCATCATACAGCATCACATTCATCACATCAGAACCGAAAACATCTTGCCTCAATAAGAGAAGTAAATTGACATTTCTAGGTACATAAGTTAACTAGTTTCTCTTGGAATCAATCTAGAACTTCTAAAACTCTTTGCAAGACATTTTAAATCATCAAGATGCTAAGTGAAGCCTTAGGTTAAAGACCAAAATATATTTCATCTCCTAAAGAGGATAAAATCACAACTTGTGATGACATAACCTTATAAAGATTTGTAAGGCTTTGGGAAAACTTAAAACATAGACTATCGGACCTAGTAGCTAGATGAAAACTCATTGCAAGTCCATCATCACTACTTGGCCGAGATTATGCATTCAAGGAATTACATTCACATTTAACTTTATCTTGGAATGAAATGGGCAGAATCTTTGAGCTCTAGGTTCTTTAAGTTGCGACATAAACTAAAGTGCTCATGCTTTTCATTTTAATCTTGCTTACAAATTAAAATGATGACATAAATTAAATATGCAAGGCATAAGCGTAGCGTGCAAGCTTGAAAGTAAATATCTGACATAATCTTAAACGTGCAAGCTTGAAAGTAAATGTGCAAGATTCAATTCTTTATTTTAGTGCTCTTGGCCCAACAACAATCAACTTTAAGGTAGAAATAGGTAGGCTTTGAGAAATTAATTAGGTGATGATGCAAGTTCAATTCTTTATTTTAGTGCTCCTAGGCCCAACAACAATCGACTTTAAGGCCGAAATAGAAGGCTTAGAATTAAATCAAGTGATGAGACAAGTTCCATTTTAATCTTTATGTTCTTAGGTGATAGCTTGAAGGTAAAATGCATAGCAAGAATGTAAATATGAGTGCAAGCATAAAATAAATTATGCAAGTTCATTTTATCTCTCTAGAGCTCTTAGCAAGACTTTAAAGGAACTTAAACCTCAACCCAAACTCATCGAACCAAGACAAAGTAAAAGTCTAGAGTTCTTAGAACTCGACATAACATATTTAGAAAATCAAACATTTTGCATGTAAGAAGAATGGTAATGGCCGAAACTTCAAGGAAAGAAAAGAAATATTTGAAACTCTAGAATCCACGATCTTGGTGATATATTAACACCAACATCATGAGACCTCATCATTGAGTTCATAGAGTCATTTTAAAACATTATCAAAGTTAAAGTTCTCAAGAGTTCAAGAAAGGAAAAACTAGAAACACTTTTGCTCAAGAACAAAGATCAAGCTCTAGAATTTGTTTCAAGTGATGAACATCATCATGAAACTCTCATCATCAAGCTCTCATTTCTTTGAACTCCAAAGGCCCATGGCCGAAACATAAAGAAGAATGAGGAGAAGAAAAGAAGTTCTAAAAGGAATCAAGAGAAACTATGAACATAAAGCTTGAAACAAGAACTTTAAAGAAAGAATACATGAAAGAAAATCCCTACTTGGTGTGATGAACTTGAAGATGGAAGAAGAAGGTGAAGAACTTGAAGAACTCCAAGAACTTGAAGAACACAAAGACTTTGAGAGAAAAAGAAAAGCTTTGAGTGTTCCTAAACTTAGCAAATGATCTAAAAGTGGTGCAAGCTCCTCAAGGCATTCTATTTATAGAGAAATGAAACAAATGGAGGGAGCTCATGGAGGAGGAGGTTTCGGCCATGAGGGTGCAGATTGGAGGCTTTCCATGAGTTCCATGAGGTGAGATAATGTGTTCTTGAGGTATGGTGAGGTATGGTTCAAGGTATGGCTTCAAGCATGGTTCTTTGAGTGAGAAAACAATTTAATATGTGGTCAAAGGGGGAGGATGTGGCCGAAATGCATCAGCCCATGGGGAGGATTAGTTTGCATTTCAATTGTGGTTTAGAGTTGTGTTTAGGTGTATCTTTGATTATGCTTAAGATTAGGAATTTGTAAGAAAGTGTTTAGGTAAGGTAAATGGGTAATTAAGGTGGTCTAGACATAATTAAGGAGTGGTCTTGCACCATTAGTGAGTTAAATCCTCAATTTAGAGTCTAAACAACTCTAGACACATTTCCTTGATTAAAGGAGTAGGAGAGAAAACACTATTCAGATTCAAGACTAGGAGTCTTGAGTTCTAAAAAGGAATTTAAGTTTAATCTAAGCAATTTTAGGTTCTAATTAACTTTAATAAATTATTTTGACTCTAGATTAATTAGGGAAATAAATTAATCTTCGTTTAGAGCCTAATATTGCTTAGGTTTGCTTAATTACGTCATTAAGCTCAAAAACACTATTCTAGGGGCAAAATCATAATTTTTGCACTAAAGCTGCCTCAGACCAGGGACTTGAGCACAGACCTCTAGACACATCAAAACATGTTTTTAAACCTCTGGGGAAAGTTAGAGGCCCAAGCGACACCTTTACAGCGTAAAAAGCGCTATGAGAGTATTTTGGTCATTTGACCGAAGCTATGGAAAGCGAAATTTTAGCTTAGAAAGCATTCAAAGGCCATTCAATCCCCTTCAAACATTGAGTTGACCGCCCGAGGATAGCCAGGTTGGTTACCCTCGAGTTTGGGTCAGGAAATGACCTCAGGGGCATTTTGGTCATTTCCCTCGGGCAGAAAAATCGGGGTGTTACAGCCTAGGCTAGAGATTACAGAGAACTCATTGTCACATTGGGGACGGCGATACGTAATGCCCAGATGTGACTAGAGATTTACATTCAGAGTTTTGTCACTTTGGGGATGGCAATATGTAATGCCTAGATGTGACCAAAGATTACAGAGAATTCATTATCACAATGAAGACGACGATACGTAATGTCCAAATGTGATCAGAGATTCATATTCAAAGTTTTGAGATCAGTCCACGAGGGACGCGGTTCATGAGGAATCGTTAAGATCTCAATTAGGGACCCTTATTCATGAGGAACTGGGTACCCACAGAGCAGAGATTACTGTTTCTCTAGGAGCTACTATACTATGACCTTATATGATTTCAGGTATGAAAGTAAGATAAGAAAATTGTTTTTTAATTGTACATGATGATTGGAATATATATATATGTATGAATATGTATACATGTTTGACTATGAATACTTTTGAGTATTATTGATGTTATTATGATTTTATGGATTGTTCTTTAGTGTCCTATGAAAAGGGGTTTCAGGTGAGGATTCACTCACTGAGTTTTGGTAACAAAACTCACCCATCTCTCTTTCCTCTGATTTTTACAGATAAGGTAGCTACTGCGGATTCCTCTCAACCCCCTTTCTCCCAGCAACACTAGATTTCAATTGGTGAGTTTTACTGTCACTTTGGTTTAGAGTGCTCCAGTGCATTGCAGGCAGGATCCTGGACCTTCGATCATGTTTTGCATTTATTATACTATGATGGTATATTCATATTTGTATTTAAAGGCATATTGGTATTAATTTAATGGACTTTTGAAATAGAGTTACTTATATTTTCATGTGACATTATGATTTCGGACCTCAGAGATAGATTATGAAACTACAGACATGATTATTTCGATCATTTTGTTGTTTTGAATTTAAGAGCAGGTGATTTATATGTAGAAAAAAAAAGAAGAGAAATTTTCTAATTTTCATGATTTTTAAGAACAGAGCATGCATGTAGAAACAATGAACAGATCACAAGGCTTATGTGAGAATAAGATTTCTCACGTGCTGGTCACGTCCCTAAATTGGGTCGTGATGTTCAACCCTTCTTCTCTGGTATACTTAGACTATCAATTGGTATCAAATCCTGATTCCTAGGGGTTAAGGCTAACCACTTGGGAAAAAGATCCAAGAGAAAATTAAGGCACACATGATTCCATACACACTCACTGAAGGGAAATCCATCACATGCCCTTTATATGGAGTGAATTATCCTTACTAGAAGGAGAGGATGACAATATTCACACAGTCCAACAACCATGATCCCTATGGAAAATCATCATCACAGGTCCTAAAGTTCCTATGACTAAAATCAAGAAGGACAAAATGTTGCTAAAACCAATGAAGAATAAATTCCCCAAGAAAAGAAGAAGGTGGAAATGAATTCAAAGGCTATCAATCTCATGCACTATGCTATAAGCTTAGAGGAATACAAAAAAGTATCAAGATGCAAGAGTGCAAAAGAAATTTAGGATAAACTGAAATTGACATATGAAAGAAAAAAAGCAAATCAAACAAACCAAGATTGATATGCTTATGAGAGAATATGAGCTTTTCAGTATGTTGGAGGAATAAAACATTGATGAAATGTTTGAATGCTTTGCTGTGATCATCAATGATCTTGACATGATGGGAAAGTCTTTTGAAAATGAGGAGTTGGTTTGAAAAATTATAAGAAGTCTTACTCCACCTTGACTGTCCAAAATCACAATCATACAAGAAAGAAGGGACATAAGTATCTTAACTTATGATGAGCTAAGAGGTAATCTAATTGCCTTTGAGACAACACATTTGAAAAGCGATAAAAAGAAGAAAAAACTAGCCTTCAAGTCCAAAGTTGCTGAAGAAAAATCTGACTTTGAAGAAGAATCAGATGAAGAGGATGAATTCAACCATTTTGCACAAAGAATGATGAGTTTCAAAGAACAAAAGCAACAAAGGAGAGTCAAGTGAGAAAAAGAAAGGCTTGCTATCTACTTGAGAGGAAATTGAAAATGACTTATCGTGTAGTGGGGAAGAAGACAATCTTTGTGCTGAAATAATATGTCTCATGGCTATTAATGATGAAGAGGTAAATTTCTTAGATTTATCACATGATGAATTAATAGATATTATTGATGATTTACTTGTTAATTAAAAAAACATACTTTTTAAGTTTGCTTTCGTAATGAAATAAAATGAATTGTTGAATTTGCAAAACTCCTCTCTTAAATCTAAAATTGAGGCTCTAAAAGATGGCTTTGATAACTCGTTGACAGAGGTTGTTACCTACCTCTTTAATTTAGAAACAACTTAGGTCATCTCTTAAGGAGACTTTATCACTTAGTTGGAAAACATAGGGTTTTTGAGAATGAAAATTAAACAATTAAAATTAACTGAGAGAAATCAATAATTAAACGGGCATTAGTGCAATGCTTCCTAAAGGAGGCCAAGAACAAAAAAAAGCGCACTAGTGCAAGGTATTTCTAGGATTGGAAATTAATTATCATTGACCAAATACTAAACACATTTGTTGCTATTAGTAATAAATTACTAACAATTTTACTAGTGATCGATCGATCTCTAGAATTTGACCAATATAAATAACTAATAAATGAGATCTCAATTTATTTAGAGATCACATTGATATAATGAATCAATTGCTATAGGCTAACCACCAATCAGAAAGTTAATTCTAATGTTCTCGCTCAAACATAAATCAATGGATCCATCAATTTATGCCCAAAGGGTTTCCCTAAACGACGATCGTCAATTTAGTTATTCCAATAAAAATTGTAATAATCGTAACAATAATTATAAGAACAAGAAAGGGGTAGTGACTTTTAAAATTGATTTAGAGAAGGCCTATGACAGAGTGGAGTGGAACTTCTTGGAGGCTATGCTGGAGGATTTTAGTTTTGCTCAAGTTATTATTCGATTAATTATGCATTGTGTCTCTTCAGCTCACTTGTCTATATTATGGAATGAGGGAGACTTGCTCACTTGTCTATATTATGGAATGGGGGAGACTTGACCTTTTTATGCCTTCAAGGGGCTTACAACAAGGGGACCTTATGTCCTTTTCTTTGTTTGTCTTATGTATGGAAAAGTTATTAATCATGATTCATGAGGCGGTGGGTAGTGGCGCATAGAAGCATGTTCATGTTTCTCAGGGTGGGCCAGGTATTTCTCATTTATTCTTTGCTAATGATGTGCTTTTTTTTTGGTAATGGGAAAAAGTCTCAAGTTCAGGGTGCTATGGATATTGTGCATAAATTTTGCATTATGTAGGGATTAAAAGTGAATTTTGATAAATTGAGAGTTATAACCTTGCAGTTAATACCTAACAGGAAGCAAGATGCTTTGTTTCGGCTCACTTCAGTGAGACTTTTGGGCAATTTGGAAAGCTACTTGGGTGTTCCTATCTTTCAAGGGTGTGTAACTAAAGCTACTTTCCATATTGTTCTTAAGAAGATGGAAAAATGGCTAGCATCTTGGCACAAGCAAGATGCCTTTGTCTAGCTAAATCTATATTGACATCTCTTCCTAATCGTGCTTTGCTTTTTCTTTCTCTATTTGTTCTCTAAAAAATTTAATCAAGATACTATCATGCTATGAGCTTGAAGTGTAGCGAAAATAATCTTAGTGACTTTAGAAAGTTCATAGACGCATGAAAAAAGCTTTCCAGAACTGACACAATAAATAAACTAAATACAAAAACCAAAAAAGAGATGAAGGGGAAGAGAGATACCATTTGAGAGTTTTTATACTAGTTCGACCAACTTGTCTATATCTAGTTCTCAACAACCATTAAGTTCTACTTGACCTTTCTTTCACTAGAAAAAGACACAAGGATAGTCTTTACAATAGCCTTCCCAAGCTCTCACCAGTGACCAGTAGATAACCTCTACTGTCACAAATCAAGTAGTTATTCACTAGTCTTTTTAAGCTGACCTGAGTAGTCTTTGACTAGCCTCTCTAAGCCAAACTAAGTAGTCTTTAACTAGTCTCTCCAAACTAAACCGTGGCCAGTAAGACACTTTTGTTGTTGCATTGCAAGTAGTCTTTGACTAGCCTCTCCAAACTAACTCACACCGATCACTACTGGATCGAGGTTACAAGGTTTGTGTTAGGGTTTGCAACTCAAACTAACCTACACTCAAATTTCTATAAGATTTATAGTGAAAGACCTAGGATAACTTGAATGACTTCTTTCCACCTATTCTTCCTTGGAAGAGCGTATGAAAAATGAAGGAATGTAGAAAGAAGATTTTTACAAACAAAGGAAATGATTACAAGATGTAATGTGCATTATAGGATGAGGAGAAATTTTTACAGATTTGTTGCTATTTTGTTCAACATTAGTCTTTTTTTTTTTGAAAGTATAGCATCTCTATTTATAGATGGTCTTCCTTATGACTGTTGCCCTTGATTAGATATCCAAGTGACACATGTTGATTATCCATTTGTGTCTTGGAAAAACAGTCTAGAAGAGTAGCATGTCTGTTTGTCAGAGATGTTGCAGAAGCCATTGTAAGGTTGAGGTTTCTAATGTCCCTTCAGAAACTACTCTTACTTTCTGAACATTGTTTCTAAACTTTTTCTTCTAGAGCCTGGGGTAGTTGACCATAGTGGCAAAAGAGATGTCATGCTAGTTCTGACATTGGGTTTTGATTTTTCAAATTCAAATTTGAATTTCAAGTTTTCCCTTAGTTTCTTGTAGAGCGCATTGTATCACTATTAGTGAGCTTTTTGATATGCGGTATCATTTCCTTGATGATTGTTGAGTCTTCTTGTCTTCAATCAATGTTTGTTGATGAACGAATAATTATGAATGTGGTGATTGAAGAAAATAGAACACTTTGGCTTCAATGTTTGTTTGATATCTTTATTTCAGGTGTACTTTCTGAAGTCCCAAACTTGGTTTCTTGTAGTGTTGTTTTTTCTTCAAATCATTAGCCATTTTAAGCTCAAATATGGATATAATTATCACTTCTATTTAATTCATATCTCTTAAAATGAGTTAAATATGTTTGAACATGTAAAGTGAAATTATTCTTGTTTAAATAAGCCTTGATATGCTAAACGATACAGCCTATTTAGTTCTTCAAGAAAGTCAAGATAAACATTAGTCATTCTTTAAAGTATTTTCTTTAAGTTGGCTTTGGTGTCATTCAAAACTCATTACAGGTTCTTGGAAGGGTTCTGGAGCTAACAACTACTTCATCAGCCAATAATGTGCCTGTTAGCATAACATTAAAAACAGGACCGGACTGGCCAGTTCAATCGGAGAATCGATGAACCGGCTACCTGGCCAGTTTAGTTTTACAGTTGAACTGGTGCGAACTGATCAAAAATGGGGTCAATCGGCCAGTTTTTATCAAATTGGTAGTGAACTACCCGGCCGGTTCACTATGCACCAACATGAGGAAATTTTCACAAAAATTCTCATTCAAGGTTCGAACCCCCTTCCTCAAGGAGAGTGACTAGCACCCTTGCCACCATTCTAGTGACGCTTCTTATTATTTATGTTGCATTTAATATATATATTAGACACTAAGATGCCACCATGTGAAATGTTAAAAATTCTCAAAAATTGCATCAGGTGGGAATTGATCCTTGGTTTAGGCATTGTTGGGACTTGGGCACATGCAACAACCACTAAGCCAACCTTGTTATTGTGCTTTTATGTGCAATCAATTATATATGTATATATATATTGTATTTAATAATATTAAGTCTTATTTTTATATAATAATTTAATAAAATCCGGTTTAACTATTGACTCACCTGTTAAACCCGTGACTCGGTACCTCGACCGAGTCAATCACTGGTCCGATTTTTAATACTATGCCTGTAAGGTCTGGGTCAACATTGGATTCTCTGGTTGGCTAACCTCATGAAGGCCTTTTGTATTGGCTGCTATTGTAGAACAAAACTGCTAGAAATTTACGGCCATATTTTCAATCAAAGCATAGGCCTTTGCGAGTGTCTTATCTAAGAGTACCCCTCCACTAGCAGAATCAATCATACATATATCGGCAAGTACAACATCTTCATGAAAATACTGGAGGAGGAGTTGCTTTGAGGCCTAATGGTTAAGGCAGCTTGCACAAAGGAGCTTGAAATGTTCCCAATACTCATGTAGAGTTTCATTAGACTGGCAGATCCTAGAGATATCCATTCTGATAGATGCCACTAAAAAATACCTCTCAAGGAAGAGCCTCTTCATCTGAATCCAATTGTTCACAGCCTCACCCAACAGGTTGAAAAACTAGTTTTGCAGCACGCTCTAGGGAGAAGGGGAATGCTCTGAGTTTGACATCATCTATCTCCACCCCATTGGGTCTCATTTCGAAGCACACCATATGTAGCTTCTTCAAGTATTGGTGTGGGTCTTCCCCAGGCAGCTCATGAAACCTGGCTAAAGCATGGACCATATACCTCTTGAGCTCAAAATCATTATCGAGCTTGGGATATTCAATTGCCAAGGATAGCTGGGTAAAGTCAGGAGCAGTGAGTTCCCTAAGTGCTCGTTGGAGTTCTCCCATATTTCCTGTATCACCTAAAATAGTAAACAAAGAATTAGATCACTTAGATTGCTTAGATTGTTTCTTAGAGAGGTAATAAATTGTCGACAAACAGGGGACACCTCATATAAGAGAACAATAAAAATAAAAACAAAAACAACTAAAAATTGAAATAAGACAAAACAAACAAAACAAAATAAAATAGTAGAATCTTATATCTTATTATAAAAACCGATGATGGAGGTGTAGGATTGATCATGTGTTAGTATGATGTAGGTTTCATACTCCCTCCAATTTGCTGGACCTATTTTTAGCAATAGGAGCCAATTTGCTTATAGAAGTATGGGATTTCTAAAGTAAGCTTACCACGTGTCAGTATAAGGTAAGATTCATACTGCGTCCATTTTGCTGGACTCATTTTTAGCAATGGGATAGCTATCCCAACTGTATTGTCATTCATTGCAATCATTTTTTGAATCGAAGTGACACTTACACAAGCTTCTAGTTCACTTACATTTAGTGCTTGATTATGTGTATTTCTCTACATTTATTTCATATCCTGAATTTTCATATTGGAAAGCATGGTTGTAGAAGCTCTTCACACAACACACTCTAATGAGCTATCTAATCTCATTAAAAGCCTTTTAAAAATTGGTACATTGACTGTTCATTGTTCTCATATCACGAGCTATTTAAATAGAGGAATGATGGTAGTGTTTTTAGTGTGCTTAGTTCTACCTCTTGCAAAATCATATAATACCCATTCTGCTCACTTATTTAACTATCTTATTAGGCAATAGTTTGTCCATCCATTAGTCTTTTCCTATTTTTGTTGTTGGTTTTGTTTGAACATATTTGTTTCATCTTAATACTATAGTAATCATGCCTTCCTCTTCATGTATTAGAAATGATTCGACTTATGTAAGGAGCTTTCGAACTTTCTACCTACAGATGGAGCCTGAGGCTGTTAGTCTCCTTTCCCTCTTACAATGCACCCATGTTTTACATTCATTTATTTCCATTCTTGTTCCTGCATTATCAACTTATATTTATTTCATGCTTGTAGTTGATTGCTGAGCTTCCAACTGTTTTCTATAGGAGATTTCATGAGGATCTTCCATCAAAGGTTTTTTTCGTGGGTGGTCATGGAAATTAGATTGAGCTCATGTTGGATAGGCGTTTCCTAAATGGACACATTGTTGATGGGTACATGGAGCTTAACTACTATAAGCTGCATGATGGTGGATGGCTCAAGGTGTTCTATAAAGGTAATGGTGTGCTTTATTTTCGTGTAAGAGATATTGACGTGCAAAGGGTTCCTTACCTATATCCACCTAAAAAGCTGACCTTTAAGGACCTCTAGGAAATGGCTTTCAATCATCATCCTTTGAGCCATCCTCCCCCTGCATCCTTTGCTGAACAATATGTCAATTACAATTTTGATCCTTTGCTGAACCATGTTTTTTACCCTCATCATGGTTTTTATGTTGCTACAGACCATTTTTATGGTCTTCCTAATTCTCTACAAATTTTAGTTGTGAAAGATAAGATTGAGGCTTTTGATGGTGATGTTGGTGTTGAACTTGTTGACAATAATATCCCTCAAAATGAACCTATTTTAGTGGTATCTAATAATAATGCTGCTATTGTTCAAGATTTTAATATTGAACCTATTTTTGAGAAAAATGCTCAACCTCAACACACTATCAATAAGAACCCTGCTTTTGAGAAATTGGTGTTGCTGTTAATAATATCAATAAGGATGATGCTGCAGAAAGTGATTGATCCTATTGATGATACTAATCCTATGTTTGAGAATGAAGGTGGTGACAATACGGAGGATGATGATCTAGAAATAGGTGAGATACATCAATTGGCAGGTGGTTTTTGCATATGTGAGAAATGGATTAGTCAAAATCAAGCAAGAAGTAGTTCCTTGGTAATATTTTTCAATTCAAACCAATCTAAGCCTTTTTCTCTTTTCATCTAATATATAGTGCCATTATGTTTTAAGTTGTCTTTCATTTGAAAATGAATCATGCTTTGTGGAAGATCTTCCCTGCTGCTTTGCTCTACAAGTATTTCCAAATAGGGTGAGTAACTTGCGACTTAGGGATTCTGATGGACACTTTTATCCCATGCTGCTGCAATAAAACCAGAAGAGACCTAGAAAGGTGTATCTTGGAAAAGGTTGGTGTAGATTTGTCCTTGAACATGATATGAGGAGTGGGATTGTCCTTCGGCTTGGGGTTCCTATGGATGATGAGACCCTTATTCTAGCTGAAGTGATTAATATTTGAAGCTCTCTAAGTAGTGTCTTTTTAGGTATTATCTTACTTATTGTATCGATACGGTGAAAGCATGTTTTGCTGGAGAAGGATCTTTGTTTGACATCTATTTTGTACTAGGTGGTTGCCTTCCCTACATTACCTATATGTGAATACTGTCATGAATATAGAAACGACTTAAGTTTGTAATGAAATGTAATGGAAGTTTGAGTTATCACAAATTTGTTTCAACCAATTCTCACATACTTAATGCTTTGAGTCTTCATAATCATAGCTTGAATCTGCATCATAATAACTTTCGCATAACAATAGCTCGTGTTCTTGACTATTTTGTGTTTGACATATTATGAATGTTGGAATGTTATAAGTTTCAAATAATTAAGGGATTAGATAAATTATGTAGCATCCTCTATATGATGACAATGAAGAGTAAGGGCGGTTTTTGGATGTTTGTGTGAGTTCTCTCATAAATGTAAACCTGTTACCTATGGGCTTTGTGAGGAATGCATCTGGTGAGATGTGATGTGTACAGACTACATATACCTTGCATAGACAGCTGAAGTAAACAACTATCTTGATTTGTTGTTGTTGCTATTATTCTTTAGTGTTCCATGCTTGCCGATATAAGTGCTTGGTAATATTTGAATAGCAATGAGGCTATTCAAATTTCTGTTAGCTCCAGCAATATTGGAAATTGGCCAAGGGAAAGATACAATCCAATTCTCTTAGCTCAAACATTTATTACCCACCAAAAAGCTCAACAATGAATGCGGTACTTAGGAGTTGCAGTCAAACATTTTGTTTCGAATAATAGTATCATATAACTTTAGAAGATTATATGACAGTATTTTCAATATTATATTAACCTTGTTGATACAATTGTCTTGCTTTGCTATATTTGATAAATTTGCAACTTAACATGGTAAACAGTAATCTAAGATTGATCCTGGTTAACAACTTGACATAATTGTCTAAAATTTTTGTTTATATTTGATTCCTTACCCATTTTAAAAGTCTCCCCTTAGTTTCTGCAATGAGGCATTTAAAGATGATTTGTCTATAGAATGACTTTATATTTTATGTATCACATTAGTTATTCTTTTAGTTATGTGATTTTTGTATCAGTTTCTTTTCCTAAGTTTTCAAAATATTTTTTTTCATGCATTTGTAAAACCCATCAAAGTTTTCAAAATATCTATTTTTTTCATGGCTCCCTATATACTGAATATATCTGACAGAGGCCAAGTGTTTTTGTAATTGTGTAAAGGGAACAAATAGAGTTCTCCTTTGATTGGACAATGTAATGCAAATATTAGTACATCTCAATGTTAATTTTCTCTTGCATGCCTGTTTGTGTTATGCATGTACATGTCTTTTGTAACACCTCGATTTTTCTGTCCGAGGGAAATGACCAAAATGCCCCTGAGGTCATTTCGACTTCAGACCGAGGGTAACCAACTCGGTCATCCTCGAAGGGTCAACTCAATGTTTGAGGGGGGATTGGATGGCCTTTGAATGCTTTCGGAAGCGAAAATTTCGTTTTCCGTAGTTTCGGGTCAAAATGACCAAAATACCCCTATAGCGTTTTACGCGGGTAAAGGTGCCGTTTGAGCCCGAAACTTTCCCTAGAGGTTTAAAAACACGTTTTCATATGTCTAAAGGTCTCTGTTCAAGTCCCGGGCAGTTTTAGTGCAAAATTACGATTTTTGCCCCTAGAATGGTGTTTTTGAGCTTAATGACGTAATTAAGCAAACCTAAGCAATATTAGGCTATAAATGAAGATTAATTAATTTTCCTAATTAATCTAGAGCCAAAATAATTTATTAAAGTTAATTAGAACCTAAAATTGCTTAGATTAAACTTAAATCCCTTTTAGAACTCAAGATTCCTAGTCTTGGAATCTTGAATAGTGTTTTCTCTTTCCAATTCCTTAAATCAAGGAAATGTGTCTAGAGTTGTTTAGACTCTAAATTGAGGATCTAACTCACTAATGGTGTAAGACCACTCCTTAATTACGTCTAGACCACCTTAATTATCCATTTTTCCTTACCTAAACACCTTCTTACAAATTCCTAATCTTAAGCATAATCAAAGATACACCTAAACACAACTCTAAACCACAATTAAAATGCAAAAAACTCTCCTCCCTTGGCTGCAACATGGCCGAACAGCCATGCCCCTATTGACCACATGTTTAATTATTTTCTCACTCAAAGAACCATGCTTGAGGCCATACCTTGAACCATACCTCACCATACCTTGAACCATACCTCACCATGCCTCAAGAATACATTATCTCACCTCATGGAACTCATGGATGCCTCCAATTCTGCACCTCATGGCCGAAAACCCCTTCAGCCCCTCACCCCCTCCATTTGTTTCATTTCTCTATAAATACAATACCTTGAGGAGCTTGCACCACTTTTAGATCATTTGCTAAGTTTAGGAACACTCAAAGCTTTTCTTTTCTCTCAAAGTTCTAGTGTTCTTCAAGTTCTTCAAAGTTCTTCATCATCTTCATCTTCTTCTCCCATCTTCAAGTTCATCACATCAAGTAGGGATTTTCTTTCAAGTATTCCTTTCTTTAAAGATCTTGTTCTAAGCTTTATGTTCATAGTTTCTCTTGATTCTTTTTAGAACTTCTTTTCTTCTCCTTTTTCTTTCTTATTTTCGGCCATGGGCCTTGAGGTTCAAAGAAATGAGAGCTTGATGATGAGAGTTTCATGATGACGTTCATCACTTGAAACAAACTCTAGAGCTTGATCTTTGTTCTTGAGCAAAAATATTTCTAGTGTTTCCTTTCTTGAACTCTTGAGAACTTTAGTTTGGATGGTGTTTTAGAATGATTCTAAGGACTCAATGATGAGGTCTCATGATGTTGGTGTTAATATATCATCAAGATCATGGACTCTAGAGTTTCAAATATTTCTTTTCTTGCCTAGATGTTTCGGCCATTTCCTCTCCTTTTATATGCCTTATGGTTTGATTTTCTAAAGATGTTGTTTGAGTTCTAAGAACTCTAGACTATATCATATCTTGGTTTAATGAGTTTGGGTTGAGGTTTAAGCTTCTTTAAAGTCTTGTTAAGAGCTTTAGAAAGATTAAATGAACTTGCATAATTTATCTTATGCTTGCACTCATATTTACATTCTTGTTATGCACCTTTACTTTCAAGCTATCACCTAAGAACATAAAGATTAAAATGGAACTTGCATCTTCACTTAATTTAATTCTCAAAGCCTTTCTATTTCAGCCTTAAAGTCGATTGTTGTTGGGCCTAGAGCACTAAAATAAAGAATTGAACTTGCATCATCACCTAATTAATATCTCGAATGCCTATCTATTTCGACCTTAAAGTCGATTGTTGTTGGGCCAAGAGCACTAAACTAAAGAATTGAACCTTGCATGTTTACTTTCAAACTTGCACGTCTAAGTTTATGCCTCGCATATTTACTTTCAAGCTTGCACATTTAAGTTCATGCCTTGCATATTTAATTCATGTCATCACTTTATTTTGTAAGCAAGATTAAAAATGAAAAGCATGAGCACGTTTATTTTATGTCGTAACTTAAGAACCTAGAGCTCAAAGACTTGCCCATTTCATTCCAAGTTAAAGCTTAATGTGAATGCATTCCTTGAATGCATAATTTCTGCCAAGTAGTGATGATGGACTTGCAATGAGTTTTTCATCTAGCTACTAAGACCAATAGTCTATGTTTTAAGTTTTCCTTAAAGCTTTACCAATCTTTATAAGGTTATGTCATCACAAGTTGTGATTTTATTCTCTTTTAGGGGATGGGAATATATTTTGGTCATTGACCTAAGGTTTCTCTTAGCCTCTTGATGAATTAAAATGATTTGCAAAGAGTTTTAGAAATTCTAAATTGATTCCAAGAGAAACTAGTTAACTTATGTACCTAGAAATGTCAATTTAACTCTCTTATTAAAGTTAAATGTTTTCAGTTCTAATATGATGAGTGTGGTGCTGTATGATGATGTTTTGATGTGTTAGAATGTGTGAAAGTATTATATGATGATGTAGAAGCGATCCTATGCATGATAGGTAAGAAAACTAGCTAACCAGAAATACCGTAAAGTTGGAATTTGACATAGTTTTAACCCATTTGCTTTTGGAACTTTTCCAAACTATTTTAATGGGAACATAATCAGATTTAGATTGTTTAGACATGAAAAACTTGGTATCATTTGGATTAGAATCGAATTCTAGCACCTATAGGGAAACTAGTAACTAGAAAACCGTAAAAGTGCAAGTTTAGAACTCTTAGAACATTTATTTTTCTGGATTCTGTCCAGCACCCTTACAACATGATTAATAATTAGTCCTTAAGCATAGGAATGCCTCATAATTGATTTGGATTTAATTCATAGCGCCTTAGGCGAAGACGGAACCGAGAAAGGGTCTAAAACGTGAGTTCTAGAATCCCGTAAACACAAGTTAGAGAATTTGCCCTATGCTATTCAGATTTAAGTATGAACATGAGGATTAGGAATGATGATTAATTATGAGCTCTTAGGTGTATAAAAATATGAGCGACGGATGTTAGAGAACTATATCTCAAGATTAAGACCCGTAAGGGTCAAAGCATAAGCTACCGTAAGGGTAAGCGTTTGAATGTTTTATGATGATGCATGTAGTATGCAAATGATGATGATGTTATTCATATGAGGAATTCATGAGGTTATATGTTTATGTGGCATAAAGCAAATTTGGAAGGAAATTCGGTGTAATACCGTTGTGCCGCCGAATTTCCGACAAATTTAGGGACTTAAAGAGATTTTTGAAAATTAAGGTACTAAGATGGGTTCTAGGATGACACCGGTTCGGCCGAGCACCTTCATAGAACTCATGTGACATCGGTACCATTTTATACTCTTAGGTGACACCGGTTCGGCCGAGCACCCCTAAGAGAATTGCCCCCTAACCCGTACTCAGATAGTCAGGATTTATGATTTATGATATGCTTATCGTTAAGTGGTAAGTAAGAACTCGTGACGACTAGTTAAGGTATGAGCTCATAACCTAGATATGTGACACGTTCTGGGTGACACCGGTTCGGCCGAGCACCCCCGGTTCGATTGTCTTTTAGGGTGGCCCATGAGGAAGAGAAGTTTCATGATTATGATTATGTCACTAAGTTTTGTCCCATATGAATGTTACTATTGCCACTTTATGCCACTAAGTATGATGATGCTTGATGTTATGTTTTATGTATGTGCATTAGGTAATGCCATGCATACATTTTTATTATGTTGCACTCATGACATTAAGATCATCCTAAAATGAATGGACCTTGGCTACAGTATATTTTTAAAAGTTTAAAATGAACTTAATGCATGTTCAGTCATTTTGTATAATTAAACCCAAGGTTCCTGAGGACGTAGATGATGACATCTAGGTAGTAGGAGGCCCTACTGAGATTCTTTAGCAAGATTCTCACTCCCTCTATCTCTTTCTTTCCGTCACGTCTTCAGATGGCGACATTCGTAGTGTTCGTGGACACCCCGACATGGGAGGTACACTATGACCCGGCTTACGGGTCATACCATTTTGAGGGGTAGTGCACGGTGCGGGTTTTCATGTTCGTAGGACGCCCCTTTGCTCATCCCGTGCACACCCATCGCTTCTCCCCGATTGCACCCTATGGCGACGATGAGCAGGTTTTTGAGCGCGTGCATACGCATGACGAGAGAGTGCTCCGCATGCACACCGCCGCCTTAGCCATACGAGACTATCCCGATTACGTGCCCCGGACCTACTTCTCGGAGACCGACCCGTCCGAGGACCCGCCTACTCATCCGTATAGCGAGAGCTCTGCCCCATCTCCACCATTGATGAGGGAGGGCAGTGAGGATACCGTGACTCAGCCACGACTTGCACGGCGACCGGAGATGCGGCCACAGTGAGGTCACTCTCGATCCCGTTCCGCCTCTTTACGCCCGAGGAGCTCGCTTGATTTCGGATACTTGCCTCGTTCGCGAGATGGACGTTAGTAGGAGGTGACGATCGACCGATGGAGTACCCGGTTAGAGCACACACCACTTAGATGGGGATAAACCTTCTTTTGTTTGGAGGTTATCCCATTAGATGCACTCGAGTAGGGGAGTAGATCATGTTTAAGTTTATGTTGTATTTCCTTTCATGTATTTCCCTTGTACTAAATTCAGTCCTACACTTATAAGTGGGCAAGTTATATATATATGAGAGGATATTCAGTGCTATTCATGGTGTGCCTTATGCTAAGACGTTATGAGATGTATGTTTTGTTCGTTACATGATATATCGCATCACGCGGCTCTCACTTTGTATTTCAAAAAAAATTTACCCGTATTTTCCGCTAAGTATTTCAAAGTAAAAATGAGAACTATGAAGTAACAGACTAATGATTAACCTAAGTATGTTCTAGAGTATTGGGTTAAAAATTAGGATGTTACATCTTTGATAATGGCTTTGTCTGTAGAATGGTTTTCAAATAAGATTTTGGCAACTTATGCATAATTTCTGTGAGCTGCAAATTTTGGATTATGGTGTGATGTGAGATTTATTGTCTTGAAACCATAGTCAATATGGTTATCAAAAAGGTCCTCTGTTAGCAATAATTTTGAATCAGACTCTTGGAGTTTTGGAAATTATGCAGGTGCTTAGATTCATTGTTTTCACAGCTATAAGTTCACAACCTTCTTAGTCATTAGTCATCACCAATTTTTTTTATAAAGTTAGCAAGAATTAATAAGCAGTGAATTTTATTCACACCCTACAACATTAAAAGAAAATGCACATCATTTTAATATTTCACATTTCTAACAACATAAAGTGACAAACAAAATGAGTTCCCAAGTCCAATTCAGATATCAGAAACTATGGCTTCTGTGATATGATTTTTCTATGTTCTACAATGGCAATTCTAAACCCAATTTAGGCTAGTGTAGTGGAGTTATATATCCTATCCAATTGTAAAGAATGTCAATTTCAATTGTATAAAATGTTTCAACCACTTCATGTTATAACGATTGAACAAAAGACTTTAACCGATAATAAGAAAGTTACATTATTAAATTGTTCTAAGCTGGATGATATAAATGGATCACCAGTAAAGAAAGATACATGCTTATTTGTTGTTCAAGTTCATGAACATAAAGCCCAAGTCACTTAACAATGTTACATGGTTTAATTGTTTTATATCAGCAATTAAGTTCTTTTGGACCTTTTATTTTCTTAATCTTCAAGGTAATCAACTTATGTTTAGTAGATCAAAAACAAAAGAAATTAAAGCAAGAGATGGGGGTTGTTACACTCACGACTTTGCCTAAACTGGCCCATGTAAAGGTTGCTCACTTGGCTATATTTGGCTAGATGTCCACGAGTTAAATAGTAAAGGATAGTTGTTGAAATACAAAATTGAATAAATAATTAATAGAGGAAAAAATCAATTTGCAACAATGTTCAATCTTACTGTATTAGTTGACCTTATTAATGGCCATGCTACCTAATGTTAGAATGACCATTTAGAAGCAAGTCTAGAATGTCATACAATGTATTTTTGAACCATGTATACTCTTGAGTTGTTCTTTCAAAGTATGGGTTCAAAATCCACCTCAATACATATCAACAATATGGATATCATTTGGTCAAAGTAGCTCATGAAATCTATCTATAGACTTGAGCATGGTTAACATTGAATATGATTTTTTTTTCTTTCTATGTGCTTGCTAAAGGTAATTGAAAGATGAAAAAAATATATATATCAAAGGCCTTGGCTCTTTAAATTTCTCCATTCTTGTTTGACAAAGCTGGGAAAGTCAAGATGCGTGAATCATGCATCTAGATTACAGAATGGCTTAGGCCTACTTATATTCTTGTCCACAACAAGAACAAGATGAGTATGATCAGACATACAGAGTTAGGCAGCACCGTCAGCTTCACATTCAGAAATTTCATATGCCATTCCGAATTTACCAACATCCTATCAAGATGAATTCTCGAATTCCCCCTTGCCCAAGTGAATTTTTTTTGTTGAAGAGGGATGTCTACCAAAACCATGAGCTGGACCCAATCAATGGGCTAACACCGACCCAAGTTAGATTAGTTAGATTCCAGTAGACTTTACAAACTCATGATCTGGTTGAGACTTCACAAGCTGATGATCTGGTTAAGGCTTTAGCTCACTTGGCAGAATTTTTGCCTCTAAGAACCACATATGTAGAAAGATTGCGAGTTTGATCCTTGGAGTCATAGGCTCCAGCCCCTCCTCCCCCTGACCAAAAAAAAAAAAATGATGATCGATACCGAAAAATGTATTGCCAAATTCCAAAATCAAACATATTAATAAAAACTTGTCAAATTTTCTTCTCATATAATTTTACTAGATAATATACAAAACAAAAGGTATAAAAAAAAAATTATACCTTAAAAACAATATGTGAAGTAAAATTTGAATTGAACAACTCAACTATTTTAATTAATAGGATAATAAATATAAGTCGTAAATAAAATAATTTGCTTAAATATTTTCATCTCCAATTAAAGGCCAAGAAAGCTAAGAGAGTTGCTCCAGAAGCTCAGTATTACACTTTGATTAAAAGGCAACTTTACAAAATAAGTTTTTCTTCATCGTTGTTAAAATGCTTAACACATGAATAAAGCAAATATGTTTCAAAAGAAGTCCATGAGGGATCAGGAGGTCATCACCTCGAGGGAAAGATGTTGGCACTAACAAAGATACCACTGAGCATGTGAAGAAATGTCAAGAACATGCATGTTTTCATATAACCCTCTGAAGTAAATAACGGCCATGACAACTGCTAAACACTTTGATAAATGGGGAATCAATCTCCTCGGACCTTCCCTTTGGATTTTGGATAGTGAAGTACTAGAGTGTGGCAATAGACTACTTTACAAAGTAGATCAAGACTAAGATCTTTTCCACTATTACGTCTGCTCAATGTTGGAGGTTCATTCGGTAGAACACAAGGTTTTAAATTGTGGACCACATCATATGATGCGTTGCAGTTGCGGTCCGCAACACAATCACATCGGATCGCAATTGCGGTGTGATGCATTTTCACATAAATTAATCGCAACGCAACCGCATCAGGGTCACAATAGACCACAACGAACTCTTTTTCAATTTGAAGACATGCAAACACCGCGTCCGCCGCAATGCGTGTTCTGATGGCCGCATTTTCCGCAACTGCAGCAACTGCATCAGCGATCGCAATTTAAAACATTGGTAGAACATCATAACAAGATTTAGTGTTCTTAGTTTCGTGGTGAGTGATATGGAATGTAGTTCATGGCAGTTTCAAACCTTCTTAGAAGGACTAAAAATCAGCCGTGACTTCACTTTGGCTGAGCATCACTAGCTCAATGGGCAAGTAGAGGTCATTAACAAAGTTATTTTCCAAGGCTTGAACAAGAGATTAGATAAGGCAAAGGAAGCTTGGGCGAACAAAGTCAGAATCGCCCTATGGGCTTATTGATGAACTACCCATTCTTCCACAGAGGAGATCATGCCTTTCTGACTTGCCTATGGAGTAGACACTGTGATCTCGGTCGAAGTCAGAGAGCCCAGCCCGCGTGTTACGAATTCCAACTCAGAGAGCGGAACTGGGTGACAATAATGTGTGTGTTAAAGAAAAAGCGTTAAAAAGGAGAATCGCAAGGAGATACAATGATCAACAATGTTTTGGACACTTGTAGATGCATGGTATTTATAACCTGAATGAATCATATTTGGTGATCCATGAGGCATAGCGTTGGAGAAAAAAGGCAAAACTGCGTAATCAATTTCTTTAGCAATGAGCTCGCCATGGCGCGTCTCAGTTTCACCGTGGCACATCCAGGTTTTCACGAGCTCACCATGGTGTGTCAATAGCTCGCCATGGCGGAGGCGATCCGAGGGCTGGAGTCATCGCGAAGATTGGCAAACTTGCTTTGGCGAGGGAAAGTCAAGCTTTGGCATGAAATCGAGAAAACAGAGAGAGCTGTATTTTTCACGTTCTCATGACGGCAAGAGCCACACTTCATCAGAAAATTCTTGGGTTGCGTTTTATTTGTGTTGGGACCCATTTTTAGTAATTTTGATGATGTATTTATACCCCCCAAACATCATACGTGAGAGACACATGTCATTTTAGGTTAGTTTTGTATTTTAGTTTTCTCTCTTCTCCTCCTCCCCTCTTCTTTTCTTCTCTTCTCTTCTCTTAGATTAGGTTTAATTTTCTGTTTTACTTGTTAACTCTCATGGAGGAGTAGAGATTGGAAGCTAGTTTAGAGGCATAGTATACCATTCTTTCCTTTGAAGGAACTAGATACTAGTGCTTTACGTACAATAAGGGGCATAGATAAAGAAGCCAATATCATCCAAGAGGATGACCAATATTTTAAATGCCAAATAGGAGCGCAAACAGATTGGTTTGTTTGAATGTCAGTGAAAAATAAATTTGAGTGGATCGAATTTAATTAATTGAATTGATTTGCTTCGATTTTAAACTTTTTTCAATGAATTCGAATTGCGAAACTTATCTGATCAAAATTGGATTGATTTAGTTGGGATCAAGGGTTTTTGAAAACAAAAAAGAATTGTATTAAATACAACAAAATAAAGAACTGTAATTTTTTTATATTCTTATAATAATAATCAATAGTGTAAAACTTAGTTATAATATAATATACTTAATAATAATATAAATAGATAAACTCTTATCAAGACATGGTTAGTTGGAGTGATAGAAACTTTTTCCCCTTAATATGTGGTTTTGGGTATGGAGAAATTGAGAGACATACCCTCTATTAGAAGGTGTAAATAGATTGAGTTGATCCAGTAAATTCGATGAATATGAACCAATCTAATTAAATGGATCTAGTTCGGTTTGAGCCGCACCATTAGGTCAATCAATTCAAATTTGATTATAACTGATCATATATTAGTTTGGTTATTGAATTTGCATCGTGCAACAAGAGATCCGATCCAAACCAACCCAAATTTAGGCTTTGTGGGCATATAATATTAATTTTGTTGTTTAATGTTTTGAATTTAGAATTTTTGTCATATTAGAATTATGCTTTTTGGGTACTATGTTGTGAGCCAAGAACTTATAAGTTTAAATGTCATGAGATTAGAATTGTATTATTTGGATACTGTGTTATCCGTTTCTAGCATCTGTGTAGTAAAATAACATATTAGCCTATTATAAATGTTGATAGTTTACATTATTTTTTAATTTAATATTTTGGGAAAAATTGAAAAAAAAAAGAAATAGGTAAATCTAATAACTCAATCTGAAGAAATCAAAATTTTATTACATCAATTTGGTTAGGATTTTGCAAAACAATCATTATTCCAAATCGATTAAAAGTTGATCAGTTCGAATTCATTTTTACCCGGACCAAATCTGAAGCAATCCGTTTACACCCCTACCCTCTATGTAATCTAACATGCTTGTCTCCAGTAGTGCAACACTCTGAAAGTTCATAAACAAATAAAATCCAGGGTTGATTGGGTGCTGGTTACACCCGAACTCATTCCTTTTGTTTGGTTTGAATTGTCGGACTCATTGGACCCCCAATGCCAAACCCTTGATGGTAGTCTAAGGAGACTGAAAATCGTAAGAAAAAGCTGAAAATCCTTCTCAAAAAACCAGAGAGCAGAAGAAAATCGTTGAGAAAGATGAAACTTAAATAATGCATATAGTTTGATCACGCATCTAAGGTCGTGCACATATCATTGAACAAAGAGAATAACTTACTACAACGCCAATAATTACCATATTCTTAAGCTGATTATGCTCTATAATAATAACATGACCTGAGAATTGAGAAGAAACAAAAAATGAAAAGTAGATCCTATGTATATTTCTCATCCTTGGAAATTATTGCTACGGATAAATAATATAGTAATCATCTGGGTGAGAAGCTTGCTTATTGTATCTGTAAGGACCGAGCTTATTGTGGCATTCGGAAGGTCCTGATGGCGGCACTGGCCCTTTTGGTAGTTGGCTTTCAAATGTGCTCTTGAAGTAACTCATGTCTCTGATGCACTCACCTCTTGAAACCATTCCCAAGAGAACAAGCACTGCTACAAGAAGAAGAGAGAGACTCGAACCAATGTTTGAACCAGATCTTTCAAAACGTGGCATGGCTACCTTCATTTTTTTCCTTTCGCTTCTCCTGAATAAGACAACAACGAAACTCTTATCACTGCCTTCTGAAGGAGAATGCCCAATTATATACGGAGTTGGTGAGTGACGAAGGAAGGGGGGCATTGACTTTTGCATCCATCAGGGAAAAAGGGTTCGTATTCCTGCAGATTTTCAACTCCCATGAATTTGAATTATAAGGGAAACATCATCAGGAGCTGCTTTCTGTGGTTGAAAATTTTGCTTTGAGTTGAATTTATGACTACAAGCAGCCAATTTAGACAACACACGGACAACTGACAAAATGGTGTTTTGAAAATGGATGTTTGAAACTTTTAAGTTATGGGCCATTGAAAATTTAACAGTTTAATCATTGTGTACTTTTTTTTATTTATTAAATGGGCCTACTCTTGGACTTCTCTCTTTGAGTTTCAATTTTTAATCTGATCGTTGATCAACAACATTGCAATAATATAATAAAAGGGAAATCGAGGTTAAAAGGAACTTATTTTTTTTTTTTAAAAAAAATCATCTATCGATATGTTTTAATCATTAATTATAAAGATAAAAAAAAAAACCTTCGCACAGAAAGAAAATAAAATAATTATAACAAAACTAAAACTAAATCCTTATAAAATTTCAGATGAATTTCGTAATATTAAAACTAAATAACATAAAAGAGATTTAATCTAATCATATACTTTTATTTATAAAACTTTGAGGATAATGAGTGATTGAATCAAATATTTTTATTAATGTGGTAATAAATAGTTGAATGCTTATATTAAATCACTGCACTAACAATGTATATAAAATTATATATAAACTAAGTTACTTTAGAGAGTTTAATTTCTATGTATTAATAATATAAAATTATAGATTCTACTTTCAAAAATTTTAATTTTTATGTGTTAATATTATAAAATAAATTATTTTATATTTTCAATGTATATAAATTAAACCCATTTTCAAATAGACAAGACATAAATTATTTCTATTGGAATTTAGATTCAATTGCAAAACATAAATATACCAAAAAGAATTGCAAAACATAAATAATTTCATAATAGAAATACAAGTTTATACTAGTAAACGCGAAGACTTTGACTTCAATATCTCTGTTTTTTCATCTCTGTTTTTTTAATTTATTATTATGCTACCTCTATGCTAAATATCACTAAAATTAATTTCAAGTAAAAAAGGCCATCCCCTCCCCCACTGCATCCTGTTGTCACGGGATGAGCCAGGTGTTTCTTTTGTTAGACTTCAGTTTACTTTCTTGCTTCCATAGGTACCTAAAACACACATACACATATTAGTTTCCAAAACAAATAATTCACCCTATAATCTTTCAATAGTCACCACGTTAACCATATTAATAATTTTTCGAGATTCATATGTTTCATTAGTAAAATTTAATATGGCTAATATTTATGATTCATTGATACTATATTAAAAGTTTACTTAGTTAATGTATATACCATATTAAACTTGAAAAGTAATGCTATGTATCTAAAAAAATATTTACATAATTTTGTTATAAAAGTTGTAATAGTTGTTGGATGAAATAAAATGATATGATCCATTAACATTCCATCAAAATGATAATAGTGTTTCGAGTAGAGTCCAAAATGGCCAACCAACCATAAGAAGACATCATGATTAGGAGATCAGGCTTAGTTTTCTACTAAGAGAGTATTGGAGCAAAGTTGGAACATGTCCCAACCGATCATCCAGTATTTTATAAGGGTCAGTTCAGGGTTATAGAATTGAACAGGTAGACAAGTTATAAAACGATATAAATGTGCCAACCAAACAATTAAGGTATCATTTATAATATTGATAGAGTTGACTAGACAATAAAAGAGCTGGCTACTATTAAAAGAAAAGAGTGTGGTAATTGAAAAAGATTCTGAGTAGCTCAAAATGACATGTATGGTTCAGATAATTCAGCCTGCAAAACCATCAACATTCCTTTAAATTGAACCTTCGATGAGTGTATAAATTTAATGTTTTAATTTGATGAATTTTCTATTTTGATTATTGGTGTATTTTGTATTAATATCAAGTTTCAATTATGGTTTTATGGTTAGAAACAAGTTTTCGGAAGCTAACAATAGGAACTTGGTGATTGCTGGACCTTCACTACAGTGCCAAGTGATGGATTGTGCCTGCTAAAGTGCTACCTAGGTTAAAAATTTATGCACATTAGACAAAATTGTCGAAGTGTTGGGGACCCATCACCTAGCCACTAGCGGTGATTGTTCGTGCTTTTGTTGCATTTTTACCCAAAAAAGAGGGGGTTAGAAGGAGTTCAAAAAGAGACATAAGGAGAAGATATCGAGGCGAGATACATTAGCCTTTCCAAATTGAAAAATCTCCTTGTGGTTCACTTTTCACAAAAGGGAATACCATTTTTCCCCCATAAAAAACGGATACATTAGTTGTTGTGTTAACTTGTCATTTTAACTCTTAATAAAGAAGCCCACATAATATTGTTTTGGTTTGAGATTTGTAAAATAAAGAAAAAAAAATTAAAGAATGAGAGAAGTTAGGGTTTGAATATGCATTAGTAGGGTTATTAAAGAAGAAGATCAAAACTTGGTCATTTTGACAAAAAGAAACCAGTAATATGTCACTTTGGAGCTTACCAAAGTTAGATCAACAATTTAATACCCACATGTATCTTTGCATTTGAGTGTTGGAATGTTGACTTAACAAAAGAACAACATTCTGTTTGTCTTGGTACATATGTTATCTCACCCTTTTTTTTTGTAAATATGTTATTTTTCTATCAAAAGAACAAATATGTACCACAAAAAAAAGAGGAATAACATGTTTTCTTTTTGTAAAAGATGGGAGGCTACTGAAGATTTTTAAATTATAAGAATAGCTCTGAAAATCGGATTGAATTGACAATTGAATGGAGAATAAGTCCAAATAAGTCGCACAAATATGTGTTTTCTTTTTTTTGGTGATAAAAAACATGTGCTTTTAGAATTGCTTGCGAATGGCTTGAAAATCGGTCCATCTTTTCTAAAAATAAAAATATTACACCTTAATTAAAAAAGAACCTTTGTTTGCTAGCTACAAAACTTTTTTCATTAAAATAGTTTCTTTCTTCGTCCATTCTTCGAATCATAGTTATCAAAACTCACTCGACCCCACCAATTCATGAAACCGAGCCAAACTACATATCATATTTGACTTCCATCAAGTTTTCTTAAATGAGACTGAGTCAGACCCTTTTTGAAAAATATTACACTGTTACAAATCCATGGGACACCAATGGGTATGAATCCATCATGTGATGCCTCATGTCCATGTGTCTCTAGATAAGTCTAGTACGGTCTTAGGGCCTCTGGAGACCCACCTGCATCACCGGAATGGCCCCAAGCACATCTAATGTAGAAGACAACAACTCTTTATGCAAATAGCTTCCTGCTTGCCATAATAAGGGATTTGCCATGGCGAGATACCTCCTCACCATGGCAAGCATGTAGATCAGTTTCTGGTAGGGACATTCTCAGACAAACTCACCACAAAGAGCCTCCCCCATGCCATGGTGAGACCCTCGCAACCAGAAACGCCAACCCTTCTCCTTTTACAAACTGTTCCCCATGTGTTTTTACCCTAAAACTCCTAGCCCTAACTCTTCCAAACTCCTTTTCCACCCTTTCACTCCCTTCCTCCTTCAATCCTACCTCCTCCAAGTTTCAAGATAAGGATTGTTCATGGTTTATGTTGGTTTCCTCTCCTTTCCTCCATGTTTATGAGTTATGGTGTTTATGCTCTTAGTTGTTGTCAAGTTTGAGTACTCCCCTAATATTCATAGAGTTATTTTAATAAGCTTATAGTTTAATCATGTGTCTATATTGCTCTATGGCATTTGTGGTTGTCATTCTAAGCTTCTAAGGTCAAGTGGATAGTACCCATGCACTCCAGGTTCCAAACTGTAAGTGGGTTTAAACTCATGACCTTATTTTCAATCATTATGAGTATGTTTTATTATGATTGCTAAGCATAAGTTTATAACTGGAAAAATGTTATAAACATGATTTTACAAGTTATGCCAAGTCTAGCAAAATTATGGTTTTGATTATAGCATGAAATTATATTTTAGGAAACATGGGACCTACCATGAAAATGTTTTATCAGCTGACAGAAAGATTTATTGAAAAACATGTGATTTAGCAAGTTTATAGAAATTGTCAGATATGAATTATGGATTGATGGAATTGCTATGTTTTTGAGATTTTGGTTTTCAACATCACACATTTAGAAATCCAGTTATGATCTATTAAAAGTGTTGAGTTAAGCATATTTATCTCCATTGATAGATATATTATTACGATTTTAGAATTTCAATTTTGTGTCATTAGAAGTATTGAACTCAACATGATTCAAAACATTGATCGGACACATGCTCTGTGACTTTCTGAAATCACCATGTCTGCAAACTGGTGCTCCCTTGGACATAATTTCAGAACCCTACTTATTCTTGATAGTTAGCTTGTTAGAATTATATGAATTCAGAACTTTTAGTATTTTTAGATTATTTAATTTATGTGCAAATTAGTTTTAGATAGTAACTATAGAGAAATAAAAAATGAGTTAATGGCTATAAAATTGTTAGTCTTAGTACTAAGTTTCCTGCTAGAGGATAATTTCGTCCCTTAGAATATTCAGAAATTGTAACCTATTTAGGTGTCCGCCTTATAGGACCACGTTAGGTGCCCTTTAGAGTCTAAAGATCAAAATAACTATATTTATTATCATGTATATTTACCAAAGAAGAGAAAACCAGACCGGATATGGAGCCAGATATGGAACCAGACAAGTCATTGGTTTAAAGGTTTAATGGTCTAACCGGTTTAATCATGGTCCAATCAAAAAATAAATAATACTAACTACATATAATATAAATTATTAAATAATTTAAATGAATAATAAATATATATTAGTTATTATTTTTTATTCCAACAACTAATTAACTTTTTTTTAGGTTTGAGCAATTAATTAACATAACTTGAATAATTTCTCCTATATTGGTTTTTGTTTTAGGTCGGTCATTATTGGTTTCCTATGACTTATCAACAGTAAAATATAGACTATGGTTGGTTAACCCATAACTCGTTATCCATTAAGAAAAAAAAGAAAACCTACTTTTAATTACTAAGAGAAGTGGAGCATTCGCAACACCATCTTTTCTCTTGGTATATGTTGTCTTCTCTCTGTTTTTGTGTATACTCAGTGGAGACGGATGTGACATCGTGGAGATAGGGAAGCGCGAGGGTAGGCGGTGTCACATTGTGGAAGTGGACAGAGGTGGATTGCAGTGGCCGGTTGTGTCGCGAACGGCAAGGCGCAGGCATGGAGTTTCTTCCCTTGACAGTGACTGCCAAATGCAAATGGATTTTGGGAGAAAAGAAGAGAAATTGAAAAGTGAGAAGTAAGAACCCTAAATTCCTAATTCAATTTCAAACTTTTATTATTTTCTATTTTGGCATTTTTAGCCTTTTACCTTTTTTTTTGTTAGGGTTCTTAAAACAACAACATAGATTTTTTCATTAAAAAAAAAAGAAAAAAATCAAAAGAGCCAGACTGGCCAAATTGAAAAGCTAGGCCAGTTCACTGTTTTCTTGATTTTTACCAGTTTTTAATAAGTTTTGGGCTTTCCTAGTTGAAGGAACTTGATCAAACTGGGAAGATAGCCAGTTCCCAGTTATCGCACCATGTATTTAGAAATGCTTTCCTATGTAATTATGTGTGTAAATATCAAAATGGCTTTCTGCTTGTTGCATGTATATTATGTTTATGTACATGTTGTTAGTTGTCCCATGTAAGTGGTGGGTAAGAATCGACTCACTGAATCCGATGACTCACCTCTTTCCCTTCCTTCTTATAGTTGCAGATTCGGTTATAGCTCAGTCACCGATTCCGTAGTCTACAACTGTACTAGTGGTGAATTGTAGTGAGGCTTAGCTTAGGGTTATGTTAGATCAGAGTGCTCCAGTAATTGTGCATACAAGATCTGAGCCATGCATTCAATTTTAAGGTTATGTATTTATATTCAAACTTTATGTACATCCCTTTATGTTTTTCAGAATTTAAGTATGGATTTGAAGTGTAGATTCTGATTAAAATTTATGTAACAAGCCAATTATGTACTCACGATTTAGTTTTCACGTATTAAACCAAATTTTAGATTATGACTAAAATCATGAAATGAAACAGTTTATGAATTCACAAGCTACAATAGCACATGTTGAAATATTTCAGTTTTATGAATTCTAATATTATGTTTTAAATAGAGAAATTTGATAGTGATTTAGATGAAATTATATTTTGAAATGTGAAAATTCACGTTAATCTATGCATTCATTAAGTCACGTTATCCAGGAGACTTATGTGAGGATCCAACCCCTTACATGCCAATCACATTTCCATGTCGGGTTGTGACAAAGTGGTATCAGAGCCATAGATTTCCCTGCATCGTACTAGAGCAAGTGTCCACAAATGGCATGATGTTTATGTAAATGCTACCGTCGCCATTTGCATCAATGTAGTTATTTGAGGCCTTTAAAAAGAGTTAATCATGTAAAGGTTCAGTGAAAGTCATTGTCATTCATTTGAACTTTTGATCTGATCTCCTATGGGCCATACATTCTAAATTTGCAGACGTAGTTAGTGAGCACATCAGAGCTGGAGTGCATTAATAAGGAGCACGACTAGACATGACTAGCCTAGATAGAGGTCAGCAATCGATGTAATCAATCAAAGCCACCCCCTTAGTGCTTTCTTTGACACGTCTCACCATCGCCCAAACTTGGAGTCAAGGAAACAGCCAGCTAAAATGGCAAGGTTCAGTGTCGACCAGTTGGTCACACACAGTCTGTCACTCATGTGAAAAATGCCATGGAGGCAAGTGCCTATGGGGCACATTTACATGCTATGGATGCAGTCAAAAAGGGCATAAGAATGTGTATTGCCTGTTACTCTAGAGAGTCACAAGTTAGGGCCGGAATAACTCGACGCACCAGCACAACCTCTTCACCCTATAATTAAGAATGGTGCAACCACCTTAACTGATAGGAGTTTGCATGCAAGTGACCCAAAGTTGGCAAGTATAATCACAATAGAGTCGCGAATCATGCATGTAGGCATCTTGTAGGACTAGTAATTAGTTTTTGATATGTTAAATTATTTTCAGTAATCTTTGATACCATAACCTCATGCATGTCATGTTCCTAAAGATGCATTATTTCATGATATATGTTTGGAATTGTGCTTTTGCATCATATGAGTTTCATGTGCATGTAGAATAGGTTAATAGCATGATATAAGTTGCTAGAATAGTCTTGAATATCATTATGAATGGTTGTGCATGTTGATTGCTTCTAATTGCTTCTTATGCCCTTTTCTCCTAACTATATGCATGATGTGAAAGTGCTATAAGTTATGAATGTTTTTTCGCTCATGATTATAATTAACATGAATAAATTATTTTAAGCTTTTATCAAAGATGATTTTGGGGTGATAATATATAACCTAAAAGATGAAGTAAAAGAACTGCATGATTATATGTATAGATAGACTAAGGAAACATGTTTGGAAAATGTTTAGTACACAATGTAAGTAGTTCTGCATGGCTGGTATATGTCGTAATTCTTGTTATCAAATTGAAATGAACATGTAAGTTACTAGCATTAAACCTCATAGGCCAAGAATTGTACTAAAGAATGTGTATGTGTTTGTGATGTTCAAGGACTTAGTGTTCAATTCATATATGTTTTCACATAAGTTCCCATAATCTTATTAGCTTGAATACGGCTGAAGTGCATGAATAACATGTTCATGTTTGTTATGCATGTGGTTTTATGCAAACAAATGCTTATTTTATTATGCCTTATGGAACAGTAAATAGAATAGTTTCCCTCAATGCTCTCATGACATTAAAGGCTCATGTTTACTGACATCAACTTTCCCTAAATGCCTTTGGGTTGTTGTGTTTGATGAGTATGACACATAACCTAGTGACTGTGTTTGCATCTTTGAAAAAAGGTTTTGTGAATATTTTAGGTTTTTTGTAAATGTTGTGCATGATACTAAATGAAAAGGTTTCCCGAGAGTTTTTATTAATGTTCTTTACGAGATCTGAAGACAAGTTTGGTACGGCAATATGATTATTTACATGAAGGTTAAGTGTTGGAATGAAGTTGTAATCCCTTTTTCAATGTTGCATTATAATGGTCGATTTCCTTTGATGATGTATCTATTGAAACCTATTTTACTTGTGAAAACTTGAATTACTTAAATACTTTATGCCCTAGACAGTTTTGCTCCTTACCTAAATGATTAACTTGATTTACAACTTATATGTTGATGTGGTTTGCTTTTTCTTATTAGTATGCTTTTTTGGTGTGAATGTAAGCTAAGGTATTATCTGAAGCCATGCAACAATGCAATATGATACTATAGTAGGTTCAAAAGTACATGAGAAGGGGAGTTGAATCATAATTTGGCTTTTCTTTCCTTTTTAGTTCCTGAAAAACTTAAACAAATACTATCAAGTGTGAACTTAAAGTGTAGCGAAAATAGCATCAATATATGTCACAATGTGACTTTTTGAACCAGAAAAGAGATATGAAAAATGAGTAAAGTATAAAGGAGATTCAAGGAAAGATAAGATACTGCTTAAGAGTTTTTATATTAGTTCAGCCTACATCCAATTCTCAAAAACCATTGAGTTCTACTAATTAACCCTTTCTCAACCCCAAGAAAGTCAGATAGTCTTTCAATAGTATTCTCAAGCTATCTCACATAACCAGTAGCTCACTCTACTATCATTTCTAAGTAGTCTTTGACTCTTCAAGCTACCTCACAACGATTACTACTGGATCGAGTTACAAAGAATATGTTTGGGTTAGTTCACTCAAATGAACTGTCGTGACCCGCCTAGAGAACGTGACCGGCACATGAGGACTTGGATCCCCATGGAAGCCTCTAATAACTCGATTGGCTAATATGCATAAATAATCAAATATATTCAAAATATCTCAAACTCAAATAAATTTCATAATTCTGAAAATGTTTCTAATCATAAATACTGAACATAAAACTGTGAAAAAATCCATAACCTGGGCTAAAGCCAAACATAATTAAATAAATAACTGAAATTCTAAATATTGTTAAAATAATATAATACATGTCCGGGATCCTATCTACATAATTATTAGAGCATTACTAGATTGACATGACCAACCATAAGCTCCACTCTAAAGTGAAGCTTACCAAAAAAGCTGCAACACTATTAGAGAGGATTCTATGGTGCAACTGATCCGACGACTATATCTGTAGGGGGAGTAAAAGAGAGGGGTGAATTCATCAAAACTCAGTGAGTGAACCTCCATTCACAACCCACATGGGACAACAACAAAGATACATAACATATACATACAATTTGATGTAAAAATTTTTACATATAATTACATATGACTACATTGAAAACAACAAGTTAACTAAATTCATAGCAATAACTAATAGAGAAATATGAATTGTTATGTATATAAGTATCTGAGCTGAATAGCTGAATCTGAGTCAATGGATAATCTGATGGGCACCTAACTAAGTCCCGTAAATGGATACCACACTGGGTTCCTTCTGTGAGTGAGCTAGTCCTCTAGTGGACCACTTGGTACCAAGGTTAACGATCAATCTTGCAGCCATTAACTCGCTGATCTGTTTCTTAATAATTATTGGATAAAAACTAATAGGAACAAAATTCACTATTCTTATTGTTCATACAAAACTGGGATTCATGAAATATTATGGCTAATAAAATAAATCTAAATCGTATTACAATAAACATGGTCCCATGAGTTTTCTAAAATAATAATTTGTCATGATAAATATAAACAATAATTTCCTAAAATTTCTAGAATCCATAAAAGCATATTTCTTGGCATAAATCAGTCTAAAATTTCATTAATAATTAATGTAATATAGGAAAATAATAATAATGACCAAAAGCATAGGCATGAGCTTAAACCCACTCACTGTTGGTAGCCGAGAGTGTGCTTCCACTAATAACTTGACTCTAGGGAACTAGAATAGCACCAATAACTGCCAAATAATATAATGAAAATATAAACAATTTGATTTTATTACTCAAACTGAGTTTGGGATGGTAGGGAGGAAAAATATTATGAGAAAATGATGCTTGACAGTACCCAAATTCACAAATTAGATAAAAAAGGGGAAGGACTGGCTAAATTCCATAGAGATCACTTACTTGGAGAAACTAATCGAAGAAAATTCAGAGAACCATGTTTTTCTTTCTAGGAAAATATTCTTGGGCCGCTATAGTTCTTAGAAAAACATTTGGGAATATTATGATGTGCCTAAAATATACTACGAGTATAAGAAAGAAAGAAAAGAAAAGAAAACTGCAAAGCATACAAGGAAAAATGAAATTAAAGCATCCGTTGCTTACATGCATATATATATAATAACCTCGTGCATGTACATGTGCCTCCTGTGTTTGCTATTTTATATATATATATATATGTATAACTCGTGCAATGTGTGCGCATATAATAATAATAATAATAATAATAATAATAATAATAAAAATAGGTTTTTGCTTTGGTACCCCAAGGGTATTGGTACCCTTTTAAATCTAAGGGTTGTGATTTAATCATGAGTATTTAAAATAGTAATTGATTTAGTTAGTGGGACACGTGGCAAACTTTCAGCCACAAGTTATCTAAAAGGTACCGGTACCCATGAATTTTATAGGGTACCGAAGTAATCCCCAAATAAATATTATTATTATTATTAATAGAAATAAAATAAGTAATAATAATGATGATTCAGATACTAATAAATTCCATATTTGGGGCATCACATACTAACCCCTTAAAAGAGATTTGGTCCCCAAATCTAAACAACATAACCTGGAGTGGAAAAAAGTAGGGATATTTTATTTTTATAGCTTCTTTAGCTTTCCAAATCGCTTCCTTGCCAGAGTGGTTCCTCTAGATAACTTTCACTGAGGCTATCTCATTTGAGCAAGGCATCTTGATCTGCCTATCTTTGATGGCAACTGGTTCATTTTTGTAGGACAAACTCTCATTAACTTGGACCGTTTGTGGAGCGAGCATGTGAGACTAGTCAAGCATATATTTCCTGAGCATACTAACATGAAATACTGGGTATGACTGATAGACTAGGAGGCAATGCCAACCTGTAAGCTACTGCTCCAATTCTCTCTAAAATCTCAAACGGACCAATAAAACGAGGACTTAACTTTCCCTGCTTACCGAACCTCACTATCGCTTTCATAGGGGATACCCTCAGAAATACGTGGTCTCTTACCGCAAAATCCAAGTTATGTCGATGGTTATCTGTACAAGACTTTTGCTTGGACTGAGCTATTAAACGACGTTCCCTAATCAACTAAACCTTTTCTCAGGTTTCCTGAACTAGGTCTGGGCCCAATGACTTAGCTTTTCCAAGCTCAAACCACCCAATGGTAGACCTACAATGCCTCCTATACAAGGCTTCAAATGGTGCCATCTGGACACTCGGCTAATAACTATTATTGTATGAAAACTCAACCAAGGATAGGTGATCACACCAGCTCCCTCCAAGATCTAATACACAGGCTCTTAGCATATCTTCTAAGGTTTGTATTTTCCTTTTCGACTAGCTATCAGACTGAGGGTGGAAAGCTATGGTCAAATTCACACGTGTTCCAAGGGCCTTTTGAAATGCTCTCCAGAACCGTGGAGTGAACTGGGACCCTCTGTCAGATATGATGGATATTGGAACAGCGTGAAATCTGACTATTTCATCGATGTACAACTAAGCATACTATATTGCATTGAAGGTAGTTTTCACTGGTAAAAAGTGTGCTGACTTGGTCATCCTATCTACTATTACCCATATGGAGGCGAATCCCTTGGTGGTTCAAGGTAACCCGACTATGAAGTTCATGGTTATCTTCTCCCACTTCCATTCTGAAATATCTATCGGCTGAAGTGACCTAACTGGTCTTTGGTGCTCAGCCTTGACTTGTTGGCATACTAAGCATTTGGCCACAAAGTCACTGATATCTCTCTTCATACTGTCCCATCAAAACAACTATTTTAGATCTTGATACATCTTAGCTGATCTTGGGTGCACCGAGTATGCTGTACCATGGGCTTCTTCCATTAGTTTTCTCCTTAATTCACCCACGGTTGGTACGCATAAATGATTGCCAAAGTGTAATACACCTTCAGCATCAACTGAGAATTCTGTATTCTCACCCTTACGAACACTCTCAATCAACTTTGCTAGTTTCGGATCTTCACCTTGTTGTGCCTTGATCTATTCCACCAAGGTTGACTGGCCCTTAATGTGAGCTAGAAAAGCCTCTGTATCACTAAGGCCGAACTGAATTCCCTCAACTTTCAATTGGTGGATGTCCTCCACTAACAGTTGCCTTACTGGCGCTATATGGGCTAAACTACCTGTCGACTTCCTGCTCAAAGCATTTGCCACTACATTCACCTTCCCAAGGCAGTACGACATTGTACAGTCATAATCTTTTAAGAACTTAAGCCATCTACGCTATCTTACGTTCAGATCCTTTTGTTGAAAGATGTACTTCAAGCTCTTGTAGTCTGTAAAGATCTCACAAGTCTCTCCGTATAGGTAGTGCCTCCAAATCTTCAAGGCCAAAATCACTGCCGCCATTTCCAAGTCATGTGTAGGGTAATTCTGCTCATGTTTCTTGAGTTGCCATGAGGCATACACTACAACTTGGCCATGCTGTATCAGAACACAACCAAGTCCAACTCTAGAAGCATCATAGAATATCGAAAAGCCACTAGTCCCCAAAGATAATACCAAAACTGGTGTTGTGGTCAAATATGTCTTGAGTCTCTAAAAACTTTCTTTACACTCTTCTGTCCACCAAAATTTGACATTCTTCTATGTCAGCTTAGTCATGGATGCGACAATCTTCAAGAAATCCTGAATGAATCGCCTGTAATACCCTGCTAAGCCTAAGAAACTACAAACTTTTGAAACTATTAAAGGTCTAGGCCATTGTTGCATTGCTTCCACCTTCTTTAGATCTACCAGAATACCATCCTTCGACACTATGTGTCCAAGGAATGCCACCTGATCTAACCAAAACTCGCACTTGGAGAACTTGGCATATAACTAATTCTCCCTCAAAGTTTTTAAAATTATTCTCAGATGTTGCTCACATTCCTCCTTACTCCTGGAGTACACTAAGATGTCGTCAATGAAGACAATCACAAAGTGATCTAGAAATGGCTTAAACACCCTATTCATCAAATCTATGAAGCCTACTGGAGCATTAGTCAACCCAAAAGACATTACTAAGAACTCATAATATCCATAGTGAGTCTTGAAGGCCGTCTTACGTATGTCTTCATTTTTAATCTTCAGCTGATGGTAACCAGATCGAAGGTCAATCTTCAAAAAATAGGTTGCCCCTTAGAGTTGGTCAAAAAGGTCATCAATACGAGGCAAGGGGTACTGGTTCTTAATCATCATTTTATTTAGCTGTCTGTAATCTATACACATCCTTATTGAGTTGTCTTTCTTCTTAATGAATAACATTGGAGCACCCCATAGAGAAGTACTTGGCCTTATGAACCTTTATCCAACAACTCCTGTAACTGCTCCTTCAATTCTCTTAACTCTATTGGAGCCATGCGATACGGGAGTATAGAGATGGGTTTAACTCCAGGCTCAAGTTCTATCCTAAACTCTATTTCCCTATCTGGTGGCATACATGGCAATTCATCTGGACATACATCTGGAAATTCATTAGCCACTGGAAATGTACCCAAACTTGGTGTCCCTACCTCTATATCCCTGACTACAACTAAAAACCCATAACTGCCTCTATCCATCAATTGTAGTGCACTCATAGCTCATATCAAGCTTGTTAGTGTCGAAGACCTTGTACCTAGAAACTCTCTCAGCTTATCGCCTGGGACCTTGAATCTTACTACTTTCCTATAACAATCTACCACGGCATGGCATGGGGCTAACTAGTCTATACCCAGAATGACATTAAAGTCATACATGTCTAACACTTTTAAATCTGCAAGTGCCTCCATGTCACCAACTTTGATTCCGCACGATTTATACATTGTCTAAATAAGGACGAGCTTCCCCGAAGGTACCCTAACTAAAAATGGTTTCTAAAGATCCTCAGGGGATCTTCCAAACCGTAAAGCAAAGAACGGAGACACATAAGAATACGTTGACCCTGAGTCAAACAACATTATAGCATCAAAGGAACATACTATCGTCATAATTATTACTACTTCATTTGAAACCTGTGCATCTTGACTGGTCATTGCGAACAAACGGGGTTGTCCTCCACTACCCTGGCCTCTACCGCTTGCTTCTCTACTGCCTGCTTCTCTACCACCTGCACCTCTGCCACCAGGGCCCCTGCCCCTGGTTCCACAGCCTACTGAAGTGACGAAGCCATCTTGGGCTGTTGAATGAAGAGACTGAACTGACATGAAGGGGTTAGCTGACCCTTAAGTAGGAGCTCCCTGAAACTTCGGGCACTCTCTACACTTGTGGCCTGGTTAGCCACACTCATAACATACTGAGGAACTAACTAAACACTGACCCTATTGTCTTTTATTGCAGGTTGGGCATACTGGATATGACTACCATAAACCCTGTCCACTGTACTATGGGTCCCCTCTACTCAGAGTCTGTGATACAGTTAGGCATTCTAGGATAGGTTCTGAGAAAGTGGCCTTACCTGACTGACCCTGTTACTGGCCCTGTTGATGGTGACCCTTGCTTGAACTTGCCTTGCTTGAGAAAGAGACATGAACTCTGGCTTTCTTATTGGCCTCTAACATCGCCCTACACTCTGCTAAACCACTCTCAAGACCAATTGCTATGTCTAACATCTGAGCATAGTCCATGGTCCCGATGTGAGGCTGCAAACTGAGGAACATATCTCTAGGTAGTACCTAAACAAAATGTCTCACCCTAGCTGTCTTTGTCGATATTATGCTAGAAGCTGCCTATGCCAGATAAGTAAAACGCTAATCATACTCTGTATCTATCATGCCTGGAGTTAGACTTAGCTTCAAAATTTCTTCAATCATCTGTGCGTATCGATTCTCATATATGAATCTCTGTATGAAGGCTTTCTTAAACTATTCCCAAGAAGGAAAGCTAGAAATCCCATGCTTTTGTTAGAACTCCTAATACCATAACTCTGCTTGGCCTCCCAATCGGAAGCCGACCAACTGCACTGCTCTCTCTGAAGAACAATGGATGACATCAACTATCTTCTCCACTTGCCTAAGGAATTCCTGGGAGCCCCCAATCGCTAGACACCCGTTAAAGGTGGGTGGGTCCATCCTTTTGAAACACTCCAAAGCTGAGTCATCTGAATCCCTAATCAAAGGCGGTCACATCTGTCAAGTTTCCTATCATCTGTTCAAAAGCTCTAAGGCTAGCACTGTCACTAGATGCATCACTTCTATGGCAACAACAAAGATGTGAATGGTGTACTGGTAGTGTGGTAACACCTGTGGAAGGGAGGACGTATAACAGGACTATGAATGCCAAGAAAAGACAAACTCTTGCTAAACCTAGACATGACTGGCACTTTCCTAAAGGCTTCAAATAACACTACATCAATGCAAATGGGCGCGCTTCCATTTACATAGATGCCAAGTCATTTGTGGACACTTGCTCTAATAATATGTAGGGAAACTAGGCTCTGATACCACTTTGTCATAACCCGTCTAGAGAACGTGACTGACACATGAGGACTTGGATCCCCACGAAAGCCTCTGATAACTTGACTGGGAGATCACTTACCGGAAGAGACTAATCGGAGAAAGTTCAGAGAACCATATTTTTCTTTCTAGGAAAATATCCTTAGGCGGCTAGAGTTCTTAGAAAAATATTTGGGAATATTATGATATGCCTAAAATATACTAGGAGTATAAGAAAGAAAGAAAAGAAAATGAAACTGCAAAGCATAAAAGGAGAAATGAAACTGAAGCATCCATTGCTTACATGCATATATATATGTATTAATAATAATAAATAAACTTGTGTCTCTCGTTGTTTGTTATTATATATATATATATATATATATATAAAATATAAATAATAATCTCATGCATGTGCATGTGCCTCACGTGTTTGCTATTATATATATATATATATATATATATATATATATATATATATATATATGTATAACTCATGAAATGCATGGACATATTATAATAATAATAATAGAAATAAAATAAGCAATAATGATGATAATTTAGATACTAATAAATTCTGTATTTGGGGCATCACATGAATAAACACTCTAGTTTTCTCTAGATGAGACAGTGTATGAGCTAAAACTTAGGTGAGTTCTTTCTTTCTATTCTTCCAAGGAAAAAAGTATGATCTAATAAGAACGTTGAAAGAAGATTTTTACAAAGATGAAACTGATTACAAGATGTAATAGTTTTACAGAAAATGAGAGAAAATTTCTTCAGTATTTCAGCATAGGTAATGTTCAAGAGTCTTAAGCTATAAGTACACCATCTCCTTTTATACTTGATCTTCATTTATGACCATTGCCCTTGACTTGTTTTCCCAGTGACACATGTTTATTTTCTTTTGTGTCTTGGAAATGAGGTGTAGAAGAGTAGCTTTACGTGTCACAATTACATTTTGCAGTTGCAGAAGCCGTTGTTTAATAGATGTTTCTAAGTCCAACTTCAAAAACTACTTTTTGCTTTTTGAATGAGGTTTCTAAACTTTTTCTTCTACAAGCTGGGACAGTTGATTAATTTAAAAAGAGATGTCACTATCAGTCCCTAACTGAGTTTGACTTTAAAATTTGAAATTGAAATTTTCCCTCCCATTTCTTTAAAGTGCACCATTTATAGTAAACATGTTTTCTAAAACACTGTTTCAGTTTCTAGACTTTCCTTTTGATCTTCTATACTTTAATCAAAGCTTGTTGTAATTAATATATCACGATCATGATGATTGAATATGGTAACTATATTTTGCTTCAAAGTTGGATTGAAATATTCGCTTGAATGACACTTTCTAAAGATTCAAGTCTTGGTTTCTTGTTCTTGATAACTTCCTTCATGCTCTCACCAGTCCATTTCAAGCATTATTTTTCACTTTGTTTAAGTTCTTAAATTTGTTTGAATGAGATTTAACATTTTACACATGGTTTCATGAAAATAACACTTGTTAATAAAGTTGTATGATAATGAGAATGAACCTGTTTGTATACTCAAGAAACTCAAGCAAACTATTAGTCCTTTTTCAAAGTATTTTCATGAAATTATTTTTGTTATCACTCAAAACATTAAGCGCTGGTACTTTCTGAAGGATTCTGGAGCTAACAACTATATGCTCACACGATGATTCCTTTGGGTCTAGCACTATAAATGTATGATTAAATTGGTTTTTAAGTGGTTGGTTTTAAGTACTAAATGGTAATCTTTCATTTGATCAAGTTTATGAACCTGTGTATAAGGAATATATGTTTTTTTCCTAACCCATGCATGTAAATTGTATGAATAAGACTTAGATTGACATGCAGCATGTTCAAATGCAACCTAGTAGCTTGATTAGCAAAGTGTTTAATTGGCTTAATAAGGTAAAAAGAGGCATGTTGAATTATTTGACTATTGTGCATGCTTGATTGATGATTTATCTCAGCAAAATTGAAATTTATACTAATATCGACTTGCATAGTTGTCTTTATCTTAGGAAACGATTTCTTTACCTTAATTACATGTATTAGCATGACGTGTGGACATAATTCAATGTTTTGAAGCGTGTGCTTCTATTTGGAGGAATTTTGTAACATCCTAATTTTTAACCCAATACTCTAGAACATATTTAGGTTAATCATTAGTCTGTTACTTCATAGTTCTGATTTTTACCTTGAAATACTTAGCGGAAAATACGGGTAATTTTTTTTTGAAATATAAAGTGAGAGCCGCGTGATGCGATATATCATGTAACGATCAAATCATACATCTCATAACATCATAGCATAAGGCACAACATGAATAACACTGAATATCATCTCATATATATATATAACTTGCCCACTTATAAGTGTGGGACTTAATTTAGTACAAGGGAAATACAGGAAAGGAAATACAACATAAACATAAACATGATCTACTCCCCTACCCGAGTGCATCTAATGGGATAACCTCTAAACAAAAGAAGGTTTATCCCCGTCTAAATGGTGTGTGCTCTAACCGGGTACTCCATCGGTCGATCGTCACCTCCTACTGACGTCCGTCTCGTGAACGAGGCAAGTATCCGGGAAACTAGGCAAGCTCCTCGGGCGTAAAGAGGCGGAACGGGGATCGAGAGTGACCCTCGCGGTGTGGCCGCATCTCCGGTCGCTGTGCAAGTCGTGGCTGAGTCACGGTATCCTCACTGCCCTCTCTTATCAATGGTGGAGAGGGGGCAGAGCTCTCGCTATACGGATGAGTAGGCGGGTCCTCGGACGGGTCGGTCTCCGAAAAGTAGGTCAGGCACGTGTCGGGATGGTCTCGCATGGCTAAGGCGGCGGTGTGCATGCGAGCACTCTCTCGTCATGCGTCTGGCGCCTCAAAAACCGCCGTCGTTGCCATAGGGTGCGATCGGGGAGAAGCGATGGGTGTGCGGGATGGCGAAGGCGCGTCCTACGAACATGAAAACCCGCACCGTGCACTGCCCCTCAAAATGGTATGACCCGTGAGCCGGGTCATAGTGCACCTCCCATGTCGGGGTGTCCACGAACACTACAAACGTCGCCATCTGAAGACGTGACGGAAAGAAAGAGATAGAGGGAGTGAGAATCTTGCTAAAGAATCTCAGTAGGGCCTCTTACTACCTAGGTGTCATCATCTACATCCTCAGGAACCTTGGGTTTAATTATACAAAATGACTGAACATGCATTAAGTTCATTTTAAACTTTAAAATATACTTTAGCCAAGGTCCATTCATTTTAGGATGATCTTAATGTCATGAATGCAACATAATAGAAAATGTATGCATGGCACTACCTAATGCACATACATAAAACATAACATCAAGCATCATCATACTTAGTGGCATAAAGTGGCAATAGAAACATTCATATGGGACAAACTTAGTGACATAATCATAATCATGAAACATCTCTTCCTCATGGGCCACCCTAAAAGACAATCGAGGCTGGGGTGCTCGGCTGAACGGTGTCACCGAGCGTGTCACATATCTAGGTTATGAGCTCATACCTTAACTAGTCGTCACTAGTTCTTACTTACCACTTAACGATAAGCGTATCATAAATCATAAATCCCGACTATCTGAGTACGGGTTAGGGGGCAAAACTCTTAGGGGTGCTCAATCGAACCGGTGTCACCTAAGAGTATAAAATGGGTACCGATGTCACATGAGTTCTATGGAGGTGCTCGGCCGAACCGGTGTCATCCTAGAACCCATCTTAGTACTTTAATTTTCAAAAATCTCTTTAAGTCCCCAAATTCGTCAGGAATTCGGCGGCACGATGGCATTACGTCGAATTCCTTCCAAATTTGCTTTATGCCACATAAACATATATCCTCATGAATTCCTCATATGAATAACATCACCATCTCTTTCATAACACATGCGTCATCATAGAACATTCAACCGTTTATCCTTACGGTAGCTTATGCTTTGACCCTTACGGGTCTTAATCATGAGATATGGTTCTCTAACATCCGTCGCTCATATTTTATGCACCTAAGGGCTCATAATTAAACATCATTCATCATCCTCATGTTCACACTTAAATCTGAATAGCATAGGGCAGAATTCCTAACTTGTGATTACGGGGTTCTAGAACTTACGTTTTAGACCCTTTCTTGGTTCCGTCTTCGCCTAAGGCGCTACGAATTAAATCTAAATCAATTATGGGGCATTCCTATGCTTAAGGACTAATTATTAATCATGTTTATCATGTTGTAAGGGTGCTGGACAGAATCCAGAAAAATAAATGTTCTAAGAGTTCTAAACTTGCACTTTTACGGTTTTCTAGTTACTAGTTTCCCTCTAGGTGCTAGAATTCGATTCTAATCCAAATGTTACCAAGTTTTTCATGTCTAAACAATCCTAATCTGATTATGCTCCCATTAAAACAGTTTGGATAAGTTCCATAAACAAATGGGTCAAAACTATGTTAAATTCTAGCTTTACGGTATTTCTAGTTAGCTAGTTTCTTACCTATTATGCATAGAATCATTTCTACATCATCATATGATATTTTCACACATTCTAACACATCAAAACATCTTCATACAGCATCACACTCATCATATCAGAACCGAAGACATTTAGCTTTAGTAAAGGATTTATATTGACATTTCTAGGTACATAAGTTAACTAGTTTCTCTTGGAATCGATTTAGAATTTCTAAAACTCTTTGCAAATCATTTTAATTCATCAAGAGGCTAAGAGAAGCCTTAGGTCAATGACCAAAATATATTTCATCCCCAAAAAGGGAATAAAGTCATATCTCATGACAACATAACCTTGAAAAGGTTTGTAAAGCTTTAAGGAAAACTTAGAACATAGACTATTGGTCCTTGTAGCTAGATGAAAACTCATTGCAAGTCCATCATCACTACTTGGCCGAAAACATGCATTCAAAGAATGAATTCACATTGAACTTTAACTTGAAATGAAATGGGCAAGTCTTTGAGCTCTAGGTTCTTAAGTTACGACATAAAATAAATGTGCTCATGCTTTTCATTTTTAATCTTGCTTACAAAATAAAGTGATAACTTAAATTAAATATGCAAGGCATAAACTTAAACGTGCAAGCTTGAAAGTAAATATGCGAGGCATAAACTTAAACGTGCAAGCTTGAAAGTAAATATGCGAGGTTCAATTCTTTATTTTAGTGCTCTTGGCCCAACAACAATCGACTTTAAGGCCGAAATAGATAGGCATTCGAGAGATTAATTAGGTGATAATGCAAGTTCAATTCTTTATTTTAGTGCTCTAGGCCCAACAACAATCGACTTTAAGGCCGAAATAGAAAAGCTTTGAGAATTAAATTAAGTGATGATGCAAGTTCCATTTTAATCTCTATGTTCTTAGGTGATAGCTTGAAAGTAAAGGTGCATAACAAGAATGTAAATATAAGTGCAAGCATAAGATAAATTATGCAAGTTCATTTAATCTTTCTAAAGCTCTCAACAAGAATTTAAAGGAACTTAAACCTCAACCCAAACTCATCCAACCAAGGTAAAGTAAAGTCTAGAGTTCTTAGAACTCAAAACAACATCTTTAGAAAATCAAACCATAAGGCATATAAAAGAAAAGGAAATGGCCGAAACATCTAGGCAAGAAAAGAAATATTTGAAACTCTAGAGTCCATAATCTTGATGATATATTAACACCAACATCATGAGACCTTATCATTGAGTCCTTAGAATCATTTTAAAACAACATCAAAACTAAAGTTCTTAAGAGTTCAAGGAAGGAAAAACTAGAAACATTTTTGCTCAAGAACAAAGATCAAGCTCTAGAGTTTGTTTCAAGTGATGAACATCATCATGAAACTCTCATCATCAAGCTCTCATTTCTTTGAACTCCAAGGCCCATGGCCAAAAATGAGAAAGAAAAAGGAGAAGAAAAGAAGTTCTAAAAAGAATCAAGAGAAACTATAAACATAAAGCTTAGAACAAGAACTTTAAAGAAATGAATACTTGAAAGAAAATCCCTACTTGATGTGATGAACTTGAAGATGGAAGAAGAAGATGAAGATGATGAAGAACTCCAAGAACTTGAAGAACACAAGAGCTTTGAGAGAAAAAGAAAAGCTTTGAGTATTCCTAAGCTTAGCAAATGATCTAAAAGTGGTGCAAACTCCTCAAGGCATTCTATTTATAGAGAAATGAAACAAATGAAGGGAGCTCATGGAGGAGGATGGCTTCGGCCATATGTGCAGATTTGAAGGCATCCCATGAGTTCAATGAGGTGAGATAATGTGGTCTTGAGGCATGGTGAGGTATGGCTCAAAGTATGGTGAGGTATGGTTCAAGGTATGGCCTCAAGCATGGTTCTTTGAGTGAGAAAACAAATCAACATGTGGTCAAATGGGGGAGAGGTGGCCGAATATGCATCAGCCCATGTGTGGTTGTGTTTGCATTTTAATTGTGGTTTAGAGTTGTGTTTAGGTGTATCTTTGATTATGCTTAAGATTAGGAATTTGTAAGAAAGTGTTTAGGTAAGGAAAATGGATAATTAGGGTGGTCTAGACATAATTAAGGAGTGATCTTGCACCATTAGTGAGTTAGATCCTCAATTTAGAGTCTAAACAACTCTAGACACACTTCCTTGATTTAAGGAATTGGAGAGAGAAAACACTATTCAAGATTCCAAGACTAGGAATCTTGAGTTCTAAAAAGGGATTTAAGTTTAATCTAAGCAATTTTAGGTTCTAATTAACTTTAATAAATTATTTTAACTCTAGATTAATTAGGGAAATTAATTAATCTTCGTTTAGAGCCTAATATTGCTTAGGTTTGTTTAATTACGTCATTAAGCTCAAAAACACTATTCTAGGGGCAAAATCGTAATTTTGCACTAAAACTGCCCGGGACCACCGGGACTTGAACAGAGACCTCTAGACACATGAAAACATGTTTTTAAACCTCTGGGGAAAGTTTCGGGCTCAAACGGCACTTCTACCCACGTAAAAACGCTATAGGGGTATTTTGGTCATTTTGACCCGAAACTGTGGAAAACGAGATTTTCGCTTCCGGAAGCATTCAAAGGCCATTCAATCCCCTTCAAACATTGAGTTGACCCTTCGAGGATGACCGAGTTGGTTACCCTCGAATTTGGGTCAGGAAATGACCTCAGGGGCATTTTAGTCATTTCCCTCAAACAGAAAAATCGGGGTGTTACAAATTTGATTAAGGATTAGGAAGTTTAGAGGTAGAAAGAGTTAGTTTGTAAGGAACTGATGCACATATTGTCATGACAATATGTTTTAGAATCCCAGAACATTTTATGTTTGTTTGATTGATCTATGTGATAGTTTATCCCTTGGAGCACTTTAGTTCTAATAGATTCCTTTTGGAAGTGCACATGAAATGTTGGCTCATTTCATATTTAATTGATCTATATTCCTTGTTTAATGAAATTGTTTGAAATTGTTTTTGTCAAAAAGGTGTATTTAACATGATTAGTGCATGTCTATATGATATGTTTGATGTGTTGCATTTATGCACACAAGGACTATAGGCATGTGGTAAATTGACATGACCTTGATTGTTGAAACATGCCAGTTAAGAATGATGTTTATGAATGCCATGTTTACTATTTGCATTTTTCTATGTATGAATAGGCTACTTTTGATTTCCATGCATGACGCTCACAGAAAGAAAGAAAGTTCAGAAATTAAGGACTTTAAGTCCCCACAGCATCATCCAATGTCAATTACAACAGAGAGAGAGAGAGAAATAGAGCAAGTATGAAAGTTGACTCTTAACACCTTATATCCTTGAGAGTTCATGCATGCACGAGGCCGTGGAGCACGGCTATCCACCTAGTATTTATATTGTAGAAAGGACACCCCTTAGAGGTGGAGCCGCCGATTGTAAGTGTCATGATAGGTGACTTTTGTTGTCTCAACAGGAAAGGACTGTCCTTAGAGGCGAAGCTACCCAAACGTCATAAATGGCATCACTAGTCAGAGTAAGAAAGAAATGGCCTTCATGATGGCATTATCTCCTAATTTATCAGTTATATAGCAAGTGTATCATGTTAGCATGTTCTGAGCAATAATGTCATCTTGGTAGTGCAATTCAGTTCAAGTATCCTATCTCTTCAATCCTTATAATACGCAAGTTTAGATTTGGGGACCAAACTCTTTTAAAAGGGGAGTATGTGATGCTTCAGGTCCACATATCCCTAGATTACTCTAACACAGCCTTTGGCTATGATTGGGAGTTTCATAATGATACAAAGGAATGGCTAATAATGGAAGAGAATGGAAAAGCATAGAGTAGGGTGAAACAAAACATGCCACTCCCTTGTTGTTCAACAAGTTTAATGAGGGAGTGGAAGGAAAATTAAGCTTATTCCTTCCTTAACCCACCTAATTCGGAAGGACACAAAAATGAGGAGTTTGAATGGCAAGGGAGGGATAAGGTGTCCCTCCTTGGCCATCCTACTCCATTCTCTAAAATCATTCCTAAACACACTTTTAATTAATGATCCTATTCCTTTCTTACTAATCCCTCCATTATAAACTCCTAATCATAGCCTTATGGTCCCTCGAGACCCACCTATGTCATTGGAAAAGCCCTAGGCACATCTAATGCGAAAGATAACAAATCCCTATATAGACAGACTTGCTATAGTGAACCTCCCTTTCACCATGGAAAGGTATCACATGATGAGCACACGGATCAGTCCCTGGTACAAATGTGCTTAGTCAAACTCGCCAAGGCGAAATCCTCGTAACTAGAAACCCCCAAAAATGGTGCAGTTTCATTAAAACACCCCCTTCCTATATAAACCACTTCACATATGCTTTTACCTCTACAATTCCAAATCCTAACCTTTCCAACTCCTCTTCCATCCTTTCATTCCCTTCCTCCTTCAATTCTACCTCCTTCAAGCTTCAAGATAAAAGTTATCCATGGTTTATTTGGTTTCCTTTCCTTTCCTCCCTATTTATGAGTTAGGATGTTTATGCTTTTGGTTGTTGTCAAGTTTGGGTACTTCCCCATTGGTCATAAATTCATTCTATTAAGCCTATAGTTTATGTAGTTCTATAGCATTTGTTTGTGTCATTCTAAGCTTCCAATGTCAAGTAGATAGTACCCATACACTCCTAGCTTCAAACAGTGAGTGGATTTGAAATCATGACCTTGTTTTCAAATAGTATGAGTATGTTTTAAGTATTATGAATGCTAAGCATGAATTTTGAAGTGGAAATATGTTATAAACATGATTTTACAAGTTATGCCAAGTCTAGCAAAATTATGATTTTGATTATAGCATGAAAATTATATTTAAGAAAACCATGTGACCATGACTGATAAATTGTATGCCATGAAAATGTTTTATCTACTCACAAAAAGATTTATTGGAAAACATGTGATTTAACAAGTTTATAGAAATTGTCAGGCACAAATTATGAATTGATGGAATTGCTATGTTTTTAAGATTTTGGTTTTCATGATCATGCCTTTAGAAACCCAATTATGATTTATTAAAAGTGTTGAGTTGAGCATGCATATCTCCATTGACAGATATGGTATTATGATTTTAGAATTTCAATTTTGTGTTATTAAAGTATTGAACTCAGTATGATTCAGAACATTGACCAAACACATACTCTATGGATATTTGAAATCAGCATGTCTACAAGTTGGTGATCCCTTAGGCATGATTTCAAAACCCCAATTATGCTTGACAGTCAATGATGTGAGCTGTCATGACTCAAACAAATTAAAATTAATAAAGTGCTAAGTTAAATAAAAATGTAATAAAGGGCACAACTCAGGTCGTCTCATAAGGATATGTTACTAGTTAATTAGAAATTTGGGGGTTTTGGAGTTGTTGCAATAATAAAAATTAACTGAGAAAATTCAATTAAATAAGTTACTTACACTAGGAGCTCTTGTAGATCTAGGATTATGTTATTATTGACTCAAAAGAATAATTCTTGGAGGCGATTATTTTCACCAATTTATAATTGCACAGTCAGCAATGTAATTCTACTTAGTAGTCACAAAATCACACAATTGACCAAGGATTTGGTTAATATGAACATCAGGAAATCATAATTTGTCATGACCCAATTTGGGAACGTGACCAGCACGTGAGGAATCCTACCCCCACATTTTATCAAAATCCATTTAAATCATAATTTCATTTTCTATAGACAAATTCACGTATTCTTGAAAATCAAGATAATCATAACTGAAATTTTATAATCAATACCTAAAATCTGAAAACATGATGTCATCCATATAGATTTAAATACCAAGCTACTCTTGTCCATAATATCCATGAATATTCAATCTTTATATACAAATCAAAATAGGATAATAGCATGAAAAATGCAAAATAATCTCTATACGACTCAAGACTCTTGCCTGCAATGACACTAAAGCGTTCTAAACTATATCAAGAATGCTTTACTCAAGTGAAGCTCACCAGTTGAATCTCTATTATTGTTGAGAAGTATGAGGCTGGGAAGGACCCATAACAGTTGTTGTATCTATAAATAGGAGAAAAAGGAAAGGTGTGAGTTTTTATATAAAAATTCAGTAAGTGAATTCTTACCTGAAACCCCCTTCAATGGACACCAAAGAAACAATGCAATAAATCATAATAACAGTAATAGTATAAAGCTTTAAAACATTTCATACTTATGGTCATACAATAAAAATCACATTTCTATAAATCAACCTAACAATATCCTAATAGAGAAACAAAAATCTCTACTCCAGTTATGCATAATATATGTAATATAACAAAATCTTTGAATAATAATCTCTGATCACATTTGGGCATTATGCATCGTCGTCCCCAGTGTGACAATAATTTCTTTATTTTCTCTTACCCTAGTCTCCTTAGTACTAAGGTTAATGAATTAATTGTTGTTAACACATAGCCTGTTTCTCTGTAACTATTGCCCAGCTTAACCCAAAATCTAAATCATTTCTCTATCTCAATAAGTCTTCTACTCTATGGTTCAAAGCTCTGTCATATAAAATAAATAGTTCTAGAAATGATATCATCATTATAACATCTCTAAATAGTCATAATCAAAATTCAGCTCTTTATAAGCTCATTTTTATCAACAATGGTCCCATGGTTTTACATAAAACATATAGTTCATGCAATTTGAAAATCACATTCTCATAAGCTTGATAAATTAATAGAAATCTCTAATCTTTTTGCAGAAAACTCTAAAACTATGATATAAGTCATATTTCATGAAAATAGCTCTAATGCACAATATAGAGATCACAGGTCTGAATTACTCACCCGAAGGGGTAAAATACACCGCATTGATATCAAAAGAACTCTAGGAAGCTGGGATAACATCACTATTTAACATTAAAGCAATAGAACCAGATCAATTTCTAAATAACTCTAATATAATCTTCTCTATGGTGAAAGAGCACCCTAGCTCAAAGATATGAAAACACAAGATCTAACACCCAAGAACCAAGGAAGAATGGGAAAAAATGAGTGAAAACATCAAAATCTCTTACCTTTAAGCCGTAGAAATGAAAGATTGGAGTAAGATTGAGTGAAATAGAGTGAAAAAGGGGTAGAATGGTGTAGACATGTATGCTTATAGTCTGGAAACCCCAATATGGGGGGTTTTTATAAAACCTTGAGCGCTTGAGCACTAGGGCACTCATAAAGAACATTCTAGAGAAGCACCGCCTTGCCGCCACAGTGCTCTCTAGAGAGCTTGATTTTTCTATCTTTGCCCTCATACCCTCCGTGACTGCTGCAGTGCTTATTTAAGCGCTGCAGAGTATTGCAGCACTCTCCAGAGCTATTTTTCTCATATTTTTTAGCAATAATTCAAGTAGGGCCAACTAACAACATGAATAGGTCCTGAGAAACTCTATGGTAGTCTCGCATTTGCCTAGGGACATGTATACTGCTCTAAACTCTCCTAAAGAACAGTATACCTAAGGAATTGCACAATTGCAATCCCTAAATGCTTACACTAACTTAAATGCCAATCATAACAACCTAACTCTAATTAATTCCAATCCCCTTACTAATTAAACATACTTCAAATTATCAGTTAAATTATGCCCAATTGGAGCCCTAACTATGCATGATGTTCACAATAGCAAATGTACAAATAATCAAAGCTGGCTCTCAAAAATATAATTGTATCAACCAATACAAAAATATGAAAGAGAGAGGAGAAGAAGAAAGATTGAAAAGTCAAACCATAGATTGCATTAAAATAATGGGAGTTCTTTGATCCTTGGAATCCTTACACTAGGTAAAGAAAATACTCCTCCATAGTGGAGGATCACAATCAATATAATGGAAAGTACGATCATAATCCTAAATGGGAACGAAAACAAGGATTAGAAGCTCCCAAAACCTAGAAAGAGAGTAGAGAAATGAAGAGAGAGTGGCAAAAATAAAAATAAGGATCAAAAGGTATTTACAATGTTTGACTTATATTGTTTATAATGTAACAAAAATAACACAAAAGTGGGTCCAGTAGGGTTAGATTGCGCATCGCTGACGATGGGCTATGAGTACATGGCTATTAGGGTGGTCAATTAAAAATCCTAGAACTTACGCTATCTTTGTCCACTGCCAGTGTGGTGAATGACCATTAGGGTGGCCAATAGTATTGCCAAAGTGCCCTTGACAATTGCTCTAAGTCTATTTTGGTCCAATGCACTAACCTAGTAAGTTCTTATCACCAAATAATACTCATACAAAGAGATTAAAAGCAAGGTAACTCTATAACATCCTAATTTTTAACCCAATACTCTAGAACATAATTAGGTTAATCATTAGTCTATTACTTCATAGTTCTCATTTTTATCTTGAAATACTTAGCGAAAAATACGGTAAATTTTTTTTTTTTTGAAATACAAAGTGAGAGCCGCGTGGTGCGATATATCATGTAACGGACAAAACATACATCTCATAATGTCATAGCATAAGGCACATAAAGGCACATCATGAGAAACACTGAATATCACCTCATATTATATATATAACTTGCCCACTTATAAGTGTGGGACTTAATTTGGTACAAAGGAATACATGAAAGTTAACACAACATAAACGTAAACATAAACTACTCCCCTACCCGAGTGCATTTAATGGGATAACCTCTAAACAAAAGAAGGATCATCTCCATCTAAGTGGTGTGTGCTCTATCCCGGGCCATCCACAGCCTCCTACTGGCAACTATCCCTCGAGCGTGGCACGTAACCAGGAAACTGAGCAAGCTCCTCCGGCGTGAATAGGCGGAACGGGGCTCGGAAGTGACCTCCACGACGTGGCCTCATCTCTGGTATCGTGCAAGCCTCGGCTGAGTCACGGAGGGCTCGCTACCTTCCCCAAGGCCCATGGGTATGGTGGGGGAAGATCCCTAGGAGGGTACCTGGGTTGCCGAATCCTCGGAAGGATCCGCCTCCGAAAAAGAGGACGGGCAACGGGGCACATACTGGGGGTAGTCTCGAACGGCGGACGCGGACGGCGGAGTATGGCGAAGCCTCTCCTCTCGGAGACGTGCGCGCTCGAACACCAGGCCATCACCAAAAGGTGAGACGGGGGAGAAATGATGGGAATGTACAAGGGGAGTGAAGGGTCGACCCATGAACATGAATACTCTAACCATGCATCGACCCACAAAATGGAACGACCCGTGGTCCGGGTCATGGTGCACCTTCCATGTCGGCGTGTCCACGAACACTACGAACGTCGCCATCTGAAGACGTGATGGAAAGAAAGGATAGAGGGAGTGAGAATCTTGCTAAAGAATCTCAGTAGGGCCTCCTACTACCTAGGTGTCATCATCTACGTCCTCAAGAACCTTGGGCTTATTTCGTAGAAGCAAGTGAGCATGCATCGAGTTCATTTTATACTTTAAAATATACTTTAGCCAAGGTCCATTCATTTTAGGATGATCTTAATGTCATGAATGCAACATAATAGAAAATGCATGCATGGCACTACCTAATGCACATACATAAAACATAACATCAAGCATCTTCATACTTAGTGGCATAAAGTGGCAATAGAAACATTCATATGGGACAAACTTAGTGACATAATTATAATCATGAAACATCTCTTCCTCATGAGCCACCCTAAAAGACAATCGAACTGGGGGTGCTCGGCCGAACCGGTGTCACCCAGAACGTGTCACATATCTAGGTTATGAGCTCATACCTTAACTAGTCGTCACTAGTTCTTACTTACCACTTAACGATAAGCGTATCATAAATCATAAATCCCGACTATCTGAGTACGGGTTAGGGGGAAAAACTCTTAGGGGTGCTCGGCCGAACCGGTGTCACCTAAGAGTATAAAATGGGTACCGATGTCACATGAGTTCTATGGAGGTGCTCGGCCGAACCGGTGTCATCCTAGAACTCATCTTAGTACCTTAATTTTCAAAAATCTCATTAAGTCCCCAAATTAAGTGAGAATTGGCAACACGATGGCATTACGCCGAATTCCTTCCAAATTTGCTTTATGCCACATAAACATATATCCTCATGAATTCCTCATATGAATAACATCACCATCTCTTTCATAACACATGCGTCATCATAGAACATTCAACCGTTTATCCTTATGGTAGCTTATGCTTTGACCCTTACGGGTCTTAATCATGAGATATAGTTCTCTAACATTCGTCACTCATATTTTATGCACCTAAGGGCTCATAATTAAACATCATTCATCATCCTCATGTTCACACTTAAATCTGAATAGCATAGGGCAGAATTCCTAACTTGTGATTACGGGGTTCTAGAACTTACGTTTTAGACCCTTTCTTGGTTCCGTCTTCGCCTAAGGCGCTACGAATTAAATCTAAATCAATTATGGGGCATTCCTATGCTTAAGGACTAATTATTAATCATGTTTATCATGTTGTAAGGGTGCTGGACAGAATCCAGAAAAATAAATGTTCTAAGAGTTCTAAACTTGCACTTTTACGGTTTTCTAGTTACTAGTTTCCCTCTAGGTGCTAGAATTCGATTCTAATCCAAATGTTACCAAGTTTTTCATGTCTAAACAATCCTAATCTGATTATGTTCCCATTAAAACAGTTTGGATAAGTTTCAAAAACAAATGGGTCAAAACTATGTTAAATTCTCGCTTTACGGTATTTCTAGTTAGCTAGTTTCTTACCTATTATGCATAGAATCACTTCTACATCATCATATGATATTTTTACACATCAAAACATCACCATACAGCATCACACTCATCATGACAGAACCGAAATCATGGAGCTTCAGTAAGAGAATTAAATTGACATTTCGAGGTACATAAGTTAACTAGTTTCTTTTGGAATCAAATTAGAATTTCTAAAACTCTTTGCAAATCATTTTAATTCATCAGGAGGCTAAGAGAAGCCTTAGGTCAGTGATCAAAATATATTTCACCTTCTAAAAGGGAATAATGTAGTATCTCATGATAACATAACCTTGTAAAGATTTATAAAGCTTTAAGAAAAACTTAGAACATAGACTATTAGTCCTTGTAGCTAGATGAAAACTCATTGCAAGTCCATCATCGCTACTTGGCCGAAAACATGCAATCAAAGAATGCATTCACATTAAACTTTAACTTGAAATGAAATGGGCAAGTCTTTGAGCTCTAGGTTCTTAAGTTATGACATAAAATAAACGTGTTCATGCTTTTCATTTTTAATCTTGCTTACAAAATAAAGTGATGACTTAAATTAAATATGCAAGGCATAAACATAAACGTGCAAGCTTGAAAGTAAATATGCAAGGTTCAATTCTTTATTTTAGTGCTCTTGGCCCAACAACAATCGACTTTAAGGCCGAAATAGATAGGCATTCGAGAAATTAATTAGGTGATGATGCAAGCTCAATTCTTTATTTTAGTGCTCTAGGCCCAACAACAATCGACTTTAAGGCCGAAATAGAAAGGTTTCGAGAATTAAATTAAGTGATGATGCAAGTTCCATTTTAATCTTTATGTTCTTAGGTGATAGCTTGAAAGTAAAGGTGCATGACAAGAATATAAATGTAAATGCAAGCATAAAATAAATTATGCAAGTTCATTTTATTTTTTTTTCTAGAGCTCTTAACAAGACTTTAAAGGAACTTAAACCTCAACCCAAACTCATCAAACCTAGATAAAGTAAAGTCTAGAGTTCTTAGAACTCAACATAACATATTTAGAAAATCAAAACATTTTGCATGTAAAAGAAAAGGAAATGGCCGAAATTTCAAGGAACAAAAAGAACATTTTGAAACTCTAGAGTCCATGATCTTGATGATATATTAACACCAACATCATGAGACCTCATCATTGAGTCCTTAGAACCATTTCAAAACATCATCAAAGTTAAAGATTCCAAAAGTTAGAGAAAGGAAGAACTAGAAGTATTTTACTCAAGAACAAAGATCAAGCTCTAGAGTTTGTTTCAAGTGATGAACATCATCATGAAACTCTCATCATCAAGCTCTCATTTCTTTGAACTTCAAGGCCCATGGCCGAAAATGAGAAAGAAAAAGGAGAAGAAAAGAAGTTCTAAAAAGAATCAAGAGAAACTATGAACATAAAGCTAGAACAAGAACTTTAAAGAAAGAAGAACTTGAAAGAAAATCCCTACTTGGTGTGATGATCTTGAAAATGGAAGAAGATGAAGAAGATGAAGAACTTGAAGAACACTAGAACTTTGAGAGAAAAAGAAAAGCTTGAGTGCTCCTAAACTTAGCAAATGATCTAAAAGTGTTGCAAGCTTCCCAAGGCCATCTATTTATAGAGAAATGAAGCAAATGGAGGGTGTGAATGGGGGAGGGATTTTCGGCCACATGCATCAGAATTTGGGAGAAAAATATCTCTTACAAAGGCATGGTTGAAGGCATGGTGAGTTATGGGTTCAAGCATGGTGAGGTATGGTTCAAGGTATGGTTCAAGGCATGACTCAAGCATGGTTCTTTGAGTGAGAAATAAATCAACATGTGATGTAAATGGAGGTGAGAGTTTCGGCCATGTGCATCAGATTTGGGGGAGGATTAGTTTGCATTTTAAATGTGGTTTAGAGTTGTGTTTAGGTGTATCTTTGATTATGCTTAAGATTGAGAATTTGTAAGAAAGTGTTTAGGTGAGGAAATAGGTAATTAAGGTTGGCAAGACATAATTAGAGAGTGTTCTTGCATCATTAGTGAGTTATAAATTCATTTTAGTGTATAAATGTAACATCCTAATTTTTAACCCAATACTCTAGAACATATTTAGGTTAATCATTAGTCTGTTACTTCATAGTTCTCATTTAACTTTGAATTACTTAGCGGAAAATACGGGTAATTTTTTTTTTGAAATAAAAGTGAGAGCCGCGTGATGCGATAAGCGGTACACCATGTAAAGTGAAACAATTATCTCACAACATCATAACATGAGGCACAACATGAACATCACTGAATATCATCTCATATATATATAACTTGCCCACTTATAAGTGTGGGTCTTAATTTAGTACAAGGGAAATGCATAAAAGAAAGTACAACATAAGCATAAACATAATCTACTCCCCTACCCGAGTGCATCTAATGGGAAACCTTTAAACAAAAGAAGGTTTATCCCCATCTAAGTGGTGTGTGCTCTAACTCGGGCCATCCACGGCCTCCTACTGGCGACTATCTCGTGATCGAGGCAGATATCCGGGAAACTGGGCGAGCTCCTCGAGCGTGAAGAGGCGGAGCGGGGATCGAGTGTGAGCCCCGGGGTATGGCTGCATCTCCGGTCGTCGTGCACGCCTCGGCTGAGTCACGGTGGGCTCGCTATCCTCTCCAAAGTCCATAGGTATGGAGAGGGAAGATCCCTCGGAGGGTGCACAGGTTGCGAATCCTCGGAAGGATCCGTCTCGAAAGGGCGGACGAACGCAGAGCACATCTTTGGGGGTAGTCTCGAGCGGCGGATGTGGATGATGGGGTACGGCGAAGCCTCTCCTCTAGGGGACGTGTGCGCTCGAACACCAGGTCATCGCCAAAAGGTGAGACGGGGGAGAAACGATGGGAATGTATAGGGGGAGTGAAGGGTCGACCTATAAACATGAATACTCTAACCGTGCATCGACCCACAAAATGGAATGACCCGTGGTCCGGGTCATGGTGCACCTCCCATGTCGGCGTGTCCACGAACACCACGAATGTCGCCATCTGAAGACGTGACGGAAAGAGAGAGGTAGAGAGTGAGAATCTTGCTAAAGAATCCCAGTTAGGCCTCCTACTACCTAGGTGTCATCATCTACGTCCTCAGGAACCTTGGGTTTATTTATACAAAATGACTGAGCATGTATTAGGTTCATTTTAAACTTTAAAATATATTTTAGCCAAGGTCCATTCATTTTAGGATGATCTTAATGTCATGGATGCAACATATTAGAAAATGTATGCATGGCACTACCTAATGCACATACATAAAACATAACATCAAGCATCATCATTCTTGGTGGCATAAAGTGGCAATAGTAACATTCATATGGGACAAAACTTAGTGACATAATCATAATCATGAAACTTCTCTTCCTCATGGGCCACCCTAAAAGACAATCGAACTGGGGGTGCTCGGCCGTACCGGTGTCACCCAGACCGTGTCATACATCTAGGTTATGAGCTCATACCTTAACTAGTCGTCACTAGTTCTTACTTACCACTTAACGATAAGCGTATCATAAATCATAAATCCCGACGATCTGAGTACGGGTTAGGGGGCAAAACTCTGAGGGGTGCTTGGCCGAACCGGTGTCACCTAAGAGTGTAAAATGGTACCGATGTCACATGAGTTCTATGGAGGTGCTCGGCCGAACCGGTGTCATCCTAGAACCCATCTTAGTACCTTAATTTTCAAAATCTCTTTAAGTCCCCAAATTTGTCGGAAATTCAAGACAACGGTCATTACACCGAATTTCCTTCCAAATTTGCTTTATGCCACATAAACATATAACCTCATAAATTCCTCATATGAATAACATCATCATCATTAGCATACTTCATGCATCATCATAAAACATCCAAACGCTTACCCTTACGGTAGCTTATGCTTTGACCCTTACGGGTCTTAATCTTGAGATACAGTTCTCTACATCCGTCATTCATATTTTAAGCACCTAAGGCTCCTAATTAAACATCATTCATAAACCTCTCATTTTACTTTTAAATCTGAATAGCATAGGGTGGAAATCCTAACATGTGAAGATGGGGTTCTAGAACTTACGTTTTAGACCCTTTCTTGGTTCCGTTTTCGCCGAAGGCGCTATATATTAAATCTAAATCAATTATGAGGCATTCCTATGCTTAAGGACTAATTATTAATCACATTTATCATGTTGTAAGGGTGCTGGACAGAATCCAGAAAAGTAAACGCTCTAAGAGTTCTAAACTTGCACTTTTACGGTTTTCTAGTTACTAGTTTTCCTATAGGTGCTAGAATTCGATTCTAATCCAAATGATACCAAGTTTTTCATGTCTAAACAATCTAAATCTGATTATGTTCCCATTAAAACAGTTTGGATTAGTTCCATAAACAAATGGGTCAAAACTATGTTAAATTCTAGCTTTACGGGATTTCTAGTTAGCTAGTTTCTTACCTATCATGCATAGGATCGCTTCTACATCATCACATGATATTTTCACACATTCCAACACATCAAAACATCATCATACAGCATCACACTCATCACATCAGAACCGAAAACATTTAACTTAAATGAGAGAGTTAATTTGACATTTCTAGGTACATAAGTTAACTAGTTTCTCTTGGAATCAATCTAGAACTTCTAAAACTCTTTGCAAAACATTTTAATTCATCAAGAGGCTAAGTGAAGCCTTAGGTCACTGACCAAAACATATTCCATCCCCTAAAAGATAATAAAATCATAACTTGTGATGACATAACCTTATAAAGATTTGTAAAGCTTTAAGGAAAACTTAAAACATAGACTATTGGTCCTAGTAGCTAGATGAAAACTCATTGCAAGTCCATCATCACTACTTGGCCGAAATTATGCATTCAAGGAATACATTCACATTTAACTTTATCTTGGAATGAAATGGGCAAGTCTTTGAGCTCTAGGTTCTTAAGTTACGACATAAACTAAACGTGCTCATGCTTTTCATTTTGAATCTTGCTTACAAAGTAAAGTGATGACTTAAATTTAAATATGCAAGGCATAAACTTAAACGTGCAATCTTGAAAGTAAATATGCGAGGCATAAATTTAGACGTGCAATCTTGTAGGTAAATATGCATGGTTCAATTCTTTATTTTAGTGCTCTTGGCCCAACAACAATCGACTTTAAGGCCGAAATAGATAGGCATTCGAGAAATTAATTAGGTGATAATGCAAGTTCAATTCTTTATTTTAGTGCTCTAGGCCCAACAACAATCGACTTTAAGGCCGAAATAGAAAGGCTTCGAGAATTAAATCAAGTGATGATACAAGTTCCATTTTAATCTTTATGTTCTTAGGTGATAGCTAGAAAGCAAAGATGCATAACAAGAATGTAAATATGGATGTAAGCATAAAATAAATTATGCAAGTTCATTTTATCTTTCTAGAGCTCTTAACAAGACTTTAAAGGAATTTAAACCATAACCCAAACTCATCCAAACAAGGTAAAGTCAAGCTTAGAGTTCTTTAAAACTTAACATAATATTTTTAGGAAATCAAACCATGAAGCTTAGAAAAATTTAAGGAAATGGCCGAAATCTTCAAGAAGAAAAAGGAACATTTTAAAACTCTAGAGTTCATGATCTTGATGATATATTAACACCAACATCATGAGTCCTCATCATTGAGTTCATAGAGCCATTTTAAAACATCATTAAAGCTAAAGTTCTCAAGAGTTCAAGGAAGGAAAAACTAGAAACATTTTTGCTTAAGAACAAAGATCAAGCTCTAGAGTTTGTTTCAAGTGATGAACATCATCATGAAACTCTCATCATCAAGCTCTCATTCCTTTGTTCTCTAAGGCCTATGGCCGAAAATGGGAAGGAACAAGGAGAAGAAAAGAAGTTCTAAAAAGAATCAAGAGAAACTATCAACATAAAGCTTAGAACAAGAACTTTAAAGAAAGGAATACTTGAAAGAAAATCCCTACTTGGTGTGATGAACTTGAAAATGGAAGAAGAAGATGAAGATGATGAAGAACTTTGAAGAGCTTGAAGAACTTGAAGAACACTAGAACTTTGAGAGAAAAGAAAAGCTTTGAGTGTTTCCTAAACTTAGCAAATGATCTAAAAGTGGTGCAAGCTCCTCAAGGCATTCTATTTATAGAGAAATAAAACAAATGGAGGGTGTGAATGGGCTGATGTATTTTCGGCCAAGAGGTGCAGAATTGGAGGGTTCCATGTGTTCCATGAGGTGAGATATTGTGTTCTTGAGGCATGGTGAGGTATGGCTTAAGGTATGGTGAGGTATGGTTCAAGGTATGGCCTCAAGCATGGTTCTTTGAGTGAGAAACAATTTAATAGGTGGTCAAAGGAGGATTGTGCTGGCCGAAACTTCATCATCCATGGGGGAGGTTTCTTTGCATTTTAATTGTGGTTTAGAGTTGTGTTTAGGTGTATCTTTGATTATGCTTAAGATTAGGAATTTGTAAGAAAGTGTTTAGGTAAGGTAAATGGGTAATTAAGGTGGTCTAGACATAATTAAGGAGTGGTCTTGCACCATTAGAGAGTTAAATCCTCAATTTAGAGTCTAAACAACTCTAGACACATTTCCTTGATTTAAGGAATTGGAGAGAAAACACTATTCAAGATTCCAAGACTAGGAGTCTTGAGTTCTAAAAAGGGATTTAAGTTTAATCTAAGCAATTTTAGGTTCTAATTAACTTTAATAAATTATTTTGACTCTAGATTAATTAGGGAAATAAATTAATCTTCGTTTAGAGCCTAATATTGCTTAGGTTTGCTTAATTACGTCATTAAGCTCAAAAGCACTATTCTAGGGGCAAAATCGTAATTTTGCACTAAAACTGCCCGGGACCACCGGGACTTGAATAGAGACCTCTAGACACATGAAAACATGTTTTTAAACCTCTGGGGAAAGTTCCGGGCTCAAACGGCACCTTTACCCGCGTAAAAACGCTATAGGGGTATTTTGGTCATTTTGACCAAAGCTCAAGGAAAACGAAATTTTCGCTTCCGAAAGCATTCAAGGGCCATTTAATCCCCTTCAAACATTGAGTTGACCCTTCGAGGATGACCGAGTTGGTTACCCTCGAGTTCGGGTCAGGAAATGACCTTAGGGGCATTTTGGTCATTTCCCTCGGACAGAGAAATCGGGGTGTTACAATAAACAATTCTAGACACAATTCCTTGATTTAAGGAATTGGAGAGAGAAAACACTATTCAAGATTCCAAGACTAGGAATCTTGAATTCTAAAAAGGGATTTAAGTTTAATCTAAGCAATTTTAGGTTCTAATTAACTTTAATAAATTATTTTGACTCTAGATTAATTAGGAAAATTAATTAATCTTCGTTTAGAGCCTAATATTGTTTAGGTTTGCTTAATTACATCATTAAGCTCAAAAACACTATTCTAGGGGCAAAACCGTAATTTTACACTAAAACTGCCTAGGACCACCGGGACTTGAACAGAAACCTCTAGACATATGAAAACATGTTTTTAAACCTCTGGGGAAAGTTTCGGGCTTAAACGGCACTTCTACCCGCGTAAAAACGCTATAAGGGTATTTTGGTCATTTCGACCCGAAACTGCGGAAAACGAGATTTTCGCTTCCGGAAGCATTCAAAGGCCATTCAATCCCCTTCAAACATTGAGTTAACCCTTCGAGGATGACCGAGTTGGTTACCCTCGACGTCGTCGAAATGACCTCAGGGGCATTTTGGTCATTTCCCTCAGGGGCATTTTGGTCATTTCCCTCAAACAGAAAAATCGGGGTGTTACAAACTCCGCCAAAATATAATTATTTATTAGAAACAGTGCAAATAGCCATGAATTTATCCAATGATGTATGATAAGGATGAAATACAAATCCACCATTTATAAACCAATTAAGCATAAACAAGATCCAAAATGCCTACAGTTATAAAGGAAAACGGGTGCATAAATGCAACCCATCAGTCAACTTGTTAGAATTATATGAATTCAGAGTTTTCAGATTATTCGGTTTATATGTAGAGAAACAAATAATGACTTAATGGCCATAAGATCGTTAGCCTTGATACCAACTTATCCGCCAGAGGATTCGCCCCTTCAAAGTATTCAAAGAATGGAACCTAATTAGGTGTTCGCTTTATGAGACCTCGTTACATGTCCTTTAGAGCTCAAACACTATAAAAAATTATGTAAATTATGGCGGTTTAATTAAGGCGGTCCTTTAAAATTGGTTTAATATACTATTAACTACGATAGTTTTAAGAACCGCCATAATTATAATGAAAAAAGTGGCAACCATAGTGAGTAATGGTGGGTGATAACCACCCCAATACTCCAATAATTTTTATAAAAATGATATTTAGTTTGCTTGTGGGTTAAGAACCACACTAAAATGTTTTTCCTGCTATAATCTTAGCTTTTTTCATAAATGTGGCGGACTAGTGCCTAATTTTATTTTGTTTATTCTTAAAAATAATATTCCTATGCACTTGAAAAGAAAAAACAATCTTCCTAACCCAATTCTACACAACTCTTCCTACCCTGACCTTTCCAAGGTGCCTCTTTCTCTCCTTCTCCTTTACTTTACCACTTCATTGTAAAGAATCCAATCGCAAAGCGAGAAAGAGAAGTGGGAGAAAAAGAAGATGGAACCACCACTGCGATACATGATTCCATCTACCTCCAAGACCCTACTGCCAGCAAGTCTCGCTACCTGCGCTGCTCCAATGCTGAGAACTCTGACCCTCTACTTCCTCCATCGTCATCTTCATCAATGGCCACAGTGAAAGCCACCATGCCTCGCCCTCAAGGAATGCATCCAATAACTTATCAACAACAAATAGATCCTCATTTTTTTTTCTCTTTTCTATTAATAGAGGAGAGAGGGGTTAACCTGAGTGGAGGCTAGAAGCAACAAATTCTAGTTGAATCATTCCCAATCCTCTGCTTGGAAAAGATAGCCCAGGATCATAAAAATAGCATTTTGGTCTCTCTTTTTTTTGGCTAATTTATTTGTTCATTATTCATCTTATTCCATGTTCTTATTCAATTGTTGATTCTGTCATTACTGCCATCTTGTTCTAGCTTATTAAAAAATAGTATGGATGGAATAAAGTATATCTATATTACAGTTATTCAATTGTTGTTTATGTTGATAACGCCATTACTTCTATATTGTAGTATTCAACTATTGTTTTTATAATTAATTACATTTTATTTCTCTATTATAGCCGATGTCAGATGGTGAAATCCTACAAGCTGCTCCTTATCACAATCTGTTGACCTCAAGCAAAAAATTTCAGGACTTTGTCAATGCTCAAAGAGATTACTGGTTCTGACTGGCTCCTAGATGTTACTTCTTCCCAGAGATATTCAAATTTTACTATAGAGATAAGGAAATCAAATGTGCAGAAGCAATTTAAAGCATCAAAAGGAGATCAATTGATAAAGGAAGAAGATAGAGAAAAAGGAAACTAAGGGTTCAAGCCTTGCTTACAATATCTAAACCAAAACAAAGGATATATAAACTTCTCTGTTACTGTCCTTTCTTAGCTCTATGTTTGATTTAGAAAACTACTTTGTTTTATCATATGCACTCTTAATGGTTGCAATTACAGGTCAAGAAAAAAAAATGATGTGGATACTTAAAGATTTATGGCTGTAAAAGGGGAACATTCAAAAGAATTCAACATGCCTTTCAAAGTTGATCTTGAAGTTCAAGTGTAACACCCTAAAATTTAACTCAGTACACCTAAGATGTATTCAAGTTAATTATTAGTTATTACTCTTTTGTTTCAGTTCTTAATTCTGGTTTTAGAAAATACTTAGAAAAATATAGGTAAAATTTTTTTTCTTTTTTATTTTTGGAATGAAAAACAAAAATGTGAACCATACGCACGCATAAAGTAAACTACATCATTGCCTTGCAAATAATTAGAAGGGGAATCACAACATATCAAAAGGAACATAAAACCATAAATGAAACAACATCACAGTTAGATGTATAAATAGTTATACCATACACCAAACAAGTAGTAGTAGCATTAATACAGTCATCCGTGCATAACATGAAGAAACATAAAGAAAATGCATCTGAATCCCCTAACTACAAAAGTGCATTTAAAATGCATAACCTCTAAAAGCAAAAGAAGGTTGTCCTAAACATGTACGGGTGTGTGCACTAGAGTCAGCTGCCAGCTCCTACTCCTGCCCATCAAAAGAAGGTACATAACTAACCGACTGAGCCAGCTCAGCCGGGGTGGCTAAGCGATGAAAAGGTCGGGCATGTTCTCCACGACCGGGTACCATCCTCACCTTGCCTCCTTAAAGTGGCTACGTCACAATAGCCTCGCTACCTAACTCTATGGGTATGGTGGGGGGAGGAACCCATGGATGGGATGTTTGTCTTAAAAGGGTCGGTCTCAGAAAAAGCCATGGGTGAACGGGGAACATACTCCGGGCAATCTCAGACGGCAGAGGCAGCAGCGGGGGTACGACGGATACGCTCTCCTTGGGGGCGTGTTTGCTCGAAGAGTAGGTCATCGGCAAAAGGCGAGGTCGGCGAGAATCAGAAGCTAGTAACCGGCTGAGCAAAAGGGCGATCCAGAAATACAAATAGACAGACTGAACAATGACCAATGAAGTGATAGACTGGTGCATGGCGTCAAAATGCAATTCCTAAGTTGGTGCATCAACATAGATCACGAAGGCTACCATCGTCCTCTGAAGACGTGATGAAAAGAAAAGATAGAGGGAGTGAGAAACTTGATAAAGAATCTCAGTAAGGTATTCTCCTATCTTGGTATCATTGTCTATGTCCTTAAGAACCTCGGGTTTTTTTATAAAAAGATGAACATGCATAAAGTTCAATTTTAAGGTTCTAAAGTACCATTTACCGAGGCCCATTCATTTTAGTATGCATCTTAGATGTCATGAATATAACATACCTTATCATGCATGGCAATGCAAGGTACAATCTACTAATTCTAATCATAAGAGATGCTTATGGATCATAACAATTATAACATGACTTTCTTCCATTTATCTTTTAGGTGATTTAGATTTATTCTTTCTCTCATTTAGGGCCACCCTATTTCTCTCACCTTTTGAGAGTTCTAGGTTATGAGCTCATACCTCACTAGTCGTTACTAGCATAATCTTATTCTATGATAAGTTAACACCCAACTCTTAGAGTACAGGATAGGGGGCAATAGGATCACCTTTCATAACCTTTAATTCGGGGAGTCCAAAGGATCATTTCCTTATTGGATCACCTCCCATAACCTTTAATTCGAGGAGCCTAGAGGATAATTTCCACATTTTTTATGTCACCTTTATATTAGCATATTATGTTAAGATGCAAAAACATAACCATATCATATACTTTTCTCATGCTCTTCACATTAATTGAACATATGCAACTTTGAAACATTTCAAATGAAATCATGGCATACCATATCAATTCTCACAATCAAATAACTAAACATGTAGGGCATCAATTTCACATAATTTTCAAGCATATGGAAAATCACAACATTTTACAGGATAAGTACTTTCTTTACTTCATAAACGGTTTAACCTCTAAATCGGGTAAACCCAACTTTTATATTTTTTGTCTTATGCATCTAAGGGATCAAATACAAGAATTCTCATTTATTATTAACCTAAGAGCATCAATAAGCAAATCTGGATAGATTTGAAATAAAAATGAAATGAACCTTTTCGATGTTCTTGTGACATACGTTTTTGACTCTTTTTCATTACCAGTTTTTCCTATGATGCTAGAATTAATTTCTAAGCCAATTATCGATGACTCCTATATATTCGCTAAGTGTTAAATGTCATTTTTACTTAAGTATCACATGCTATAACAGAAAGTATATTTTCATTTTAAAGAGTCCTAGAATTTACATTTTTCGATTCTTTCTAGTTACTTGACTTTTAACTATCACCAATGATTAGCATACCCATTAATAACAATTTTTGCATGTTAAGAGCACTCCAAACAACATACATCAATTCTGGAAAGTTTTGAACTGAAACCAAAGTTTAATTTCCTAAGAGCATACAAAATTATGAAGCAAGCATTTCTAGTAACTAGTCTTTCTTAGAATTATTTCTAGATCAAGGAATGCCCTTATAATCAATTCTTATCCTTATGGTAACAAAATTAATAACCTTAGATCAGTAGCATAATTAGAGAGCTTAATAAAAGGATGTTTACATTTAGTAAGACATATATATTCCATGAGTCAAAGTTTTCGTGTAAGTCGAAAGGATGAGTCTTGAGCACTAGATTAATTAAGTGATGGCATAAATTTAAACATGCAATGCAAGCTTCATTTTTAATTTTGGCATTATAAGGTGGTGACAAGAGAAACATAAATAGTGATATGCAATGATTGAATATAAATATAAAATGCAAACTCTAGTTTTAATCTTTAAGTTTAGGTGACGGCTTGAGAAGGAAACATGCTAAGCAAGGAAATGTAAATATGAATACAAGTCCAATTCTTTATTTCAGTGCTCTAGGCCCCTTAGAGTATTCACTCTAAATCAACAATCAACTTTAAGGTTGAAATAGGTAGGCTTCGAGTTAATTATTTAGGTGATAGCAAGGAAATATAAATATGAATGCAAAGCTTGAATATAAATATGAAAATGCAAGCTCTATTTTTAATCTTTAAGTTTAGGTGATGACTTGAAAAGTAAACATGCTAGACAAGAAATGTAAATATGAATGCAAGTTCAATTCTTTATTTTAGTACTCTAGGCCCCTTAAAGTATTCACTCTAAATCAACAATCAACTTTAAGGTTGAAATAGGTAGGCTTTGAGATTAATTATTTAGGTGATAACATAAATGTAAATATGAGATGCAAGGACTTGAAATATAAATATGAATTCACTCAATTTATTATCTGTTTGAGTCCTAGGCTCAAGACTACTATTTAACTCTTCAAAACATTATATCTTTATTTGCTAAAAACTCTTAAAAGTGAAACCTTCAAGCTTTAGAGGTCAAATAAATGATGGTCTTATAACCAACACCCAAGATCCTCATCATCAAGCCATGGTTTCTCCAATATGTAGGCCATCAAGGCTGAAAATAAAGAGAGGAAAAGGAAAATAAAGAACTGAAAATAAAGAAAAGGAAGGAAGAATCAACATTATAACATCTCAAACCAAGAGTAAAATAAAAGAGAAGAATAGAAATCTTTAAAGCAACTATCTACCAAAGGTATTTTTCTTTGAAAAGAGAAAGGCTTGGTCTTGGAAATGAGATGAGAAGAACAAATCTTCCTTGGTACTTTAATGGTGGTTTCGGCCAAGAAGGAGAAAAAGGAAGGAATTTGTGTTTTTGGTTTAAACTTGGAAGTGGAGGATTTATGTGTTTAAGGGAGTATCTATGGTAGTTGTGTGGTGGCTCTTGGAAGATTGGAGAAGAAGAATTCTTGAGCTTAAAGAAAGAAAGCTTGAGGTTGCAAGTTTGAACAAGTGTTCTTGCAAGTTTCCTTGGGTGCCTATTTATAGAAAAAATGAAACACATGGGGGTGAATTGGGGGGAGGTGGCTGGCGGCCTCTTGGAAAGAAAAGGAGAGAAAAATATCTCTTTTCAAGGCAGGACTTTGGGTATGGCTAGGTATAGTTCAAGGCATGGCTAGGTATGGTTCTTTGAGTGTGCAAAATTTCAACATGTGATGGAATGAATAGAGGAGGGTGTGGCCGGTTTCATTAAGGGGCTTAGGGGGAGATTTTATTATTTCATTTGTGTTATGACATGGTTTAGGAAATAGGTTTGATTAGGTAATTGATTAGGAATTATGATTAGGTATTTTGGTGAGAAAGTAAATGATCAAGGCTACTCAGGACAAGGTTAAGGAGTGTTCTTGCTTGATTAATGCAAATCCACCATTATTAGGGAGGAATCTCATCATGTGACCATTTCCATAATTTAAGGAAATTGAAATAGGGATTTTACTATTCATGAAAATGTGACATAAAGTCTTAAATCAAGAAAAAGATTTTGAATTTCTCTAAGCAATCTTATGTTCTAATTATCCTCAATTAATTATTTTGACTCTGGATTAGTAATTAGAATTTACTAATCTTTAATTGGAGCCTAATATTGCTTAGGTTTCATTAATCGTATCATTAGGCCCAAGATGCACTGGTCGGGGGCAAAATGGTAATTTTCTACAAAAAACCTCCCGGGACTATCCGGGCTCAACCAGATGTTAAACATCACTTAAAAACATCATTTCAAACTTTTGGGTGAAGTCTAGGCTCATTTGGCAATGTTCAAAAGTGTTGACATTCTATGTTTCAGGTGAAAAGAAGAGAAAGAAGACTCTAAGTACTATTCTGAATGTATAAGATTTGATATGACATAATATAAAAAATAAAAGCACTCACATGTAAACCTTATTTATTCTAAAAATTGGGTCAAATACTAGTGTAGTAAGTACTAGTACAAAATTGGCCTAATAATTCTACTAACATAATTAGAATCCTAATATTCTAACATAAAAGTTGATAAAAATATTAAGAGGAAAACTCATGTTCTTGGATGTTGAAAAAATGAGACTTTGTTTTTTAATGAGATTAATTGGGCCCTTGGATAAAGAGCACATAGCTAAGTTGTAGAGCATTATCCTAGTTAACATGAATTACAAAACCTTTAAATGACCATTTTTCTACTTAAATCCTAGCCTAATCTCCTTTGAACAGTTGAAATATTTAAGAATGGATGTTTTAGGGCACTTCACAAGGAAATTATTTTTGTAAATTCAAAACCATCTATCATTTCTCTTTAGAATTACCTGACCATAATAAATAATTTGATTATACTAAGCATGAAACTTGGTACATACATTTTCAATGCATTCTCTATGTGGCGAAGTTGTCAATGGTGGATGGCAGCTCATGATGGTAGACCAAAAATCCTCCATTTATGCCTGCCATAAGACCACCATGGCTGCCATAAGACCACCATGGCTGCCATAATTTACAAATCTTCTCATGGGGGGTAGGGCCCAAAATTCGGCACGCCATGGCCACCATTTGACAACACTGCTATTTGGTGTTATCTAACTTAGCCTTCTAAGCAATTGTAGCTTGAAGTTGATAGGGAAGTATTTGCACAGGTAGTTAGACAATTTTACATGTTCTAATTACATATCAACATGCTGTGAGTCTAAGCACTTTTACTATTAAGAAACATGTATTTGATGTACCAAGACATAAGCTATTTTGACAACATTGACTTTCAAGCTAATTGCAGTCAAACCATGACTAATAGCATGTGATACTTACTGAAGCAAGTTGAATATTTGGAAGCTTTGTGATCATTACCTTCCTTAATTACTTGTTTGGTGACCTTCTCTTAAAGGACTTGATGTAACGCTCTGATTTTTCCCGTGTACAAATAACTAAAATGCCCTTGAGGTCATTTTACTAGGAAAATAAGGATTGTCGGCCCCGGCCATCCTCCAGGGAATGTTTTGATGTTGAAGGGGGATTATGTGTGTTATGTGTGCTAATAGAGCAGAAGAATCTCATTTTTGAGTTCCGATGTGCAAAATGACCAAAATGCCTCTGTGGCTAATTAACACAGAGGTGAAAATCTCATTTTCTGGACTTTCGACACAAGATGATGAAAATGCTCCTGGGTGTTTTTGCACGGGATTTAGTGCCGACTGAGCCGAAAAGATTTCTCAGGAGTTTGAAATGTTTTTTTTACGAAATGCTTGATGTTTGGATGAGTCCGGATGGTCCCAGAGAATTTTGGTGTGAAATGACCTTTTTATCCCTATATTAGCGCATAATGAGCTTAATTAAACGATAAAGGAAATATACGTGATATTAGGCTCTAATTAAAGGTAATTTAATTTTAATAGTTAATCTAGAATCAAAACAATTAATTGAGAATAATTATGACCTAAGATTACTTAGAGAAACTCAAAGAAACACCATACCCATGCCTATACCTAGCCATTCCTACACCATACCCATGCCCATACCTAGCCATTCCATGTGATGATGCACTTAGAAGAGATGTTTTTCCTCCCCCCAAAATTACCATCATATTTATTTTATTTCCAACCCAAAAACTTCATTGTTTACTATTCACTTTTTTGGAGAAGCACTTATGTCCAAAAAAGTGATCATAAACTCTCTCAACTTCAAAGCTTTCTTTCTACTCTTCCAACCTCAAGAAACTTCTTCCACCACCTTGAACCACCACACCACCACCTCCTAAATACACAACCTTTCTACCCTTAAGCCTATCCTCACAAGAAAACCATTTCCTTCCTTTCTTTCCCCCTTGGCCAAAACCATCTGACCTTCAAGAGAAGATTTTGTCTTCTTATTTTAGCTCCAAGAACCAAGCTTTCTTCCTTCCATCAAAGACTACATCCTTGGTAGGGGTTTGTTTTTCAAAAGCTTTAACTTTTATGTTGATGTTTTGGAATGAAAAGTTATAGTTTCTCTTAGTTCAAACTCTTTTCTCTCTTTTTATTTTTGGCTATAATGCTTGGTTAGAAAGGAAAAGTTTTAGCTTGGTGATGAAGTTTCAAGATAATGGTCTTATGGTTATCATTTGAGAAATCTCTAAAGCTTGAAACTTAGTTTTGATCTTAATACATTTCGGTTTTTCCTTTCCTTTTCTTTTGATCATGGTTTCGGTTTCCTTTCCTTTTTCCTTTGAATAGATTTCAGTTCCTTTTTCCTTGCTTTGCTTTTGATTCTCAAGAAAGGTTGTTATTTATTTTGATCCCTTGATCCATTTCCTTGAGCTTGATGATGATGTTCAAACCATAAGGTTTCGTTGAAACCTTGATACAAAGAACTCTAAAGCTCACTTTGTCTTGTTAAGATATGTGTTGGGTTAAGGTTTATATTCCTTTAAAGTCTTGTATGAGCTCTAGTAAAGAATAAAATGAACTTGCATCCATGTTTAAGTTTATGCTATGCATATCATGTTTGCTTTTCCTTGTCATCACTAAGATCTAAAGAATAAAGAAATGAACTTGCATTCTCATGTTTATATTCCAAGCTTTGCATTTCATGTTTATATTTCTAGTCATCACCTAAACTTTAAAAATCATAATGAGCTTGCATCTCATATTTATTTTTATGCTCTCACTTTACTTTTATAATGAAGAGTAAAGACAAAGTGCGTAGCATGTTTAAGTTTATATTATCACCTAAAGATCCTGGAGCTCAAAGACTTGCCCTTTCTATCTCAAGTAAAGTTTGGAAAATGGAAGCATCCTAAGAATGCTATTTTCAGCCATGTGATGAGGATGGGCTTTGCATAAGCTTCATCTAGTCACAAGGACTAACAAACTATGTCTTAAGATTTTCTTAAGCATAGAAAAGCTCAAAGAATACATTGAGTGTGATTTTACGTTTTAAAACTCGTTCAAGAATGATTTAAAATAGCTACTTCCCTAGGCTTATATTTTTATGATTTTAATGAAATAAATTAGTTTCTAAAAGAGTTTTGAGCCTCTAAAATGATTCCAAGGGAAACCAGTGACTTATATGCACTTGAAATGTAATTTTATGTGATTATATGAGATATATGTTTCGGCCACTACCTTGGATTTATGACCACTGTATGATGCTATTTTAATGTGTTAGAATGTGTAAAAATTATGTTTGAGTGAAGGAAAAATTATTTGGTGAGTGTTAGGAACAACTAGTAAGTGGATAAGATGTAAAATATGAGTTTTAGATCCCTTAGAATTTAAGATATAGCTACTATTTTAGGATGAGTAAGATTAGAGATAAAATTGTTTTTGAAGTGTTTAGAAGTGTAGGATTAATTCCTAAAGGCAGTAACAATTAGTTTTAGTACCTTAGGAAAAGCTAAAACTTAGAAAGGGTTAAGGATGTGACTTCTAGAACCCCGTAATTGAAGTTTAATATTTCTGTTCAAACTGCGTGATGCTGTTTGGTACTGTTCATGAGCATAAAAATTAGTGAGAATTATTAGTTATGATCCCTTAGGTGCATAAAAGAACTCACTTGGATGCTAGGTTAATTAGATCGTAAGTTTAAGACCCGTAAGGATCAAAAGCATAAAATACTATAAGATAGGGGAGGCAATGAGAGTTAGTATTTCAAGTGTATGATTGTTTATATGACTTGCTAAGCATAGCAATTGCATTAGCTGAGCCCAGCCCCTTACTCTGGTATTCTGGGTAGGAGCATGTTTATTGCTTTGCGAAAGTGCTGATGGTGTGTGCATAAGAATATATGAATATAAGACATGAGTCTTGTGTAAATTGCGGCATGCTATAATGATAAAGAATTTATAAGCATGAAGTGTTAAGTGATATGTCATGTTGATATTCAAGAACATGTGTTTATGTTGCATTCATGCATAGCATGCCGAGACACATTTCTCCTGCTATGGTGAGGAGAAAGCAAAACCATGGAGGGTATGGACATCAAGCCTGTTAAAGCAGACAATATTATTGTGCACTAGATGCCAGTAGATGCGTTTCGAAGAAGAAATGATCCTCTAGACTCCCCAAACTAAAGGTTATGAGAGGTGATCCAATAAGGAAGTAAGACTCCCCAAACTAAAGGTTATGAGAGGTGATCCAATAAGGAAGTGATGTGTTATCCCTTCTATTACCCCATATTAAATCTAGCGACGGCTAGTTAGGTTTAGCTCATCCTAGGCGATCGGTGAGGTAGAGTTTTGGTGGCTATTATAAAATTGCTGGGGAAGTTGAGATGGTTGGCTTAGGATGGTTACTTAAGAGGGTGGTTATTATGAAAAGAACTTAAGAGTTCAGTTATGAGAAAGCAAAGCAAAGGTGCATATGCATATTTTATCTCATTCTCCCATCAGTGCATTTAATCATGTGATATGTGCTAAGTGACTCTAGTCCTCTAAATTTTTCTATGCTTATATACTTAGCATTATGTTGAGTTATAAATTTGTATGCTTGTGCTAATTGCTTGTGTTACTTATGCCCCTGAGGTATTGTCATGCATACATGAGATAATTGTTGCATTCATGACATTAAGACCCATGCTAAAAGACCCACTTTGGATAAATAGATTTGAGAAGTTTAAAACTGAACCTTATGCATACACACCCCTTTCATAATGAAAACCGAAGTGGCTGGGAATGATGATGACGACACTTGTGTTAGAGTAGGGAAGCCCTATTAAGAATCTTGAATAAGTTTCTTATCCCTATCTTTTCTTCTGTGTCGTCTCCAAACAAGGGTAATGGTGTTGCTCATAATCTTCCATGAGGCATGGACGTGGGAGATATGCTACAAACAAGATCAGAGGATCGTAGTGGATGTATGGAGATAGCTTTTCTTTGTCATCCTCTTATACTTTTGCGTAGCCTAGTCCTTTAATAGACTTGTAGTTGAGACTGGGCTAGTTTGGTGATAACCCTCTTTAGTTTTGGTTTAGCGTATGTGTAACCTTATTAGTGGATTTAATGTCTTTGGATGTCCTTTATGTATATGGGACGTCACTATTATGTTATAGATATGATACGATAGTTTGGTATGTGACTTGTTTGTTAAGCTATGGCTTTTATATATATATATATATATATATATATATATATATATATATATATATACTGATGAGGTTTATGTGATTTGCTATTATTATGCAAGTATTAATCGATATCTATATACCCACGTGGCTCGTATTTGGGTTTTAAAGTTCAAAAAAAAAATAGTCGTATTTTTATTACTCGTATTTTAAAAGATGAATAAGTCAATTTCTGAAACAAAGGCGTAGCAGCTAATAATTAACCGAAAATCCGACTCGAGCATATTAGGTTAAGAGTTAGGGTGTTACAGTTGTCATTTAAAACATATTGTATTAAAGCCTTTAGAAGGGTTCTGGAGCTAACAATCTCCCCCTTTTTGATGATGACAAACCAATTTGAAGAAAATCTTTTGAAGGGATATTGAATGAAATATTACAGAAAATGTAGCATGATAAATAATATTCTTTCAACTCATCATAGGATGTAAATTTCAAGTCATCCTTTTTCTTAAGGCATGATGTGTATAAGATCAAAACATTTTACATCCTTAAGTGACTTAAATTATAGCTATTTTGATTCTTCATGAAATCTTTGAAATAGCTCAGTATGCTTTCCGAGAGGTGTTAAAGCAGTATATATAAAAAAAGATATCATCTTTTAAGCCCACTTTACAATAATAGTTTGATTTTTAGTCATTAAAAGAGATTTTTGAAGGATCATGTGCTTGAATAATAGACAAGTAATACTTGTAATATTTTATCTTGATTAAAATGCTTGTTCAGCACATCTTTATCCAAACTTATTTTTTGAAACATATGCTCATATTTATATGAAAAGGAAACCTCAAAGCATGTGAATGGGGAAAGCAAGAAAAAAAACACACTACAAAAAATCATGTTTATTGTCGCTGATAAATTAGGGTGGTTCTCTAAAACCGCCCTAATATATAGTGAATTATGGCAGTTTTATTGACCGGAAAAATTTTAGGGAAAAAAATGGCGGCCTTCCAACAGCCCTAATGTTCCTCCATTTACACAATAAAAATGGAGGTTTGACACGTTGGGGTTCTATTCATCTCCCTTATTCACACAACTCTCATGGTCTCACTAATACAACCCTCCCTCCACCTAACCCCTTTCCTTCTCTGTCTAGCCACAATGCCACTGGCCCCCTACTGTCATCGTCTCGCCTCTTGGTGCGCCTTTCTTCCCTCTCCATCCTATTTCTATATCTGCGTCGATCATCCTGCAAGTGGAAATGTGCATGAGAAGGGGGGTTGAATCGTGCTTGCTTCATTTTATTTTTATAAAACATTTAAATCAAATACTATCAAGTATAAACTTGTGGTGCAGCGGAAACTTAGTAGTTCAGAAAGTAGATTTTTGAAGTATAAAATAAATAATATAATGGCAAGAACATAATTTCAACATTTGATGAATAATAAAGCATAACAAAGAAATATAAAGAAGATCAAAGAGAGGAAAATGAGACACAAATAATTTTATACTGGTTTGGTCAAAACTGCCTACATCCAACAGTCAACAAATGTTGAGCTTCTACTAATCATCTTTCTTAGACCAGAGAAAGAATAACTGGATAGTCTTTACATTAGTCTTCCCAAGCTCTCATTTGTGACCAACAAATAACCCCTGCTGCCACAAATTGAGTAGTGATTCACTAGCCTCTCCAAAAGGAACCTCCATTGCTGCTCTTCAATGGTCTCAATGACTGCAGCACTTTGGGTCTCGTACCCAGAAAAATCAAAGGTCCACTTAGCAAGGAGGGGCGCCTCTTTATGGCTGTATCAAATTTGTGCTCTGCGTTCCAACTGGTGAAGCAAAAGGTGCCATTGGCGGGCTGGATGATGGGTAAGGAAGTACCTAATACCTGAGGTTGCTTTCCTCTACCTGGATCAACCCCTGAAGCTATAGTACCGGAAAAAGAAGAAGTGTGCATGAATCCAGTCCAAAGAAAACAAAAAAGAAAAAGCTAAGACAACCCCAACATCAAAATCAGTAGTAAACAAATACAGTGCCAGAGGAAAACAAATAGGCAAAATACAAAGCAAAATAAAACAAAAATCATAGTACATTCCATAAAGAAGCAATTGGGCCAAAGTCATCAAGTAGCGAAGGTTGCACAACATGTACTAGCAATATTAATATTCAGTTTCTAACAGAATTCCAATACACGAATTTGGGTTGAGTGGGTAAAGAGGAACAACCAAAATACAAGCAATGGGTGTACTAGTGACTCATGAAAATAAGTGTAGAACAACACCAATGAAGAGGAAGTTTAGAGTCACTAAGCAAGCCCAAAGTTAAGTAAAAGAGACAAGAATTCAATAAGGCATTTTATCAAACATATGATATGCATAACTTTACCCACCCACAAATCACAACAATGTATGTGGAAGCCCTTCAAGAAAAGAAAAAAAAAAAGAAACAGGCATAGATCAGTATGGATGGATGAAAGAATTACACACCTGGAAGATATTGAAGGAAAATTGCAAGATTGAGGATGAAACCATGAAGGGGGTAGAGAGGCGTGCGAGTGTGTATGAGTGAAAAGTGAGGGGAACAGGAGTTTTTGGTGCTAATATAGCGCTTCATGGCCGCAGAAGACCGCCTTGGCAGTCTAAGACTGCCTGAGCGGTCATGTATAGGATCGCCTCCCTCAATTAGTGAAACGGTGCATTTTACTCAACCCCCTCATTTTTATTTTATTTCTTTTTTAAACTATGACCGCCTGGGCTGTCAAATACTACTGGGGCAGTCTCCAATGAGTGCAAAATTCCTGTTGATCTGCTACTGTATACCTGTGCACCCTGTAGACAAAATAAATATAAAACAAAATAAAATAAAATAAAATATGGGCAAAATAAATAAATGAAAGAGCCATAAAATGATTAAACTGTGGGTTGTCTCCTATCCAGTACTTCACTTTAATGTCCTTAAGTTCGACATTCAAGACCCTTATGCAGGGTAAATAGCCTGAGCTAGCTTAACTTCTACTTTACCCCCAAGGTCCATGGAAGCTTCATGGTACACCTTCAGCCGGCGCCCATTGACCTTAAAAATTGCCTTGGACTTGGGGTCCTCAATCTCTACAACACCAAAAAGATATACTTTTGTGACCTTGAAGGGTTCATCCCACCGAGACTTCAACTTCCCTGGTATCAATTTCAACTGCGAGTTGTAGAGTACCAGTTGCCCTTCATGGAACTTTTTCCTCAGGGTGTTCCGATCATGAAACACCTTGGTTCTCTCCTTGTATGAGCAAGAGTTCTCATAGGCCTCAAATCTTAACTCCTCCAACTCTTGCAGTTGCAAATTCTACGCTTTACCAGCCCCTCCCAAATCCATGTTGTACTGCTTAACAGCCCAATAAGCCTGATCCATCATCTCTACAAGCAAATGGCACGCCTTTCCAAAAACAAGCCTAAAGGGGCTCATTCCAATGGGAGTTTTGTAGGCAGTGCGATAAGCCCACAGAGCATCATGCAATGTTATACCCCAGTCCTTCTGATTGGGCTTTACAATTTTTTCTAGGATTCTCTTAATTTCTCGGTTAGACACTTCACCTTGCCTATTAGTTTTAGGGTGGTCAGGAATGGATACCTTATAAACAATCCCATATCTACGGAGCAAAGCTTCCATGCTCTAGTTACAAAAGTGAGTCCCCTGATCACTAATAATGGCCCTAGGTCATGCCAAACTTGCAGAAAATATAGGAACGAACAAAAGAGACAACTACGGAAGAATCATTAGTGCGGGTGGCAATTACCTCCACCCACTTTGACACATAGTCCATAACAAGAAGAATGTAAACATAGCCAAAGGAACCAGGAAAAGACCCATGAAATCAATACCCCAAATATCAAAAACTTCACAAAATTGTATGGGTTGTTAGGGCATCTCATTTCTCCAAGAGATATTCCCTATCCTCTGGCACTGTTCATAAGACTTACAGAAATTCTAGGCATCCCAGAACAAGGTGGGCCAGTAGAAACCCAAGTCTAATACTTTTCTAGTAGTGCATTGGGGCCCAAAGTGACCTCCACTCGCATAAGTGTGACAAAATCGGAGTATGGACTCGAATTCTTCCTGGGGCACACATCATCGGACTACTTGGTTGCCATAAATTTTCCAAAGATAAGGGTCATCCCACACATAATATTTGGTTTCACTTTTCAGCTTTGCAAATTGAGCTGGTGAAAAATGTGAAGGGCCCACTCTAGCAACCAAGTAGTTAATGATATCAGCATAACACAGGATAATAGACACACTCATTAGCTGCTCATCAGGAAAATTATCATTGAGCGGGTCTATTATCCGGGTCAAGGTGCTCAAGCCTACTTAGATGGTCTGCTACTAAGTTTTCAGCTCCACTTTTATCTTTAATATCCGATCAAATTCCTAGAGTAGTAGCAGCCATCTAATGAGCCTAGGCTTGGCTTCCTGTTTCCTTAACAAGTATTTGAGGGATGCATGGTCCGAGTACACCACCACCTTAAAGCCTAGCAAGTAAGAACGAAATTTATCCAAAGCAAAGACAATGGCTAGAAGCTCTTTCTCAATTGTAGTGTAGTTGGACTGTTCAACATCCAAAGTGCAAGAAGCATAGTAAAGAGCATGAGGAAGCTTACCCACGCACTATGTAAGAACAACGCCAACCACATGGTCAAAGGCATTGCACATAAGCTCAAATGGCTGGCTCCAGTCAAGTGGCTGAATGACTGGAGCAGTGGTCAAGGCCTTCTCCAACCTCTCAAATGCCTTACTACACCTATCATCAAAAATAAACTCAACATCCTTTTGCAGCAAGGAGGTGAGAGGTTAGGCAATCTTGCTAAAATCCTTAATGAACCTCCTGTAAAAACCTACATAACCAAGAAAAAAATGAATCTCTTGCACACATGCGAGGTGAGGCAAAGAGGCGATAACTTCTATCTTAGCAGGATCAACAACAATGCCCTTGCTAGAGACTACATGACCTAAAACTATACCTTGGTCTACCATAAAATGACACTTTTCAAAATTCAGAATAAGGTTGGTCTCAACACATCTCTGTAGCACTTTAGCTAAGCTACTCAAGCAAGAATCAAAAGAAAAAACAAAAATAGTAAAGTCATCCATAAATACCTCCATGCACTCCTCTAGCAGGTCAGCAAAAATGCTCATCATGCACCACTGAAAAGTAGTCGATGCGTTGCAAAGCCTAAAGGGCATCCGCCTATAAGCATTGGTGCCAAAAGGGTACGTGAAGGTGGTCTTCTCTTGGTCCTCTGAGGCAATATGAATCTGAAAGTACCCCGTGTAGCTATCCAATAAACAGTAATGAGACTTCCCTACCAACCTTTCCAACATCTGATCAATGAAAGGCAGGGGGTAGTGGTCCTTTCGGGTGGCCTGATTAAGCCTCTAGTAATCAATACAAACTCTCTAACTATTTTGCACCCGGGTTAGGACCAACACGCCTTTCTCATTTTTTACCACAATGATCTTTGACTTCTTGGGAACCACTTGCACCGGGCTCACGCACTCACTGGAGTAGATGATGCCGGCCTGTAAAAGCCTTGTCACCTCCTTCTTGACCACGTCAAGTATCAGCAGGTTGAGCTGACACTGTGGCTGTCAAACCGGCTTAGCTTCCTCCTCTAAAATATCCTATGCATATAGGTGGAGGGGCTAATGCTAGTGATATCATCCAAAGTTCAGCCAATGGCCCTCTTATGCCTCCTCAAAACTACAATCAAGTTATCTTCTTGGGTCCCAGAGAAGCAATTAGCTATGATGATCGGCAGTGCTTCACCCTCCTCCAGGAATGCATACTTGAGGTGGTATGGGAGGGGCTTTAGTTCTAGCCTTGCTGACTGTGTACCTGTTCCAATAGGCTTAGGCAATTCTAAAATAGCATAATCATCATATCCAGTGGGAGAAATAGATAATATAGGTTTAGAAATTAAAGTAGTCTCAGAAATAGAGGTGCTATTACTGAATGTATCAATGACAGGGCCTATGGCATTAGCTACCAAAAGTTTTATAGTTTTCTCAAAAAATTACCCTATCAAGGATGCATTAATAGTGGCACAATCCTTGCACAAATTGGTGGCACCATCACAATTAAAACATTCAAACTCGGGTACCACCCCTAACAACTCATCAAAATTCTCAATTAAGCCAATAAAAACCTCATCAATCAGGGAGTCAATAAGTGTAAAAGAGTAAAAGAGCTTTGGAATGGGTTCTTAAATAAGTGTAGGAGTTATCCAACAATTTGAGGTTTTCTTATTTTGTCTGGTTCATGTTATGATCTAAAAAAAAAACAATTGTGTTTATTTTTAAATACAATTGATGTGCATATTTGGTAGGTTTTTAATATATATATACACATATACTGGTTGATGAGAGGCAAAATGGAGTTCATTGGTGCTGAATTGTATCTCTTGGTGTAGCTTTGAATGTTTATTTGGAGTCATTCCTCATTGCTCTTTTAGTCTCTTAGGTTGATAGCTAGTTCCTTTCTTATATCCTCCTATACCTTAACCATGCTACAACCTGGAAAGTCCTTTGATCTTTATATGCATGTGTTTCAAATATTGATGTTAGAGACCTGTCAAGCTTATGGTAGTGTTAACATTCATGATGTGCTTTAAGTATGAATACAAGCCTAAACACTTGAGAGTTTGCCAAATGAGATTCTATTGCTCTTGGTTCATCTTTTAATTGGATTTGTCTTCTTGATTCACTTGAGATATTGAGAATGTGTTCATACATGTTCTGAATTCTTGTACATAAAGTGTTTGTTTCTTATTTTCGATAGTGCATTTTGAGGTAACTATAATTCAACTTTTGGATTTTGCCCAGGAGTGCAAAAGACTAAGTGTGGGGGAATTTGATAAACAAATTTTTAGGCATCTATTATGGTTTCATACTTGGCCTAATTGGTTCCTATATATGTTAAGTTTTGATGATTTAATTAAGTTTTGCATTATTGGACCTCATTGGATTTAATTGTTAAAACTTGGTTAATTTCGGATTTTACACTTACTATGACCTTTCTATCTTCCACAGATCCTTTTGGGCACTACAAATATCTGATTTAGATGATCTTGGTGTCTTTTGAAAGCTAAGACCAAGATCTATAGTTTTGGGTTTCAGAGGCTTCATCAAATTTGGTCCGATTCAAGGCTTAAATGGGCTTCCAACTTTGAGGAGCTAGTGCTTAAGTGGGTCCAAAACCTTCCCTCACATAATTGGGCATATCTCACTCATTCTTGGTCCAAATAAGCCATGTAATATGTCTCTGGAAAGCTTATCCAAAGAGGATCATCTTATCTAGATCAGATTTTAGAAATCAGGAATATTTGGATAGATTAAGTTAATGATAAGTGGGAATTCGGGTAGGGACATTTGATTGCCTTTAAGTTCTTAGTTTTTTCTGCAAACTTAGGAACAAGGAGAAGACTTGTATTTTCGTTTTTCCTTTCATCCTAAAGTGTGCATACAGAGAACTTTCCAATGGAGATGTCCATGGAAGGCTAAACTCCTTTCAATCCTTAATATCACAGATAACTGGTTTGAATTCGGAGTTCCTGTTGTACAAATCTCAAACTTTGTATGTATGCTTTCCTTTTCCAAACTTCAGTTTCGATTATGGATTTAATTATTGAACATGATCATGTTTGAATTATATTTGATCAGATATAGAATTGAATTCATCATTGAAATCAAAGTAAGGCTGAATAACCGATCGGTTATCTGAGTTAATCCAAACTGCATATAATTCGATGTTAATTTAAATTGCGATGGTAATTTAACGATTGTTGAGTGAAAACTGTATGATTATTTGGATTAACAAAGTAGCATTCAAATTTTAACTCTTTTGAACTGTGATGAATTCTATCAAGGATCGTGATGTCTAGGATTGATTCTTTGATCAATTGTATTTCATTCTGTTTCTATTCTACATTACTATAATTTTTGCTTTCTAAAAATCACAAATCCCCTTTGTTGTTATTTAACATTTGCAATTTGATAATATAGTTTATGTGTTTTTAGGAAGAATGATCTGAGTTAACTTACATTACAAATAAGGGGACTTAGACTATTTTGATAATGGGCACGACAAGTGCATATCAGTCTTGCAACTCGTTGTGGGAAGGGCAATGAAATGGGTCTTGTTACCTGCTCTTCTGCTTCTTTTGATGGGGTAGAGGCTCATGTTACTACACCTCTGGTTGATCTATCTCATCTTCCTTATTCTCAACCACAACCTGCTCTGAAGAACCAGCAACCTCAAGCAAAATTGTACCAGACCTCAAAGTAATAGCAGAAACATTCCCCTTGGGATTGGGAGTTGTCTATGAAGGAATGGTAGATGCACTTCTCTATTGGGATTGGGAATTCTCAAGCCTCACAATTGCATTCCCTATCTTTTGCATGACTTGTTCCTATTTCCTCTGTGTCTGAATCATTATTTTCATTATCTCTTGCCATAGTTCTTCTAAAGAGGCAGGAGGTGCAAGTAGTGCTGGAGGTTGCTGGGGGCTAGAAAGCTGTGGGATAGGTGGTAGGTGGAATACGGGCTCGCTGTGTTGCTGCTTCTACTGTGGTGGAACATATTTCTATTGTTGCTATTGAGGAGCATTGTTCCACCTGAACTTAGGGTGATCTCTCCAACCAAGGTTATAGGTGTTGCTGTATAGATTGTACATCTACTGTCCACCCTGATTTTGAAGCCTACCAGGAAATATGTTACTAGCTACCACTGAGGTAGGATCTTCCTGCAACTAAGGGCACATGTCTGAAGTGTATGATTCCCAGGAGTAGATGCCATATACCTATACTGTCTTAACTGGAGGAGCTTAATTTAATGCAATTTGTTATAAGAATTCTGTCAGCCCATCCAATTTCTTCTTACCTTGTTGCTCTCATTTGAAGAGAATTCACCCACCTGACGGGCACTACTGCCAACTCTAGACCCAAACTGCTGAGAGTTCTATGTCATGTTCTCAATCAAAAGTCTAGCTGTAGCAGGAGTCTTGTCAACTAAAGCACCCCCACTAGCAGCATCAATCATGCTCCTCTCCATAACCAGAAATCCCTCATAGAAATACTGAATGAGGAGCTGCTCTGAAATCTGATGCTGGGGGCAGCTAGCACACAATCTCTTGAACCTCTCCCAGTATACATAGAGAAACTCACCCTGCAACTACTAAATGCCATAAATGTCTTTTCTGATGGCAGCTGCTCTAGAAGCTGGGAAGAACTTCTCCAAAAATATGCACTTTACGCCAGCCCAGCTATCAACTATCCCATGGGGGATGTAAAAAACTAGTTTTTGGCAGCTCCTTCAAGGGAAAACAGGGAGGCTTTAAGCTTGATTTGGTCCTCTGTCCCCTTGAGGCTTCATCATCACACAAATAATATGGAACTGCTTGAGGTGTTTGAGTGGATTTTCCCCAGATAACCCATGGAACTTGGGTAGATGGTGCAAGAGTCCTGATTTTAGCTCAAAGTCACCTCCCTGTTCGGGGTAAATAATCCCTAAAGGTTGGTAATTCAAGTCTTGGGCAGCGAGCTTCTTTAAGGTCCTGTTATATTCACCCATGTTACCTGAAACACTAGCAGTTGGATCAGAAAGTTCAGGAGAATAAAAAGAAGAATTATTAAATTCCCTAGTTGTATCAGAAGAAGAGGGGTTGCCTGAAAAATTAACTCTTTCCCTCGCGACCTTCCTAAGCCTTTTGGCAGTTTTCTCAATCTCCGAGTTAGTCGGTAGGTGGGAAAATTAGGAAGGAAGTGGATCATAAAATTAATTTATTGGCAACACCCCAATACATCAAGGAACTAAGGAAAGGTAAAAAAAATTAAACTAAATAGAATTAATTTTTTTAATAGAATAAAGACAATGAAGAAATTAATAAACAAAGAATAAAATAAAATAAAATAAAAATAAAAATAAATAAAAAAAGAATTTGACAGAATAAGAAAAAGAATCACATGGAAGCATTGTAATTGATTCCGGAAAATTGGGGTTTTTGAAATTGTTGAAAGCAAATTAAATTAAGAAGAATTCTAATGGGAAAAATTACCTGCATAAAGGTTCCTTCGGATTAAAATTGTTCAGTTATTGATTCAAAAGGTAAAATCATGATGGTGGTTGCTTCCATTAAAATGTTAACACACTACAATGGCATAATTCTACTTAACGGATATACAATCACACTCCTGCTAAGGGTTTGGCTAACATATGAACAGGTAATTCACCAACATGATTCTGTGAACCTATGCTAGCCTGACTACCAATTATAGTAACCTAATTCCCAACGAACTTAATTCCAATCCCTTACCCAATGGATAAACATCACATCAAAGGACAATTCTAAAAAATATAATTGCGATAATCCACACAATTAGTATTTAAAAGAACTAACAAGGGAAAAGAAAACAAACCATAATTTGCAATGAAAGTGTAAGAATCTCGTGAACAATTTCAATCTTCAGTTACCGATATGCACGGTAAGGAGATTACTCCTCCATAGGGGGAGTTTCACAATCAATGTTGAAGAAAAGCGGTAAATTACAATCCCGAAAATTGAAATCGAACACTGATTGACCCTAGCCTAAAGAGAGAGTGAGAGAAAAGAAACATAAAAATTCCCAACGCGTCCATGAATGAGTCCCTAGAGTGAATGTCCCTAAACGTGAATGAGAGAGTCTAGAATGATAGTGTTTCCGTTGCCTTTTTTTCTTCCTTGGACCAACCAAATTGGACCCAAAACAAGGCAGTCAATAAACATATGACCGCCTAGGCGATCTTGCGAAGCACTCTCAAAATGTGCTCTTTTGTTTATCGCCTGGGCAGTGCTTCACCGCCGGGGCGATCACAGTGTTGTTGAGTCACTTCTTTTTGCTCCAATGCACCAACCTAGAAGTCCCTATTACTAACAACACTCCAAAAAAAAGGAGGTTAAAAGCACAAAGCACTTCCAAAAAATCATAAAAAAAGATGTTGATAGCTATGAAATTAACCGATGATGCATATTAAGGACTCAGTACAAATCCAATAATTTAGCCATCAATTACATACAATCTAAATGCAAATTATTTAAAGTTAGGATGGAAAATGGGTGCATAAATGCAACCCATCAAAGGCGAACAGTCTGAAATTGAAGATCAAATATAAAAGGAGGTCAAATGCTTACACCTTAAGACTTTTTTGGCTGAAACGTTTGCAAATCTATCAAGAACACAAGAATCATCCTTCCTTTTCTATAAAGAAATTACTCCTTGTGATCAGTTTTTATCTCTATAAAACTCTTATTTCTAAGTTCTTTTTAGGTAACATTTTCTTCCTAGGAAGAATTATTAGAAAGAAGTCATTCAAGTTTTCATGTCATACACTATTTTATTTTGAGAAAACTTGAGTGTTTTATTGGTGGAGTGAACCAACCTTTTAACAAATCTTTGTACCTTGATCCAGTAGTGATCATTGTGAGTTTAGCTTGGAGAGGCTAGTGAAGACTACTTGAAAGTGACAACAAAGTGAGCAACTAGTCACGTGAGATAGCTTAAAAGGGCTACTAAAAGACTATCTTACTTTCCCAGGGTTGAGAAATTGTTCATTTAGTGGAACTCAATAGGTTGTTGAGAACTAGATGTAGGTAGGCTAGCTGAACTAGTATAAAAACTCTTTGTGTAGTATCTCCAAACTTCCTTTATCTCTTTTACATTCTGATTTGTGATCCAAAACAACATATTTTTAAAAATCTGTTTTAACTAGTTTTCATTATAACTAAGTTCAAAAAGTTACTTTTTGATCTTTACTAACAAAGATTTACACTGTACTTCAAGTAAACACTTGATAATTTTTGTTTAAAGTTTTCAAAAATAGGAGAAAAAAAGTGAAAGCACAATTCAACCCCCCTTTTCATGCACTTTTCAACCTATTATTGGTATCAAAGCCAGGTTTCTAAGGGGTTAAGCATTCTAACAAGTGTAGAGGTTAAAGATTCTGAGGACAAATGGCACAGAACATTTACATCGCAAAAGGGCACTCCATAAACAAACCACCATTCTTTGTTGGTAGAGACTATGCTTATTAAAGAGACAGAATGAAGCTATTCATTAAATACACAAGTCTTGACTTGTGAGAAATCATACAAGAAAGAGATTATGTTACCTTGGAAGAAATTCCAGGAACTGAAGATGCACCTTCCACCTCTTGAGAAGTTCTCAGGAGTAAGTGGATTGAGCAACACAAGGCAAGGGTTCAGCTGAACGCCAAAGCAAAATACCTATTCACTTGTGCACTTAGCAAAGCTGAATATGATAAAATCATTGTTTATGACATAATAAAGGAAATTTCGGATAAGCTCCACATGTTACATGAAGGAATTGATTAGGTCAAAGAGACCAAGATCAATACGTTGGTTCATCAATACAAGATGTTTAAAATGAATGAATAAGAAAGTATTGATGACATCACCACCAGGTTCATGCACATTATAAACTAGCTCAAAGGTTTGCTTAAAAGATACTCAAACTTTGAGATGATAAGGAAAATCTTGAGGAGCCTCCCTGCAAAATGGCTTCCCAATGTCATAGCCATCATTGAAGCTAAGCAACCTTTAAACTCTTAGCGTGGATGCTCTTATTGGGTCTCCTAAAACTCATGAAATTGTACTCTCTAAGGTTCATGGTGAAACAGTGAAAAAGAGCAAGTCTATGACCTTGAAGTCTTCTTACAAGAAGTAGATCAATGGCAAAGTAATGAAAGTTACTGAGATCTCAGAAAAAAGGAAAGTTCAAAGCATGAATCTGAGGAAAAAGATGGATATGAGATCTCCATGCTTGTGAGAAAATGTCCAGATCTTGGAAGAGCTGAACCAAGAAAAGAAAGGACATTAGCTTCAAAAAAAGATAGAAAAGGCAAAAGGAAGCGGGAAAGCATAAACTGGTACAACTATGGGGAGAAGGGACACTACAAGACTGACTGTCCCAAGCTTAAGAGTCCACAAATAATTTCCTACAAAGAAAAAAGGAATGCTAGTTATTGGAATGATTTAGAAGAAGAAAAGGAAGGATTAGAAAGCCAATATGAGCTCAAAGATGTGGCCAACCTGTGCTTTATGACTGACTACACTTCAGAAGGTGAAAGAGAGTTAAATAAGCTCCCTGAATCTAACATTTCCTATGATGATTTGGTAGCATTATATGATGAGTTGCTACTCTCAAACCCTGACCTCTCACTATCTCAACCTTAAAAAGAATAATCCAAAAACTGTTTTAGAGTGAGAAAAAGTTAGAATAGATATTGAGAACCTAAGGCTTAATAAGGAAGAAATAAAAAGAGAAAACAAGTTTTTAAATATAAAACTCAAAGACCTACAAGTTGAAGTCACTGACGAAGATTAGAAAGCTTAGAAAGTAATTCCTGAACTTGAGAAAACTTCAAAGTTTCTCAAATCTGATTTGGAAAATATGGTAAATGGCTCCAAGAATCTGGAGTTGATGATTGGTGGTCAAAGACCATACTTTTAGAAAATAAGATTAGGATAGAGTATGAAATGAATAAGAAAGGTAAAGCAATCTCATCAAAGAAAATAAAGAACAAAATATCTTGTAATTTCTGTCACAAGAAGGAACACCGATCTAACAAATGTTTTATGAGAAGAAAAGTAGTAAAATAGGTTAGAAAACCTTCCCCAAAGAAAACTAACCTAAAAGGATATCGATACCTAAATTAAAAACTATGTTTGTTGCAAGTATGCCTAAGAATACACGCTGAGAAAGACAATAAGTGGTACGTGGATAGTGGCTGCTCTAGAAACATGTCCAGGTCCAAAATGTAGTTTAGAAACCTAAAACCAAAGAACTCTAGATCAATAAAGTTTGCTGAAGGAGGACAAGCTAAGATCACAGGTATAGGAAATGTTGGTAAGGATAATTCACACCAAATTTTTGATGTTTTACTTGTTGATGGTCTAGTTCACAATCTATTAAGCATCAGCCAATTTTGTGACAAAGGTTTCAATGTTTAGTTCAATACAAAAATATGTGATATAGTAAATTCCACATCTGGACAAGTCATTTTATCTTATAAGAGACTTGATAACACTTATGTGTTACTCTTAGATGACCTTCTAGATCAAGATGTAAAATGTCTTGCATCCTTTATAGATAATAAGTAGTTGTGGCACAAGAAGCTTGGATATGCTCATATGAAGCTATTATTGAGTTATCATAGAAAGAGCTTATTAAAGGCCTACCAAAGATCAGATATGACAAGGATCCTACTTGTGATTTTTGTGAAAAAGACAAGTAAACCAAAGTTTCTTTCCACAAAAAAAAATTGTGGTTTCAACCACTAAACCATTTGAGCTTTTACATATGGATCTCTTTGGACTAATCAAGACTGTTAGTCTTATAGAAAAAAAATATTGCCTTATCATAGTGGATGATTTTTCTTGATTTATATGAGTTATTTTCTTAGCTTTTAAGGATGAGGTGGCTGAAAAAGTCAAAGTTTTGGCAAAACGAGTTTGGAATGAAAAAAATTCTCAAATTTCCTCTATTAGATTAGATCATGGAGGAGAATTTGAAGATCAAGTTTTTGATTGTGAAAAACATGGCATTTTCCATGAGTTCTTTGCTCCTAGAACTCCCTAACAGAATGAGGTTGCTAAAAGGAAAAACATAAACTTATAAGAAATGGCCAAGACAATACTTTTAGAAAGTGATTTATCAAAAGGTTTTTGGATAGAGGCTGTCAACACATTTTGCTATATCCAAAATAGAAGTTTTCTTAGGCCAATCCTCAATTAAACACCTTATAAGCAATGAAAAGGAAGAAAACCCAATATTTCATATTTCTATATCTTTGGCTCTTGTTTCATACTTAATACCAAGGACAAGCTCATAAAGTTTGATCCAAAATCTAATGATGAAATTTTCTTAAGATATTCTTCAGTCTCTAAAGCCTACAAGGTTTACAACAAAAGGACATCTTGTGTTGAAGAGACTATCCACATCAAGTTTAAAGAACTCAAAAGGACTTTGCTGATGATCTTGAGGAATTAGAAGAAACTGGATCTCAGTTGTGCTTTCATTTCCACCATTAAGCTAGAATACATTAAAGATGCTTAAGTGATCAAAGTTAGGTAGAAGCTATGCAAGAGGAACTAGATCAGTTTGAGAAAAGCAAAGTTAGGACACTTGTGGAGAAACCTAAAGGAACAATTAGAATTAAGTGGGTGTTCAGAAACAAGATCAATGAAGATGGAAAAGTGATCACAAACAAAGCAAGATTGGTTGCACAGGGTTGTAATCAATAACAGAGAATTGATTATGATGAAACCTTTGTATTAAGGCTTGAAGCTATCTGAATGCTAATTACTTTTGCAACCTTCAAGGGATTCATTATATACTAAATAGATGTAAAGTCTACTTTCTTAAATGGATTTCTTTCAGAGGAATCTATGTGAAGTAGTCTCTAAGTTTTGAGAGTAAAAACCTTCCTAACTATGTCTTTAAGTTAACAAAGGTATTCTATGGTCTACAACAGGCTCCTAGAACTTGGTATGAAAGGCTGAGTACCTTCTTACTTAATAATGGTTTCAAAAGAGTAAAGTTGACATAACCTTGTTTACTCTACAACAAAATAATTACTTTCTGATAGTCCAAATATATGTTAATGACATTATATTTAGTGCCACTAATCATTCTCTTTGTGAAAATTTTTCAAAATTAATGTAAAGTAAATTTGAGATGAGCATAATGGGTGAACTCAATTTTTTCCTTGGACTTTAAATAAAACAATAAAAGAAGGGAACTTTGACGTATCAAGAAAAATACATAAAAGAACTTTGAAAAGGTTTAACATGGATCAAGTCAAACCTATGAACACCCCCATGCATCCATCTCAAGTCATTGATATAGATGAGAATGGAGAAAAAGTATCAGAAAGTAATTATAGAGAAATCATTGGCTTACTTCTATATCTCACAACAAGCAAGCCAAATATTCAATTTAGTGTTGGCATTTGTCCTAGATTTCAATCTAACCCAAAATAATCACGCTTGAATGCTATTAAGAGGATTCTAATATATTTAGCCAGTACTACTAATCTTAGCTTATGGTATTCTTGTAAGATCATAGGATTTTATGATGCTGACTTCGCTAGAGATAGGGTGGACAGAAAAAGCTCCAGTGGATACCATTGTTTCTTTAGAAAGAGCCTTATCACTTGGTTATGCAAGAAGCAGAGCATTGTAGCTCTTTCAACAATTGAAGTTGAATATGTGGCTATTGCAAATTAATGCACCTAGATATTGGATTAGAAACCGACTAGAGGATTATCACTTGAGGTATTTAAATATCCCTATCTTTTGTGATAATACCAATGCTATTAATCTTGCAAAGAATCCTATCCAGCACTCTGGATCCAAACATATTGATGTAAAACATCATTTAGTAGAGATCACATTCAGAAAGGTGATGTTGAGTTAATGTTTGTGAATTCTAAAGACCAAGTGTCTGATATATTCACTAAACCATTAGTTGAGGATCGTTTTTGCTATTTAAAAAGGTTTTTGAATCTCAAAAGTTTTTAAATCTGCATTGCATACATACATGACATCTTTGGAGTTTCCCAATAAGACTCCAAACTGAGGCCCCTAATAAAGGCTACTGAGACAAGTTTAGAAATTCAGTGTGCAAGTTTAGAAAAAAAGTCAGAGGTTAAGAAAATGGGTCAGAAATTCTTTTCAGTTTAGAAAGTCATATGAAGACTTAGATACTGCACTTGTATTCAAATACTATTTTTAATCTCTAAAGGATATTTCATGGCGGGATAATTCCTACTCTTTTTTATTTTCTCTTTCCCACGTCGCCTCAACTTTCAGACTGTATGTCACATCACATTAGTAACTTCCCATACCTTACAGGATACATAAAAGCCCTTCACCTTCAACCTTAAACACTTTTCCCTCAACTTTCAAACCGCTTTATCTTCTCTTGTAGAACCCCTCACTCTCACAAATCTTCAAAACCTTAATCTCTTTTCCTTCATGTAGGTAAGAAAGTGTATGAGAAGGAGGTTGAATCGTGCATAGCTTTTTCTGTCCCTATTTAACTTCTGAAAAACTTAATCAAGAAATTATCAAGCTATGAGCTTGAAATGCAACAAAAACAGCGTTAGTGACTTTAGAAAGTGAAATTTTTGAACTAATTATGAAATAAATGTGTGAACAAAAGCTTTCCAGAAATGACAAAGTAAATAAGCGAAATATAGAAATAAAATAGGAGATGAAGGTAAGAAAGATACTGCTCAAGAGTTTTTATACTGGTTTGGCCAACCTGCCTACATCCAGTTTTTAACAACCATTGAGCTTCACTAAACCTTTCTCTCACCAAAGAATGAACAAGGATAGTATTTACAATAGTCTTCCTAAGCTCTCACCAGTGACCAGTAGACAACCCCTACTGTCACCAACTAAATAGTAATTTACCAACCTCTTCAAGCTGAACTGAGCAGTCTTTGACCGGCCTCTTCAAGTTGAACCGAGCAGTTTTTGACCAGTAGAACACCTTTACTATCGCATAGTTTTTAACCAGCCTCTTTAAGCTAAACTATGACCAGTAAAACACCCTTGTTGTTGTATGGCAAGTAGTCTTTGACTAACCTCTTCAAGCTAACACACACTGATCACTACTGGATCGAGGTTACAATGGTTTGTGTTTGGGCTTGCAACTCAAACTGACCTACACTCAAGTTTCCTTAAGATATGTAATGAAAGACATGAGATAACTTGGATAACTTCTTTCTAGCTATTCTTCATTAAAAGAACGTATATTTATGAAGGAAAGTAGAAAGAAGATTTTTACAAATAAGGAAACTGATTACAAGATGTAATGAACTTTAGAAGAAGATGAGGAGAAATTTTTTGCAGAGTTTTTGCTCTTTTATTTAGCGTAATTCTTTCTTCTTTGAAAGCACAGCATCTCTATTTATAGGTGGTCTTCCTTGTGACCATTGCCTTTGATCAAATCGCCAAGTGACATGTGTTGATCATCCATTTGTGCCTTGGAAAATCAGTCTAGAACAGTAGCTTGTCTATTCGTCAGAGCTGATACAGAAGTCGTTGCAATGTGGTTTTTGAACTCTTTCTTCTAGAAGCTGGGGTAGTTGACCACAATGGTAGAAGAGATGTCACACCAGTTCTAATACTGGGTTTTGACTTTTCGATTTCAAATTTCCTTCCTTTTCTTGTAGAGCACACTGTATCATTGTGCGTGAGCTTTCTGATGTGCAGTAACATTTCCTTAATGATTTTTTAATCTTCTTGTCTTCAATTAGAGCTTGTTGATGAACAAAGTATTTCATGAGAGGTGATTAAAGATAGTAGAACACTTTGGCTTTAGTATTTGGTTGATATCTTCTTTTCAGGTATACTTTCTGAAGTCTCAAGTCTTGGTTTGTAGTTCTGATTGCTTTTTTTTTTCAAATCACTAGACATTTTAAGTCTTTTTTTTTATAATTATCACTTTTTTTAGTTCAAATCTCTTAAAATAAGATAGAGGATGTTTGCATGTGTAAAGTGAAACTATTCTTACTTATAAAGGCCTTGATATGCCAACGATAGAACTTGTTTGCTACTTTAAGAAACTCAAGACAACCATTAGTCATTCTCCAAAGTATTTTCTTTAAATTGAATTTGTTGTCATTCAAAACATATTGCATTAAAGCTTTCAGGTGGGTTTTGGAGTTAACATTTCAATCTTCTCAAACCAAAACTCCAAGGTAAAAGGAAAACAACTAGATCACAGGTGACATAAAGGGGTCCATTCCACATGTATGATGACCCAGAGATACAAGATCAATACATCAGTAACTTTTCTCTTAAAAAAGTTGCTCCTGGGAAAATGTTAAGAAATGAGCTTCTTGAGGAAGTCTCCATTATTAAGGAAGTCTTCTCCTTTCAAGAGTAGGAAGACTTCTTGGAAATAAATGATAAAATCTTCACTAGAATAGTAACTGCATTTTATTTGCAACTCAAGGGCACTCCTAACACGTCTTTAAAGATCCTCATCAAAGATTTCTCATTGGAGATTAGCCTCACAGGCTTCTCAAACGTGGTTAAAGCTCCTTACGAAGGGATCATTTGCACCTTTTCAACCAATTGGATTCGCTCTTTGGGAATCAATGAAGGAGATGCATCCAGGTATGTTACTAACTCCATCATTCACAAACCCCATCAAATCACAACTTCTATGCTAAGTGCCAAGGCTAGGAAAGCATTCACCGTCATTCAGTTCTCAATCTTGCTAAGATTAAAGTGCAGACTTGCTTGTAAGCATGGACTGCATGCTCCTATACTATCTCATGGCTAAGAATAAGCTGAACTTGTCTAAACTTATCATGTGTAACACCCTAATATTTAACCTAACACACCTAGGACATATTCAAGTTAATTATTAGTCGTTACTCTGTTGTTCCAGTTCTTAATTCTAACTTTTAGAAAATACTTAGTGAAAATATAGGTAATTTTTTTTTTTTTGAAATAAGAGATGAAAACATGAACTGCGCATGAGATGAATGCTACATCATTTGATTTTGTAAGACAATATCAAGGAAACATCCACATCATAAGTAAAATGACAAATCATAACATAACAGTCATCATACATAATAAATAGGGTTCAACCATACATGAAGTTGGATAGTGGCAATAAGTGCAGTCATCCGAAATACATAAAACATAAAGTACATAGATCAGAAATCTTTGCCTACCCTAGTGCATCTAAAGTAGATAACCCCTAACACAAAAGAAGGCTATCCTATGCCAGACATATGCTCGAGCACCATCACGACAGCTGCCACCTCCTATTGCTACTAGCCCCAAAGGGGATGAACATACCCAACCCACTGAGTCAATTCGGCCAGAGTGGCCAAACGATGAGCGGGCCTCACATGGGCTCCTCGGTAGGGCGTCATCCTCACACATCCTCCACAGATCGGCTGCGTCACCATGGCCTCACTGCCTTCACCAAAGTCCATCGGCACGATGGGTGAAGAACCCTCAGAGGGTACTTGGGTAGCGGAGTGCTCGGATGGGTCCATCTCCAAAAAATCCGTGGGAGAACGGGGTACGTACTCCGAAAAGTCACGAATAGCAGAAGTGGCCGGCTAAGTACGGCAAGTCCACTGCTCCCGGGAATATGCACGCTCAAAGACGAGGTTGTCGCCAAAGGAGGAAGCAAGAGAGAACCGAATGCTAAAATCTGAGTGTGCCAAGGGGCGGTCCATGTACACAAAAAGACGAACTGCACAACGATCCACAAAGTGATATGACCGATGAGCGGCGACGTAGTGCATCTCCTAAGTGGGCGCATCAATGTAAATCACGAATGTCACTATTGACCTCTGAAGACGTGAATGGAAAGAAAAGATAGAGGGAGTGTTAATAAAGAATCTCAGTAGGGTGTCTTTCTCTCCTAGTGTCATCATCTACATCCTCAGGAACCTCGGATTTTATTATAAAATAGTGAGCATGCATAAAGTTCAATTTTTAAGTTCTAAAATATCATTTACCAAGGCCTGTTCATTTTAATATGTGTCTTAAATGTTATGAATGCATCATACCTCATTATGAAATGCATGTCAATGTAAGGTACAACATACTATATACAAACCCAAATGATGCTCTTGAAACATAGTGAACATAACATGAATCTCTTCAATTTATCTTTTAGGTGACTTAGGCTATTTTCTTTCTCTCATTAGGGGCCACCTTATTACTCTCACCTTTTGAGAGTTCTAGGCTAAGAGCTCATACCTCACTAGTCGTCACTAGTATACTCTTATCTTTAAGATAAGTTAACGCCTGACCTTTAAGTACGGGATAGGGGGTAGGATCACCTTTCATAACTTTTAATTCGGGGAGTCCAAAGGATCATTTCCTTATTAGATCATCTCTCATAACCTTTAATTCGAGGAATCTAGAGGATCATTTCCATATGTTTTATGTCACCTTAACATTAGCATGTGATATCAAGATGCAAGAATACAAACATTTCACATAATTGTCACATGCTTTCATATTACTTCAACATATACATCTTAAACATTTCACATGTAATCATAACATGCCATAACAATCTTTGCTTCATGCAAACATAACCAATACATCAATCTTAACATCTCATAAGACAAGCATTCTTATCAACTCCTTAATCAATAAAACCTCTAAATTGGGTAGGCCTATCTTTTCGTATTTTATTCTTTTATACATCTAAGGGATCAATTCCAATAATTCTCATTAATTATTAACCTCAAGAACATCTCTAAACAAATCTGGGCAGATTTGAAACAAAAAAGAAAATGAACCATTTCAGTGTTCTAGAAGTTACGTTTTTTACCCTTTTTCATTATCAACTTTTTCTACGACGCTAGAATTAATCCCTAAATCAATTATGAGTGTTTCCTATATATTTACTAAGTGTTAAACATCATTTTTACTTAAATATCATGTGCTGGACAGAATACACATTATTTGTCTTAAGGAGTTCTAGAATTCACATTTTGGGTTCTTTCTAGTTGCTAGTCCTCCCTTAATTACTAAAATTAATTGCCACACCCATTAAGAACAATTTTCTCATGGTAAACACATTCCATACAGCATACATCAAATCTGGAAGGTTTGGAATAGAAATTAAAATTTAATTTCCTAAGAGTATACAAGAATACAAAATAGGCATCTCTAGTAACTAGTCTTTTTAAGTTGATTCTAAATCAAGAAATACACTTATAATTAACTCCATCCTTATAGAAACACAAATAATACTCTTAGTTTAGTAGCAAAGGCCAAGAGCCCAAGTGATTTTTGGTTATGTGAACTAAGCTTTCACACTTTAAGAACAAGCTTATATTTCGAGGAAAAGTTGTAAGACACAAACTTCATTTTCTCAAGACAATAATATAACATTCACTAGGACCTTATTTTCTTGAAGAACGAATTCACATTTATAAAGATAGATGTTCCATGGACCAAAATCCCTATTTAAGTTGAAAGGGATAAGTCTTGAGCACTAGATTATTTAAGTGATGGCATGAACTTAAATATGCAAATACAAGTCTCATTTTAATCTTGGTACAATAAGGTGATAGCAATGAAAATATAAATATGATATACAAGGCTCGAAATTAAATATGAGAATGCAAGTTCATTTTTAATCTTTGAGTTTAGGTGATGGCTTGAAATATAAATATGCTAAACAAGAAATATAAACATGGAATGCAAGTTCATTTCTTATCTTCAAGCTTTAAGTGACAACTTGGAAGTAAATATGAGGTGTAAGACTTGAATGTAAATATGAAATGCAAGGACTTAAAATATAAACATGAATGCATTTCCTTTTATTATTTCTTTAGGTTCTAGGCTCAAGACTCCTATTTAGAGTAGTAACTCTAAAACACCGATCAACTCCAAGGTTTGCAAAGTGAAAGAATGTCCAATTATTGCTTTTTTAGTTTTATGCTCAAGACTCCTATCTAGAGTAATTACTCTATAATACCGATCAACTTTAAGGCTGAAAAGGGGTAATTCTTGAACTTAAATTGATTAGGTGACAAGATAACCATATCATTTTATTTTTTGCTCAAGTAAGACTTATCAAGGAAAACCAAGTGACACCTTCATTTGCAAAAACTCTTAAAAGTAGAATCTTCAAGCTTTAGAGGTCAAGTAAATGATAGTTTTGTAGCCAACATCTAAGATCCTCATCATCAAGCCATGGTTCTTCAAGAACAAGGCCATCAAGGCCGAAAATGAAGAGAAAGAAAAAGGAAAGTAAGAGACCGAAAATGAGAAGGAGAAAGAGAAAATCAACATTATAACATCTCAATCCAAGAGTAATATAAAAGAAAAGAATGACAAACTTCAAAACAACTCCCTACCAAGGATATTTTTCTTGGAAAGAAAAGAGCTTGGTCTTGGGAATGAGATGAGAAGAACAAATCTTCCCTGGAGCTTCAAGGTGATTTTAGCCAATGAAAGAAAAAAAGGAAGAAAGGTTTGTCTTGGGTTTTGGTCTTGGGAATGGAGAGGTTAAGTATTTAAAGGAAGATCTATGGTGATTGTGTGGTGGTTTGGGGTTGAGGAGTGGTAGAGGGTGGTGGCTCTTTGAGGAGTTGAAAAGAAGAAGAAGAATAGCTCTTAAGAACTAGAGAGAAAACTTAAGGATTCTTGAACTTGAGATTTGCAAGAAAATGAGCAAATGGCCTTTGAGTGCTTGCTTGTATTTATAGCAAAAATTCATCATGGGGGGATGAGAGGAGGAGTGTTGGCTGTGGCTTTTGGAGGGAAAAAGGAAGAGAAAAATATCTCTTTGCATGGTATGGATTTGGGTATGGCTAGGTATGGCTTAAGATATGGTTCTTTGAGTGCATATTTTAATTGAATTTCAACATGTGATGAATGAAAATAGAGGGGGAGTGGCCGGTCATGTTAAGGAGAAATGAGGAGGAGAAAATCTCATTTTAATGTTGGTTTATGAGTAGGTTTAGAAGTTGATTTGGTTAGGTCATGGATTAGGAGTTGTAATTAAGTGTTTATGAGAAAGTGAGCAATTAAGGTGGGTTAAGACAAGATTAAAGAGCGTTCTTATACAACTAGTACAAATCCACCTTTATTAGTAAGGAATCTCATCACATAACCATTCCCATAATTTAAGGAATTGAATAGAGAAAATACTATTCCAAATTGACATGACACTAATTCTTGAATTAAGAAAAGGGTTTTGAGTTTCTTCAAGCAATCTTAGACCCTAATTAACCTCAATTAATTATTTTGACTTTGGGTTAATTATCAAAATAAATTAATTTTCGATTAGAGCCTAATATTACTTAGGTTTCATTAATTATGTAGTTAAATTCGTTATGCCCTTAATTAGGGACAAAACGGTGGTGTTTTACAAAAACTTTCTGAGATCACCCGGGCTTAAACAAACATTAGACATCCCTTAAAAATGACATTTCAAACTCCCGGGCAAGGTCCGGGCCCAATCGGGAATTAATTCTGTGCCAATTAGTCATGGGGGCATTTTAGTAATTTTGTATACAGGAACTTAAAAATGAGATTCTTCTACTCTATTAACACACATAACACATGCAATCACACATAATCCCTGTTCAATACTAAAACAGCCCTTTGAGGATGGCCAGGGCCGGTTATCCTCATTCTCCTAGTAAAAATGGCCTCAGTGGCATTTTGATTATTTGTACACAGAAAAAAAATCGGGGCATTACATCATGGATCACATGCTTGGTGCAATTGCCAAGGACAAAAGAAGAACTGCCAGAGTACCTTATGGAATGCTACTGACCAGAGTGTTCCAATATATGAACTACCCTTTAGCAGAGGACTGGATTGAATATATGGAAGGAACTGAATACACCATGACCTTTTTCAAGTCCATAAGGAGAAAGACTAGCATAGTGAAGGCAAGTGCCAAAAGGCAAAACCCTAGGATTAGGGATGAAAAGGCCATTAAAGCAGCTAGAAAAACTAAAGAAGAAAAGGAAAAATGGAGAGGAAAAAGGAAGCTAATCCTTATTGAAAGTGACCCTGAAGACTCTGAGGAGACAGAGTCACCTGAAATTCCTCTAAGTACTAAAAAAAGAGAAAAGTTAAGATAAGAAAAAAATACAAAAGTAAAAGCCACACATGCCTTCTCGATATTCAGAAAGTAAAGAAGATTCTTCGGAAACTCATGAACCATAGAAAAGGCCAGACAAGCTACCCATCAGAAGACAAGACATTGAGTTAAAATACAGAAAACTACCAAAGGTTGTTCCAAAGGCCTCTCTAATTCTGATGGATGTACTTGAAGTAGAACAAGCAAGCACTCTGGTTGAAGACAAATTTTATTCTGAAGAAGAAGAGGAAATAGCTGAAGTAGAGAAAGCTCTTAAGGAGAATAAGATTCTCCAAAAGAATGAGAAAACACATGCTTTAAAGCCTATTGTGGAAATGCCAGAGAAGGAAGCTACTGATCCAACAAATGTTGTAATCCTATTTGTGCCTCAACCTCCACCTTTCATAAGAATAACTCTTACAGAAGAAGAAATTGAAGCCTCCGAAACCAGCTCCTTTCACAATGTTGATGCTCTCATTATTTCTACTGATGCTAATCCTGCTCCACCTGCTGATGTTCCATAGATAACTCTATCCACTATTGCTGCTGTCATGGAAGAAGAAGCTAACTCACCCAGGACTAAGGACACTATTCCTCTAGACATTCCATCACTTGGACCTTAAACTGCCCCAACAACAACAAGAACAATACACTTTCCTAGCCAACCTCACCCTGAGCCCCAACCAAGTTTCTCAGAGGTCCAACTATTGCTACACAATTAATAGGACATGGCTTCAAGACGGATAGAGTGAAAGCTTCAAACAAAGAGGTTGGAACTCAACTGAGAAAGCATGAAGAATCATTTATCCAACTTCTTCAATAGTTCAGGAGGAGAGGCCAGTGATCCTGTGATCTCAAGCATAACCTTTTTGCTGATGACAAAAAGGGAAAAAGAAGAGAAAAGAAAATCTTTTTGTGCTGAGGATCAGAGAGCTAAGCTGAAGGGGAGTGCTTCAGAGAATTCAGAAAACAACTCATACATGTCATTTTTTGTTGTGCTCTAAACCTTTTTTATTATTATTTTTCTATTCTCTAGAACTTTGATTCATATTTACTATGTTTCTCATGGAACAAATTCTTATACTTTGATATTAATTCTCTGATATACTTATCTGGAATCTAGTTTATGAGCATTGATACATTTTTTTTTATTTTATGCTCTGATACAATACCTATGCTTAGAATCACTTTATTTATATGCTCTAATACACAAACTAGAGATGTATCATATGCAGTCATGCTCTGATACACAAGTTTGAGTGTCATCTCAATATAAACATATGCTTTGATACATAGTTGATCTAAGAAATAAGTTTCGAAAACTCCAATGTTGCTTGCAAGTTTATTAGTTGCATGTTCCATATGTTGTTGTATACTTTCAATAAAATTGAAAATGATTCTCTAAGAAAGATAATTTCTTTTCAAAATTATTTTCTCTGGATAAGTCGTGCTGCATATGGGTTCCAACTCAAGATTAAATATTAGATGTATTATCATCTTTCAGATCCAATTGTGGTCAAGTTCAAAAAGTCAAATGACTTAGAATCAAGTTGTTTCTATTTAGAAAGTTTAAATGCTCTGATACATTTTAGAAAATCTCTTCCAAGAGAACAATTCTGATCCTAGTCATTTAAGATTGTTGAATGTCCTGTTAATATCTACAATGAACCTTGAATCAGTTACCTTCTGAAACTCTATTAGCAAGTGTGTTTTGGAAGAATATTAAATTGCTCTAGTTCAAGTTTATTTCAACATTAAATTTTGTTTTAAAATACTCTCCAAAAGATTTTCTCAAAATTGGGTTTGTTGTCATCAAAAGGGAGAGATTGTTAGCTTCAGAACCCTTTAGAAAGTGTTACAACTTAAAGTTTTGAGTGACAATAAAACTAAATTTGTTAAAATATTTTGAAGAATGACTAATTTTTTAATTGAGTTTCTTGAGCACTTCTTGTTAACATACAAGTTACATAAGCAAGTTTTATTTTCACGTACCATGTGTGAATATGTTTAATCTCATTCAAAGATATTCAAAACTTAAATGAAGTGAAAAATAAATCTTGAAATGAACTTAAACATGTGATACACACAAAGAAAGTATTTCCAAAGTCAGAAACTAAGTGTAGATCTTCCAAAAGTGACTTTTGTCTTTGGAATATGATACGAAATGAAGAAATCTATCTTCATCTGAAGCATTCATGATCATCGTCTTCAATCGTGATGATAAGATTACCAACAAGCTCTGACTAAAGAAATGAAGCTCAATCAGAAGACTAGAAACTATATGAGCGCATCAAAAAGCACATTTACTCAAAAACAATACACTTTACAGAATGGGAGGGAAAATTCAAATTTCAAATGGGAGGAAAAATTCAAATTTCAAATTTAAGTCAAACTCTAAAAGGGATGACAGTAATATCTTACCTTTTCACTTGGTCAATTGTCCTAGCTTCTAGAAGAAAAAGTTCAAAAACCTAGTCCAAAAAGTAAAATGCAGTTTCTGAAGATGCTCTTAGAAATCTCATTTGACAATAGTCTTTGTAATTATAAAAGTAACTCTGACACAATCAAGCTAGTCTTCTAGATTGCAATTCGAAGACACAAAAAGAAGACCAACACAAGTCACAAGAAAAACAAATCAAGGGGCAATGGTCTTAAATTGAAAATTAAGTATAAAATGAGATTAAGTGCTTACAACTTAAGACTTTTGGCTGAAACATTTGCAAATCTATCAAGAATGCAAGAATCTTCCTTCCTCTTCTATAAAGATCTTCTAAGTTCTTATTAGATAACATTTTCTTCCTTGGAAGAATTGTCAGAAAGAAGTCATTCAAGTTTTCAAGTCATGCATTGTTTTATTCTGAGAAAACTTGAGTGTTTGATTTTTAAAGTGAACCAACCTTTCAACAAATCTTTGTACCGTAATCCAGTAGCAATCATTGTGAGTTTAACTTGAAGATGTTAGTCAAAGACTACTTGAAAGTGACAGTAGAGTGAGTTACTGGTCATATGAGATACCTTGAATAGGCTATTGAAAGACTATCTTACTTTCTCAAGATTGAGAAAGGGTTTATTTAGTAGAACTCAATAAGTTGTTGAGAATTAGATGTAGGCAGATTGACTGAACTAGTATAAAAAATCTTTGTGCAATATCTCTAAACCCCTTTTATCTCTTTTACATTATGCTTTGTGATCCAAAATAATACATTTCTGAAAAATTAGTTTTAACTAGTTTTCATATTTACAACTAAGTTCAAAATGTTACTTTCTGATATTTACTAATAAATATTTCTGCTGCACTTCAAGTAAACATTTGATAGGCTTTTTTTTTAAAGATTTCAAAAATAGGGAAAAGAAAGTGAAAGCATGATTCAACCCTCATTCTCGTGCACTTTTTACCCTACAACATGAGTGAGTAAAAATCAATATTCAATGCCTTTTTTTTAAAAAAAAAAATCAAAGTATTGCATCCATATGAAAGAGGCCCAACACAACATCTCCATTATATATGTATTTAATAATAATTGAACATTGTGCAAATTACAACTCATATAATTATGAATGTAATTTAAAATTAGAAGAATTAATGGTTAGCAAGATATATCATTATCCAATATTTGTCCCTCTAAATTTTCAGTCATCTTCTGCCGTGATAAGAATACTCTCCCCTTAAAATCAAGCATGTCTTCAAACTTGCGAAATAATAACAATTTCATTTCTAATTGCAACACTTTATATTTCCTATAGATAATTTTTTGTTTTATTTTTTTAAATTACAAATGACGTCCTATAGATCCCATTGCCAACATTAAATCCAATCAGCCTCAATCCAATATGACTTTTTTATTTTAGAGAAAAATTGTATTTTAGCTTGAATTAAGAGCTATATACACTTTAGTTCTAAATTTAAAGATGTACAAATTAATCCCTGAGCACAAAAAATATGTTTTTTATTCAAAATAAGTATACTATATTCTCTTAAAATTCAAAAATAAATATAAATTGACCCCTAAACTTTCCTAAATATGTAATTCAATATCTTATATTTTTTTGAATTTGTGATATTTTATTAACAATTAATAAAAAATGAATAAAATAATCAATTTACAAATTCAAGTAATTTAAAGGGTTGAATTTTGCATATTTTTAAAGTTTACTATCAAAAGTTCTTATGTCCTATAATTTGCGGGAATCTTGTTTGTTTGCTTGTTTTATTTTTCAAAATTGTGAACCAAAATGCCTTATTTCAGAACTCTGGGGAACTAGCACAGGGCCGGGTCTGTTCTGGCCCAATAAGGCAGCACCTCCTAGCTCCAATTGATGCCCCCTCACATGTTGCCCGACATCTCCAACCATCACAATGCCTTTCCCAGTAGCGTGCCGTTCCCTGTAAAACGAATAAGAAATTGGACATGGAAGAATTATGAACTCCGAGGGAAAACAGAGAGAATATTAGAGAGGGAGGATATCACATTTTATTTCACATTTTGGTTACCCATTACATCATTTAAAATCCCTATTTATACTATTTATTATTAACTAAATTAATTCTCTTAATTGGACCCCCGTCCATAGTTGTTTCCTGCACCTCCGTGCCCCCACTAACGACCCTTCTTGCACAAGACTGAACAACCTTCCCATGTAACTTCTCTGATCTTCATCGCCGCCTCTGGAAGAACACGTTGTGATCGCATCCATCGTGCCGGAGAGCTTCGCGGCTGCCGCCGCACAGGGGCTGTCTCTCTCGGTGGTTCACTTGCTCGAAGATCAAAGGTCTTTTTGGTAATTCACGCTTCTCTCTCTCTGTTTTTTTTTTTTTCGGTTATCTGTGATTCTTTGAATTTGAATTTACATCAGTTGAATGTGAAGCATATTAGTCGGATCTTCGCTATGGTTGATCACTTCTCTAGTTGGATTTCCCTTGATGAGTGAATGCTTGTGTTCCGTTCGATGGAATGTCTAAGTCAAAATCCTCTCTCAAGTTTGAATTTCTGTACCTACAATTTTATTTTTATTTTTATTTTTATTTTTTTGGCAAGGCATATTCTGATATGGTTTGAAATGTCCTCCCGTGAAAATATTTTCAAACAATTCTTCGGTCGCTTCCTGTCTGGCACCCTCAGGGTAGGTTGCGACATCTAATGTTAATTCATAGAACTTATGAATGTGTAGCAAACTTGCATCAGACTTTGTGGTGACTGAAAGGTTCTCTGGTGCTTTGTGTTTTTCGTTTCACATCCTGATACAAGTCCATGGTGCTGATATAGGTTGTCTGGGGTTGGACCTGAGTTCACACTTTCCCTGGGGTGAGATTTGAAGTCTCAAAATATATTAGTTTGTTTATACATGATTTTTGCTGAATAGACATCATTAATGGGAAGCCATTAATTTTTGATTTTGTATATGGAGAGGGGCAGAGGGCCTAGTTGTTATGCTGTCAAATGTTGTGCTGTTCATTTGATGCCTTTTTAGTAAACACAGACAAAAACTATTCTTTTTTAAATTATCAGACATGAATTGTAAATTCATCTCTGCATGATCTCTGATATGATAAATGATAATGAAGTTCTCTTCTTTGGACTACAGTTTTCTCGTGCTCTATGTCCTGTCTTTTGGAAGATATAGAATATTATTTGACAATTCATATTTTGCTATTAATACACAACTTATAGATCAATACTAGGTGTAATCTCTGATTCAGGAAAGATATGTTATTATGCACCTCTGGCTTTAGTCATACTGCAGTAGGATGAAATGCTCTTATAGCAGTCAGTCTCGCCACCGAGATAGTAGGTGAATATATGTAACTTCTGTCCAGTATTTGTGATGTCCGTTCTGAAGATATACAGCTAGAAATGATTTATTGGTCTGCTTACTCAGCACAATTTATTTATGTTCTTAGTCCTCAGATCACCTCTAATGTAGTGTGCTGCTGTGCTTAACTGCAAATTGTAGAGCTATATGTTAATTTTATTCGTTCAACATTTTATACTGTAAAATTGAAATTGATATGGTTTTAACTTTTAATGGGTGGGGTTATTGGCATAACTTGAATTTCTTAATTGCTGTAACTTGAATTTCTTAAAATAATCTATATTAATTTATCTATTTAATGAATCAAAATTTTTGTTACTAGTGTTTTAATAATTACCTGTTAACTGTAATAATTATTTATTTTTTATTAATATAAACCAAACTATTTATATTTTCCTTTATATCTTTGTTTTGTTTTAATAATCAATTTTAATTTATTTAAGTAAAAAAATGTTTTTCTTCTATTTCTCTGGAGTGGTAATATTAAATATTTATAGGTAAATGAATTTCTTTCATAAGATTACATTTAATTAATACAAAAAAATTATTTTAATGTGTTTATATCTTTAATCTTCATACTTTTATTTTCAAAATTTCATTCAATACTTAAATATATATATATATATATATATATATGAAAAGAATAATTTTAGATTTTAATTTCTGTAATATATGAATGAAATATAAAAAAATACTCTAGAAGACTTTTAAGTAATAATTGAAACATTTCCTTAGGCTGTGATTGGGAGGACAAAAATAAAGGGATAGGCGTGGAGTGGAAGGGTGAGTTTCAGATTGTGTGTTTGGATGTTGTTTTATTGAAGGGAAGGAATGGCCACCAAAGGACATAAGGGATAAAGAAGCACCATTTTAGTGACTACCCAAATGTGGGGGTCAAGGAAGGTCAAGTCTAAAATTTTAATCTCTCTCCTTGTTATTTTACTCTTTTATCCTTAAAATTTTAAAGTTCCAGATGCATGAAAAATAAATTAACAAAGTAAAAGGGTAAAAGTGAAAAATAAAAATTATACACCTTTCCACTCTATTCCCATACATTATAATTCCCAAACAATAATAGGACCTCTCTTTCCTTCCCTTGTTAAACTTCCAAATAACATGATGACGTATAAATAGCCATTCCATTTCATTCCATTAGTGACCCCTCCCTTCCATCACTATGAAACTCCCAAACATAGCCTTAAATTAATTTTTCTATTAAATTTAAGCTTGACTATTATCAATATTTTTTTTGCTCAAGAGGGTAGATATTTCAATATCTTCTAAATACTGAAAAGATTGTCGTGCAGAAATTTTTTATTTAAAACTTCTTTAGTTATTTATTTTTCCTTGATAAATTTAATACTTACATTATTACTTTTGTATTATTATCAGTTGGAGTAGAAATATTAAAAAATAATTAAATGTTTAAAACAAAAAATAAAGGTATAAAATTTTGCTGAATATGGAAGCTGCGATTACTCTGTACACAGTTTATGGATCATGATAAATGGAGTATAGAAATATACGGCTTGTAATTTTGATCGAGTACAAGATAGCTAGGATCGCGTGCAAGATTGTGAAATCGCACGATCCTACTCTCCCAACAGCCCTTCGTGATCCTGATTCCACCTTTGGGCTCACCGCCACTGCCACCTTGCTGTGGGATCTCCAGGGAAGATCGTGGAAGCGCTGGAATTGGGTGATGCTAGTGAGCTAGGCGCTCCTAAACTCCTTCTCTCCCAATCTCTTCCAGCCCTCCTTTCTTCTCTCTGCTCGATGACCTCTAGCACCAAAAGACCGTTGGTGCTCAAGCTCTCCAATGCGGTTCACAACCGCCGCTCTTTCTCTACCTTATCTCAGCTATAGCTCACGAGGACAAGGTGTCATTCCACTCTTATGGTCTTTCTCTCCCATCACTCCTTGGCTCGGCCGCACTCGAGCTTTCTCTTCTGCCTCGACGTTGACGTTGACGTCACACGCCAACACCCTTGACTCACAAACCACCAAAACCATCTCTATCCTCCAGCGCTTTGAACTGCAAATGCTCGCTCCATGGCCACATGCACATGATCTCCCTTTCTCCCAGTTGGAGGATGGCCCCAGATCCCTCACTCTCAAACTTAGCCTCTACCTACAAGAAACTTCTTCCACTATGTTATTTTTGCCTTTTGTTTATTCTAATTTTTTTTCTTTCTTTGTTGTTATTTGGGCTTTTGGGTTGCTACTCTTTGAAAGAAGGTTGATGCTTAATGTTGGCCTAGATTGTTTTTATTTATATCAACTCAAGAAAAATAATAATTAGGAGTTTGAGTTCAAGGGTAGATTTATATGATTTTACGATCCGTGTTACGATTCAACGTTTTTTGATTTTGTATCCCCTTTTTGATCTTATGTTAGATCTCGATCTTAGCTACCTTGATCGAGTATACTTTACAAAAGACTTATATTGTTTCGAGCTAAAGATGGGCAAAGTAAGAGTTCGTTCATACTGGGCTAGAGCTACAAACTGCTTTGAGAAATTATATCTTGTTTCGATTGGTTTGGTTATTTTGATGTCAATATGTTTGCCATAGTTAAATGGTTATGATTTATATATTACTAATCTTTGACTTTTAGTTTCATTTGAATTAGTGTTGTTTGTATGGCGAGTTCTATGGCGGGAAAAGACAAATTTGGAATCATGTGGTCTCGGATGATAAAATTACTTCTATACCTTTAATTTATTTTCTCTTTCCATTTTACTTTTTCCCCCCTTTTTCTCTTAACCTTTCCTTCATCCTCCATCACTTAGCCTTTCCACTAAAATCTCATCCCAGAATCTCCTTCCTCTTTTCTCTACAACTCAACCCCGCCTCCCCTTCCAATGACTCCAACGCTCCACTTCCACCATGCCAGTCTCAACAAGCTCCTTGATGCACAAAAGCCATATTGTGTAGTGCCTATAAATTGTGATTATTATGATGCAGCAGTCTTATTGTGACTATTAATTTCCCAAATTTTTATATAGTAGCTTCAAAGAAAAAAATCTTTCATTCTATATTTCTTTACATATTTAATTATTGGTTTTTAGTCGTTTTTTAGAGATAATATTTTAGCAATTTTTTTGTTTTCTTTATGTTTAAATTAATTCACTCAGCTTCCATTACCAAAATAATAATAACAATTTACTTATCTTAAAGATGTTTTTATACGGATTCTTTCTAGAGAAGTCTTGTACGTGATATATATATTATGTACATATGTTATTTGTCTAATTCTGACCAAGTATTATCTTATAAACTAGCTATGAACTAAAGAGTTTATTGATTACTTTTATATTAACAGACTTATATCTATAAAATTCAAATGAAAATGATAACTTATATGTTAATTTAGTATATTTTTCACCAAGATAATATTTTATATTTTTAACAAATATTTATACCAATTATAATATTTCAGTTAATTTAATTGTGTAAATTGAAAAAATACATCCTTTGTTCCTGTAGCACAGGGTTGTGTACAAGTATTAGGGTGCATTTGGTTGGGATGTAAAATGGGCTTAAAATTTACTGGAGTAAATTTTCTTTAGAAAATTTGTGTTTGGTTAAAATAAATAAAAAAGAGTAAAGTTTTAGGAGGGAAAATACTTTCAGATTAAACTAAAACTCAAAGTTAGTACTTTGGATTTATAATAGGGGATAAATTAGTCTCTTAAATTTAGAAAATTTCATATTAGTCCCTTAAATTTTATAAAAAGGGACAAATTAGTCCCTCCATTAAATTGTTATCTGAACTGTTAATAGAAATATCCACATATTTTGTCAACTTGCTTACATATACTATTAATTTTCATGGTGAATACTAACTTACCTCACTCCTCTATTCTATGCAGAACAGATATTAACTTAAAGTCAAAATCTTTCTTATGAGAAAAGGGCTATGGTGAGATAGCTGATGAAGAAAAAGATCTAAATGATTTTGTTTAGAGAAATGAGGCAAATTAATATCTATCATAAAAATTAACAGTATATATAAATAAATAAATTATATGTATAAGTAAGTTAATAAAATATAGCTCAGACGATAATTTTATAAAGGAATTAATTTATCCTTTTTTATGAAATTTAAGGGTTTAATATAAAATTTTTAAATTAAAAAAATTAATTTATTTCCTATTATGAATATGGGGGACTCTATTGTGGTTTTACTACGAGGAAACCTTACCAATATTGGAAGCATGGTAATTTTTACACTTCCTCCCTCACTCCACGCACTTTTCACACTTGTTCTGTCACGCTTCCCCCTTCTCCGCCCTCTACATTCCCCACTGCCGATCTCATTTTCCACCATTCTCCTTCAGCTCTCGGCACATTGCACTGTCATTTTCCTCCGATCTCATTTAGCTTCCGATCTTCGCTCTCTCGCCGCCGTCGCTCTGCTCTCTGCGCCATCGCTCTGTTGTTGCTCCGCTTTTTCTCCACCATCGCTCCGCTCTCTTCACCTTTTCTCCGCCATCGCTCCGCTCTCTTCGCCATTGCTCTGCCACTGCTCTGCTTTCCTCTCGCTCTCGTCACTCTCGATCTGCAACTCTTTCAGTTGCTCGCTCTCAATAACCTTCTCTCGGCTACTACACGCGTTTCTCTGTGGAGCTCAAGAAAACTCAATAATATAGTGAATCGCAGGTTCTTCAAGCTCTTTTGTTGTTTGATTTGAATATTTCTCTGATTTTTCTTATCCTTTTTATAATTCAGAAGTGAAATTTCATATAAATCTCTTTCGTATTTTTTATTTTGATTTCTCTTTTGTGCTTTGATCTCTCTTGTGCTTTTGGTTTGAAAATTTTGTTTTGGGTAGGTTGTGAAGTGTTTTTATTTGCTTACAATGTGTTTGTTATAATGCTTGTACTAATTCATTTGGAATATTACTTTTGATAAATTTCTCATACTGCTCGATCTGATGTTGTGGTTATAGTTATTCGTTCAGAGGCAACTGGAAGTTCATTTGCACATGTTTTATGTCAATTTGTAATATGATGATATGGTTTGTGAGGAAGGACTAGTGGGCAATGAGGAAGGAGCAATATGCTCGATGAAGTGTCATGAGTTTGGATTTGGTAATATTTCATATGTATGGTATTTGGTAAAATTACTCCAAATAATATTCTCGATGTCATTTGTTATTGCGATACCAAGTCACTTTTTAACTGTCTTACTAGTCAGGGTGACTTCTGAGTTTTGAGGCTTATTGGGATGACAAAAACATCATTACTTGGGTCGTCTGCACCCTTTTTCTTTCACCTTGTTTTTGCATCAATTTGAGTTTCATGCTGTAATGCTGAAATGTTGTGTTATCACGAGCTTACACACATCTAGCTGAAAGTTTGATCTACACTGCTTTTATCTTACATATTCTGAAACTGGGCTGATTCAATCCTGTCCTCATTGATGATGCTGGATTCAGTGGTGAAATTCGGATTTTAAGGCTGGTGGTGGGATTAGAATGTCCAAGCTTAATGAATGAGGTTGAGGCTCATAGAAATACTAGCAGTACAAGGCACAAATCTGATGAAAAGATTAAAGAAAAAAGAAAAAGTATTATTGGACAGTTTTTCTATTTTCTGGTTGTTGAGTGATAACAACTTCTCACTATGTTCATCCCTTCTTGTTGAAATGGTTCATTGGCAAAGAAACAACTTGGGTAGAGATAGGAAGAAAAACGGTGTTCACTTCTCTGTGGTTTCTTGTTATTTCTGCTTTTGTCTTAGAACTAGAAAAGCATTGTGCCATGAAGAGGAGTATTGTGTATCAATGCATTGAAGGCTCTGATTAGGAAAATTGTCTAATGCATTGCTGCTCATTCTTCTTGAGTTAAAAGTTGTTTGCTTATTTTGGTTCTCATTTGTATTTATGTTCATTTGACATTTTAGAGGTATTCGTAGCTTATATGGTTAGAAACTACACTGTTTTGTTACCAGGGAAAAAGAAAATTCTTCAAACCTAATTTATTCATTGAAGAATTGGGAAAGAGGTGCGCAAAAGCAATGAGCAGCAGAGCAGTAGGCACAAGGCTGAAACATAGAACCCCCGCATTGTTGCCTTGCTTGCTGCCCACTGCCCGCTGCCTCACCAGCTGCCACTGCGCCCCTCGACCGTCGCGCTCACTGAACTGCCTCCCATGCTCGCTGCCGCCCCTGCCCGCCATTCACGGTCCCTGCTCATGTTTGCGACCATCGCTTGCTGCTGTTGAACAGTGAGTAATTTACTGTTTTAGCTTTTGTTGATAAACAAAGATAGATAGAAAATCATAGGATGAATCCGTGTGTCTAAACTACACAACGGAAAGAATATATATAGACAATGTATAATAAATACACAATAATTACAAAGATATATTTTCCCTAATTACAGATAATTACCGATATTTACAGATTCTAATACTCCCCCTCAAGCTGGGACATATAGATCATATGCACCTAGCTTGTTACATAGGTAACTTATTCTAGGACCTTTCAATGATTTTGTGAGAACATCTGCCAGTTGGTCATTTCAATTGGCAAAGCTTGTGAAGATGTCTCCAGATAGAATCTTCTCTCTGATAAAGTGACAATTAACTTCAATGTGTTTGATCCTCTCATGAAAAACTGGATTTGAGGCAATGTGTAAAGCAGCTTGATTGTCACAAACAAGTGTCATGTACTTAGTTTCCCCAAATTGAAGCTCTTTGAGGAGTTGCTTGAGCCAAATAAACTCACATATAGTTGAGGCCATGACACGGTACTCTGCCTCAGCACTAGACCGCACCACTACAATTTGCTTCTTACTCTTCCAGGATATGAGATTGCCTCCAATAAGTATACAATACCCAGAAGTGGAACGCCTATTAGAAGGGAATCCCACCCAATCTGCATCAGAATACCCAACTATATCAGTATACCCCTTATCTTCATAAATAAGGCCATTCCCTGGTGCTCCTTTGACATACTTCAAAATATGTATCATGGCATCCCAGTGAGCTTTACATGGTGAGTTTAGGAATTTACTAACCACACTCACTGCAAAAGAAATTTCTGGACGAGTAACTGTGATATAGTTCAATTTCCTAACCAATTTTCTATATATCCCAAGGGCAGATAGTGGCTCCTCTTGATTTGGTAGGAGTTGACATTAGGATCCATAGGAGTATCAACAGGTTTTGCAGCAAGTAAATCTGTTTCCTCTAGAATCAACAGCATATTTTCTCTGAGAGAGAACTATGCCATCTTTGGACTGTGTTACTTCAATACCCAAGAAGTATCTGAGTTTGTCGAGGTTTTTGGCCTGGAAATGCTTGCATAGGTGTTGTTTGATCTGTGCTATACCCTGAGTGTCTCTCCTTGTAATGACAATGTCATGAATATACACAAGTAGGTGCAACCTCTCTGAGTATGATGATAAAACACAGAGTGGTCAGCTTCACTCTGAGTCATACCAAATTGCTGAACCACAGTGGAGAACCTTTCAAACCAAGCCCGAGGAGACTGCTTAAGACCGTACAATGATTTTCGAAGACGACAAACAAGGCCAGAAGACTCCCCCTAAGCAACAAACCCAGGAGGTTGCTCCATATAAACCTCTTCCTCAAGATCATCATGGAGGAAGGCATTCTTAATATCCAACTGATGAAGAGGCCAACGACGTATAGCAGCCATAGAGAGACAGACGAAAAGAAGCTATCTTGACAACAGGGGAGAATGTATCACCATAATCCAAACCAAAGATCTGAGCGTACTCATTGGCTACAGGACGGGCTTTAAGACGATCAATTTAGCCATCAGGCCTCACTTTAACCGTAAAGATCCATCGACAACCAACCACAGACTTACCTAGAGGGAGAGACACCAGTTCCCAAGTACCACTGTTCTAAAGTGCACACATCTCAGTAACCATAGCTTGTCTCCATCCAGGATGGGAGAAGACCTTACCTGTAGTCTTAGGAATGGACACAGAAGATGAAGAAGACAAACAAGCACAATGTAGAGAAGATAGATGGTGAGAACTCAAGGCAGTATAGTGAGGAGATGGGTTGCGAGTGGAACAAATACCTTTATGAAGGGCAATGGGAAGATCAGGCGCAATTGGTAAGACCGAAGGCAGCGGAGGATCAGGTACCGGAGGAGAGTCCACATCAGTCATGACAAGCTCAGAGGAAGGAGCAGGAGCAGGCAACGGCTGCCGGTTAGGTGCAATGGGTGTTGGAGGTGGGACAGGCTCGGCTAGTGGATGGGCTTGACAATGGTAGACCTAAAGAGGGCGGGGTGTGGGTGTAGGTGTAGGTATAGGTAGAAGGGGTGGCAAAGGCACAAGGATGACAGGAAGTGGGAGTTCCTCAGAAGCAGGAGAGGTGGAATGGGTAGATGGCTCAAAGAAGGGAATAGTGTCAAAAAAGGTAACATTCGCAGAGACAAGATAACGACGTAGAGTAGGAGAAAAACATCGAAAACCCTTTTGAGACCGAGTGTAACCAGGAAAAACACATTTAATTGAATGTGCAGAAAGTTTGTTAAGACTAGGAGCTAAGTTGTGAACAAAGCAAGTTGGCCCAAAAAAGTGCAGGGGAAGGGAATGCAAGGGGTTATGGGGAAATAAGATGAAATAGGGAACCTAGTGGCCCAAGACAGAAAAGGGCATGCGATTAATTAAATAACATGCAATTAAAACGGCATCCCCCCAAAAATGAAAAGGGACATGATTATGAAGAAGAAGAGTACGTGTAGTGTCAATGAGATGATGATTCTTGCGCTCAACAACCCCATTCTGTTGAGGTGTATGAGCACAGGACGTCTGGTGAAGAATGCCATGAGAAGCTAAAAACTGTTGAAAATCATGAGAAAAATACTCTTTTGCATTATCACTACGTAAAGTGCGAATAAGAACACCAAAATGAGTTTTTATTTCTTGATAAAATTTAGTAAAAATAGAAAACAAATCAAACTTGTGTTTCAATAAAAATAACCAAGTATAACAAGAATAGTCATTAATAAACGTGACAAAATAACGAAATCCTAAACTAGACACCGTGTGACTAGAACCTCAAATATCTAAATGAACTAAAGTAAAGGGAGATACAGCCCGGCTACACAGCTGGGCATCAATCTTAACTCAGCGGGGACGCTCATCCACCGGGATGTCTACAGCCTTCATGGTGAGGTAATCAGCATAGTCCTGCCCTGTCAACCAAAGTTTTATGTTTGATGTCCAAGTATCATAGTTATTGCCATCGAGCTTGTCAGTGGAGAGAGGCACACTGACATAACTAGTGAATGCGGGGGGCTCGGGCTTTGGAACACCTTTATTTTCAGAGGTAGGGTCTGCAGCCATGGGCACAAGGGGAAAGGGGCAGAATGGGAATTACAAAAGAAGTCACGTCGTTGGAGAGCACAGATCACGAAACCAAGGACAAATCCGAAAAGAAGAGAGCCACGCTAGCCAAATGCAGGAGACGGCGGCCGGAACGAAAGCTGGACGCGCCGCCACGCGCTGCCGAAAGAGGCGGCAATGGAAAACAGCGCAGATGGAAGAAGCTGCGCTTGGGAGCACGTGACAGCCGGTCTGGAGCTGCGGTTGCTAGGGGTGGGCTGTGCACGGTGAGGCGAAGCTAGGGGTGAGGTTGTCAGTGGAAAACGGTGCCAGAAAAGTGGCCGGTGGCGGTAAACAGCGGCGGACAAAGGCTATATTCGTTGGAAAGGTGGCACAGCGGAGGGGAAAGGCAGGCAAATAGGAAAGGAAGCACGGTTTGGCCAAAAAAATTTCACCCAAGGGCAGTGGGCCCTCCTGACGGTTCGGAGTAGGGTTTTCTTTCTTTCTTAGACTCTGGATACCATGTTGATAAACAAAGAAAGAGAGAAAATCATAGGATGAATTCGTGTGTCTAAACTACACAACGGAGAGAATATATATAGACAATGTGTAATAAATACACAATAATTACAAAGATATATTTTCCCTAATTACAGATATTCAGAGATTCTAACAGTTTTAACTCAATTTCAGTTACAGAGTTCCTTCCTTTGGTGTTCTTTTGATTTTTAATGCCTGATGGTCTGATCACTAATGATGCATTTCTTTTCGCTTTTAGTTTAGTTGTTTTGTTAAGAGTGTTACATTAGTAATTATTTGTCACTTTACTGTATTTATTTGGATTTTAATGTATATTTAGGGGTAAAATGCATTTTACTCTCTTGAACTTTAGGTTATGTATAATTTACACGCAACTTTTTAAAATGTGCATCACTACACCATGGACTTTCCAAACAGTGTAAAACACCCTTTTTTATTAATTTGACATAAATTTTTACATTAAATGGACAAAAATACCCTTCCTTTTAATCAAATTTCTCCACCTTGAATCCCCTCCACGCAGAAACAAACAAAATACCCTTTTGTTACGATCAAACTCTAGCATTTGAAGGGTATTTTTGTCCATTTTTTAGTGGGGGAGGGTTTAGGATGGGGAAGTTTGGTTAAAATGAACGGTATTTTTTTCCATTTAATTGTGCATGTGACATGCACATAACTATTTAATGGTGGAAATAGGTTTCAACTTAATAGGAGGGGGTGTTTTGTACTGTTTGAAAAATCCAGGATGTCGTGATGCTTGTTTTGAAAAGTCGGGATGTAAACTACAGAAAATGAACTCTTAACTAACAACCGGCGGCTGCTCTTCATTGCCTGCCCGGCTGCCCCATTTCATCATTTCTTCTCATCCCTCTTCCCTGCAACTGAGCTGATGCGGTGCAGACCAAAGGGGCTGTGCAGTGTGCGTCTTGTTCATGCTGTGCTTCCCCTACCTCTTAGTTTTATTTGTTTTTGAATTTTTAAATTTGTGTTTGTTTAATGTTTTGAACTGTATTTGTTCTTCCCTTTGTTGGCTGATCCTTTATGCTGAACGACACCTTCTTTGCTGATGACAGGAAACTAAGTCATGAGATTGACGAGGCTGCCAGCTTGTGTCTTGTCATCTCGCCGCCACTTATCAGCTTCTTGTTGGCATTGGTGTTCACAGTGTGGAGTCTTATCATGTTCATGTTATGAACAGAAAAGCAAAACCAAAACGGAATTGATTCTTAGCAGGAGTGATGTTCATTCCACCCTATGCAGGTGCCCATCTGACCTGATTGCTCTCTCCTTTTTCCTGTGGACTGCCCAGCGCCATAATTACAATTACTCTCGCGACCCGGTCACATTTAATTGCATGGCCCCTGTGCTTCAACGCCTCACCAACCATTACAAAACCCTCCAGGTCATTCTTTTTCAGCTGGAGACTATTGGGTGTCTTCCAAAGCCCACAACTTTCCTCCTCTTGTTGAGGCTTTTCTGGCATGCTGAAATGCATACCATGGTTCTTGAGGCTTATCACCTGATGGAAAGTTCAGGTTTCAAACCCAACACCTTTGCCCGTAACCTGCTCATGGATGTTCTGTTTAGGATTGGTCAACCGAACCTCGCTTTGAGGGTTTTCCACCACTCTTATGCCCCCAATTTCTTGACCTTTAACTATGCCCTTCGCCATCTATCCGAGTTAAAAGATGTTGTTCGTATCCGTTATGTTGTTCGACTCATGTTGAGGATGGGGTATTATCCAAATGCTTCCATGTTTGAGATGCTCCTCAATTGTTTCTGTAAGATGGATAGATTACTTGAGGCATATCAAGTGCTGGGTCTCATGATTTCATTAGGGTTCCGAGTGTCTGTCAGTGTTTGGACTGTACTTATCCATAACCAATGTAAAATGGGGAGACTTGATGTTGCTAGCAATCTGTTGCTGAAAATGGCTGAAACTGGATGTTCGCCTAATGTTGTGACATATACCATCTTATTCAAGGCATTTATGCAATCCAAGATGGTCAGTGATGCCTTTGATTTGATAGATATCATGTTATCGACTGGCCAAATTCCAGATTTGATTCTGTGTAATGTATTAATTGATTGCCTTTCAAAGGTTGGAAGGTACAGGGATGCAATTGAAGTTTTTGCCAGTTTGTCAAAACAAAACATGAAACCCGATTCTTATACCTTTAGTTCGTTGTTGTCTACAATCTGTCTCTCTAGAATGTTTTATCTGTTACCCAAATTAGTCTTCAGAGATTTAGATGCTGATTTAGTGTTCTGTAATTCCCTTATATGCTCTTTTGTTAAGGCTGGGCTTCTGTCTCGTGCTGTTGAATTCTATAATCATATGATTGATAAAGGTTTTGCGCCAGATAAGTATAGTTTTGCTGGATTACTGTTTGGACTTTGTGCTGCAGGAAGAATTGATGAAGCAGTTAATATGTACCATGGTCTTGTCAAGAGTAATAATGATATTGATGCTCACATCAATACTGTAATAGTAGGTGGGCTTGTAAAGGTTCGTAAGTATCAGATGGCTGCTGATGTTTTTAGACTAGCAGTAATGAAGAAATATCCACTTGACAGCATAGCATATGCAGTCGGCATTTGTGCACTACTTAGAGGTGGTAGAACTCAAGAGGCTTGCACAGTGTATGACCAGATGAAGGGCACTGGTCTTAGACCTGATGTTCATATATGTAACATGATGCTTTACGCATTTTGTAGAGAAAAAGATCCTCAAATGGTGGAACAGATTCTACAAGAGATGATTGATTTAAGAATAGAACTGAGTGACAGGAATTTCTTCAACTTATGGAAATTTCTACACAGATCGGACACTTATTTTTCTGCTTTAAACTTGTTGGCTGTGATGAGAGATTTAGGGTTATTATCTTCGAAGGTGCTGCACTCCTTAAGTTTAGATGTGCATGCTGGAGGTGCACAAGCAAAAGATAAACATTATGCCAAAACTGATACAGAATGGGACATTGTTTTATATTCATCCAGTTCTGAAGATGTATCAGATGTAGCTGCTTCAGTTTGTTGAGCTCTTATGCTTAGCATGTATGCCACTTCTGCTTGAAGGGACGATCAATTTCCTTATTAGAGCTCCAACTTGAGTTTTGGATTTGTGCTGTGTAAATTCAATGAAGGGTCATTCAATTTCCTTGCCATGAACCTCAGTAATCTATCTGCACAGTTATTATAGTTCGTATATTATTTGGCATCGCAAGAATGTTAATGCTGAGAATGCTACAAGTATTTAAGCTCTCCTCCTTTGCCTTTTCATCATGAATGTTCAATAATGCCCGTAACACATGCTTCACTATATTCTCTTCAATGTATTTTTTTCTTTGATTCAGCACTTCCTGTTATACTCTCCTCAAAACTACTCCTTGAAGTGGATATCAACAACACCTCTAAGAGAGATCAATTGCTCCAAGGGATGCAAAACCTTCCAATACCTTCTCAAATTGACAAGCTGAAGGTGATTGAATTGATTCCCATCCCATCCCATTCTAATACTTCATGGACCACCGTCCTTGTACTCAAATATTTCCATGTGTTACTTTGCAGTTGCCCAACCCAATCTAATGATTATTCAGGTTCTGATGGACTTACCACAACTAACAATGACATTGCCTGATGATCGTGAAGAATCTTTCATGAAGCATACAACACTAGTGTCTAACAGTTCAAACATGCGAGTGGCTGCTTGTGAGGCTTCAATTTATAGAGGTTGATTCTTGCCTCAAAAATTCTAAAACATATATCTTGTTGGAATAAACATTTTTGCTAATTCTTTTCTATTTTACCACTGTATCTATATTCTGCACATTAATGTGCTACTCTATCTGTAATCTATTGTTATATTTTCCATGAACTGAAACCTTGGTATGTTGAACAATTATCTAATGGAGATACTTATTAATGGCTAGTATGCATAATTTGGTTGAAACTTCATGAGGATTATTTTGGTCAAAGCTTTTCTTTGATTTGTCAAATATAATTAAAAAAGTTCATTGTGAAATGATGTACATCTATAACTTTACCTGACTATGCTACCACCCATTGTGTGGCAGCTGTCAGGAAAGTACTGACTCCTAATTTTTGCATGCTACCTGAGAATTGAATTATGTGTTGATTCTCTTGGTAAAGATGTTTTTTGAAGTAATTTAACCCACATTGTTGATGCTGTTATTTGGATGAGAGAGAATTTATTAGGGCAGCTATCTTTTGACGCTGTATTGTTTTGGAATCTCAAGAATCACTTTAGCTGAATATTTTAGAGACATGGGTTACAGTGTCAGCATGATACAGCTAGATGGGCAGAAGCATTGCGTGAAATCTCTGGACAGCCTGTGAGCATTGCATTAAATTATAAAATGACATCTGTTCACTGTATTACCTTTGAAATAGGTTATTTTTCCTTTTCTGCTTCTATACATGTAAGAATTTGTATATGTTGAAATTGAGGGTTTTAGCGATCGGAGGAGGGAAAGAGATAGAATAGCCACTCTAGATAATATGAATATATATTGGTGTCATGTGGTGTGATAATACAATGAGATACTATGGCCGCACCACAATACTTCTATAGCACCACTATTTAGCGCTATTAACAACTATGGTGAGTAGTAAATCAAACTGGATCATTTACAATTCTACGTCTAAGATAATGACCAATTTGAATTATTCCAGCTTGTAGGCAGATGTTGTAGCTGAAGCTGACAAGATCGCCTTGGAAACCGCAGAGCTTTTGAGAGAGGACTATCTTGCTCAAAATATTTTTACCACGTGAGTGCCCATATTGTTTGCTATATCAATGAAACTCCTATTATTTTCATTTGATGGCTGTCTTATGGTGGTATCTTTTGCTTGTCTGCGATAGATATGACAGTCTTTCCCGTCTAGCAGTTTGTTTGGAATCCAGCATTATCCATTTCTACAATTTATCAAATCAGATATGGCAGTGGTTTTATGCTCTTACTTTGGAATAAAAAATAAAAAGAAACCATGGGCTTGCTTGGAATGTATTTTTCAAAACAGTTTTTGATTTTTAAAAACTAAAAACTCAAAGAAGTTGTTTGACAACTTGTTTTCTTAATGTTAGTTTTAAAAATTAAAAAACACTTTCTTGAGTTTTAAAAACTGAAAACAGAAAACAACTTTTAGGTGTTTTACAAAACAAAAAACAAAATCTTGTCCCATCTCTCAAGCACCAGCGCCACCGCGACAAGCACCAGCGCCACTACGAACAGGACTAATTGACCACCACCTCCTTTTGTCTCCTCCAGCTCAGATCTGCTTCGCATAGGACCAGTCGCGGCTTCGCATAGCACAGGTCGTAGCGATTTACCTAGCTCAGACACCACCGCGAGCAGCCCCTTGCCGAGATCGGTCGACCACCACCTCTTTTTGTCCCCTCCAGCTTCGATCTGCTTGGCACAAGACCAGTCGCGGCTTTGCACAGGATTGGTCATGGCTTCACACAGGACCGGTCACGATCCACCCATCACCGGCGCCACCGCGAGCAGCCCCTTGCACAGGACTAGTCGCCACTGCCGCCTCCATAGTTTTAGTCCTCTGTTCCTTTTCTTTGGTGAGTTACACTGGTTTTGGGGAAATGGGGGATTTAGGGGTCCTTCAAAAACTTATCCAAACAGATTTTCAAACTTTGATTCTTAAAAAAACTGTTTTTAAACTTGATTTTTAAAATGGTTTTGAAAAACAATAACACAAATTGTTCCAAACAGGCCCCATATATTTGATCTGACTTTGCCCCCTAAATTTTCTTCTTGAAGGAAAGGAGCATAGGCTGACCACTGGAAAGCATTTTGCATAGCATTCCCTATTGCTCTTTGCTTTGTGACCATTGATGCATCTCTATCATCGCTCCATTTTTCTCTCTTCCTAATAGTTTCTGTTCTTGTGATGGAAATCTACCCTTCTTATTATTTAGACAGAAACACCACATCATGCTAGCTAGTGTTGTCAAATATCGACCATGGCGTGGCAGAATCTGAGGCTGCCACAATGGGGAAGTGGATGGCGTGGCGGCTGTGGCAGGCGCAATGGCGGTGGCGCCGTGGCTGCCATGGCAGAAAATCGGCCGAAAACCCTTATTTTTTTGGTTTTTCAGAGAGTATTTTAGGGTTTTCAGGTTTCATTAATGAGACCCTAATGAACCATACCCCCTTCCGTTTCTCTCAATCTTGATCTCGCTTCTCCACTTCCTTCTCTCTCTCGGTCTCTCAAAGTTTGTCTCTGCTCTTCTCCAGCGGCGGCGGCCAGCACCCAGCAAGGTACTTCATCTTCTTCTCCTCCTCCTCCTCTGTTCAGTTTTCTTCTTCTTCTTCTTCTTCTTCTCTCGTCGTGCAGCCGAGCTCTCACTCTCCCTCACACACGAGCTCCCAGTCTATGCGTTGCCGCTGATTCTGCCTCCTCCCAAGCCTCCGCTGTCCGTCGCGCAACCTCTGGCCCCTGCATTTGCTCTTCGCTGTCTCTGCTTCTGTCTTTTTTTATTTTTTGGGAGTCAGATATTCAGATTTCAGATCTGGCTTTATTTCTTTGTGTTTTGCATGGCTTGCCAAGTGGATTTTGACATGTGTGGGTTATATTTTCAGTCAAGGTCATGAGCGTGGATTAGGTTTTGTGGGTTTTCTTGGGTTTTCATTTTTATTTTTGGGTGTGGGTCGTGTGGTCTTGTATGTCTTCTTTTTTTGGGTAGAATACTGTTTGTGTTTTTTAAAAACCTCTTCTGACCTTAAAAATAAATAAATAAATAAAACTACCACATATTTTTGCCTATTTTATATTGGGTATTATTTGAAGACAAAATATGTCAAGGGGAGGAGCTAATGAATGAATTACTATGTTAATTGTGTATTTGTGGCTTTGATTATGTCTTTGAGGCTTTGAGTATACATTATGTCTTTGTATTATATATATATATTCTTTAGTCTGCCATGGCTTCCGTCATAACCCGCAATGTCATTTGCTATATTTTTATGGCGGTTTTTTGGCTCACTGTCATAAACCGCCATCCGCCATTGACAATCTTGGTGCTAGCATTCTCTGTTGCACGATCTGAAATTTTGGTATCTTCTCTCCCCATGCAGTGAGTGCCAAAAAATTGGTAGCCGTGTCTGATCTAGACCTTTCAATGGGTCTAACCCTCTACCATTTTGTCTGAGCATCACTAGATTTCTGAGAGAGGATTAAAGTGGGTGAGTAATTGTTGGAGGGATTGTTTTGGTCCCCGGTCCCCATGATTCAGCATCATTTGTGTTGGCTGGTTCATTCATAATGGTTTGTTTCCTTATTATATTAGATTTGGTTCCATTTATTTATTTATTTATCTGTCTCTCATCTTTGGTATTGTTGAAGGTGCGTTAAATGCTCAGTTGCCAACTTCGACGGTATCTTAGGCTGTTCAAAGCTAGATCCGACATTTTTTTGCATAGAGGTATGGTGTAGTTATGTTTTACTCTGTCCTAGTCAAATATTTCGTATTCAGCAATCCACGATTTTCTACCAATAATTTTCCTCAGGTTTGATTTATAATTTTTGTTTTGTCAACATCTTTGTTCGTGGTCCCCTGTCTATAAACAAATTGGGGTTTATGGGTAGGTAGTATATCCGAGCACAATCTATTCATCTGATTGTCTATTAGCCAAGAGAGGTTTATGAATAGCTATGTTGTCAGTTCCCCGCATTATCATAGCAATTTGAGTTTCAAATGTGCTGGCAATATCTATAATTTACTACTTGTACTGCATGATATGCTTGTGCTCTCATACTTACCCTCTCATAAGGCGGTTTTCCTCGTCTCTGTGCTTACTCGTTGATTGCTTATTCTTAATTTGATCGTGGTTCCAATGGTCAACTCCATTGCAAAATTACTTCTGGTTATGATGCTTGGAGACTCATGGTTAGGGTAATTCAATTGTGAACTGTGCCAGTGTATTATAGTGTATTGGTGCCAATCTCTGGAAATGGGGCTTATGAATGAGGCAATAAGTTCTTGTTAAAAAAAAAAAGTTTAATTATATGGATTGTTGATGGTATTTTATTTGGTCAAGTCTGTGATGTCCTTTTTTATTTTTTTTATTTTTCATGTATTAGGGGGACAAATCCATGCAATTATTAGGAAGCTATTAGTCTACAAGTGCCTAGAGCTTTTGATGAATCTGATGATGTCCCATGCCATGGATTTTGTCTCTGTTTGACACATCCACAGGATGTGCTACGCAACCATGTGGACAAGCTCTACAAGAAACGCAAGAATGGCTCAGGTTTTTCACTTAAATCTTTGAAACACACACACCCACAAAATATAGGGTGGGGATCAAGATACTGTTAATGATATTTATAACCTTTTTTTCTTTATGCATGAATAACTGTTCAAGACAATTTTTCAACTCCTTCAACCTCCATCCTTCATCCTTTGGCATACCTATATCAAAATTTCTTCCATCATCTCAAAGGTTGTTTTGAGCGCTTTTTTCATGTTTGCATTCCTTTTCACCATTCACCTTGTTAATCTTTCTTTCTAATTTTCATGTGAAAATGGAACTGATGAAAGCTTCTTACAAAATTGACAAGGAGCAAGGAAGTGGAAGCCCGAGATTTTTTTTTTTTTTTTCGTTGACTATGTTAGTGGGAATTGATATAAGCAATTCTTTGGAGTTTACACTGCAGATAAAATAAAAACAAGACATCGGTGAACTTCTATAATTTTGTAATTCATTTAATATCACAGTACCACGTTAGCAGCATTAGTTCCCTTTTGGCAACATATCTGATGATATTGAGAAAATCGACGATTTAATGAAAGTGGTGAATTGGAGATGCATTAATGCACCATCCAACCGCCCACTTATATTTTTTACTAGTAATGGATTTTGGAGTGGAGGATGGTTGGGTCCATAACCCAAAGGTCCAGCCCGCCCTAAAACCCCCTTAACCCCGCAGCAGGGGTGGGACGGGTCAGGTGAGTTAAAATTTTTTAGCTGGTTGAAAATACTATTTTGTCCTGTAAAAAATGATGGGTTATGAGGGTTTCCAATGGATTCAATCTATTTTGTCACTAGTTTACACCCTATAATATTTATTTTGACACCTTCTAGCACCCTTTCCCCTCAATACATATGCATAAAAAGACAGTAAAGAATTCAACGCGGATGGTAAATTGACGAAGCATAGATGCTTCAAACACCAACTTAATTTTTTTTTTTCACCTACGCAGCTCATTTTCACTTCTTTCCTTCACTTTTACGATGTGCACACACGGCCTTTGGTATTTATTTTGTTTTTCAAACATAACTCACTTTCACTCTCGGGATGTGTGCACAAAACCTCTTTAATATGTATTTTGTTTTCCACCCATACACACCTTCTAGCACATTTTCCCTCGAGTATATATACACATAAAAATGCAATTGAGAATTCAGTGTAAATGATGAATCTTTCACTTCTCTGCTTTACGCATGATGCGCACACATACCCTCTAATATATATTTTCTTTTTACACACACCTCCCTTCAAGTAGCCTTTCCTCTCAGTATATTTAGGCACGCAATTGAGAATTCAATGCAAATGGTGAATTGGGTATGCATAAATGCACTGTCCAACCATCGACCCACTTCCTTTATTTACTACACAACTCACTTCCACATCTCTCCTTCACTCTCGTGGTGCATGCGCGCGCACACTTTAATATCCATTTTGTTTTCAGCAAACTTCACTCTTACGATGTTTGTGTACACACTATCTAATATTTATTTTGTTTTTAACGTACATATCCAGACCTTCTAGCAACCTTTCTCCTCATTATATATAGGCATGATAGGCAATTGAGAATTCGACACAAGTGTGAATTTTTCACTTCTCCTTCACTTCCACGATGTGTGCACACACCCACATTTATTTTTTCGCATACACTCTCACACCCCCTTCTAGCACCCTTTCCTCTTAGTATATGTAAGTATAAAAAGGCAATCGAGAATTCAATGCAAATGGTGAATTGGCGATGCAGAAATGCATCATCCAACAACCTACTAACTTTTTTCTTTACTACACAACTCACTTTTACTTCTTCCCTTTACTCTCATGATGCACACTTACACAGCCTTTAATATTTATTACCTTTCTCTCTCCCTCACACAACTCATTTTCACTCATCTCCGTCACTCTTATGATGCACACACACCAACATCCTCTAATATTTATTTTGTTTTTCTCACACGGATACGTACAAACGCGCGCACAACTTCCAACAACCTCTTCCCCTAAGTATGTATAGGCATAAAAAGTCAATCGATAATTCAATACAAATGGTGAATATTTTACTTCTCTCATTCACTCTCACAATGCCCACACATTCACGCTTGGGGTGGCAAACGAAGTGGGGCACGTTGGCCTGTTTTGGTCATATGGGTTGGAGGTACTGACCCACCATTTTATGGTGAGTTGGCGAGTTGACCCACCATAGTATTTCTTTTTTACTAGCATTCCACAAAAAAAGAAATCATGCAGTCCAACCCAATGAACCACTTAAAAAAACCAAAACTAAAATTCAGACCAAACAGAAACACCTAAAACTAAAATATAATAATCGTGAGAATAAATAAGAAACATTGGAACGATGAAGAACGCAAAGAAGTTAACAATTAGGGATTGATACTTGTAACTTTAGGGGTAGTGTTTGGAAGAAGGGATGTTGTTGGGGTGCCAAAAGTGGCACGGCGTCGCTACACCAGCGACGAGGGTGGTGAGACACGACAGTGATGAACTGCCTCAAGCTTATGGCATGATGAGATATTGGTAGCGACTATGATTCTGGTTGCAACTTGCAGCATGAAAAAAGCGATGACATTGGGTGGCTGATAGCGCAACTATGTGGATCTGATGTAGTGATGATTGTCGAGTTCGCGATAGGAAGCTTGTGCTTTGACGGTGCAAATGTTGATTCTAATAGCTGGGAAGAGGGAGAGGACGTTACGGCTGTGTTTCATTATTTATTACCTTGTTTTCTTTTTATGATTTTGGCTTTGATTTTATGTTGTTACTTTAATTTGTATGTTTTGGTCTTGATTTTGAATTGGAGAGAGTCATATAGGTCCAAATCCTGCAAAGTCTTATTGAAGCTGTGAACGCCAAATTTTATCCGGCCCATAATAGAAAATTTAAAAATTAGCATAGTTTTGAATTTCCTTTGTGTCTTTTATTTATTTCATTTATTTCTTTTAACAAATTCAACTTAACCCATTTCAAAATTTCTTAGCCCATTTCAAAACAAAACCAAAAAATTATTGTTCAGCCTTTTCAAAAAAATAAAAAAGGCTCCACTCATTTTGGCCTATTTCCGTTACAGCCAATTTCCTTTTCTGAATAAAATTAACAAAAAGAGAAAAATGAAAAAAAGGTGACGGAAGTGGAGGACACGATGATGCTCCTCTCCACTCCATGCACAATGATGAAGGTTGGTAAAATGATGACTTCTCTCCACTCCTTGCAAAATCATGAAGTCTCTTTTCCTTTAATCAATTTCGATCCCTACTAGTAACCTGCAAAGGTAGGATGAGCAATAATTTTGGCTCAGTAAAAAATAGCTACACCATTAGCCAAGGAGATGAATCAAAATAAATCAGCAATATCAGAAAGAATACGATAGCAGCAAGCAGCATTATCATAAGTGTTGTTTTTTTTAAAAAAATATCAATACACAAAAAAAATCAAAAAAAGAAAGTAAAAAAAAAAAAAGGAACCGTGAGAGAGAGTTGTGTTAGTGTGTGTATGCGCGCGTGAGTGGAGAGTGGGTGCGATGTGCCCTGTTCCTAAAATTATTATTATTATTATTATTATTATTATTATTATTATTATTATTATTATTATTATTATTATTTTGTTAGTGTTTTTGTTTATTTTGTTGGATTAGATTTTAGATTTGGGTTTGGGTTATGTTTGTTTGGTAAGTGTTTATTTTATTTTTTTTTCAGTTTTTAGGCCCACTTGTTGGGTTTGGGTTTATTTTGATCTAAAAATGAACTAAGGGTTTTATTTGGTTCAAAATAAATATTTGAGTTTTTTTTATTTACTAAAAAGGGAGCTTATGATGTATTTTTTTTTAATCATTTTTGTCACGACCCAACCTGGGCCCGTGACCGGCACGTGAGAAATCCTCATTCTCACGTAAGCCTCGTGACCTCTGAGTCTCTCTATATGCATAAAATAATATAATTTTTATTCTGAATCATAACTTTCTCTAAAACTCTGTATAAACTGTATATATGAAATTATAAAACTGAATTACTTAATATATGAAGCTTTGAAAACCTCTTAATCATACTCTGAAAATTCATTCAACGTGTGAACTGAATCATAAGTAAATCTCTAGTTTATTACATGAACTCTAATTAAATTCTACAATTTCAAATCCTCACTTGTGAATTGAAAACAAATACATAACTTTTCAAAAACTGAAACCAAATACATAATCTGAAAATAATGCATGGGTCGGATCCTGCCTGCACATCTACTGGAGCACTTTACTCTAACAAGACTCTAACTAGGCCTTACTTCAAAGTAAGAGTCATCATTGAGAGCGGCAACGTCTGCCAAACTGTAAGCTGAGCCACGTCTGCACCTGCAACTATGAGGAGGAAGGGAGAGGGGTGAGTCAACGGACTCAGTGAGTGAGCTCTCACCCATCACCCACATGGGACAACAACAACCATATATAGATATACATGCACTAGAAAAACGTCTCCAATATTTACATAGCATAACTACTCTCGGGAAACACTTTCCATGTCGTAAATTCATAAGCAAGCATCTCTAAAACCATAATCTATTACAAACCATTTGATATTCTTATATATAATCTAATAGAAAATATATCTCTGTATTCATAAACTCATAGAAAATGTCTCTAAATTCTTACCTCAACAAGGAAATCATTTCTCAAACATATAATATCTCTTAAATTAATATTCTCTTAAACATTGGGAATATCTGAAAATCATTAATAATATTTGAAAATATAAACAATAGTACTCTACTAGAGAAACAGGAATCTCTACTCTATGGTTCTTCAAAAACCAAAAATGTTATGCTCTATGATCCATTGGGATCTGATGCGGACACCTATATAGGTTCCATTCTCTGCTCTATGAGATTGTCCCCTCAGGACAACTTGGTACCAAGGTTAACGATTGGGTTCAGCCGTTAACTCACTGTTTGTTTCTCTATAGTTACCGTCTAGTCTCTAATTCAATAAACATATTATTTTCTCTAAATCTCTATTACATACTCTAATCTGGGTATCAAACTCTTTCATACATAATTACTCTATTTCTTGAAATTATCAAGATAATTCATAAAATCTCTAAATACAATCATACTTATACTCTAGCTCTTTGTAAAACCATTTAAATATGAAAACTCTTGAAATTCTAAAAGCTCTGAACTCAAATAAATCTAGTAACCTGACTTTAGCATAACTGTGACTGTGAAATCATACCCAAGGGATCACCTGCTTGCAGGCATTCCGATTTCAAGCTCACAAAATATGTATCTGGCAGTCACTACGAATTATATTGAATTCTATACTTTTGGAATATCACAAAACTGGATTTTCTAAAAGTCTCTTTTCTCAAGATAACTTCTTTTATAAATTAATAACTCTAATAACATAGATTAAAATGGAAAGGTTCCAATCGTAAATTCTCTAACGTTATAACATAGCATCTCTATTTAACATATTTGCCAAAATATCTTAACTGTTACTCTGAAATCATATTTCGAAGTCTCTAGTCTTGAATCATAAGGGTATCATAAACTCTTAAAACATATTTGATAAAAATGTCAACTTATTACATCATATGTTCTTGCAAGAAATCTCTTCATAAATATGTATAAAACCTTTTTCATAGCACTTTATAATAACTCATGGTCCCATGGTTTTGTAAAACTTTTTCTTTTATGCTATCATCATAAATCATAATTTTTCTAGCGTGACATAATCATATAAAATCATATTCTATACTTTTTCTCATCTCAAATTTCATATTTCACAAATATCATGCATCAAACATAATCATAATGATAAAACTAAGGCAATGAGGTCAAACCCACTCATCGTTTAGAGCCGGGAGTGTGTGGGCACCACCAACTTGACCGTCAAAACATAGAATGGCATCAACAACTGCCATAGAGAAGTATAGACTCAAGATTAGTCTCTGCTAATCTTTAAACAACACTAATCTAGCTCTAATAACATTGGGGGAGCACCCCCACTTGACAACAATGGAGAAAACAATGACCTATAACAAGAGGAAGGAAGAACACAAAGGAAACTAACATAAACCAACAACAAAACTCACCTTTGATCATGGAAGGAGAATGATTGATGATGGATTGAGAGAGGAAAGGTTGGAGAACATTTTGGGATGAAGGGTTTTGATTTCCATCCCCAAAATCCCGAGTTTGGGGTGTTTAAAAAGGGGTGGGGGCTTATTTACCCAAAACGACGCGTTTTAGACTGTTTGGGTACTGCTGACACCGCTATACCAGTGTATGACCGCTATAGCGGTCTTTCCCCCCTCCCCCCCCCCCCCCCACAAACCATTCACTTACGACCGCTATAGTGGTCTCTAGGGGCCAAAAACACGTTGCTGCTGCCACCATGACTGCTATAGCGGTCCTCAGAACCCAAATTTGCCTTGCTGCACATACTGTGACTGCTATAGCGGTCCTGGACCGCTATAGCGGTGACAGTAAAACTGTTTCACCTTACTGTCAGCACCTCTAGGTGCTTCTGGCATCTGGGTTGCCTTACTACTCACTTATTTACATTTCTTAATTTTTAATTCTAAGTTAATGTTCTCATTTATTTCACTCTGAAATTTTTAATTTTAAGTTAATGTCCTCATTTATTTCACTTTCCATTAATTTTAAAACATAAATGTAAAAAAGGAAATACCTCTCATTTGGATTCAAATAAAATATCATAAAAATCAAAATCCCAACCAATCAAAAACCAAATTTTGGGTTTTAGTTCAAATCCGAGAAACTTTAAGATTTTCTAAACTTATGGGCTAAAAACGAAGCGTTTGGAGGCTTCCTAAAATTTATTAAAAATCACTCTTTAACTTGTTTTACCATTGGGAACAATTACCGGGACTTTTGATCTCAAGAAAGTGCCTCTAACATACAGCTCTCCAAGGAGGTGTAGGATCCAGACTTAGCGAAATCTAGAACCCGACAACATGGGTAGGTCTCGAGGGACCCTAAGGCTACACAAAACTTGTCCACTGACACGTGTACCTGGAATGTTACAATTTTAAATCATTTAAGTGGAATTAATTAGCTTCAAAGATGATTTAATTATGTAAAAAAATAAAAATAAAAAAATCAAAAGGGTGATTTAATTATTTCTTTGATTTTGGATGAATTTAGTGTTAATGTTTCTTTTAATTTAAAAAAGATATAAAAAAATAGTAATTAGGACCCTCTTTTTTTGTTTAATTATTTTATATGTTTTGTGTGTTTATGTTTATGAATTAATTTTGCTTTTTGTTTGGTATTAATTATTTTATGTTTATGTGTTTTGCTCAAATTATTTGTGTGTTCGTGTTTACAAATTATTTTTGCTTTTTAGTTTAATCATTTTATGTTTATGTATTTTGCTTAAATTAATTGTGTAATAGTGTTTATAAATTAGTTTTATCAATTCCCGTTGAAATTAGTGTTTGTCAAAAATAAAAAAAATAAAAAAAAAACAAAAATATGTTTTAATAAATAGTATTTTCAAAAACCTTTTACATTTGTGCGATGTTCAATAATGGTAGTTGAATAGCAAATGTTATCTTCACTATTATTGAATCATAAGGGTTCATTGAGTGGCCCAGTGCTCACTTGAATTCTGTGCACAGATGGATTTTCATTGATTTGATAATCAAAATTTCTTTCTTTGTTAAAATTAAAAAAAAAAATTTGTTTACTTCTTAATTAAAATCTGTCAACTCATAAATATTTTCTACAAAACTACATGACTTTAAGTTCCCTATTGCACTGAGGGATAAGTAGGAGCAGGTGACCCCTGTCAAGCCAAAATTAATTTTTCTTAAATTTTTTGTTTAAATTGTAAATATATTGGCCTCCTTTTTTTGATTTTTTTAAGGTTATTAATTAATTTGCACAACTTGCTAAAGTACTATCTAAAGACGGGTGTATTAGGAGTACGTAGGATTAAGTTTCTACCATTCCTTACGCATAATCGACTCCCGAATTCATAATCTGGTTTCAAAGGCCATTTCTTTGTAAAATAATGGGGTTTTCCATGTTTTTCCCAATTTAAATAAACGTGGTGGCGACTCCATAATTTCCAATTCTCAATAAACTCTTTTTCGCCGTCCCGTCGTGATCCCAATTACGACACTAGTGCCTGCCATGGAAATAACAAAACCCATAAACGATCACTCCAATATACTAGGACAGAGTTAGGGACACTGGGGGAGTAACCAAACATGACAAAACTCATGTACATAGATACACATAATCATAAACATGAAGAACTAGGGAGGCACTACACAAAATGCCATAAGTTCCTTACCTTGGAGGTTGGAAGAGGAAGAAAATGGAGAAGGATGAAAGAAAAAGGGTGTATGCGAGGGGTAAAAGGAAACTAGGGTTCCAATTTTGTGTTAGAACTGGTTGGGGTTCGAAACATATAGGGTGAGGCTTATTAAACAAAACTATGTTGTTTTGGATGTGTCTTAGCATTAAGGGTCTCGCTATAGCAAGGCTGCATTTTCTCTCGCTTGCTATAGCAAGCCTGTCAACACTGCTAACACTCGCTATAGCGAGTATGTTTGCATAAAAGTGCAGACTTTTGCAACTCGAGGCTTTTCTGCATTCCATGGGTCTCCAAGGTGCCTCAAGTTTATACTAAACTTAACTAAGGACACGTGGACCTGAGACATCACATGTTGTAACTGTGTTTCATTCTTTGTTACCTTGTTTTCTTTTCACAATTTTGGCTTTGATTTTTTGTTGTGGTTTTCATTTGTATATTGTTCGGAGGATGAAGATGCCGCCATGCAAGGAGGCAATGAGTGATCTATGGTTCACTTAGAAGATTAAGGGATTTTGGGATGGAGGTGGCAACTCATGGGTCCAAATCACCATGACTCGCCTTAACCCATTAGTTAGATGGGGCGGGTTAGACATGTTGAAATTTTTTAGCAAGTTGAAAATATCATCCCGTGCCATAAAAAATGATGGGTTGTGCAGGTCAACGCAATGGGTTCAACCTGTTTTGCCACACTTAGTTCATCCCTTCTAATATTTGTTTTAACACCTTCTAGCACCTTTTCCCCTCAATCAACTTCAAAATTAAATGCTTATGTTAAGTGAATCAATGACTAATGTTTCTTTTGTGTTTTGAATTGAATCTGACGTTTTATTTGAATTTAGAAAGTATAAAAAAGAATATGTATGAATTTTTTTAAAATCTTTTTTTTTTATTCGTGAAATAGGCAATAGTCATCATTCAAGAGGGCAGTGCTTCCTTCATCACTATTGAGTTGTAATGATTTATTTAGTAGTTCAGTGCTAACTTGAATCTTGTGGAAGAGCGGATTCCTCATTACACCAAAGGATATCCGTTAGTGCGAAAAAAATCATTCTATAAACAAAATCAGGACAATTTAGTAACATTTTACTATTTAGTTATTAATAAAGGAAACTAAATGGTAATTTGATAGTTAAATAGTAAGGTATTACAAAATTTTTCAACTCGACTTCCGGACATCATATACAACTTATGCATAGTACATAGTAAAGTTATAAAAATTAAACAATAAAATTTAAGAGATATTTTGTAATATATACTTTAAAATAAATCATATATCAATATAAAAAAAATATCAAATTATGTAAAATACAATAATTAAAAGTATAAAAACTTATATTTTATCACTAATAACTTTTCTAAAATATATTTTTTATGGAATAATTTTTCTAAAATATGTCCCAAATAGGGTACAATGAAATTTGAACTGGGCTGGATTACCATTCTAGATCAGTCATAAGTACTCTTAGAGACTATATAAAGAAATTTTGAAGGAAATTGTTTTGAACTTTTGAAGGCCGTATTAAATTTTGGGCCATGCCTAAGTGAGGTGCACCGCACATGCTAAATATCCAATTGATAGGATGTGTATCGATACACTATTTATGTATAATATATAATAATAATTTCTAAATTTTACTTGTGAGATTTGAAATATAACAAATTTTTATTTGAATAATCCTAAAATTGAATAGAACTTTGTAGGAATATTTCATAATCATACAGATAAATGATGGTCACTTTTAAAATGCATATCATGCACTTTAATAATTCTAAACTGTATTTGTGTGATACTAAAATTAAATAGAACCTGATCTGTGTGATCATGAAATTAAATAAGTTTTTTTTACATATAAATTTTGATCTTTTTTAAAAATACAATTGACTACAATTTAACATTCTTACCAAAACTAAAGAATTATTACCTTGTGCTACAATTAATTGGAGTATCGATAAACCCTCTTATCTTATCCTATATACTAAGGAGCACCGCAGCATTCACCTCATTTTTGAATTGTGACGTGTGAAGTTCATATATTAATGCTAGGCATCGGATTAGTTGGTCCGCCCCATGTTGGGGACCAACATTACTCCCCTCTTTGTTAATCTTTTTAAACCGTTGGATGGGAAAGATTTTGTATCAAACGGTTGTAGCATAAGCATGTGCATTTTGCCTTGAATTTGTTAATAAGTCACTATTGAATACACATTTTGCATATGTGCCCCCTTGTTCTCTCCAGATGTGCCCCCTCTTGTTCTCTCCAAGTGTGGTTGTGTTGTGAGTTGTGACGGTGGTCTTAGGATGTGCAACTTGGGTTGTCATCGAACGACCACAATTGGACCAACCATTGAAGCACCTTAAGATAAAGGAAAAATCATCCTTTGGTTTTCGTGGAAGACAGCAAACAGTAGTCAAAGGACATTGAGCAGCGATTCTCGGTTGAACCTTGAAATTGGAATCTTCGATGTGGTGTTGGCCACTTGCCGTTGTTTGGTTGCAGGGGAGTGGATATATTCCTCACTTGTTCATGATCACTGTTTATTGCAACTTCTAGTCCACACTTCCTTTCATTTATTTATTCCCTTATCGCAATATGTTTTTTGTTTTCCATTTCCTTGTGAAGAAATGCTTAATCGAATGGTTTGTTGGACCTTGCACTGTTTTTGTTTTGTTATTGTTCTCTCCTTTTAGTTGGAATTTACTGCATCGTTATCCTTCTGTGGGTCAGTTTTTTCGCAAGTGTCAATTTTATTTTAATGGCCCTTTTGAGCACGATTTGCTTATCCACAGGCTCATTTATTTTTCTTCTTGTTTTTCCTATTTGGACTCATATGTAGGGACATCCTATTTGTTTTTCCTAAAGTTTTGCGATGGAGTAGATCCTTCTTATTTGCTTTTGTTTTGGAGGAATTGTTGACCTTCAACAAGTGAGTTTCATTCTCATCCTGGTTTTACTCCTTCTCATTACTGGAGTTTGATTTGTTTGTTCTATAATTTGTAAATTCTAGGAAGTGGGACCTTATTTTAAAGATTGAAAAGAGAAATATATCAGTAAGATATCTACCATATCTTGAATTGTTTCTCCATTATATGCACTTGCTTTTATCCATATTAATTTAAAATGCCAATATGAACAGAATATTGTGAAAAATATGCCAAGACAGAAGATACTGAATCTTCATCGAAGGAACATTCTAATGAAGAAAAGCTAAGTGAAGAAGATTGCACCCTTAGTGATGATGCCATTGTAGGGCAACCCGATCCGTAGATCTTTACATACAATGCCTGCATTATTGTTCATTGTCTTTAATGTAAGTCATATGATATTGGGTCCTTAAATTGGAAGAGAGATAAAATCTTAGGGTTGAAAGAAAATCATGTTTGTCGCTGACTTAATTTTTATTTTTAAGTCTATGTTGGGGTATTGGGGTATGTTTAGTTTTGCTTCTTCCATGGTCAGCTTTGTCCTTTGATTTTTATGTATCATGGAAAAACTCAATCGCATATTAATCGCCATGATCGTCTCTGTTTTGCTGTTCAATCCTGATACCATTTTAAGGGTGATTGGTTCATGTATAATCCCACATTATATTAGTTCTCCATTTACAACTTACAATGGAATACCGGTAAGTGTCATCTTATATATATACATGCCTTTATTTAAGGATCCTTGATATTTAGGGGGGAAAAAAACACTGTAGCAAAATTGTAGCAAGGGAATTCGGAGTCAAAAAGAAAAAGAAAAAAGATGAAGGGAATTCGGACTCTCCGAATTCCAAAAGATAAAAAGAAAAGGAAAAAATATTCGGACTATTCGAATTACTGAGAAAAAAAGAGAAAAGAAAGACAAAAAAGGATTGATGAATAACCTTTATGCTTTGTCACTTTAATAATAATCTTTAGCAGTCAAATTTTGTTCCTTTTTTTTTAAAAAAAGACAGATTCGTTGCAAAGTAAGAAAGGAGCTCTACTTTTTGTTTTTGGTATCTTATTATTTGAATTTCAATATTCTTACATGAAAAAATTACATATAGTTTGATGCAGTTAAACAAGTTGATCATGAACAATTTTTATGAAGTCATAATTGGCATGTAAGAAAACTATTTTTGCTTTGTCTTCAATAATAAATGGAGGGTGAAAAGGTCCAATACAAGAAAGTGCCTCTTTCTTCTAATAAATACTTATATGTATTAACATATGTGACTTTTAAGTTAGCCATCACAAAAATATAACAATGCATAACTAAATTACCATATTTCAAAATTTGACATTAATTTAGAATTGACTTTTAAAATAAATTAGATCAAAGTTATTTTCCTCATGGAATTATCAAAATGAATAATTCGTCTTCAAAATGATCCTTTTGGTGACAAGAAATTAACTTGTTTCATTCATGCTCTACCATTCTATAGCAACTATTAATACTATTACTATGAAACCAAGAGATGGAAAGCTTATTGGTTACAATACAGATTGTGATGCTTCACAAGATTTCATGCTGCATTCCTTGGATGAGTTATTTATTTAACTTTAGTTTCAAAAAAATGCACTCTAAATATCCTTAAAAAAATAAAGAAAAAGGAGTGACGAAGGGAATTCGGATTACCTTAAAAAATAAAAAGAAAAATAGGGGCGCAAGTCAAAAAAAGAAAAAAATACTGTATCTAGGTCCCTAAAAAAGAAAAAAGAAAGCTGCACTGTAGCTACAAGGCAATTCGGACTATCCGAATTCCGTGAAAAAAAGAGAAAAAAAAACCATGCCTGAAAAAAAAAATGCGCGAGCACTTTACTTTTGAATTATTAAAACTATTTGTATGACCGGTCATTATTTTTTCAAGTTTGCAATTTGAAGACTCTTGCTTGATGTTCCTTTCTTTAACTATAACTCCCAAGGATGGTAGTCACTGGTCCAAACTACTATGTCATCCAAAATTGAGAGTTCTACTGCCTTTATCATGAAAATTGATCAATTACACTCTGCATTTGGTTCCAATTTAATATAAGTTTTTGTTCCTTGGTTATTTGTAAGGGAGTTTCCTCTTGTTGTGATACTTGAACTCTCTAAGCTGTCTTCATCCTCTAGTTATTATTAATTAGATCTAGAAACTATAAGGTTTCATCATTTGAAAGTTTGATAACAATAATAAAAGAAAATTGAATTTAAGTGAAAAAATATTACAAATAATTTTTAATATTTACTATCATATTTGTACAGTGAATTAAAAATATTACCCAATATACATGTAATATATAAAATGTTTGGTGACAAGTGAATTGAAAAATAATTTTATTTTAACAAACTACAAATTTTATATCCTATACACAAAAGAGAAAAAGAAAAAGGAAAAAAAAAAGAAAAAAACACTTGAAAGGAATTCAGTCTACCCAAATTCTGTTAAAAAACCAAAAGCACAAACAGTTAATATATATTAGTACAATATTTTTCAATCTCAAGTGTAGTTTTAATAGTCAATGCATCATTCTTTGTTGGTTAAAAAACACATATACTTAATAATAAAAAACCGTACACATAATTGTCTTCCCTTTTGTTGATAATTGTTTACCCTTTTTTATATTTTGATAATTATTCTCTTAATATTTAGACTAAACCCACTTAAAATTATATGTACAATAAATAACTCCTTCAAATCATTTTACTTCAATAGTACATTCAAATTTTAATTATTATAGCTAAATAATATATCTTAATAAAAAAATTATGCATTTAATTTACATAAGAAATCACGATTTAACAGTTAATATAAAAAAATAAATGCTTAAATATGATTTTGATCCTTGTAAATTTAATATAAGTTATTTTGATCTTAGTCTACTATTTTTTGTTCTGGATTTTGATTCCTCTTTTTTTCCAATATTTTGTTTTTGTTCCTTACACTCTATATTTGGTTCCAATTTAATATAAGTTTTTGTTCCTTAGTTATTTGTAAGGGTGTTTCCTCTTGTTGTGATACTTGAACTCTCTAACTTGTCTTCATCCTCTAGTTATTATTAATTAGATCTAGAAACTATAATGTTTCATCATTTGAAAGTTTGACAACAATAATAAAAGAAAATTGAATTTAAGTGAAAAAATATTCCAAATAATTTTTAATATTTACCATCATATTTGTACAATGAATTAAAAATATTACCCAATATACATGTAAAATATAAAATGTTTGGTGAAAAGCAAGTGAATTGAAAAATAATTTTATTTTAATAAACTACAAATTTTATATCCTGTACACAAAAGGGAAAAAAGAAAGAGGGAAAAAAAGAAAAAAACACTTGAAAAGAATTCAGTCTACCTGAATTCCGTTAAAAAACTAAAAGCACAAACAGTTAATATACATTAGTACAATATTAGTACAATATTTTTCACTTCACACGATAAAAAATGTAACTGCTTCTGCTATAAAAAATTTCCAATGAGCAAATCATTACGTCAAGATTTCTGAATTACAGGTATAAATATATACAATGGTTGCCTAACATATGGCTAGATACCAAACACTGCATCAACTCCATTATACCAAGAAATACAAAATCAAATATAGAAACATGGCGTTGAATTTGGAGGAAAATATAAGAGAAGCGTGGAAGTGAAATAGTAATATATGTGGGTAGAATACTTAGATTCAAATTCCTAACATTGAATAAGTACCAACTCCACTTTAAAATAAGTAGCAAATCACTCCATCATTCATAGATTCACATTCTTGTTGGAAGGGCTTTGCTTTAAAAGATTTTTTTTTTGAAAAAAAAAAGATTCGAGTTTGGGGGAACCTGGAGAGTACCACGGCGGCGCTGCTATGGAACTGAAGATCGGTCATGAAGTCCTGCACAATCTCGTGAACGACCTATCGGAAAGGAAGGGGAGCTTATTGATCAGAACCTTGATGCACTTCTGGTACTTCCTAATCTCTTCAGCTCCATTGTGTGTCGGGAGCCTTGGTAGAGCGGGTGGCATTCGCTGCCAGCTGCTTCCTCAGTGCCACTGCTGGTCTACTCAGTTTGAGCTTCAATGAAGGGGAATGAAAGGGAATTTTAGTGTTTGGTTTTGAGGTAAAATTATTGGACGAGTATAGCATAAGATACTTATTGCAAAATAACATAATTGCCACACTCTATTAAAAACATGCGGAGGGAGTATTTTGCAAATTTTTTAATGTGACTAATGTTGGTCCCCAACGTAGAGGGGACCAACTAATCCTGTCCCTTAATACTAATTTTCCTTAAAGAATGATTTGGACTTTAGCAAAATGAAGAAAAAATTAGAAAAATAGAAAAGAAAAGTTTTGCAAGACAGTGGCAGCTGCTTCATCCCAAGTTCGTGAACACTTTGACAGTGGAGGGTTCTCTAGTCCGCTGTGTATAGATTAACGTTAGTTCAACTATTCATCACCCTTTAGATTTATTTTCAACGGTCCAAATTAATCAAGTAAATAAAGTTTTCAAATAATATATCATTTTCGAAGTGACGAATTTGTCCTTCAATAAACTCAATATCTCTTTTCACACTACCACCGTCCACCTGCTGTCCCATTTTGCTTGCCCGCTTTTCGGCATGGTAGGAATAACCCAAAGGCAAAAGCTTTTGTTGAGACGTGAGAGGAGCAATTTGCCTTCTGTTTGTTCTTGCACAACCACATGGGTGGCTGAAAGAAGAAAAGGTTGGTGGCAATGAGGAGAAAATCAGAAGTTTAAATTGGGTTAACTTAGTAATTATACGTTTTTTTGGGAAAAAAGGGGACTATCGTTGGTGTGGGGACCAGCGAATCGCTCACTCCTTCTTAGTAAACATGAATTATGACTTTGCTAACTTTTTAAATTGCATAAAAAATTTCTATTTTTTAAATAATATAAAATTTTAAATTATAATAGGGTGTTAAATTATATACAATAAAAAATTAAGAGGTTAATTATATATAGTATTAATGAGTGTTTTGTATATTTTAAAAACTTCAGAATATCATAATATATATTTTAAAAATATTAAAAAAATTAAATATATATAAATTTTATTTTTATTAATTATTAAAATCATATTATAAGTGTTTTGTATATTTTAAAAATTTCAGAATGTCACTATATATTTAAAGAAATGAGGGTGTAAATTACACGTATCTAAATTTCAAATTTCAAGGCCAGAGTATATTTAAACTTGCATATAGCTGCAAGTTGGTAAAGCAAATGACAGCTTTGAAATATCCTGAAGCCTGAAGGCACGAATTTGGGACGCACTAAAACTATCTCTGATCATGGCTATGAGTTCCAGGTTGGGCTGCTTGCCACAAGCTTTTCACATCAGAGAGAGAAGAAGCACAAGGTTTCCACCTTCACTCAGGTCTTCACACTTCACGCTCTGCTTCCTTTAAATTTCACGAAACAAACGCTTCCATTTTGCGGGCCTTTTTTTTTAATATATTTTTCTTCTTCTTTATTTGAAAATTAATTCTTTTCTGCTTTGTAAAAGCATCAATGGAGTCAATTATTTCGGGTGAAAAGTATATCAATAACCTTTTCTTTTTTTGGGTTAATTTTTTCCTCTGGGTTCCATGTCTGTGAATCAATCACCGTGGGTTATGTTTGTTTGTAGCAAGACTGGCCAATCTCCAGAGTCTTCTAACAATGTTGTAATTTTATTCTCTTACAGCTTCTCACTTAAACTCCAAGGGCAATCAGAAGTCAGGTATCCGTAATTTCTACTCGTTCAAAAATTCTCTGACAGCTAATTCCAATCTTTTTAAACAAAATATCCAAATTCGTCCCTCACAAATGGATTGGAGCACAAATTACTCTTTCAGATTTTAAAAATTTCAAATTAGTCCCTCGCATAAAAAAAAGGGGCAAATTGGTCTTCTGTGCAATTCATTTTTAGTTGTACGAAATTGTATGGAGGGACCAATTTGTCCTCCCTTTTTTGAAATGTGAGAGACCAATTTAAGACTTTTAAAATTTGAAGGACTAACTTATGCATTTTTGAGGGATTAATTTGAGTATTTAGTTTTCTTTTTATTAAGGCTATGTTTGTGGCTGGGGTAAAAATAGGATGAAAATTTGTATGAATGAACTCCATCAACCAAACAAGCTTTAACTAGTATAAATGTCACTTGTTTATGTCCATTCAATTGTAACATTTTTAGAAAGGTAGCTGCTTTCTTTCTGTCTGTTAACTTATTGTCAAATTCTCCATCCTTGACGAGCAAGAAATGGTAGTAACGGAACTAGTCTCTACTTAAAAATCCAAATGCAAACCCAAAGTAGGTTTTTCTGAAAAATAAAGCTCGTATAATTTTTTTTTCTTTCTAAATAGTCATGTATTTTTCTGATTAATTTTGATTATATTACGTGAAACTGCAGGAGGGTTGTTAAAATGTCTGCAATAGAAATATCAAACTCCAGGATATCATACGAGTCCTTTGCAATAAAGCCTCCCACACACCCAACTTATGATTTGAAGGGAATTATCAAGTTAGCCCTTGCAGAAGATGCCGGAGATCGAGGTTTATGCTTGAACATTCTTCTAAGTTTGTTTGCACTAGCTGTCTTGTTTCTTCCCATGCTTTAACTTTATTATCATGTGTGTACTCTTGAGTTCTTATTGTGTTTGTTTAGTACGAGCAAACATAAATTATTTTTCTTATGTTGTTAGGCTTCTACAAATAAATAAATGAAAATAGTACTGATAGTCTGATACATACTGTTATTTGTAGTTATAATTCATATATTGCTTTGAATGGCAAAAGTGTTTCAACTGTAGGTGACATAACTTGCATGGCCACCATTCCATTTGACATGGAGATTGAAGCTTATTTCTTGGCAAAGGAGGATGGCATCGTTGCTGGAATTGTACTTGCAGAGATGATATTTCATGAGGTTGATCCTTCGTTGAAGGTATGAAAGCAATGAGCTGATGCCCTTTCATTTTATGCATCATTAGTACTTGTCTGAATCATTGTAGCATTATTTTCAAATATCAGGTGGAATGGTCTAAAAAGGATGGTGATTTTATCCATAAAGGGGTACAGTTTGGAAAAGTCCATGGTAAGATATTGAAATAATTACAAAAGCAAGGGGGAGAAAGTACATCATTTGTTTGTAAATGATTTATTGAAAGGCTGCTATCAGTTCTCGGTAATTTAAGTGTAGGATGGGCGCATAACATTGTTGTAGCTGAAAGGGTAGTGCTAAACTTCATGCAGAGGATGAGTGGCATTGCAACTTTAACAAAGGTACTTTGTTTATTTTAATCTTTTCTTTTGTCAGGTTTGCTCTGATATGCATTAGTTACCTAAGAGATTGAAACTATTGAGCTTACATTATATGCCATTTTAAAAGGTCCATGTATGGCTATTGAAATTTTTTTATGTCAATTGTTGACAATATGGGGAATATTGGATCAAAATTGCAAAATGGCTAAATTGATTAGATTTCAGAAGATGGATCAGTAGGATTTGTAGCTCTTCTGTGTAGAGTATAGTTCTGAATCCCTATGTATAGTGATAGAACTTGACAAGAAACAGTGGATGTGTCTCCTATTTTGATTTCTTAGTTTCCTATTGTTAGAATCTGTAAATATCTGTAATTATCTATAATTAGGGAAGATATATCTTTGTAATTATTGTGTATTTATTGCACATTGTCTATATATATTTTTCTATAGTTGTGTAGTTTAAGACACACGGATTCATTCTATGGTTTTCTCTCCTTCTCTGTTTCTCAACATGGTATCTAGAGCCTAGACAGAAAGAAAACCCTACTCCGTGCCGTCAGGAGAGGCCCGCTGCCCTCCGGAGAAATTTTTTTTTTTTTTCGGTCCCACGCTTCTCGCCGCCGCTGTTTCCTTCGCCGGCCGCCGTTCCGGCGTCGTTTTCGGCCGGCACCCTCACTTGACCTCGCCTCCGTCGCGCGACCAACCCTCGGCGACCAGCGGCTCCATCCGGCGTCTCCCGCGGCTCCTGTGCAGCCTCTCTCCTCTGCGGTGTTTTTCGGCTGCGCCTCCGGCGGCCGTGGTGGCGCGCGTCCGACGCCCAGTTCGACGCCGCGTCTTCTGCGTTTGACTTGCCGGCTCTCCTCTTCGGATCTGTCGCCCTTGGCCGCGATCAGGTGCGGCCAAGCGACTTGACGTGACCTTTTTTAAAATTCCCGATTACTTTGCCTCCTCCTTGTACCCATGGTAGACTCTTCCTCGATGATAAGAGTGTTTCAAAGGTGATCCTCCGCGCTTCACGAGTTATGTTAGTGTGCTCTTTCCGATAAACGATGGCAATAACTATGATGCTTGGGCATCAGGACATCCAACTTTGGTTGGCGGGCGGGACTATGTTGACCACCTCACCACAAAAATTTGTCGACATCCGGTGGATAAGCGCTTGTGGGGTTGATGCCCAACTTTGTGGCATCCTCAAGTCCACCATTGCTCCTTCCATCAAACAAATCTTTCGACATGTCACTTGTGAATCTGTTTGGCGCGAGCAACCCTCTTTCACCAATGACGCTCAGCGTCTGTCACGGTGTTTGTCGAGGATCTCATGGGTATCATTGCTCCTCGCCAACTTGATGGTTCTATGTCCTCTTATTTAGGGTAAGATTCACGGTGCACTCCATGACTTCAATGAACTCTTGCCCCTGCGTGCGAGAGAAGGAATTGGAGCAACGTAGCTCTTTCTTTATGCTCTTGGCCTTTATGGCTTGCAGCCAGATGACGCTGCTCGTGATCGAACTTGCTGGGATCACCGCGTGCCTACTCTCTCCATGGTGTGCTGCCCTCTCTCCTTGGGTTCAGCCAAACCACCGTTTGAGTTGCTCCTTCCTCCGGCCTCGATTGATACCTGCACTCGCTTTGCGGTACGATCGTGGAGCGTTCTCGAGGCCGATACTAAGTGTGACCATTGTCATAAGCCAGGCCACACCATTGATCGTTGTTACTCTTTGCATCGCCTGCGCCCTCTTTGTTAATGTTGCCCGGGCCGGTGTTCCTGCTCCCTCGGACTCATCGCTCCCACAAACACCAGTCTCAGGTGACTATCTTGATTTCCTGAAGTGGTTTGAGCAGCGTCGAACTTTGGTTCCACTTGCCCTGCATTGCACACTCTGGTAATTCTTTTGCTTGTCTCTCGATCGGCCTCTTTGGGTCCTTGGGTTCTTGACTCTGCCTTCTTGATCATATCTCCCATTAATAAGGCTTTATTTTCTCGCTTTCTACTTACGGATATTTGCCTTTGTCACTTTAGCTAATGGTTCTCTGATCTCGCAGGTGGGCGTATCCGCTTCCTTCTATGTCGATTGATTACATGTCGCTTTATGTTCTGGTTCTCCCTTCAACCTACTCTCTGTTTGCTCGGTTAACTAAAGCCTCAAATGTGTTATTTCATTCATGAAGACTGTTTACTTGCGGGGCCAGACACGCGGGGCGGACGATTAGGATGTGAGAGTCTCGTGGCTCTGTTAGCTCGCCCCCGTCAGTGTTTGCTCCTCACCATGATCTCTCACCCTCCATGCCCGATTAGGACATCCCGGCCTTGCCAACGGCTTGCAGCATGGTGCCTGCACGACCAAACTCTCCGGTTGCCTTGTAGTCGTGTCAACTTGGGAAACACTGCAGCGAGTCATTTTCCAGGATAGTGTTAGTAAATCGTCATTTGCATCTCCATTTGCTTTAGTTCATTCGAGATATTTGGGGTCCTAGTCATACAGTGTCTAGTTTAGGATTTAGTTATTTTGTTACATTTATTGATGACTATTCGTTTATGCGTGGTTATTTTTATTGAAACACAGTGCTGAATTGTTTCTGTTTTTACTACATTTTATGAAGAAATAAAACTCATTTTGGTGTTCCTATTAGCACTTTCTACGTGGTGATAATGCCAAAGAATATTTGTCTCACGATTTTCAAAATTTTTAGCTTCTCATGGGATTCTTCACCAGGGCGTCTGTGCTCATACACCTCGACAAAATGGGGTTCTTTGGCGCAGAATCGTCATCTCATTGAAACCACCGTACTCTTCTCCTTCATCATCATGTACCTTTCGTTTTTGGCGATCTTGTTTTAAGCTGCATGTTATTTAATTAGTGTCGCATACCTCTTGTTTTGGGCCAAGTTCCCCATTCCATCTTATTTCCTCATGACCCCTTGCATTCCCTTCCCCATGTTTTTGGGTCCACTTGTTTTGTTCACAACTTAACTCCTGGTCTTGACAAGCTTTAAGCACGTTCACTTAAATGTGTTTCTTGGTTACACTCGGTCTCAAAGGTTTTGGTGTTTTCTCCTACTTTCCTGCGTCGTTATCTTGTCTCATGGATGTTACCTTTTTGACACTATTCCTTTCTGAGTCATCTCACCATTTCACCTCTCACCTTGAGGAACTCCCCGCTTCTGTGACCCTGTGCCTTTGCCACCCCTTTTGCCTACACCTACACCTCCACCGCCCCGCCCGGGTCTACCATCGCTTGCGCCGTCCATCGGTCTGTCCCACCTCACCCATTGCCCCAACCTTGTTGCACACTGCTTTGCTCCTTCCTCAGAGCCTATCTTGGCTGATGTGGACTCTTCTCAGGTGCCGATCCTCCAGTCGCCGGTCTGCCCAGGTTGCACACGATCTTCCCATTTCCACCCGCCAAGGTATTCGTTCCACTCGTAACCCATCTCCTCATTATCTGACCTTGAGTTATCACCGTCTGTCTTCTCTACATTATGCTTGTTTGTCTTCTTTGTCCTCTGTGTCTATTCCTAAGGCTGGTGAAAGCCACTTTCCCATCTGGGTGGAAACAGGCTATGATTCTTGAGATGTGTGCGCCGGGACAATGGTACTTGGGACACAGTGACTCTCCCTCAGTAAATCTGTGGTTGGTTGTCGGTGGATTTTTACGATTAAAGTGGGGCACTGATGGCCACATTGACCGTCTTAAGGCTCGTCTTGTAGCCAAAGGTACACTCAGTTTTTGGTTTGGATTATGGTGATACATTCTATTGCCAAGATGGCTTACATTAAATCTGTTTCTCTCTATATTTGCTATGCGTCATTGGCCTCTTCATCAGTTGGATATTAAGAATGCCTTTCTTCATGGTGATCTTGCGGAAGAGGTTTATATGGAGCAACCTCCTCACGGGTTTGTTGCTCGGGGAGTCTTACTGGCCTTGTTTATGCGTCTTCATAAATCATTGTATGGTCTCAAGCCAGTCTCCTCGGGCTTGGTTTGGAAGGTTCTCCAGCGTGGTTCGGCAATTTGGTATGACTCGGAGTGGCGACCACTCAGTGTTTTATCGTCATACTCGAGAGAGGTTGCATCTACCCAGTTGTGTATGTTGATGATATTGTCATTCTGAGGAGCGACACTCAGGGGTATAACACAGATCAAACAACACCTATGCAAGCATTTCCGGACTAAAGACCTTGTGGCAAACTCGGATACTTCCTAGGTATTGAAAGTAGCAGTCCAAAGATGGCATAGTTCTCTCGGAGAAAATATCTTGACATTCTAGAGAAAGCAGGTTTACTTATTTTGCAAAACCCGTTGATACTCCTATGGATCCTAATGTCAAGCTTCTACCAAATCGGGGGGCAGCTATCGACCCTGGGAGATATAGGCGATTGGTTGGGAAATTGAACTATCTCACGATTACTCGTCGGACATTTCATTCGCGATAAGTGTGGTTAGTCAATTCCTAAACTCACCATGTGAAAACTCAGGATCTTTGTCATCGTATTTTGAAGTATGTCGAAAGGCACGGCAAAAGGGCCTTGTTATGAAGACAAGGGCATCTTGATATAGTTGGGTATTTCGATGCAGTTAGGCGGGATCCCGCCGATAGGCGTTCACTTAGGGTATTGTATACTTATTGGGAGCAATCTCATATCCTGGAAGAGTAAACAAGCTGTAGTATGCACGGTCTGATCTTGAAATGATCTGGTGAAATGGCCTCAACCACATGTGAGCTTATGCGGCTTAAGCAACTCCTCAAAGAACTTCAATTTGGGGAAACCAAGCACATGACACTTGTGTGTGACAATCAACGTTTGCACATTGCCTCAAATCCAGTTTTTCATGAAAGGACCAAACACATTGAAGTTGATTGTCACTTCATCAGAGAAAAGATTCTATCTGGAGACATCACCACAAGTTTCGTCAATTCAAATGACCAACTGGCAAATGTTCTCACCAAATCATTAAGAGGGCCTAGAATAAGTTACCTATGTAACAAGCTAGGTGCATATGATCTATATGCCCCAGCTTGAGGGGAAGTGTTAGAATCTGTAAATATCTGTAATTATCTATAATTAGGGAAGATATATCTTTGTAATTATTGTGTATTTATTGCACATTAATACATATATATATTTTCTCCGTTGTGTAGTTTAAGACACACGGATTCATTCTATGGTTTTCTCTCCTTCTCTGTTTCTCAACACCTATATTTCATTCTTGATCTGCAATGCATGCAAAGGAAGTGAACTGCTTATTTTATCTGAATACTTAAGAATTCATTAGTTATGTTTGGTCAAAAAGAAAAACTTCCAAATAGTGCCTGCAGCTAAGCTTCTAAGGTTTCTTTGTTGCCCTTTAATGCATTCTCCATTTTCCCTGATCATGCCAGTTGGATTTAGTGGGAAATGCTGGATGGATTCGTTAGATTAAACTTCCCTTTTCATTTTTTTTTTCATGCTAAGAGGCCTAAGGCATACTTAATTTGATATATATTAGCTCTTTTAGGTGCATATTATTTTTAATTTTTAACAGTATTTAAATATTACTTTTTTATAATGTATATTCTATATTTTATAATATTTGCATGGTGCTTAGTACCATGCGCACCCCTTTCTTCAAGTGCACTGTTTACTAGCAAGAACTATGGTCTTGAGTCAAGTACTCAAGTTGTAAATATTTGAATGAGATGGACTGGGCATTAGGATGGTATCCCTATTGTGTAGGTTCTCCATATATCATAAGCAATTTTTAGTAGGAAACATGCAATGCGCAATAACAAGCAAGTGTTGCCCGATTAGGTGGAGTAACCTATATAGATCAATCAATTCTTTTAGGCTGTTTTGCCAACCAAAAACCAAGAAAAGGGGGGTAGCTCTATGCACGAGGCTCCCACTAGATGGTGTCTGGAGAAGATAGATATACGCAGTCTTATCCCTTTAAGCGGAAAGGTTGTTTTCAAGATTTGAACCCATGATTTCCAGGTCACAAGGCAGCAATCTTATCATTACGCCGAGGCTCACTCTCTTGTTGCAAAAACCAAATTGTCAGTAAAACCATTTTAAAACTAATTCTTGTTTTATAGGTTTGTTAGGACCCATATCCTCTTTGATCGGACTATCTTTGTTTTGACTCACTTTTCTCTCTGGAGCTTCTGTTGATTTTCCCATCACATAACAAAATCACTTTGGGCTCATTTTCATAATCTTCTTAGTAAACCCTACTACAACTTCATCTTGGATATTCTTTCCCAATCTTAGTTGTCAGATAGAATTTTCATGGAGTTCGATATCCACTTTGTGATTGTAACTAACATTTGAAGCAAATCTAGAGTGGTGTTGTCTTCATTGGTTTAACAATTTGTTGATGGTACTATGGCTTCTTACCTGTGGTTTTTGTATACATGATCAAATTTGGTCAAATATGAAAAGTTTATTTATTTATTTTATGAATCCAGACTGGATGTAAATGATGATAAAATTTGTCAGGTCTCACTAGGGCTAATGATTGGTTAAATTATCGTGTTCTCTTTGTTATATTTTTCAACTGCATTACATATTTCATGTTCTTTCACAGGCAATGGCTGATGCAGCATACCCTGCATATATGTTGGAGACTCGAAAAACTGCTCCAGGTTTACGTTTATTGGATAAGTGGGCGGTCTGGACTTTGGATAACTTCCTTGCTTTTGTTAATAAGCATTTATATTTTTACACATAATTTGCTTTATAGTGGTGGTACATATGTTTCTATAGGTATTAATTGGTGGAGGTCAAAACCACAGGATGGGTTTATTCGATATGGTGATGATAAAAGATAATCATATATCAGCAGCTGGAGGTGTTACAAATGCGCTTAGAGCTGTTGACCTGTATTTAGAACAAAAAAACCTTAAAATGGAGGTTGAGGTAGTAACTCTGATTCAGTTTTTTACACATTTCTTTACCTTATTTATTTGAGGTCATTTTTGCTTTTTTGTCAACTTTGAAGGTTAATGAAAAATTTGATTCCTGCCAAGTGCCAACTAACTTTAGCAGTTATTGTGAGTTTTAACAAATGATTTGTTGTCCACCTTGCAACTTGATGGCTATTTGCAGAAATAGATGATTTGTTTAATGGAACATCAATATTGATTGAATCATGATATTTATTTCCACAGACATATGTGTGCTGGTATTAGCTATGCTCATGTACACTGTTTTGGCTTCTCATCGTTGGATAAAGCCAAGTATGCATTTCTAAGTGTTCATTATCAGTCTGCGTGTGCATGTACAGGATCAAATCTGGGTGCAGCTGTGATGTTTTAAGAGTTTGTTGTGTTTTTCCCAGGTTGAGACTAGGACTCTCGAGGAAGTTAAAGAAGTACTACATTATGCATCCCAAAGAAAGACTTGTTTGACCAGGATAATGTTGGATAATATGGTTGTACCTCTTCCGAACGGAGATGTGGACATATCAATGCTGAAAGAAGCTGTGCAGTTGGTCAATGGGAGATTTGAGACTGAGGTATTCATGACTGAATTTGTTTAGTTTAGTCTGTATCATACTATTCGGATCGTTTATCAAATAAATGCTTTGGAGTATTCTGCTGCTAATTTCATATTTTATAGTTCAATGATGACACTGATATTGGTGAGAGGAGTGGGGTCAATGAGGCCTTGTAGACCTTCTGACAGCTGGGACAGTAGGAATTATGGACAAGGGCTGAGGAGGATCTGCAGAAGTGACCAGAGGAGGAGAAGGAAAATGTTCTGCAGAAGGGGCAGGATCTGTAAGGTCCAAATGGTCATGTGATAGAAGAGGGTCTGCAGGGTTGAAGGTGGTTGGAGTGGGAGGTAAAATAACGTTGGGGTCAGTTGCTCGTCTAGGTATAACAAGGTCAGGAAAGGGGTCAATTAATAGTTGAGCAGCTGAAATGGAGTGAAAAGGATATGTTGTTTCATAAAACACAACATCTCTATGCATAACAAATTTCCTGGTCTGCAAGTTATAAAGCTTTTAGGCTTTGTAACAAGGTGGATATCCAATAAACACACATGGAGTGGATCTGGCCTCAAACTTAGTTCTCTTAGATGGCAGAGAAGAAGCAAAAACACAAACAACCAAAATTTCTCAAAGCCATGTAATCTGGAAGTTTATTGTATAGGAGCTCATGAGGAGAGGAATTCTTCAAATTTTGTGATGGAGTCCTGCTAATGAGATAAGCGAAAGTAGATAGATAACAACCCACCCCCCTTTCTTCCTCTCTCTTCCCCCCAAAAACAAAAACCAATAGGGAACTTAGACTGAAAATATAGAACCCGAACCATATTTAATAAATGTTGATGTTTCCCCTCTATAATAGGGTTTTGTTCGGGCCTCTCTACGCATGTAAACTGATGCAGGGTACCTTCTTTAGCCGAAAACAATGCAGTAAATCAAATGGTTTATTAGCAAAATGAGTATGAGATTAAAACAAAAGTCTTCTTTTCTTAGCTAGAGGACATAGTGAACAGAAGTATAAGCATCAAGAAGATGGAAATTTATGAACATAAGCATAAGCATCAGGAACAGAAAAACATCGTCTAACAAATGAAGAACTCCATCTATAGGCAATTGGGGAGGAACCTGAAGGACATATAAACCTCCCAGTTGTTCACCCTTGTCAATCATCTGCAGCAAGATTTTGTCCTGACTAACAAACAAAGAATCATGAAACTAAGAGAAACAGTTGAGTCCTGTAAGAGAGCACTGACTAACAGAAGGTTAACACGAGATGCTGGTATGTAAAAGACATTGTAAAGTCAAACCAGCAAGAACAGAGACATTTCCAGCAACATAGTACAGGAAATTTTGGGTTATTAGGCAACGAGACATGAGTATTTGTGACAGGACTAAAACTAGTAACATGGATTTATTAGAACAAATGTGTTTAGTGGCACCAAAATCGACTATCCAAGAGCAAGAATCATGAGACATGTAATTATGGAAACTAGTAGTGAAAATGATACCTTCAGAGGAAGACTCATTCACCTCAGCCATAGGTTTGACTGCACTGGACAACCGAGACTGTAACATGGCCAACAAATTCTGATACTGATTAACAGAAAGACCAATGTTATGTTTGTCAGTAGGTTGATCAGAAACAACAGTAACATGATTAACAATACCAGAAGTGGTCTTGGATTTTGGCTTATAGCCTGGGGGGGAAACCGTGCAATTTGAAACAACGATTAATCATGTGACCAAGAAATCCACAATGAAAATGAGAACATTGAGGGCGATCATTCCTTGATCTAGGTTTAGAACCATCAGCATTTGGCCAAGAATCAAAGGCCTTAACAGCATCGGCAACCTGAGTTTTAGGAAGCATGGATTGTGCATTTCCTAACTCCTGCTTTCTTCTCGAAGAACAAGTGAGAAAACCTTGTTGATATCAACAGAATCTGTGTATAAGATGTGTCTAAGATCATTCAGCTCCATGAGAAAAGAGAGAACATACTCTATTTAAGGGAAATCCTGCAAGGCTTGAACACAACCACATGTACAATTGTGCACGGGCCTAAAAGAGTTCAAGTCTTCCCAAATGCCTTTCAGCCTTGTGAAATACTGTGTGATTGAGGTTGAACCTTGAATCAAATTCTTCAAATCCTTATGCAATTTGTGAGGGCCATTTTGTTGCTGAAAAGAGTCTCAGCTAGTGTTGTCTAGATCACACTTGCGACAAAATACTTAGAAACACAGTCCGAGATCCAGGATGAGAAACTGATTGCTGCGAACTTGTGTTTCCAAGCAGAAATAAGAACCGGATCAGCTTTATCACCAAGATATAAACGGTTCACAAAGCCAAAATTATTCTTGACAGAACAATTTTCATGGAGCGATGCCAAGATGAATACTACTTGTCACAATTCAAAGGTTGAGAGATGAGAACCAGCTCAGGGTGAGTAGAATGATGCAAGTGATAGAGGCTGGAAGGGTCATCAATGGGAGAAATAGCAGTAGCCATTGAAGAAAGCTCAAGAATTGACTTGGGAAAGCAGGGGAAACGGAGAAAGGGCCAAGAAAATGGCGAGAGTCAGAAGAACACACAAGAGAAGGAGAGTGCACGAGAAGCTATTCAACTGATACCATATTAAGAAAGAATGAATGAATATCATTAAAGCTGATGGTAAGTTACACAGAAGGGTTTATACAGGGGAGGTAGTTACACGGTTACACTAACAAACTAACTGAAATTATAATTAACAAACTAACTAATCTCTAATAAACATGAAGCATTGATTGAAAGATGGTGCTGTAATGATTTTAGCTGTTATCAGCTTGGTACTGGATGTTCGTATCTTCCTTGTTAAGGCATATTACCTTTTCTTATGTGGACTTGTTAGCTTTGCACGTATTATCGATGTTGTAGAAAATTGTGACCATTAGTGTGGATACCTTGAAATTGGTTCCTTCTAGTTCATAACTAGCATTTCATTTATCTGATGGCAGGCATCAGGCAATGTTACTCTTGGTACGGTGCATAAAATTGGGCAAAGTGGAGTAACATACATTTCTAGGTAAAATTTTGTTTCTGCAACATTCATTCGCATTTTCCTTCCATCTGTTGCTGCATCTTTAAATTCATTATATTGAGGGGAATTGTTTTTATCCTTGTCAAAAATAAACTTAGATTGATGCTACCTCATTCGTAGAAATTTTTTTTTGTGAATCAACATCTCAAAGTTGTCATGTTTCAGATGAAAAACTTTCACAATTTTGAATTTGGAATAGGAGTTTAGAACTATTTTTTTCTTCTTTTTGCTGGATTTATTGTTCACCCATTCTTTATTTTCGGAGAGTATACCTGATCAAGCCACAAGTTACACGTTAGGTAGCTGTAATAATAGTGTGCTTCATCTATAGTTGAGAAAAATCATGTGTTGAGATGAATTGTTTTAAGATTTAAACTTTTGCTAAATGGCTTGTTTTGGGTTTGCGGGGAAACATTTTTTAAAACACCCCAGTTTTGTAAATATGAGAAGGCACATTTATGTTGTTTTTTTTTCTTAATTTTTATTTAGTTAGGTAGTATGATCCTCATTTTTTGTGCTCCACGCCTTTTTTTTTAAATGAACTCCTTCCCCTTTTAGATTTCAATTTTCATGCTCCTCCTATTTAGGACAACTATCAAATCTGAAAAATACCAAAAACTAATAATAATAAAAGTTATAAAAGCAAATTACAGCAACTTTTCTAAGGTTTGGTGAAATTCATCTCTACTTCCTTATATTTATAAAATTTACTCGGGGGATTATTGAGTTTGTGAAATCAATGCATTGACCTCCCCTGAATTTATAAAATCATTCCACCATCCTTCCCTCCATCGCAAATTGTACAGTGCACTCAAGGGAGGTTAGTGTCATCCGGAGAGAGGAGTTAGGATGAATTTCACCAAATCTCATAAAAAGCCACTGTAATTTGTCCTAAATAAAATTTTACAACCAAAGATAATATATTTATGTCAAGAATATTTGGGTGGTGGCCATAAATACGAGTCAAGACAAACAACGGACTACTGGGATATGGTTGCTACTCGCTAGTTACTATCCATGTGTAGGAAAACTGAGATCTTGTGCACACAAAATTTAGCTATACATAATATACCCAATGTGTTTTCTGAACAATGTTACCAAATGCATCAACCAATCTTCTGTTCTTAATATTCTTCTGCATCATATGTAGAAGTCTGTGTTCCCATTTTCTTCTCAAATGGTGGTCCCTATGGCTTAAGAAACTTTGCATACACTACTATTTCTTGAAAATATTGCAAGAGTGACTTGGCTTTTCTGCAGTGGTTCGCTTACTCATTCTGTCAAAGCACTTGACATCTCCCTCAAAATTGACACTGAATTGGCACTCAAAGTTGGAAGGCTTACTGGACGAGCATGATGTTGGCACTTGGCATTCACTGTTCACTGCCTTCTATCCCTTTCTTGTGCTTTCATGAAGTAACGAAATAAAATGCAAATCAAAGATATAAAGCAGTTTCTGAATATTTTATCTGTTTATAAGAAAACTCAGCAGATGAATTACTGTTTTACCATCGATTGGCTCGATGGTGAGGCTGTAAAGAGTAAGCTGTGTTATATGAGACTAAACTATAATTTAGCATGGTAGAATAACACATTGTAATAATATGAATTTTATTGCTAGCTTAGTCTAGCAGAATTGTTTGAAACAAGTTTATGGAGAGGTTTTCTCCTATTATACATAGTAGTCACTATCATACGCAAATACAAAGCTGCTGGAAGAATGCTGCTTCCCTTCATTTTACTTGCATGTGATAATTGCATCTGCTAACATTTTGCATTGACTATTCATTCCAGTGAATGAAAACCTTATATTTTTTCGCAATAGAATAATATAATCCTACATTATTCTCCAAAAACATATAATTTTTTTGCCCGTAAATAGCATCTTAAACCTACCACTGGTGCCACGTGTTCCTGATAATTTATCCCGATGAATGATGAACTGGTGAGCTAACCACCATGGCCTGTTTGTTATATATGAGAGTTTTGTTTGATCTTTAGTACAGGAGAATCTATTAAACATTTGTTGGTTGTTATTTCTTTCTATTTTTAGTTTGGTTGTTTGTGTTGGGGGGTGGGGGGGGGGGGGGGGTTGGTTCATATTTAAAAATTCATTAAATATAATCAATAAGTTATAAATATTTTTCAATTCATGACTCATTAGGAAGGTAGCTCATTCCCGAGTTTTTCATCCACTGGGGCTTTTATTCTCTTACGAATAGAGACTATTTTTACAATTAAATTCATGACCTCTAGGCCCCGGTAGTAAATTAAATATTGCACCTAGGCTAATAACACATGGTTACATTGGTTATCACAATACTGATTTTAAGGGGGAAAAAAGAAATGGTGAGTTTGCTCCGTGGAAAAACCTAACCAAAACAAAAATGAAGAAAAAGAAAAACTCCGTCCAAAAATGTCACGTACTCAAATGCTGGATATGGATAACTGATCTATCTCTGTTCTTACCTTTACACGGTTATGAGGATTGGAGACCCATGTTTATTTTAAGATTGAAGTCTTTATATCCTATCTTTGGTGCATCTTATTTCCAATAGTATAGGACCATTATTCGTATAGGTGACAGAACATCACCTACCACCATCCATGACCATTCGATCATTGAGTTCTAATCAAGGAATCAACATTAGTAATAAATCATCTTTAGCTTCATCTTTTTGGTCACTAATTCTAAATAACAAGTTCAAAATTTTCAATTTCAGGGAAAACAATCAACTGCTAGGAAGAAGCACAAGGGATATTGGACTACTCAGTCATGCATGAACCCTTCGTTATCATAATTCAGCGGCATTCTTGTTTTCTACAAATTGTACTTATTACGATTAATGCTATTGAAACCACTTGCAGGTTTACGGTTATTCACAACTATAAAAGTGCTAGCATTAGTGAACTAAATTTTACTTCACATATTTCTATTCAAGAAACTAATATATAAAAACACCCATATAGTGTAAAAGTCATGATTTACAAATATATCAATAATATTATTTGAACGTCCAAAAGTAAGTATCTTATTTAGACACTTATTTTTATCATATTAAATTAGATGGATAAGTAAAGATGAGTAAGACCACCATCTCATCCATCAATGATAATGTGAGTGCTTTTGGATGTCCAAATACGATTATTGTAAATATACGTAAGCATCAGAAGGCTCCTTCGCTGGCAGCACCAATCGGTTCACTGTTTGGCTTCATGGATGTATGAGGAAATAACTAGTAGCTACGAAGCCACAGCAAGAGGACTCCCCACTTCACTGATTGGCATAAAACTCACCCTTTTCTGCAAGTGTGGTTAATCCAAAAATAAAAATTTAGCAGGCACAAACAATATTCACGTGGATATGATTCAATAGCTACAAATTCCGTAGGTATTCTATAACATTAGTGAAATTCAGAAATATTAGAAAATGAGTTTATTTTTTTATGCATTGATAATGTAAACATTTTTTATATTAATAACTATTGCATTACCTTTCAAGTAGTGAGTTGTCAGATATATGTGTCACTTTATAATTTGATGACAGTGTTAAAATTTTTTTATCATATCAATACATCAAATTATATCCTTTTAAAAATATTTGTAAACCCTAAATCATAACCCGTTTAGAGTTTAGGGTTTAAGGTTATCATTGTTGCATTATAAAAAAAAAAGGTTTTGAACATGATAAAAAAAATTTTAAAAAAATACTATTAAAAACTAAATATGTAACCATGATAATGCATGCAATTGTGCCAAGAATGATATCATTTGCGCAACCACTTTTTCATAAATCAACAGTTAGTGGCAACCAATTTCTCATCAAAAAATTTATAATTTTTTCAATAAAATTTAAGCTATACAATATCCATGGGAAGAATCATTAATTATCTAGAGCATAACCACCAAATTGAAAAGCACAGTGCAGCAGGGCTGGATTCTTATTGACGTAACTTAATTTGAAATGATTAATTAATGATCAAACTGTTGGGGCATTACGCCTCTCCTGTAGTCTTATCCAAAGCCTGCCGCTTGATATGTCTGCTTTATGTAATATGAATCGAATGGCTATTGTGTGTGTGTGTGTGAGAGAGAGAGAGAGAGAGAGAGAGAATGTGCTTATTACAGATCAGATATATACAACGTAGAATAATTTAATTTCCCGTTAGAAGCTAAGGTTATGATTGATGTATATGATATAGAGGATACACAAATGATATTATAGTTAATGTTGCAAATTATTGGTTGATATGTATTATATAATGCTGCAAATTAAATGTTACAAATTATCGTACAATTTATAGTTTAAAGCAATGAGTCAAGACAAATATTAAATGTACTAATTAATATTGTTTCAACGTATAAAAATTTGAACAATTTGTGTTACCTCTGTATAATATATAGCAATATTATAGAGCCATTTGATACATGATGATAAGAAATGTCTTCTCAGGACCTTCTATAAAAGTAGTAAAAAAGATATATTCATATGATATAATTTTTAAATTTTTGGGAGTTATTCTCTCTAAATTAAAATTCTAAAAATTATTTATTAGTTTTAGTGTTTTTCATTAATTAAATTTATCTAATTACATTAAATTTTTATACATGCATTCAATTAAAAGTATATTTTCCCCTTGAAAATGCTTAAGGAAACTGCCACGTAGCTTGCGTAAACAATGTTAAAAAAAGAAGAGAAAAACACTTTCCTCAACTACTATGTGTGCGAACTCATTGTCAAATAATGACAAGTTTAATTTGATTACTCTAGAAGTTTTTTCCGGCCAAAAGACTAAGTAGTGATGAATTAGTAACTTGGAATCACTCCAAAAGACACATTTATAACCAGTATATAAGCTAAATAATGCTTACCCTTTTATTTTTTATTGTTGTACAAACATACATAAAATCAAACTAAGTAAAAAGTAAAAGTAAAACCAGTGTAGCAAATCATGCTACTATTCCACTCTGACCTTATACCAAATATTAAAGTAAAAAAAGGCAACCTTGAGGAATAGCAAGTGTAATTGTTTTTCAAAGTTTTGTTAATTAATGTCATAACAAAAATTAAAAATAATGAGCTTTTCATTTAAAAAAAACTAAAACTTTTAACTTTTAATGTTCATTGAGAAAAATATATTGAAAACTTATCATTCATGGTTCTTTAATTAGTAAAGTCCTTTTTTATATTATCATTATTATTATTATTCAGTTTTATCTTGTCAACTATAGTTGCTGAATTCAATTACGCAAACAGCACTATAAGTTCATGGTGATAATTAAATATCATTGAATGCAAGTGTAAACTTTTGTTTGCATCAATAATATTGTTTTAAGATATAATTAGTATAAAACCAAGCTCTTTCTTGTCCTTTTTTAATTAAATTTTTTATACTATCTCTTCATCATTCAACAAATGAAAAACTAATCTATCATAGTCGAATTAGACACTTAACTGGGAACTTTTTCTATCAGTATTTTTCTCTGTGCATGTGTATATATAGAGAGAGAGAATCATCAAGTGAGAGAGAATGTTTATTGTGATATTGAGATGAGTAAATTTTGATCATTAGATCTTATATTAATATACTAGTCCAAATTAAAATATAAAATCATATAATTTTTCTAAATGCGTATGTGAGTATTATTACCATTAATTAACTTTTAATCTTAAATATCTATATATAATTAGATAATCTAAATGTGTCTTTACTCCCAAAAAGATTTGAGCACCTCATGTGATTATATATATATAGATTTGAACTCCTTACACTTAGACTACAATTTTTTTAGTCATGTCTACTTCAAAAGAAATTGAAAATTCATTGACGAATGAGAAACTCAATAAATATAGCTTGAGAGAAAGAGAAATGATTTCTGCACAAAACTTATATTCTTTTGGTAACGTCAACTCATTTTAAGAAAAAGAAAGAATACTTTAAAAAGTGTCATCTCTCAGTTTTAGTTTACTAAAACACGTAATGTTAAAATATTATAATGAAAGAGATCTCCAAATAAGATCATAGTAAAATAGACACTTTTAAAAGAACATCAAATCCAAACGAATATCATCTCTTCATGCTCATACCGGATGACAACAAATTAATAATTTCTTTAGTCATTTATTTAACAGTTTGTGGTCGTTTTGATAAGGGATAATTCTGCGTGTTTATTACTACACCTTTTAGAAAAGGCTTTTGATCCACACTAATAACATATCAGGTAGATATACCGTATATTCATATAAATGTAGATAAATATGGAGATATGTAAGCCATTGAAACAAGATAAAGGCATGTTATTTTTGTACAAATAAATATATATTATACCGTTTTGCAGTGAGGATTTGGGCTTAATTTGTGATGTAAATAATAGCTAAATAAACATAACTGTTAGACAAGAAGCAACATAACCTTATCAGTTATCACTACTTTACCATTGAAAAAAGAAAGAAAGAAAGAAAGAAAGAAAAATCTAGTCACAACTTTGCAGAAGCCATACCTCACGTGCCCTTGAACTCTCTCCAGCTCTGCTTCTGCCAACCTTCCAACGCATGTGCTGGTCCAGACCCACCATCTTCTCATCGTATTCCTCAACTATTTCATGTTTGTTATTATCACTCCTTTTACTGGCCATGCACAAACCCATGATCCTCTCTCCAGCTTCAGCCTCATTTTTACTCCCTTTAATCAGCCTCTCCACCTCTGCCTTCGGAAGCCTCAGTTTCAGCCTCACCCCACCATTCTTTGAACCTTCTGTAAAATGAGACTTGAATTCATTATCTCATACAAAGGAGTTCAATTATATACATCTATTACAATTGGTACATCTCTACTCATCAACTTAAACTTTTAAGGAATATGGTTCATGACACGATATTGGAGCCTACATTACCAGTTTGGAATTCGATATGCATTCGTGTGAGATAATGTTTTAGATATAAAACTATTCTGAACTAAGCTTTTGAAAGAGATGATTCATAACATAATAACCGCTAGGTAGAGCAAACTTAGCTGACTAATCAATATAATTAAATTAACTCTCCCATATGTACCTTCCTTGGCCATGCTGGTCTGTTTCATGATTGTGAGGTCAGAAGCAGACCTCCGAGACAGAACAAGGCTCTCGAGCCTGTCCTTGGCGCTCATGTTGATCCCGGAACGCACCCTCCTCGGCGCCGCCTCTTTCGGAAGCTCAACAAGAAAATACAGCCTCTTTGGCTGCAACTCTTGTTGTGCCTCCAGAGGCTTTGCTCTTATCCCATAATGCTTCACTGCCTCGGATTCCAGCAGAACAAGACCCGGGTGGTTCTTCAGAATCTCGCCTGCTTTCACCGGTGCCTTCAGTTTGAAGGTTTCCCCATCAATTTTCATCACCTTTGTGGTCTTTTTCCGACCCAAGCTATTGCCCATTATGATGGCCTTAATTTCAGTTCTGTGACTGAGGCACTAAAGGAGCAAGCAGAAGAAAATTAGTCTTTAATTTCAGGGTGGATCATAATTAATGAGTGATAAGCAATTTAATTAGTTGTTCCCGGGAATCCTCACAAAGCACCAAATGTGTAACCTTCACGTGATAAATGGTGGTTGCAGGACAATGACGTTGTTGTATGGGTAGTTGTGGAATTTAGGGGTCCCTAGTCAACAAAGAAGGCATTGTTTGAAAACAGGACAAAGTTTTTTGACAACAAGTACCGAAGCACAAAACATTAAACTAAGTTCCATTTCGCTTTCTAGAAATGATAAAAGATTATCCTTATAACAAACACAGTTGGTATAATAATTGACAGAGTAGTGTTATTCGTACTCATAATTTATAAGATACGGTGTCAACACATTTCTGTCTATCATTAGATAAAACGTGGAACCTAAATTAAATAGATTCAATAACTCATCTAAAGATAGATGAGAATATGTCGATACCATGTCCCACAGAAGTTAAAATAACATTTGTCACTAACTAATTGAAAGGCCTTGTCTCTTCTTAGTTTTTGTTTTTTCATAACAACCATGCCATAAGCTTCAACGTGAGGCCCCAGTTGGTAGACTTCAAAAACGCTGATGAGTGCTGTTTGGTTTGGTTTTTCTGATCTCTTCAACGATGTGACTAACGGTAATCGCGGCGCGGATTAAAGGATCAACGATGTCAAAGTTGGGGGTGCGTCTGACGTGTGGAAAGAAAAATTTGTATACATACAAGAAAGAAGTTGTTATCTACTGTTTCGTTATTTCATGTTAAAAATGTCGAAAACAATCAGGGACAATAATATCTTATAAAATTTGTGCTAAATAATAAATGGTGCAAACAAAACATCTTTTTACTCTAAGAGTATTTAAAAACTTTTCAGATAAAAATTTTTACATACTCTAATAAAACAAATATTTTGTATCATTTATCATTTAATATATGAGTTTTATAGGTTAATATTATTTTTTATGTTTTTCATATAATTGCTAATACGGTAATTAATAAATAGCATAGAATATATATGTATTCGCTAGTGGTAGACCAAGCAGGTGGATGTGAGTTGATTTTGACTTTTGGTTGTAGGTATATGTGAAAAAAAATCAATTTCACTACAAGAGTTTCCATTTTGTGGGTAGTTGAAAAGTTACATTAGTTCAAATCAGTCTTTCATTAATTAGAAATTTACACCCAAGTTCAAATAAACTAAAAGTATGTGCTGAAGTTCTTCAGGACATGGGTAACCTTTGTCAAAGCCAATAAAGGTGATAATAATAGCCAAGAAAAGTGAAAGATAATTAAGTGCTTTCCAGTTTGACTACAAACTAAATTACAAAAGTGGAGTCCAAAATGAGAGTCGGCTCATCTAGTTCGAATTAGTGTCATCTCAAAAGTGATCTTGTAGAAGGGTGAATTTTTCACTTTAATGGAAGTTGATCAGCTTCCATGCTTGCCTTATAATGTTGCCTGAATTGAATTCATCATGGGAGACTTCCTCCCTCTCCCCATAACCTCCAGGAAGAAGAGTGTGAGAAAATAAATAAATTAAATAATAACAATAAAAAAATTAAACAGATAAATAAGTTTATAGACTTATCCATATCCGTTATTCTAATCCAGACACACAATGCTAAATCTCCGTAATGTGATGAGTTCTCTTTTATTTTGTTTTACCTAGGTCCAGGTTTGTAATCCACATATTTGGTTAGTATTTCACATCTATTTAGTTAATTATTTTCAGTTCACTTTTAATTAGACTATTATCTTCTTATGTTTTTATAAACATATTTATACTTTTGGTTAATGATTTTCAGGCACAATCAAGTATTGAGTGGTCAAGAATAAGCCAAGTCACCTTTTCATGCTGAAATAAGTTCAATTGGAAATTTCTAGGTGTTAGGCACCAAAATTATTTTAGACTCTAATTAAGCCCAACGAATAGCTCCATTTGTTACTCGTCATGTTAGCCGAGGAGAAGAGGAAGCCAGGTTAAAACCAAAAATACTCAACCGATCAAAGTGTCTTAATCGATGGAAGATTTCAATTGAAAACAAAAACACCTTGAAGTAAATCGACAATGTCATATGTGGCATTCTTACGAGCAAGAAAATAGTTCAAAATGAAAAAACAGTTACCAATAGGATTTATGTGGGGGAAGAACTCTATAAAGAAGCTCACATATAGTTGATGGTCAATGTAGTTGTTTACAATTACCTTTAATCACATTTTTTGAATATGATTAAACGCAAATAAAAAATGTAGCTAGATACAAGTCCATTATTCTTCTTCTTCTTCTTGGTCCCACCATTCTTGAAAGTGAGATGATGGAGGGTAACTTTTTAGCAAGAATAGGGTTGAGTGTAATTGAAGGAATTTGACCCATTAGGCTATTCCCTCACAAGTTAAGCACAAAGAGTGCTTTGAATTTCATCAGCTCTTTGGGTATTTGCCTCTCAAAATGATTGTGAGAGAGGTCTATAGTAGTCAAAACTGTTATTGTTTCCTGAACCTCTTCTGTCGACCTTTTTATGTCACTATCACTTCATCCTGGTAATATACACCTCTAAACACACCAACCTCAAATCCAAGGTGACTAGGCATAGCTGCAGCTGGATGCTCCACAGGCATCATCATTTCCTAGTTTCTGAAGAATTTTCCTGGTAGCCTATTACTAAAATTGTTGAAAGCCTAATCAATAATTTGCAGCATTTTTTTCATGGTTCCCTTCGTCTCAGGACACCCAATGGGACCGTTTAATCTATTTTTTCACGCAACTAGCACGCAGAGTGTGAACATTTTATTCATAAGCATGGGAAACCATCCATAATCTGATTGCTTCCAAGGTCCAACACCTCTAATTTCATGCAATTAGCTAGAGGTTTTGGAATTGTTCCATCTAATCTATTTTGTTTGAGATCAAGTGACCTCAGAGCATGTAACGATGGGAAATGAGTAGAAGAAAAATAATAGAAGCTTGGATCTGTGTTTCGCTATACTTTTATTTGCATTTAACTATGTTTAATAAATGTAGTTAAAAGCAATTGTGAACAGCATGTGAGCAACCACCCTCTATAAATACCTGAAGACTCGATAATCAAAGGGGGCCCCAGGAGACCTAAATCAACACTCTACATATTCTTACTTGCATCTTCTAGTCATTTTGAGCCTTAGTTGTAGGCTTAGTTTCCTTTTATGCACTTTAGCAAACTCTTGTTAATTTCTTGTAGTTGGCAATGCCTATTGTAAAAATCTCTCAAGTAAGTATATCAATAGCATTATTCGATTACATCATATTTCCTATCTTATGTTCGATTACTTCTATACAAATGATTAATCTCAGCCAAAGCCATTTAGCTCTTTGGGAACTCATTCAAAGAGGTAATTTCCCTCTTTGAAGTAGTTGTTTGATCTTTGAAACAAGAGAGGGCTTTGTCCTAAGGCTAGCTGACTTACAAGATTTGACACACCTAGCACTCACACCCATAGATTTTTTTTTTTTTACATGCCCAGTGAGATACCCACATGTCATTCTAACAAGTTTCCAAAACCAGCATTGGACTGTAATTGGTGAATGTTCTTATGTTCAAGGAAGTTCATAATGCCAAGTCCTCAACCATAACCAAAGCAAGCTTGTAATAATCTAGCCACATTGATTGATCCTTGGAACCCTACATCGAAATCTTTTGTTAACTAGGTTAGCAAAAATTGTCCCTTCAAATATACATATCCAAACTAGAGAATGAAGATGTTGAGATAGTAGGCAAACAACATATGGGAAAAGATTGAAATTAAAACCAGAAGAACCTATAAAATCTCCCGTAAGCTAGTGCACCCTATTCCAATCCACATCTTTCTTCTAATTTATATTATATATTTGTTAACTGATACTTCACCAGAATGAATAACAATAGAGTCTCCAAATAGTCTAAACTCAATTACTTTAGGTGCAAGATGCTAACTTATCTCACTAATGAAGTATTTTAGTTTGCACTTAACACAATTTAATTGTCCAAGTAATCCATTGTCTATGTTAATCATGGAAGAGAAAACCGGACCGGACCGACCTTTCCGACCGAGTTAACTTGAAACTGGTCGCCTTGCGGTCCAGTCATGCCCCTAAGACCGGCAGAGTTGAAAACTGGTCAAGAACCGGTTAAAATCAGATAAGACTAGGAAAACTGATAAACTGGTCTAGTTTCTAAGGTTGGCCGGCTCATCAATCTCTGACTAGAAAAAAGGCCAAACGTTGAAGCTGCTCATCAGATATGTGCTCCATGGCTCATCAGCAATCCCACCGTGGCCGTTCTTTGCTCCACCTGGCCGTCGCTCCTACTTCTGCTTCAAGCTACTGCTTCACACTTCTACCTCTACTCCGCACTGCTTCTCGCTTATGCTTATGCTTCTCTACTCCGTCGGAGAGAAAGGGTGCATGATTTGGTGAAGAGAAAGGGTGGAGAGAGAGTGAGTGAGTGAGTGTGTGTGAGAGAGATAAAGTAGTTGAGTCAATGTTGGAAGTAGAAAGGTAGAAAGCCTGAAGTACTTTTTGAAACGAGTCTTATCACTTATGGGATGGAGTGATTGTTATTAAATATTAATATGTGACAAAGAGAGTTAAATGGATTGATTGAGCCAATTACTAACACTTATTTCATTTTACAAAGAGAGTTAATTTGGATTCCCACAGTTAAGCCAAAAAATAATAAATACTTATTCATTTTTTGTATTTTCATTTACTTAATTTTATGTTTGAGCCTTTCAAAATCTAAAATCTCTATTTTTTGGGGTGAGTGCCAACATTTATATTTAAAAATAAATACAATTATTTGATTAAATACTTAAATATAAATATTTTATTATATTCCAGTTAAATTGGTTGGTCCTCTAAATCTTTGAACCAATGCCTTGACCGATTTGATGCCTGATTTGGTTTTCTGTTCCTTGATGTTAATCATTCAAGTTGACAACAAATTGCAAGGCCCGAATCCAAAACTGTACCCACAACGGATAATGGCTCATCCATTGGAAATTCCATCAAGTTATCAATTCCTCCGTTCCTTACTTTTGGTAGTAACATACCATTTAGGTTTCAGAACACAATGATTCTTTCTCTGTCGGCTTCGCCTTTACAATCCTACCTTTTTTACTTGTAATTGTCGTTGTCCCTGTTTTCTTTATGTATTATTGGGTTTCCATGGGACATAATAGCTTTAAGTTACATGCTAATTGCTTCACCTTCACTGTTTCTTTTTTGGGGGTGGTATCTACCGTGAATGTTATTGCTGTCCTTTCAAGCAACTATATTTTGAAATCCCATTTTCTTATGTCCTGTTTGTTGTATGAAATGTCATGTTATCTTTTTTTTGTTTTACTAAATGTCATATTATTGATGATTGTAACCTTTTGCAAAGGAAATTGTGGCTGTTGGAATAAAGACTTAAGTTATAAGATTGTTCATCTTTGCAAGTTGTTATGAAATTTGTCATGCTTCACTTTTTCCTATCTTCTTTCCCTTCCTTCATTTGTCTTTTGATTAATTCAATTTGCACTTTTAAACAACTTCATGCATCTTATTGCAATTTTGAAGTCTGGATTCATATCTTGAATGCTTCAGATTTCAATTATTTCAATATATAAAGAAATCTTGGTTGTTCATAAAATTTCAAAGTTTACATGAAAATAATTTGTAATAATAAATTAATCAAATATTGTGATTTGGTACATATGACAGCAATCATAAATTTACTGGTTAATTGAAACAAAAATTAAAGTTCCTAATTGTAAAAAGTAAAGTTCTTATTACTATATTATTTAAAATATTTAATTTTTGTAATAATTATATCAACTATACTTAGTTATATTAGTACAAAAATATAAAATATGCAACGTGCCTGACAAGTCACTAGTATTCATAAATAATTTAGCAATGCCCAATTAGAATGTTATACTGTTATGTTTTATTTAAGATTACATTTTTTAAGGGTAGCTCAAAATATGTTGCTTGTGTGTGTGTGTGTGTGTGTGTGTGTGTGTGTGTATATATATATATATATATATATATATATATATATATATAGATTTTTTTAAGTGTTCCTAAAATAAAATGCTTCAAGCCAAAATAATGTAAATATTAAATGTTAGCAAAAATGTGATGAGATAGTAATGAAAATGAAATCAAGGGCTAACTTGAGTCACATACTTAGCAACTTTAGGGACTAATATAAAGTTAGTTTTGAAATTTCAAATCAACATGACTCATATGTATGATTTTAAGAACTAAAATAAACATTTACTCATACTATAACTTTAAAAATACATCATTATCTAATAATTTTGTCATATTTCTTTAAATTATTGATGTGGACCGATGCTTCAAAACGTTTTTGATTTACTGGTTATATTATATTATATTATATTATATATATATAGGGATTAACTTATTAGAAGCCATTAATTTTAATATTGGATAAGCCACCAATTTTAATACCAGCCAACATAGATGGAAGAAAAATATCATTTTGTTGGGTAAAATTTTTACGTGCTCTGATAGCAAGAGAAAGCATTTTTTTCCGTTCTATTGATTATTCCCTCCTTTCACATCATCAATCCAATTTTCTCTAGTTTTTTTTATTGCAAAACATATGCTCATTTCTCATATAAAGAAACATTAAGTTCTTTGTTTTTAATACTACCTCTAATGTAATTAACTGAGTTTATTTTTCAACAATATTGTAATCATGTAAGTTTATATTTTGAAAGGAAAAATATGACCCATTAATACATCTTTTTACTATTATCAAGATACATTTATTACTTTCTTGACCTATATTTTTTTTTTATTTTTGGATATACGCAATAAAAGGGAGGGAGTAATTGACACATTAGTTTTATATGTCATTATTATCTCTCATTTTCTCTGAATTTTTAACACAATAACATATATATTAATTAATAAATTAAACATGACAAATGATTTCTTTTAATGTAAGAGCACCTAAAAATTTTTAAATCTTATTATCAAAATGGTTCACAAAAACAGCAATTATTACATACAAAGTGGTGCATAGACAACAATTACACATGTAACCATCAATATGAACTATGAATGCAAGTCTTGTTACACGTCATTTTCACTTTTTGTGCCAAACCCTGTCACCCGTGAAGCACTATTTTTTTCTTCATCCAACTTCAAATATTGGGTCTTGATCTCCAATATTTTCTCCTTCTCCTTGTGCACCTTTGCAATGTCATAAGAAGCATGCAATCCCACAAACAAGTAATACACCAGCAAAATCGCAGTCCAGATTCCAAACCTCCTGAACGAAGCCATATCTATTGAGCCAAGAAGGAAAATGTTGATACCAATCGATGCCGATGGCAAGAATGGCACCAATGGCACACCCCAAAGCATTGGCTTCTTCGCGACCGGAACTGAAAGCCAAATCCCCATTGTTCCTACAAACCAAAGAGGTATTGTTATAGTATAACCATACCACTTTGTGGTTTTGGCCCAGTATATTGCAGAGGCAACAGAGGAACTAACTATGAGAAAAATGCACAAAAACAATTTTGCCGCAGTCAACCATGTAGTTACCCCCTTCACATAATAGCGACGAACCAATAAAGCTAATGCCACAAGTGAAAATAGGAACAAAGTGGAGATTGAAAGGAGGCTAGCTAGAACATCAAGGCTTGTGAAGAATGCAATAATTGAAGTGGCAACAAGCATAGCAACTGTGGCATTAATGGGTGTCCTAGTTCTCTGATTCACTATTGCTAGCCACGAAGGCAACAAGTGGGTCCTAGCAATGTGTGTAAGGTACCTTGCTTGACCCACTGCTCCAACAAGGAGAACACTAGTCATTCCCTTTAATGCTCCAAGCGCAACAATGTACTTAGCCCAACTCATCCCAACGGCTTCAAATGCTACAGAGAAAGCAGCATTCTCATCAACTTGGGTGTATTTTTGCATCAAGCAGAGTGTCAGTGCTAGCATGCAATATACGAGTGTGGTCATCACCATGGACCCAATAAGGCCAATAGGTATGTCTCTTCCTGGGTTCTTGGTCTCCTCCGCCATTGTCGAAACGGCATCAAATCCGACATAAGCGAAGAACAGCACTGCAGCAGATTGGAAGATCCCGCGAGTCCCAAAAGGAACAAAGTCAGAGTAATTTTTGGGATTGGATTTGCTCAGGCCAGCAACTATGATGAATAGAATGACAACAACGTGGACTATGGAGGCAATGTAATTCAAGCGTGAGGAGCCCTTTGTGCTTACAATTGCAAAGAGGGAAATAACAATGAGAACAACGACAGCGAGTGGGTCGAGTTGGTTGTAGTTATGTGCGAGGCCTCTCACTATGATGAGGAATTTGTCAGAGTCTTGGTTGCATAAGGTGGCAAAGTAAGATGTCCAAGAGCGTGCCACAGCAGCACCACCAATCATGTATTCAAGAAGAATGTTGCCTGCGGCTATAAAGGCCACAAAGTCGCCAAGCTCTACTCTAAGGTAAGCAAACGAACCACCTAAGGCAAAGAAAGATCTTCAGTTGATCAGCAAATGCAATTTCATGCAACTTAATAGCCTCTAGTATGTAGGTCCAACAATTTTTGTGAGATGGGTGTCTAACATGTTTGAATTTTGGGGCGTTGAAATAATACTGTTGATAACTGTCGCAACCGGGATCGCGACGGGGACGGCGAAAGAGAAAGAATTTTTGTTTGAAAATTATGGAGTCGCCACCAAGTTTATTTAAAATCGGAGAAACATTGGAAAACCCATCTTAAAAAAAAAATGATCTTTGAAACCAGTTTGAGTTCGGGAGTCGGTTATGTATAGGGAAGGGCAGGAATTTAATCCCACGCCTTTGCAAGATGCATCCTTAGGAGTCTGCCTTTAATTAACTGTGCAAACTAAATAAATAACCTTTTTCAAACATTCATTTTCTATTTCGAGACAATTAAAACAAATGAGCAAGTTTAAATCGAAAATAAGTATATAAATTACAAATATTTACAAATAAGAGAAAAGGAGAAAATTGATTTTTATTTTTTTATAAAGAACATAACAGAAAAACAAATATTTTTGAGAGAATTTTAGTCGTTAATTGTCACAACTCAAATGACCAAAATATCGAGTTAACAATGTCACGGATAAATTAACTCTTTATCTATAATAACAAGAGCTAAATAAAGTATTTTGAAATAAAATTTAAGAAAAAGAAATTTATAAATGAAACGGAATACATGACTAACATAGAAAAATATTAGGACAATTATTTACAAATAAATTACATGATGAAAAGTTAATTTTTAAGATAATTTTAGAATATTAAGCTGTTATAGCTAAAATATTCTAAAACATAAAGATTAACAAAGTCATGGTCAAATTAACTCTATTTTGAAAAGAGACCTTGAATATCAAGTTGTCACAACTAAAATATTAGGGACATATGATTAACAATGCCGTCATGCTCAGTTAGTTCAATTTATTAAAAAAAAAAAAAAACTAAGTAAATTTTTGAGCAAAAAGTATATATTATATTGAACTAAAAAGTAAAACTTATCTATAAACACAAAAACAATTAATCTAAATAAAACATATGAAATATAAAGCAATTAGACTAAAAAACGTAAACACAGGATCATTAAACTAAAAATCAAATTATCCAAAAAAAAAAAAACATAAGTTAATTAAACATAACGCATAAATACATAAAACAGTTAAGTCGAATAAAATAAAATTACACAATTAATTTTATTCAAAACACATAAACACGAAAAATAATTAAACTAAAAAATAAAACACAAACACTCTTAATTGAAGCAAGACACACCAAACATTTATGAATACTATTATATAATTAACCTAAATAAAATGCATAAACACATAAAATAATTAAACTAAAAAGTTACGCAATAGAAATTAAGCAAAATCTATAACCCTAAAATAATTAAACTATAAATATAGACATTATTAATTTAAGTAAAACACTTAAAATAATTTAACTAAAGAAAGATCCTAATTTTATTTTTCATTCTTTTCCAATTAACAGAAACGTTAACATTAAATTCACCAAGAATAAAAAAATGTGATGAAATTAAATTGAATAACTTGTTTTTGTTTTTGTTTTTTAATTTCGTTCGAATAATAAAAAAAAGAACACATATTATAAACTCTCTTCTCTCTCTTTTTTTTTCAAAAAAGTCGAAATATTTATTACAAAACTAAAAAAAAAAATAAATAAAAATTATTTAAGCCTAAACTAAATCAAAACCAAAGACTAAAGAAAACTTAATTAAACAATCAAAATCTCAAATCAAGCAAATCTATTATTAGATCTCGCAAAACTAAATAAAATTAACTCAAAATATAAATAAATAATTATAAAACAACACTTTTAATATTTTAATCTACCCTTACTTACATACACTATCACCCAACACACACACATAATACTCTCTTTCTCACACGTACATACCCATACACACGCACACACTCACGGACTCCTTACTATACTCTCTTTTTCTTTTTCCATTCAAGCGCAATTCTTTCTCTCTCCTCACATGCACACAGTCCGCAGACAGGAAATGAAACTTTGAGTGAGAGAAGGGTAGAATGGGAGAAATAGAGAGAGAATGAAAGAGAGAAGCTGAGAGGGGATAGGACAGGGGAGTGGTTCGGTGGAGGCTGAGGAAAGAGGAGGAGCGGCCGTGGTGGAAGGGAAGGTCCTATGTTTCAGGTGCGTATGAAGGAGGGAGGGCCGCGAGCTTGATGAAGCTTCACGGAAGCCGGCGGCGGCTGAGACGGCGCGAGTGAGGCCGGCCGATCTCTAGGCCGCCGCGTGAGAGGAGAAAAGGCGATGGCTTTGCGATTTCTGTGAGGGGGATTGGTTTTCCTTGGGCGCAAGAGATCGGTGGAGGGCTGTGTGAGGTGGCGCGAGGCAGCGCGAGTGAGGCCACAGACGGGAGGTGGTCGGGTGGTGCGCCGCGAATGGGTGAGTGGGTGTGGAGGCTTGAGTGGCGGCTAGCACGTGTCTTGCAGATCTATGGCTAACTCAACGGTTGGAGGCTTGTGGTGGTCGCCTGGTGGCTGCCGCATGATGGGTGAGTCACGGTAAGGAAGCTAAGGAAAGAGGAGGAGCGGCCATGATGGTGAGAGCTCGCTTCTAATTTTTGAACCTTTGCTTCTCATTTTGTTTTAAGAACAAAATTTCTGAATGTGTTTGGTTGTGGAACTTGGATTTTTAGGTGATTTGATGAAGATGGTGGAGATGGCTTTTGGCTTGCGGTTGAGAGATCGAAGATACTGGCGGTGTATGGTAGATGGCGCGGCTATGGGGTGTTTGTGGTGGTGTTTTGATGATTCATGAGTTGAAGGAGATGATGAGACATGGAGGAAGGGGAAGCATGATGATGCTGGAGAGAGGGGGAGACCGTGATGGAAGGGGGATGATGAGATATGAAAATCTTTGGAGGAGTGGTGAAGTTGAAAGGGAAGGAAGAATTTGGGAGGCCGCGGCGGTGGAGGGAGAGGCCGCGGCCTCCCTCTGTGTTATTTTCCTCTTTTTTTTTTTAAAAAGAAAAGATAATTCTGCTCCTCCAATTACCTTGATCTTTTTTCTTTGATGGATTGTATCCTGGAATTATTGCTGGATCCCTCTTTTCAGGTTCTCAAGATTGGTATTTTTTTTGGTCTTTTATGATAGTCCAATCCCGAATTCTCCCCCCGTGTTTATGATCTGTGTTAACATGTATTCGTTTTTTTTGGATTCCACCGAAAGAGGGATCAAAGTTCAAAAACATCATCATGGCTTCTATTTGATTTTTATGCTTTTCCTCTCCCGTGTTCACATGCTTTTTTTCAAAGAAAGGAAAGAAAACAAACACCCGTGACCCTTTTCCTTTTCTATTTATTTTTATTTTATTTTGAAATAAATAAATAAAAAGGTTAGAAAGAGTTGGGCCCTTTTATTTTTATGCTTGAACATTGAACCCAAAGCAAGAAAAATGTAAAAAGAATGAGCTGAACAGGATTTTTTTTATTGGGCCGAATAAAATCGGGTATTCACAATTGCCCCTCTTTATTCATTTCTTATAAGAGAATATGAAAAACCTAAGTTTTTATATTGTCGTCATAAGGAATGAGTAAAGACATGAATATCGATTTTATTTGGCAATGCATGAAATGCAAACGATCTAAACCTACATGGTAAAAGAAGATACACCTCTCAAGAAAATCAAATGCAAAGGCTAGCAAGAGTCTAAAGCAGACGATGCTGACCAAAACTTAAAAACTAACAAGGGGTTGGCTGGAAATGTGAAATGGTAATCTGGGGTCAACTGAAAATGTAAATTGGCAACTGAGGCCGACTTAAAATGTAAAAATGGCATCTGAGGCCGACAGAAATGTAAAATTGGCATCTGAGGCCGACTTAAAATGTAAAAATGGCATCTGGGGCCGACTTGAAATGTAAATTGGCAAGTGAGGCCAACTGAAAATGTAAATTGGCATCTGAGGCCGACTGAAAATGTAAAATTGGCAACTAAGGCCAGCTGAAAACATAAATTGGCATCTGGGGCCGACTTGAAATGTAAATTGGCAACTGAGGCCGACTGAAAATGTAAATTGGCATCTGAGGCCGACTGAAAATGTAAAATTGGCAACTAAGGCCAGCTGAAAACGTAAATTGGCAACTGAGGCCGACTTGAAATGTAAATTGGCATCTGAGGCCGACTTGAAATGTAAATTGGCAACTGAGGCCAGCTGAAAACGTAAATTGGCAACTAAGGCCGACTTGAAATGTAAATTGGCATCTGAGGCCGACTTGAAATGTAAATTGGCAACTGAGGCCGACTTGAAATGTAAATTGGCAACTGAGGCCGACTTGAAATGTAAATTGGCATCTGAGGCCAACTGAAAATGTAAATTAGCGGTGGTAAGCCAATCGTAAAATTGGCATCTGAGGCCGACTTGAAATGTAAATTGGCATCTGAGGCCGACTGAAAATGTAAATTGGCATCTGAGGCCGACTGAAAACGTAAATTGGCATCTGAGGCCGACTGAAAATGTAAATTGGCAGCTGAGGCCGACTGGAAATGTAAAATTGGCATCTGAGGCCGACTGAAAACGTAAATTGGCATCCGAGGCCGACTAAAATGTAATTTGGAAAAGAAAACAATCTTTTTTTATTTTTCAAATCATATGCAAAAAGCCTTGAATTATTCACCTTCAGTTTATACAATATTGAAAAACTAACCGTAACTCAATTGAGCAAGCCTCGAGGAGAACTTTAATCGATCAAACTCAATCTTAGCATTGGACCTTCTGGCACAACCAAGACTTTGTTTTCTTCTGTGACCTTGCTCATTTTTATTCTTCTCCCATTTTCCTTTTCGGAAGGTTGATTACGTTTCTGTCAAGCTTAACTGGAGTTTCTGGATTATGATGCTAGCCATTGGTGTATTGCTGTAAACACTGTTAGATTGCGTAATTGAAGCTTAAATTTATCCTACTTGAGACATTATGAATAACATGCATTCAAAGAGAAGGTGGAGGGATCAACTGAATGGACATTTTCATTGTTTGGTGTATTAGATGACAAAATGCTTTGAATAACAAAAATGCGAAAGATAAAATTTTGGGAGAACACAAAATTTTGCCCCAGTTTAGGTTCTTGGTGGCTCAATCAATTGACTTCTTAAAGCAAGTTGAACACCATAGCCATGATATCTGACGACATGTCTTCAAATTCCTTTTAAAATTGCCCCAGTTTCAGCCCTTATCTGCTTGACTCGCTGGATTATCAAAAATTGCCCCAGTTTCAGTTGCCAGCGAAGATGCTTATCTTTTCTGCTCTAACTTTTGCCTAGGCCGCTCTTTTGAGTTTTCAACCTAGCGAGCTCTTTTGTTTTGTTGTTTTGCCCTAATTTTTGCTTAGGTCGCTCTTTCGAGTTTTCGACCTAACAGGCTTTTCCTTTTTGCTTTGCTCTAACTTTTGCTTAGGTCGCTCTTTCGAGTTTTCGACCTAACGGGCTTTTTAAGCATCTTTTCAAGCGTAAAATCTTTTGACTGCATCACTGTTGATTGGTTTAGGCAATTCTCGTCCCTCCATGTTTTGCAAAATCAACGCTCCTCCTGAGAATGCGTGCTTGACAATGTAAGGACCCTCATAACTTGGAGCCCACTTTCCCCGTGTATCCTCTTGATTAGGGAGAATTTTCTTTAGAACCAAACCTCCTGGATGAAACTCCCTAGGGCGGACTTTCTTATTAAAAGCCCTAGACATTCTGCTTTGATACAACTGGCCGTGGCAAATGGCTGTAAGCCTCTTCTCTTCAATCATATTTAGTTGCTCATATCGAGCTTTCATCCATTCAGATTCTTCCAGCTCAGCCTCCATCAAAACTCTGAGCGAAGGGATTTCAACCTCTATAGGAGATACGGCTTCCATTCCATATACCAATGAAAAAGGAGTTGCCCCTGTGCTTGATCGTATGTTGGTACGATACGCGTGCAGAGCATACGGTAGCATTTCATGCCAATCTTTGTAGTTCACAACCATTTTGGCGATGATTTTCTTGATATTCTTATTCGCAGCTTCAACCGCACCATTCATTTGAGGTCTATAAGGAGTTGAGTTATGATGCTTGATCTTGAAAGTCTCAAAGAACTTCTGAACTTCGGCACCATTGAGGTTAGGAGCATTGTCTGTAATGATCCTTTCTGGAATTCCATATCTGCAAATGATGTCCTTTTTGATGAATCTGAGAAACACCTTCTGTGTGATGTTGGTATATGAAGCAGCTTCCACCCATTTAGTGAAATAATCAATCGCCACCAAGATGAAACGATGACCATTAGATGCTTTGGGGTTAATCGGGCCGATAACATCCATGCCCCACATCGAGAAAGGCCAAGGAGACACCATGCTATGCAACTGAACTGGGGGAGCATTAACTCGGTCTGCATATATTTGGCATTTGTGGCACTTCCGAACATAATTGATACAGTCATTCTCCATAGTGGACCAGTAATAACCACTTCTTAGGATTTTGCGTGCCATCATATGTCCATTGGCATGAGTTCCACAGATCCCTTCATGAACTTCAATCATGATTATTCGAGCTTCATGAGCATCTACACATCTGAGGAGAGTCGTGTCATAGTTCCTCTTGTAGAGAACTTCACCATTCAGGAAGAAAGCCATGGCTAGTCTTCGAATTGTCTTCTTATCCACCTCATTTGTACCTGCTGGGTATTCTCCTCTTTGAATGTACTGTTTGATATCATGATACCATGGTTGACCGTCTGGTTCAATCTCCACATTGCCACAATAAATTGGTTCACTTTGCACTTCTACATGGATGGGTTGGACATTAGCATGGACCTTCAAGTTAGTCATCACGGCCAAAGTCGCTAAAGCATCCATAGCTGGTTCTTGTCCCGAGTTAAATGAGAGAATGATATGTCATCAAAGCGCTCAACTAACTGAGACAAATGCTTCTGATAAGGTACCAATTTCGGCTCCTTTGTGCGCCATTCTCCATTAACTTGATAGATTATGAGCGCAGAGTCTCCAAAGACCTTTAGTTCTTTGATTCCCAAGTCAATCGCAACTTGCAAACCATTTGCACATGCTTCATATTCTGCCATGTTGTTGGTACATTCAAAGTCTAATTTGATGGAAACTGGGTATTGTTTCCCAGCTGGTGAGACTACTACAGCTCCTATTCCACATCCATTCATATTGGCTGCTCCATCAAAGTACATCTTCCACACATTCCCCTCTTCTTCATCTTCTCTTTCTAGTGTCAACACTTCGTCATCAGGGAATTCAAGCATAGTGGGCTGTACACCCTCCATAGGGTTTTCAGCTAGATGATCAGCAATTGCACTCCCTTTGATGGACTTTTGAGTAACATATTTGATATCAAATTCAGATAACATCACTTGCCATTTTGACATTCTCAATGACACATGAGGACTATCAAATATGTACTTTAACGGATCCATTCGAGAAATCAGCCAAGTAGTGTAGTATAACATGTACTGCCTCAACCTCTTGGAAGCCCATACTAACGCACAACAGGTCTTTTCAATTGCCAGATAGCGAGATTCACATTCATTAAACTTCTTGCTCAAATAGTAAATGGCCTGTTCTCTCTTTCCAGATTCATCATATTGCCCCAACATTGCCCCGAGTGAAGTAGGTAACACTGTGAGATACAGTATTAAAGGACGGCCTGGCGTAGGAGGAATCAGAACTGGAGGTTTCATTAGATAAGTCTTTATTTTATCGAAGGCCTCTTGGCATTCCTCATTCCATTCTCCAGGTTGATGTTTTCGCAGCAACTTGAATATAGGCTCACAAGTACTAGTCAAATTTGCAATGAATCTAGCAATGTAGTTGAGCCTCCCAAGAAAACTTCTCACTTCCTTCTCAGTTCGGGGGGCTGGCATTTCCTGTATGGCCTTCACTTTATCTGGATCCACTTTTATCCCTTCTCTGCTGACAATGAATCCCAGTAATTTCCCTGTGGAAGCTCCAAAGATGCATTTATTCGGATTCAATCGCAACTTGTATTTTCTGAGCCTTTCAAACAGCTTTCGCAAGACTGCCACGTGACTTTCTCCCTCTTTAGACTTAGCGACCATGTCATCAACATACACTTCAATTTCTTTGTGCATCATGTCATGGAACAATGCAACCATAGCACGTTGGTAAGTGGCACCAGCATTCTTCAACCCGAATGGCATGACTGTGTAGCAAAATGTCCCCCACGGAGTTATGAACGTAGTTTTTCCTTTGTCATGAACATCCATGAGAATTTGATTGTACCCGGAGTATCCGTCCATAAATGAAAATCGGTGATTCCTGGCCGTATTATCAACAAGGACATCAATGTGAGGGAGTGGAAAATCATCTTTCGGGCTAGCTTTGTTCAGGTCCCGATAATCAACACACATCCTAACCTTCCCATCCTTTTTAGGCACAGGCACGATGTTAGCCACCCAATCTGTGTGTCTTGACACCTCTAGAAACCCGGCCTCTAGCTGTTTAGTCACCTCTTCTTTTATCTTTAACGACATATCAGGCCGCATTCTTCTCAACTTTTGCTTTTTCGGCTCAGCTTCTGGGTACAAAGGGATCTTGTGTGAAGCAATCTCTGGATCTAGTCCTGGCATATCATGATAAGACCATGCGAAGATATCCAGGTATTCTTCGAACAAGGCGATCATTTCTGTTCGCTCAGGATTCTCCACTATTTTCAGCTCTTTCCTCTCTTCTTCGGTGCCCATGTTAATTACTTCGACCACCTCATTGTCTAAGTCAAATCCTTTATCCATGTGTTCCAGTAACCCTGAAAATCTTTCAACAGTTTCTTCATCTTCTTCAGACTCATAGCTATCACAATCAAGTGTAGTAAGAGAATCAATTGATTGGCCTTCAAAATCCCTTTCCCGTGGCAAAATATTCATAGCATTTAGGTCCCTGGAAAGCATTTATGGGGGTTGGAATGCCAAGACAAATAATGGGTAAAACACGAATAAAAGGGCACAAATTAATGGTTCGAGGAGATAATGATAAAGAAAAGAATAGCAGATGGAAAAGAGAAAATTCTTTGGATGAACATGCAAGTTTATTCAAATGATGTCTCAAAGTAGCATACATAAAAGCAAATACAATTAATACAATCCCACATGATTACTTTGAAGTAATAACATCAATCACTGGTTCGGCTTCCCAATTCATCAGCATCATATCATGGTTGACAGCATAAGTATTGTTGCGTTCTTCAGGCTTCTCAACATCCACCATATTGATGGTTGGACAACAGCTAGGGACACATCCTTCTTCAACCATAATCACTTCAGTCGGATAAGGAAAGGTCTCTCTCAGATGAGGGATCTGCTTCATCTTCTCTTTTGGTTTCTTTTGCTCAAGAGCCATGGTCTTGATCTGCTCCTCCAATGACGCCTCATATCCTAAACCAAATCGGTCAGGCTTCCCTGAGATAGGTAGAGGTGTTTTGATACCTTGTAACCGTGGTCCCAGTCCCTTGCCGTGCAGATAACCATTTTTGGTCATGATATGAGCCACTATCTGATTGACATCTTGCCTTGGGAGCTCGTTCTGTTCTTGCTTCATCCCCACCACCTCCAGATTGTGCCATAAGCTGTTTTCCACTAACTCAACATTTTCAACATAAGGTAATGAGACAGGTTTAGATACAATGATCTCCTTCTCTCCATGGATCGTAATGACTGAATCATTTTCAATGTATTTAACCTTTTGATGCAAGGTTGAAGGAACAGCACCAACATTGTTAATCCACGGTCTTCCCAGCAGCATATTGTAATTAGACTCAATCTCCATCACTTGGAATAAAACCTCAAATCGGCTCGGGCCGATTTCCAATGGCAACACTATTTCCCCCAGGATGTTTTTCTTTGCTCCATCAAAAGCTCTCACAATCATTACTTGCGGTGAAATATCGTCTTTGCCTATTGACAAGTAGCTCAAAGTTGATGCTGGCAAGACATTTAATCGACCCTCCGTCAATGAGAACTTTGGGCACTATATAGCCTTTGCATTTAAGGGTTATATACAGTGCTCGTGGGTTAGCCTGTGATACGATCTCTTCGTTTGAGAAAGTGATCATATTGACACGCTTTACCGGATCCACCATATTCACCATATTCTCCAATGAGACATCCGGTTTCACATAAGCATCCTTCAAGACCTTTAGCACTGCCCTTTGATGAGATTCAGATGACAAAATCAGTGACAACAGGGAGATTCTAGCAGGAGTCTTTTTCAATTGCTCCAAAGATGTCGTACTCACTTTGTTTCATGATCTTGAAACTCCTCTTCTTCATTTTCTTCTCTTTCTTTTCTATCTGCACCAAAACCCTTTCCCACATTCTCTTCTTCGACAAACTTTCCTTTTTCCAGCTCTCCGGGCCCATAAATTCTTCCACTTCTTGTTATTCCTTTTACCTCCGCTACCACTTCACCCGTTTGGGCTTTCGAGGTTTCCCTTATGTCTCCGTTTGTCTCCACGTCAGTTTCATAGTTCCAAGGGACAGCATGTGTATCCTTGTAACTGAATGGTGCTGGTTTCCTCACGGTGATCACCACTTTCTCTGGTTTCGGAGCTCGATTCAGTGGAGGGATGCACGAGCGATCGATCACATTCACCTCTTCAGGAAGATTCGACCTCTTTTTTGCTTGAATCACACCCAGGTCGAGTAATTCTTGTATTCGAGCTTTGAAACCCCGACAATGTTCTATACCATGACCAAAACCTCCACAATGGTATATGCACAACTTGATTCCAGATCATATTTCTCTTCCTCTTTCATCATGGATGCAGATCTTTGTGATGTGATACCCAGCTTCCTTCAAGCCATTGAACACTTCCTCCATTGGTGTTTGAAGATTCAGAACTTTCTTAATCAGAGGTTCTTCTACCTCCAAGGCATTCACACGGCTTCCTCCTTCGTGTTTTGGGATCGGGTTGTTAACAATGTCCGCTTGAATCTTCTTGAAAGTCTAGCCTCCCACAAGCAATTAATCTTCTTACTGCTGTCTTGAAACCTTCGCAATCCTCATTGGAATGCCCTGCTATATCCATATGGTACTTACAGGTCAGGTTCGGGTTATACCAAACTGGGTATGGTGGTTCTAATGGGTGCACAGGATATGCCGAGATCAGATGAGCATCAACTAACTTTTGAAATAGGTCAGCATTCGAAATAGATAGCTTTGGGAAAGGTGGGAGGTTAGGGAATCGATTACGGCTCTAGTTATGGAAATTTGGTCGAGGTGCAGGGGTGTATGTTGGGCGGATTGGTTGGTATGGCCTTATGTGGAGGTTGTTAACTTGGGGTTGGGAGTATGGAATGGTGTTTGTGGTTTGTGTGGTTTGGTATGGTGGATAATGAGGGATAGGGGTTTGGTATAATCGTGGTCGGGTTGGTGTGTATCGTGGGACGAAGGATTGCTGACCATGCACATAATTCACATCTGTCTCCTTCTTTCTGGGTGGAAAACTTTTCCTAGTGTCTTCACTGCTCATGGGAAGCTTGCCGGCTTTTGTTAAGCTTTCAATTCTTTCTCCAGCCGTTATCAACTCAGAGAAGTCTTTGTATGCTGCTCCTGCCATTGCCCCAATGTAAGGGGATCCCAAGGTTCCCAAGAAGTAAGAACACATCTCAGTTGGGATGAGTGGTGGTTGAACCTGAGCAGCCAAGGCCCTCCATCTTTGAGCGTATTGCTTGAATGATTCATCCTTCTTCTTCTGCATAGAGCTTAATTGCTCTCGTGTAGGTGCCACTTCAAGATTAAACTTGTATTGGCTCATAAACAGATCTGCCAATTCTCTCCAGCTAGAAATCTTCGAATGGTCTAGTTGAATGTACCACTCCAGAGCGGGTCCCGTCAGGCTTTCATGGAAGAAATTGATGAGGAATTTTTCATCCTTTGACCATATCGCCATCTTAGTACAATAACTCTTCAAGTGAAATAGTGGATTACCCGTCCCATCATACTTTGAGAAGTCAGGAACCTTAAAGTCCCTAGGGATTACTACATCAGTAGAAGGACAGAGTTGTTCAACCTCCACATACCCATAGGGGCTAGGTCCTTGAATAGCCCGAATTTGCTCTTGAATCTTCTCCATCCATTCCTCTTTGAACTTTCCTTTTTCTGCCTCTGCACGACTATTTTCTGAGGAGGATAGTTGCTTCTGGATGACCACACGAGGTTGCTCCCAGACAGGGGCAACATGCCCATGTTCATGAGTTTGCACATTTTCCAAGGAACGATAACCTTCTCCAATAGGGATTACCAATGGTACCGTGAGTGGTGGTTGCCCATGGAGGTTATTCGGGATTTCACCCATATCATTCATCCCTACAGTGACGTTTAGAGTTGCACTCGGTACCACAGGCATACCCAGTGTCGTGGTCTTTGGTTGCACATTCGCTGAATGAGCTCCCAATAGGTTAAGTGATTCTTGTATGGCCCGCATCATATCCTCCAATCTTCCTTGGTTATTTGACAGTTCATTCAGTTTTCCTCTCACCGCGTCAACTTCATTGCTCAGATTTCTTCCTCCTTCAGAAGTAGTTGTGATTGGGATACCCCTTTCTGCGTCACCATTCCCTCCAGCCATTTTGGTCCGGGCTCTGGTATTGTGAATTCGAGTTTGATCGGTATCGGTTTTCCTTGGGCGCCCAATTGTGATGGATTTTACCTGATTCAGAAAACAATTTTAGTGAAAGGTAAGAGATAAAAACATGGCTATTTGTTAGAAATCATCTCTTGATGTGAGTATCTTTGATGATAACCTTTCCTCAGAACGTCTCGTTCAAAAGTACTAAGTCATGGACATTGCTACGAGACCAACACAATTCAAAGAAACAAAGATTCTTTTATTCATGAAGGCATATTACAACCATCATTCTTCTTACATTGATTCTCACAACAACAAAAGAGAATACATTGTAAAGCCACAAATGCCTTCCTCAAAATCTCTCAGTAATCATTTGCTTCATTCTTCCAATCAAGTCTTTACAATAGTCAACAAAATTACAAATCTCGATTGGGGTCTTGAAAGGGATTATTCCTTGCTCGGCCAATCCTAAGTATCTTGGAACATCTTCAATGGCCGCATTAGCTAATCCTGCCAAGTTTGAGAAGCGAGTCTTCAGCTCATGAATAATGTGGTTCTGATGTTGTATTTCGGAATCCAAACTTGCAACTCTTTCCTTTTCTTCTTCCAGCGCAACCTGATATTCCATGATCTCATCATTCATGTGTTGGCTCAGCTCTCCAATCTTCCCTTGGTATTCATTGTTCAATTCTTCCATTTGTTGTTTCATTTGCTCTTGGCCTTTTAATGCAACTTTCTTCCGCAATTTTAGCCTTTGAGCGAGTCTTTCAATTGTTGATTTTTAGCTAGCGCTTTGTCACGCTCTTGCCTCAGTCCAAGCTCTTTATTGGCAGCTTTGAGGCATTCCTTGGTTTTCATCATGTGTTCATGCCCCATCTTCAATTTCTTGCTTGTTCCTTCTAGAACTTGATCTTTTCGCTTTCTCGTTTTAACGTCATGTAGTTATGGTGGACACTTTTCAACTCGGCTTCTATTTGCACCTTTTCTTGTTCAACCTTGTCTAGTTTCTCCTTCACTTTCTTGATTTCTTCATTTTCATGGAAACCCCAGGTTGATACATTGTCCCAGGAGTAATAGTTATGACTTTGAAGGGCAGTTTGATCTCTTGAGCCCTATTTTTCACCCATTGATGATAACTTTCTTTCACAGCACAACTTCTAACTCCCAGTTCCTTTCCCTTCTTGACAACCTTGTTCCAAGCGGACCGGATCTTCTGGAATAGGTCAATGTCTTTGGAGTCTTGATAATATGAGACGAATGGAGTAACTGCAGCTTCAGAAAGAGGTCCCATCATGGGATACCCGAACTGGCGTAATACCAAGACAGGATTGTAGTTTATGCATCCTCGGGTACCCATGAGAGGTACATTTGGAAAGCTTCCGCACTGATAAATCAGAGTTTGACCCTCCTCCCTCCAAGGATACCATCGTATCATCTTTTCATCCAATTTGGCCAGGTCTTGAGCCCACTCTTGTCCACTCTTCTTCTTGATGTTATGCATTCGTAGGTCTTCAATCGGACAAGGCGCCTTGTAATTCCTCTGGAATATGTGCGAAGTAACCCACACATATAGCATTGGTAAACAGCACAGAATTCTCTTACCATTTCTCTCATGGCAAAAGCTCAGAGTACAATAAACATCTGCCAGGAGGGCTGGAACGGGATTATGACCATGGAACTTACGAGCAAGGAATACGTCAATAGCCACAAAGTCTACAAGGCCTTCAATGTTCGGAAATAAGACAGTGCCGTAGATGGTGAGTGCCAGTACATCTATGAAAGCATCCCAATCTTCAACTTGAGCTAAACGGCGCATATGCTCTTCGAGATAATCCCTTGAGAATCCGTAAGTCCCATTCTTACATTTCTGTGCTTCATGCAGGTTCTTTACGCTTACCCTTAGGACAGTTGATAGGGTTTGTAAAGAAGGATAATGACCTTGGTAGTGATAGGGTTTTTCTCCTTCTAGTGGTAACCCCAGGATCTTCTCAAATTCTTCAATGGTCGGTGCTAACTGGAAGTCTTGAAAAGTGAAACATCGGAGTGGAGGATCATAGTACTGTGCCAGTGCTGTGATTGCTTCTTCCTGTTCTTCCACTTCTAAGAGATTCAAAACCTTTCCATACTTTCTGGTGAGAGACAGGCGTTGTGGTAACTTCAGCAACTGACCCAAAGATCTCAGATTTTTAGTGTCAGGTGTCTTGGCCTTGAGACGTAGAGTTCTTTTCAACTTTTCACCTTTCTGACTGTCTGGTCTCATATTTGTTTCCATTTTCCCAAAGATACTCACAATAAGATTTCAGTTCAACTTTCTAACAAACCTGCCGTAATAGAAAGAAAAAATTGATTTAAATGAAAGAAGGAATAATAAACAATTTAGGAAATGAACAGAAATTATGCACAAAGAACAATGATAGGAAATTATGTACAAAGAAAGGAGTTAAGGAAAATGCACGCTCTCTTTGTGTCCTATGTGAGGTAAGTTCTGGAGGTTAATTCTATGGTTCTATGGTCGTTCTACCTTGTGAACACTTTCACTGGGTGGGTCTACATTCTCAGAGTTCTATGGCCTCTAGAGTTAAGACTCGTTTCAGAATGTTACCCACAACAGCAGGTGAACCGCTAGGTGTAGGGCATTCACGAAAGAATCACACTCTAGATGAGATTTTCGCAATAACCAAATAGGATGAACATCCAAAATGGCTACCACTACACAATCTCTTACCTATCACAAGTTACACTCAGACCCGGGTATAGGGCCCCACTCGTGTGTGATTGACGTGTAAGTGTTGTGTGTGAAGAGAGCATACAAACCTGAAACCCTAAGACTACCCACGACTAATTCCTGCAAAAACAATTCAAATGAACACGTACAGCATCCAGTAACAATCGTCTACCCTAAGGTTTTAACAAATAGAGCTATCAAACATATGAAATGTAAGATTCTGTAAAGAGACAATGTATGAAGAAAGAAATATTGGACAAAGTAAACTAAGAAAAGGAAAACAAACATCAAAAGGCTATATTTAATTTGCACAACTAATTAAAACAGGCTTGACTCTCTTGGAAGTCCCCAGTGGAGTCGCCATCTGTCGCAACCGGGATCGCGACGGGGACGGCGAAAGAGAAAGAATTTTTGTTTGAAAATTATGGAATCGCCACCAAGTTTATTTAAAATCGGAGAAACATTGGAAAACCCATCTTAAAAAAAAAATGATCTTTGAAACCAGTTTGAGTTCGGGAGTCGGTTATGTATAGGGAAGGGCAGGAATTTAATCCCACGCACTCCTAAGACACTCCGCCCTTGACTACCTTTAATTAACTGTGCAAACTAAATAAATAACCTTTTTCAAACATTCATTTTCTATTTCGAGACAATTAAAACAAATGAGCAAGTTTAAATCGAAAATAAGTATATAAATTACAAATATTTACAAATAAGAGAAAAGGAGAAAATTGATTTTTATTTTTTTATAAAGAACATAAAAGAAAAACAAATATTTTTGAGAGAATTTTCGAGTCATTGAGCTGTCACAACTCAAATGACCGAAATATCGAGTTAACAAGCCGTCACGGATAAATTAACTCTTTATCTATAATAACAAGAGCTAAATAAAGTATTTTGAAATAAAATTTAAGAAAAAGAAATTTATAAATGAAACGGAATACATGACTAACATAGAAAAATATTAGGACAATTATTTACAAATAAATTACATGATGAAAAGTTAATTTTTAAGATAATTTTAGAATATTAAGCTGTTATAGCTAAAATATTCTAAAACATAAAGTTAACAAACCGTCGCGGTCAAATTAACTCTATTTTTGAAAAGAGACCTTGAATATCAAGTTGTCACAACTAAAATATTCCAGGACATATGATTAACAAGCCGTCGCGGTTCAGTTAGTTCAATTTATTTAAAAAAAAAAAAACTAAGTAAATTTTTGAGCAAAAAGTATATATTATATTGAACTAAAAAGTAAAACTTATCTATAAACACAAAAACAATTAATCTAAATAAAACATATGAAATATAAAGCAATTAGACTAAAAAACGTAAACACAGGATCATTAAACTAAAAATCAAATTATCCAAAAAAAAAAACATAAGTTAATTAAACATAACGCATAAATACATAAAACAGTTAAGTCGAATAAAATAAAATTACACAATTAATTTTATTCAAAACACATAAACACGAAAAATAATTAAACTAAAAAATAAAACACAAACACTCTTAATTGAAGCAAGACACACCAAACATTTATGAATACTATTATATAATTAACCTAAATAAAATGCATAAACACATAAAATAATTAAACTAAAAAGTTACGCAATAGAAATTAAGCAAAATCTATAACCCTAAAATAATTAAACTATAAATATAGACATTATTAATTTAAGTAAAACACTTAAAATAATTTAACTAAAGAAAGATCCTAATTTTATTTTTCATTCTTTTCCAATTAACAGAAACGTTAACATTAAATTCACCTGTAATAAAAAAATGTGATGAAATTAAATTGAATAACTTGTTTTTGTTTTTGTTTTTTAATTTCGTTCGAATAATAAAAAAAAGAACACATATTATAAACTCTCTTCTCTCTCTTTTTTCAAAAAAGTCAAAATATTTATTACAAAACTAAAAAAAAAATAAAAAATAAAAATTATTTAAGCCTAAACTAAATCAAAACCAAAGACTAAAGAAAACTTAATTAAACAATCAAAATCTCAAATCAAGCAAATCTATTATTAGATCTCGCAAAACTAAATAAAATTAACTCAAAATATAAATAAATAATTATAAAACAACACTTTTAATATTTTAATCTACCCTTACTTACATACACTATCACCCAACACACACACATAATACTCTCTTTCTCACACGTACATACCCATACACACGCACACACTCACGGACTCCTTACTATACTCTCTTTTTCTTTTTCCATTCAAGCGCAATTCTTTCTCTCTCTCCTCACATGCACACACGGTCACAGACAGGGAAATGAAACTTTGAGTGAGAGAAGGGTAGAATGGGAGAAATAGAGAGAGAATGAAAGAGAGAAGCTGAGAGGGGATAGGACAGGGGAGTGGTTCGGTGGAGGCTGAGGAAAGAGGAGGAGCGGCCGGTGGTGGAAGGGAAGGCTGGCTATGTTTCAGGTGCGTATGAAGGAGGGAGGGCCGCGAGCTTGATGAAGCTTCACGGAAGCCCGGCCGAGACGCGAGTGAGGCCGGCCGATCTCTAGGCCGCCGCGTGAGAGGAGAAAAGGCGATGGCTTTGCGATTTCTGTGAGGGGGATTGGTTTTCCTTGGGCGCAAGAGATCGGTGGAGGGCTGTGTGAGGTGGCGCGAGGCAGCGCGAGTGAGGCCACAGACGGGTGGTGGCTGGCTGGTGGCTGCCGGCCGCGAATGGGTGAGTGGGTGTGGGGGCTTGAGTGGCGGCTAGCACGTGTTTTGCAGATCTATGGCTAACTCAACGGTTGGAGGCTTGTGGTGGCTGCTGGTGGCTGCCGGCCGCGGATGGGTGAGTCACGGTAAGGAAGCTAAGGAAAGAGGAGGAGCGGCCATGATGGTGAGAGCTACTGCTTCTAATTTTTGAACCTTTGCTTCTCATTTTGTTTTAAGAACAAAATTTCTGAATGTGTTTGGTTGTGGAACTTGGATTTTTAGGTGATTTGATGAAGATGGTGGAGATGGCTTTTGGCTTGCGGTTGAGAGATCGAAGATACTGGCGGTGTATGGTAGATGGCGCGGCTATGGGGTGTTTGTGGTGGTGTTTTGATGATTCATGAGTTGAAGGAGATGATGAGACATGGAGGAAGGGGAAGCATGATGATGCCTTTGAGAGGGGGAGACCGTGATGGAAGGGGGATGATGAGATATGAAAATGCTGGAGGAGTGGTGAAGTTGAAAGGGGAAGGAAGGCTGGGAGGCCGCGGCGGTGGAGGGAGAGGCCGCGGCCTCCCTCTGTGTTATTTTCCTCTTTTTTTTTTTTTTAAAAAAAGATAATTCTGCTCCAATTACCTTGATCTTTTTCTTTGATGGATTGTATCCTGGAATTATTGCTTTGGATCCCTCTTTCGTGTTCTCAAGATTGGTATTTTTTTTGGTCTTTTATGATAGTCCAATCCCGAATTCTCCCCCCGTGTTTATGATCTGTGTTAACATGTATTCGTTTTTTTTGGATTCCACCGAAAGAGGGATCAAAGTTCAAAAACATCATCATGGCTTCTATTTGATTTTTATGCTTTTCCTCTCCCGTGTTCACATGCTTTTTTTTCAAAGAAAGGAAAGAAAACAAACACCCGTGACCCTTTTCCTTTTCTATTTATTTTTATTTTATTTTGAAATAAATAAATAAAAAGGTTAGAAAGAGTTGGGCCCTTTTATTTTTGTACGAACTGAACATTGAACCCAAAGCAAGAAAAATGTAAAAAGAATGAGCTGAACAGGATTTTTTTTATTGGGCCGAATAAAATCGGGTATTCACAATAACTTAATTGAATCTTAATACTGAAACGGTCAACAATATCAAGAAAAACAAATCTGTGTAAACTTATAATACGCGAAATTTTAAAGTGAGGATATCATCTCTTATGGAAACTTTACATGACCTTATCATCTATAGATTTTTTAATCAAGAAGTGGGTTAAATATGAAGACCATAAGAAAATCTACCAAAAATAAAAATCAATATAGTGACAAAACTCATGTGAAATGATCCATTCTCCTTAGATGTACCAAGTTTATAAAGCATTGGTATATCTCGATCAAATAAAATTAATAATGTAATCATACAATATTGGCTCAGTATAATAGAAAAAATGAATAAATAAATTGTCATCCCTATCAACACCTTAATGTATGCCTCACATTTATGACAAATACATCCTCCACCCCAACCTCCCTCCAAAACCCAATAAATAGTAAATACTATGGCGTAGGAGGATCGAGGGTCATCAAATCCCTCAAACTAACTTCCCTGCTTTCTCTACCTCCGGTGGAGACAGAAACAAAATCTTTTAAGCTTTATTTAGGTTCTATTTTCATTTCTTTTTTAGTTTTAATTATAAAAATGTCACATTATTTGTTGTTTTTAAAATTTTGTAAAGAAATTTGGAACTTATAATGAAAAATAAGGAGTATGTTTTATCTCTATTTTTATTTTTAATTTTCAATCAATTTCTTACTTTCAAGATTGTATGAAAGAAATAGTGAAAACTTAAAATAAAAATACAAAATATGATTTTTCTTATTTTCTTTATAAAATCTTAAAAAAAGGACAAAAACAAAAATAGTTACAATATACCTATGTTTCTTATTCTATTATTTTATTTTTCAATTTTTTTTAGATGTGGCATGTATGTAATTAAAAATAAATAAATACATACAAATCCAACTACCCCTTAAAATGTTGCCATTGATAAGATAGCTTATCACAATTAGATAAATACTCTAGATATATTGTATTAAAAAATGAAGGGGCATGTTGCCGATCGTTTTTGTAAATTAGCCATCTCTATGCCATTTATTATTAAATAATTTATAGAGGCTCAAACCCTTGAATATGAGGGGTGCTTGAAAGTTCAGATGCATAGGAAAGAACTATAATATAATATAATTTTGTTTCAAACAAGCTCAATTCTAAGCTATCTTGTCTTAGCTTTAAAATGTTGGCTTGTCATTCTTCTCTGAAACATTTATTAGTACACTAAAAATTTCCAATAGAAGAGGCATGAAGGCAAAGACAAGTAAACGAAGTTACTATGATTAAGTGTGTCTGAATTGACGTTTGTAAACTTGACTTCGAATCAACATGATTTCACAAAATTGATTTTGATCAAAAGTGAGTTTATTATAACGTTATTTATATTTAGAAACTTTTATTTTAAAAATGAATTTAACCTAATGAATGTTGTTTGAATGATATCGATCAAAATCACTTTTGCTTGTGAAATTACAAAAAAAAAAAAGAATAAAAATGTGCTCAATATTAATGTATTTTTTGTTTAATTAATTTTAAATGTTTAAAGATTCCTAATGCAGGTTCACTTCACCAGAAAAAGTTACATATTATCATTTTCACCCATATTTTTCAGATTTGAAAACCGGTGATCGACTCAGTTGAGACACGGGGTTATTGGATCACTAGTTCAACCAATGAATTACTAGTCAAATCGATTGAATTGAATTTTATTAAAATAATATATAAAAATATAACTTAATATAGATATAAGTATATAACTAAAGTAGTAATACCATAATATAGCCTAGTGGTGGTTCAACTTTTGTTTAGCAATACAGGTTGGGCCCGATTCCCATGTTTGCTTTTTTTTTCAATCACCCAAGATTTACAATACATGTTTAGCATACATGGCTCAAACAGTGCAGGCAGGTTGGGCGCGAGGTCCTGGTCTAATTTGAACTCACACGATTTGCCCAAATTTTGACTATATTTGACCGGGTTAATTGTAAATCTGATCCAATCAGAGAACTGAACCGAACCAGTGATCGATTCACCAATTTCTGGTTCGAACTGACCAGTCCGGTCCGAGTTTAATTACCATACTTTCATCTCATTTGAAGTTTGAGCCTAAATCCCATTGAATTTGCTCAACCAAAAACACACAAACATTATGATTGTCGGGTTCCAGAAGAGTGGAGGCGCACGTTCGAGATTTCAAAACACGAAAACAAATACGATATGATCTATGTACAAAAAAAAGGTAGAAAAAATTTCAATTCCATAGTCTATAATTTTTATACAGTGAGATTTTACATTTATAATTTATTTTTAGGATAAATTTGTAGAGCTTTATTAAAAATTAACCGCTACGTTTTTAATTTACTGAATCATCAGTCTTTAATTTTAAGAAAATTGTTTTTTTCTTAATAACTCTCGTTAATTAAAATATCACCGAATAAAATTTCAAATCCCGTATCAAATAAGTGAAACCAAAAGAGTTAAATTTAACAAAAAAATCCTAGAAATAAATTACCTGCAACGGGAATTTCAACAGCAAATTCAGTGTAGCAAAAGACAGACAGCATGGCAGAGATGCCAGAGACAACATAGGACAACACAACAGCAGGCCCAACATGATTCTTAACCTCGAGCCCCGTCAGAACAAAGATGCCGGAGCCGATGACAGCGCCCATGCCCAACCATATCAGGTCCCACCACCACAGCGTCCTCTTCATCTCATGCTGGCTCTGCTTCTTCGCTTCCACCAATTCAGCTTCGTCCATGGATCGGGCCATAACTCGATCCACTAATCTTGATGGGGTATGGAGGAGTGCTCTGCCATAGTTGGACAGACTCTGGAATGACTCTAGCTTTGTTGGTTGAGGCCCAGTATTATCTGTTGTTGAGCTTGAATTGACATTAACCTCCATTCTGAAAAAAAAAAAAATGATGGTCCAAAATAATAAGCATAACCCAAAGCATTAACTAAAATTTTTATATAATTACATTCATAATGATTTAGAGGTCGTTTGGATGTTATTATTTCGACAAACAAAGTTTTTTTTTTATATTTTTTAATATGTTTGGGTAAATTTAGAATCATTGCAAAAAAGTAAAAAAAAAAAAAACTTTTTTAAGAAGGTAGAATTTTCATCTTCTAGGAAATTTTTTTCTTATAATATAAAAAAATATTAGATGATAAATAAAGATATTTTATTATTATATTCAAATATAAATTTATGTTACATTCAAGGATAAAATAATTTTTATTTTTTTCAAAAGATCTTATTTAAAAAGATATCTTTTTCTAAAAGAACATTCAAAGATATATAAGGAAAAAGAGTTTCGTTAACCAAAATCTTAACAAGACTAGTCAAAGAATTTAGAGCGGCAGGTTTTTGAAACTTTTAATAACTTTAGCACATTAAAAACTTCACAATTTTAGGATCAGCCTGATTTCTACTTTTAATTTCTATTTCTATTTTTTATTTTTTATTTTCATTATGAAATACCATATTGTTTTTAATTTTTTCATGCATTCATGAAAAAATAAAAAAAAGAAACTAAAAATTTATTTTATTGTTATTATTCTTTTCACAAAATCCTAATGAAAAAAGAAATTAATGTGGCATTTTTATAATTTAAAACTAAAGATTGAAAATTTAAACAGAGAATTAAAACAAAAATTAAAGAAAGTTATCATTACATTTTTCAGTAAAAATTTTCACTTTTTTGTTAGAATTGTTATAACCACACCCCCCCCCCTTTTTTCTTTTTCTGTTCGTGTGTTTATATACACATATTATTTAATCATTCATTTTATGGTGAGGCTGCCTCAATGTGATCGGAATTAATTAATTCTGGCCAGTTCGCAAAAAAAAAAAAAAAAGGTCTTTGTCTCAACCTGCCACAACATAACATAATTTAATTTGCTTTTAAGAGAGTTTATGAACTCCTGATAATAATCCTTTCTCAACAATTGATGTACAGTGTACTCCACAATTCTTAGAAGTCACTCTTCATTTTGAACTTTGAAAGTTATGCATTGCATTGAAAATTAAACACGCACATACGATCGATACTTCCCATATATTAATTTTCCAAATGATATATCATGTTAGTAGAACAAATATTAATGTCAGGAGACCGGTGGAAAAGCAACAAATCTTATTGTACTCAGAACTTCTAAGACGCATTGATATCGGTTTTGACTCTGGTGTCATATGTCAAAAATGGGGAGGGCCCAGGGATAAACAAAATCATAATATTTCTCTTTGCATATGTAATTTGACTTATTCTATCATTCTATGTTCCTCACTTAATACCTGAAGAACCAAATAATAATTAAACATATTATCACCATTTTTTTCCTATTTCAAATCAAAATTCTAGGAGAATTTTTTTTTTTGGGGTCCCCCCGCGATTGTCAAGCCAAAAGGTAAAAGAATTATTCTTTGTATGTACTCATATTTTATTATTGTGAAGGATATAACTGAACCTACAGCCTTCAAGTTTCTGAATTTTTCATCCTAAATGCCGTTCTACTGAATTCTCCTGCAATTCAGTTCATTTATTCTAGCAACCATTTTCCAGTGGCATAACAGAATATAAAATGAATTTAATTTTGATTCACTCATATTATAAAAGAATTTCATATTATCAAATATCTTTTTCATATAATTTTTTAAAAATAGGAAGTAAAAGTTAATCATATTTACTTATATAATATTACATGATTAGATAATTGTGTAAAAATTTTTTACACTCTCAGTGTATAAAAATTAAATTCATATAAAATAGCAAAAATACATAAACAAAGATTTATAAAGAAATAAACGGTTTACCTCCTTATTCCGTGACTTTGGCAGAGGCTTCGAGGTCACACTTACACTCAATTTGGAAAGAATGAATGGAGAAAACTCAAGAAAAATTATAAATAGAGAATATCGAAAAGGGGCCTTTGTTCCCTGTCCGGCAACAAGCAACCAACAAACAAAAGGATGACAAATTTAAAATTATGCCTTCCGATAGAAACAATTTAAATTTACATTTGTATATGTGACATCCATAAACGCCCAAGTGCATGGTTTATAGAACCTAAGCAAAATATGAACCGGCAACCAAAGCGTCAGTATGGAATCTTTTGTTTGCGTCTCATTAACATAGAGCCAAAGGTGTTGCCTCTTAATTTTTATAGTTTTAAATCCAACGTCCAATTTCATTCACAAGACAACACTAGAGGGAGGGAATAATAAAATCTGTACTTGGAAAGAGGCAAACAGTATGAACGATCAACAAAAATTCTTAGGAAAACAAGATATAGGAAGTGAAAACAATAAAGAAGGTATGAGCTAGATATTAGGCTCAGAGACTGATTCACAGTGTAATTAAATGATACAAATATTTGGCAATGAGCACCAAAATGAATTTAATAGAATTAAATCTACCAATCGGCCTAATGCAACGAAAATAAATATCAGGGTGAATAGTACTATTTACATAACTATTTACGCCAACAAAATAGATAAAAAAAATTTGTACACCAACCTTTTAATGTGGAACCTCCAAATACCAGAGGAAAAATCAGGGGACAGACTCTCAAAAATATTCCACTATATTCAAGATAATTACACAATATATTTTCCACACTCTCCAATCGAAGAGGTAAATATAGTATTTCCTGGTGAGAACTCTTATATTCAAATACTATACTTTTACAGTACCAAGGAGTAATAGAGATAATACCCAAAAATATTCTTGGTGTATTTTATCCACACCCTACATTATCTGAGATTTACTCATACTCTATTTTTCTCTCTTACTCTCAGAAAATAACACGCTCTCTATGTATTTTCTTCACTCTACAACTCTCATATTCAACCGCGCTACTTGTTGTGCTCTTCAACTAATGCTTTCGCTACTATTTATAAAAGTGATGCACAATGTGAACATGATCTATGCTTCACTACGCCAAATGCAAAATTTTCAATGATTTCAGCACTAAAAGTTCTTCATGCGTACACAATAATTTTTTCTATCCACGCATTGAAAATTCTCTTCTCTCCCTTCTTTTTTTTCTTTCATTTCACATGGTGGGGCCCATCGACATGACCCCACAATTCCCCCTCCAGCCAATGGAGAAATAATCTAGGAAAAATCATTTGGAGTCCATGTCGATCAACTTTACACAAAGTTGAAGCTTATCTCGTGCCATAACTTTCTTCATGCAATAACCTTGCATTTTTCAAGCATTTAATGGTGCTAACATAAAAGCATCATCGACAAGCCTCAACACCAGCTAATCATGCTCTCTTCACTTGTACCATTGACATTCGGGACATGCCGCCTGGTCTTTACTTTGCCAAAAAGACTTTTGACACAAGGGACCCATCACATGGATCCAACAAACACCATGTCATCTATACTTAATCTAAACCAGCTGATCCAAAATATCAGCTCCTTTCCAGCTTCCTCCAAATCATCATGAAGAAATGCGGTCTTTGCGTCTAATTGCGCAAGCTCTAAATCTAAGCTAGCCATCAATCCGAGAATAACTTGAATAGAACTCATTTTGACAACTAGAGAGTAAATCTCATCAAAATCTATCCCTCACTTTTGACCAAAGCCTTTTACAACCAAGTGAACCTTGTACTTTACTAGCTTGTTGCCATCTTTCTTTAGCTTGAACACCCATTTATTCTTCAAGGCTTTCTTACCTTCAAAGAGTTTTACCAGCTCATAAGTATTATTCTTCCCCAAGGAATCCATCTCTTCTTGTATGACTTTGATCCACTAAACTTTGTCCTTATGAGTCTGAACTTCTTCAAATCTCTTTGGCTCTTCCTCATCAGTGAAAAGACATACTCCGATCTAGGGTACTTTCTGGATGGATATCGCACTCTATTAGATCTTCTGAGTTATGGTGTATGAGCTTGCTCCCCCTGCTCAACACCACCTCCATCTCTAGCATCATCAATAGCTGGGTCATGATCAACCTAATGGTCTTGAACCTCTCCTATTTCTATGACATTTCTTTAGGAAGAGAGACTAGTGTAAAATCAACCTTACCACTAGATTCATCATTTTTCTCTAGAATAGCAGAATCTAACATAGTTTCTTGCTCATGAAACACTACATCTTTGCTTCTTATAATCCTCTTCTTTTTCGAATCCCATAGCCTGTAGCCAAATTCCTCATCTCCATACCTCATAAATATGCAAGGAATGACTCTATCATCAAGCTTCTGTCTCTGCTCCTTGCTTACATGAGCAAAGACTTTGCATCCAGAAACCTTCAAATGAGAGTAGCTAACATCATGTCTAGGTCATACTCTCTCTAGAATGTTAAAGCCCAAAGGAATAGATAGAGATCTATAAATCAGGTAGCATGCCATTTGAACAGCTTCACCCTAGAATGGTTTAGGCAGCTTAGCCATTCTCAATATACATCTGACTTTCTCTATAATAGTTCTGTTGATTCTTTCGGCCATACCATTATGATGTGGGATGCCAGGAACCGTCTTCTAATGTTTGATGCCATGTTTAGAGCAATAGTTCTTGATTTCATGAGAAGCGTACTCTCCTCCATTGTCACTGCGAAGACACTTTAAAGGTTTCCCAGTTTCTTTCTCCAACATGGCATGAAACCTCTTGAAGTATTGAAACACTTAGTCTTTCCTCTTTAGGAAATAAACCCATACTTTTCGTGAAGCATCATCAATGAACATTACAAAACATCTGTTACCACCCCGAGTCTCCACCACCATGGGACTGCATACATCAGAGTAAATCATATCTAATATATTCTTTTTCAACTTCAGTCTTTTGCTGAAAAATACTCTATGATGCTTGTCAAATAAACAATGATCATAAGGATTTAACTTTATACCTTTGGCATAAGGAATGAGGGATTTCCTAGCCAAAATTTGCAATCCTTTTTTACTCATATAAGCTAGTCTTTTATGCCACAAATTTAGTGAAGCATCATCCTCGACTGCATCCAATCCTCTAATCAGCTTAACTTGAGTATTGTACAAAGTGTTGTACAACATTCCTCTGGCAACCACTATCAAACCTTTGGAAAGTTTTCACTTGCCATCACCAAAGCTACTATGGTACCCGACTAGATCCATAGCATGCACGGAGATTAGATTCAGGCGTAAATCTGACATATATTGCACTTCCTTCAATGTCAATGTACATCCTATATTTGTTTGAATGCTCACATCACCAACCCCCACAATATCAAAATTACTAGTATTATCCATCCTCACTTTGCCAAAGTCTCCTACTTTGTACACAGTAAAGAATTTCTTGTTGGGAGTGGCATGATACGAAGCCATTGAGTCAGACATGACACTCTTCATCTACAAAAGAGAGCAACACCACTTCCCCATTAGTCACAGGAGTTATAGTATTTTCATCATTAGCCGCGTCCTAATTTCTCCAATTGTTCTTGCCTCTGTCTTTCCAAGCCTTGCAATTCCTTTTGATATGTCCTTTTTTGCCACAATGGTAACATTTAAACCTTCTTCGAGACTGGGACTATGATCAATCTTTTGGTTTTCTTGACCGGCCTCTGCTCCTGTTTCTACTCCTATTATTTGTGACATAGGCATGGGAATTATCTATTCCTACCAAGTCTTTCATTTTGGTTTATTCGTTGAACATATTGTCTTTGACTTGGACCAAAGACAGCTTCCCACTTGAAGCAAAGTTGCTTAGTGACACCATGAAGGTCTCCCAGCTATTCGACAAAGAACTCAAAAGTAATAGTGCTTGTAACTCATCATCCTTCACTATCTTCATGGCACTCAATTGATTCACCACATCTTGGAAGTCACTCAAGTGCTCAGCAACAGACCTTATATCTCTGTACTCGAGATTCATTAGCTTCTTGATTGCGAAAGCTTTATTATGCTCTGTCTTTCCCTCATAGAGATCTTGTAAATTCTTCCACAGAGTATGGGCATTCATCTCTATGGCCACATGCTGGAATATGCTAATATCCATCCACTGCCTAATTAATCCAATGGCTTTCCGGTGCATTTTTTTTTCCAATCTTCTATTGCCATGTCTTTCGGCCTTGTATTTTCTTTCTCTACAGGATCATACAAATCCTTATCGAAAAGTATATCCTTCATTTTTTGGCTTCCAAATGGAGTAATTTGCTAATGTTAACTTGATCATGGCACCTATATTCTCCTCTATTTAATTTACACAGCACAATCATGAGCTCAACTTGTACTCTGATATCACTTGTTGGGCTCAGAGACTAATTCACAGTGTAATTAAATAATGTCAATGTGTGGCAATGACCACCAAAATAAATCTGATAGAATTAAATCTACCAATTGACGTAGCGCAGTGAAAATAAATATCAGGCTGAATAGTAATTCATGGTAAGACTCGCTTATCACTATTCACAGTAGGACATGCTTATCACTATTTACATGGACAATACTTAATAATGGAACCATGTCACTATTCTAGTACTATCTGCATCATTATTTACTGAAGTGGGATCCATGTCACTATTCATGCCAACAAAATAGATTAAGAAATCTGCACATCGAATTTTTTACGTGAAAACCCCTAAGTACCGGAGGAAAAATCACGGAACAGACTCTGAAAAATATTCCACTATATTCAGGATAATTACACAATATCCTTTGTACATTCTCCAACCCAATAGGTAAATATAGTGTTTTCCAGTGAGAACCCTTCTATTCAAATACTACACTGTTGTAGTACTAAGAAATAATAAAGATGATACCCAAAAATATTCCTTGTGTATTTATCCATGTCATTCACTCTTTGGTATTTACTTACACTCTATTTTTCTCTCTCACTACTCTCTGTGTATTTTCTTCACTCTATAGCTCTCATATTCATCCATTGCTTGTTGTGCTCTTCAACTAATGCTTCCACTTTTATTTATAGAAGTGATGTGTGAACATGATTTGTGCATCATTGTGCCAAATGCGAAATTTTCAATGTTTTTGGCACCAAAATTTCTTCACGTGTTCATAGTAATTTTTACTATTTATGCATTGAAAATTCTCTTCTTTCCCTTTTCTCTCTTTCATTTCACATGGTGGGGTGCATCGGTTGGACCCCACACTAGATTTGAACAATATTTCTTTGTTTTTGGTTACAAATTATTTATTGACCCCTTTCTTGTTCATCGTTCTCTTCTAGAGTTATCGCTTGAAAGGTGCCTCCTTACCATTTACTTGGACATATTAAATGTTGTCAGGAGTGGAAGCTATAATAAAATTTTTGTGAGGGTGTTGCTACATTTTCTTTCTAATCAACCTTTAAATGTTTCAAATTTAAAATTTTAATCATAATAGCATAAGTTATAATTTACATAGTATCCACAACCTATTCAATAAATTTAGGTAAGGTTTTGACTTAGAATATTTTTTAAGTATACCACTTAAAACAAATTTATTATATATGTTTTGCAGAAGCATACATAGTTATTTTGACTTCCTAAAAACAAAGATAATTGAGAGTAGGAATTTAAAAGGAACAAGTTGGGTCAGGGTAACTTGAACCCAAACTCAGCCCAATTTTTAAATCGGGACATTTCTTTGAACCGACTTGAACCAAATTTGATATTGACTCGATTAATAACGAGGTCAAACTGGATTGGCCCAATACTTAGATAATGTTCTTTCCTGGAGTAATTGGCATAGGTAGATCAGTCCCAAAGGCTAGGAAAGCGATAATGGTGGTTTCAAAAGATACTTCGACACTCAGGTGGAGTACTTGAAAATATGAGTAATGTCATCATCATACCTATGGACATTGAGTCTTTTGCAATATTAAGGGATAGGATGCAGATAAATTGGGGGAAGATCATTCTCATGTTTTCTTGTGTAAGAGGATCCTAACAAGCGATAAGTAGCAGATATGTATAGAATCAGTAGTTATGTGAATGATACACCATTGATTTGTGTTGTTAATAGATTGGTAGGATCTAAGTTAATTAAGATGCAAGTTTTGGAAATTCAATGCTTGGGATTGAATCAGGAGGAGGGTCCACTGTTAGAGTCCTCGTGTTATGACCCGATTTGGAAATATGATCGGCACGTGAGAAATCTCATTCCCACGTAAGTCTCGTGACCTATGTACCTTTCTATATGCATATTTAAATTATAAAACTCCTTTTAAAACATAAATTTATTTTCTACATGCAAATCACCTATTCTTACAGTTCATATAATCATATATGTAATCTCATGATCAAACTAAAAATGTCCATAGTCATAATACAAAACATACATATAATGAGTTGCTCTAGTGCACAATAAACCATGAAACTAAGTACAAATCCAAAATATAATCATGGTATGCAAAATGCAAAAGCTATCTCTACATGGTCTGGAAATCTTGCCTGTATATTGTGATACCCAGTGTATACGTGACAGTGGATAAGTTTCGTTTTGCCTCAGGGTCCCCTGGGACCCACCCATGTTGCAAGAAAAGCCCCGGAATGCCCAGAGGACCCTTAGTGCAGTTGATGTGGTGAACTGTCACCATTATAGCGGTTCAGGACCGCTATAGCAGTCATAGTGGGGTGACCGTGGCATTTTGGGCATCAGGGGACTGCTATAGCGGTCATAGGGAGTATAGCAGCGTATTTTTGGCTTCTGGAGACTGTTATAGCAGTCATGTGGGTGGTGCAGCATGTATTTTTGGTCTCTAGAGACCTCTATAGCGGTTGTAAGTGGGGGGTAGACCGCTAGAGCGGTCATAGACCGCTATAGCGGTGTCAGGAGTACCCAAACAGTCCAAAACGCGTCGTTTCGCGTTAGTGAGCCCCTCCACCCCTTTTTAAACCCCAAACTAGGGAATTAACTCCCCATTTCTCAAACCCTTCATCCCCAAATGCTCTCCAACACTTTCTCTCTCAATCCATCATCAATCATTCTCCTTCCATGATCAAAGGTGAGTTTTATTGTTGGTTTATGTTAGTTTCCTTTGTGTTCTTCCTTCCTCTTGTGATGGTTCATTGTTTTTTCCATTGTTGTCAAGTGGGAGTGCTCCCCAAATATTATTAGAGCTAGATTAGAGTTGTTTAAAGATTAGCGGAGACTAATCTTGAGTCTATATTGCTCTATGGCAGTTGTTGATGTCATTCCATGCTTTGGAGGTCAAGTTGGTGGTGTCCACATATTCCCGGCTCCAAACGGTGAGTGAGTTCTAGCTCATGGCCTTGGTTTTGCCATTATAATTGTGCTTGATGCATGATGATTGTTGAGCATGGAAGTAGAGATGAAAATATATATGATTTGGATTTTTACAAGTTATAGCAAAGAGTATGACTTTGAATATGGCATGAAAATCTGTTTTAGAAAACCATGGGACCATGATTAGTGCATTACATGTTATGAAAATATTTTACATGCAACTCCAAGAGATTCTTTTCGAGAAAATATGATTTAGTAAGTTGTTATTATCAACCATGTTTCAAGAGCTTATGATATCTTATACTTCAAAACTAGAGATTTTCCAAATGTGATTTAGAGTACCAGTTAAGAAAATTTGGTAAGAATACCAAAGAGAGACGCTATATTATAATATTAGAGATTTCATGATTTGAACCTTTTACATTTCAATGTATGATATTAGAGTTATTAAGTTATAAAAGAGATTATCTTGAGAAATGAGATTCTAGAAAATTTAGTTTTGTGATATTCCAAAAATATGGAATTTAGTATAATTCGTAGTGACTGCCAGATACATATTCTGTGAGTTTGAAATCGAAATGCCTGCAAGCGGGTGATCCCTTGAGCATGATATCACAGTCACGGTTATGCTAAAGTCAGGTTGCTAGAGTTGTACGAGTCCAGAACTTTTAGAGTTTCAAGAGTTTTCGTAATTAAACGGTTTTATAAAGAGCTAGAGTATGAGTATGATTGTATCTAGAGATTTTATGAATTATCTCGATGATTTCAAGGAATAGAGTAATTATATGTGAAAGAGTTTGATACCCAGATTAGAGTATACAACAGAGATTTAGAGAAAATAATATGTTTATTGAATTAGAGACTAGATGGTAGCTATAGAGAAACAGATATTGAGTTAATGGCTGAACCCCGATCGTTAACCTTGGTACCAAGTTATCCTGAGAGGACAATCTCATAGAGCAGAGAATGGAACCTATTTAGGTGTCCGCATTAGATCCCAATGGATCATAGAGATAGCATTTTCGGTTCTTGAAGAATCATAGAGCAGAGATTCCTGTTTCTCTAGTAGAGTACTGTTGTTTATGTTTCCAAAGAGTGTTAGTGATTTTCAGAGATTATTGATGTTTTACGAGAATATTTGACTTAAGAGATACTATACATATGAGAAATGATTTTCTTGTTGAAGTACGAACTTAGAGATATTTTTCTGAGTTTATGAATACAGAGATATATTTTCTATTAGATTATATACAAGAATATCAAATGGTTTGTAACAAATTATGGTTTAGAGATGCTTGTTTATGAATTCATGGCATGGAAAGTGTTTTCCCAAGAGTAGCTATGTTATGTAAATATTGGAAATGTTTTTCCAGTGCATGTATATATATATATGGTTGTTGTTGTCCCATGTGGGTGATGGGTGAGAGCTCACTCACTGAGTTCGTTGACTCACCCCTCTCCCTTCCTCCTCATAGTTGCAGGTACAGACGTTGCTCAGCTTAAGATTTGGCAAAAGTTGCCGTTCTCAGTGATGAGTCTTACTTTGAAGTAAGGCCTAGTTAGAGTCTTGTTAGAATAGAGTGCTCCAATAGATGTGCAGGCAGGATCCGAACCATGTATTATTTTCAAATTATGTAATTGGTTTCAGTATTTGAAAAGTTATGTATCTGCTTTCAGTTTGTAATTATGGAAATTGAAATTGTAGAGTATGATTAGAGTTTATGTAATGAATCAGAGATGAAATTATGATTCAGTTCATGAGATTAATTGATTTTTTTTTAGTATGATTAAGATAAATTTTAGAGTTTCTTATATCAAATATTTCAGTTTTATATTTTCAGATATAAGATTTAAACAGAGTTTTAAATGAAAATATGATTTCACAATGAAAATATGTTATTTTATACATAAAGAGAGAGACTTAGAGCTCACAAGGCTTATGTGGGGATGAGACTCCTCAAGTGCCGGTCACGTTTTCTAGGTCGGGTCGTGACACATATACATTTGAGCACTCTATGCTATACAAGAATGCTTCAACCTAGTGAAGCTCACTAGTTAAAACTCTACTATTACTGGGAAGAAGGATGCTGAAATGCATGCATAGTGGCTATTATGTCTATAAAGGGAGAAATGAGAGGGGTGAGTTTTGTGCAAAACTCAGTTAGGGAATTCTCACCTGCAATCCCCCTTCATGGGATACCAAGGAACAATGCATAAAATCATAATAATACCAGTAAAATTTTAAAATAATTCATATATACATACATATATTCAAAAGCATTGTTTTCCATAAATTCCAACCAATCATACTCTAATAGAGAAACAAGGATCTCTAGTTATACCTGTCATTCAAGCCATAACAATTTCTTTGCTCTATGATTCTTAAAGAATCGAAATTTAAATACCTAATTAGATTCCATTCTCTACTCTATGAGATTGTCCCTAGGGACAACTTAGTACTAAGGTTAACGATCAATTTCAATCGTTAACTCACTATCTATTTCTCTATGACTATTGTCTAGCTCAAAATCATAATTCTAATCCCTTTCTCTAAACTCTATATATGGGTTCCATTTGAATTTCAAAAATTCTCTCATATAAAACATGTTTCTTTAAAATCATATAATGCTCATAAAATTCCAAATACAGTTACATCTAGTCCAAACTCTACATAAAAATCAGTTTTAACAATAATGATCCAATGAGTTTTATCAAAACAATATACAGTTCATGCGATTAAACCAGCAGTTCAAAACATGATATACTAATAGAAATCTCAAATCTCTTACAGTAATCTCTAAAAATCATGCTTTAAGCCATATTTTCATGAAAATAACTCTAATAAACAACATAAAGTTCACAGGTTTGAACCCATTTATCTAGAGGGGTAGAATATGTAGGAACAACACCAACAAAACTCAAGGAAGTAGAAATGACACCAGTATCTGCCATTAAAGCAATAGAACCCTAGATTAATCTCTAAAAATCCCTAATTGACTCAAATCCAACTCTAACACAATGAAAGAGCATCCTATCTTTGATGGACATGAAAATCACCATGCCAACCCCTAGAACAAAGAAAAAATTGAAGAAAAACTGGCAAAATAGCTTGGAGGATGAAAGATTTAAGTTAGATTTGAGAGAAATGGAAAAAAATGAAATTTAAAAGGTGACACAGGGAAGGGAGCGAGATTTTCATGTTTAGGGGGGGGGGGGGGTGAAGGGTGTCTTTTGTGGTCTAGACCTCAAACGTGAGGTTTTTATAGAAATTTGACCATCGCAGCACTCACCCAAGTGCATTATTTCCTATTTTGCACCGATTTACCCTTTGTGACCGCTGCATCACTCATTTTAGTGCTGCAATGCTCTCAAGAATGGTTTTTCCCACAATTTTAGGTTGTAGGGCCTTCCAACAACATAAGTGGGTCCTACGAAATCCTAAGGCAGTACTAGACTTACCTAGAGATACGTATACCTAAAGTATTATACCTTGTTGCAAGAACAACCTTTTGAGCCCCTTCTTTTTCCGAGCTTATTATAAGTGGGCTGATAAGATTAGCCCATAGAAGTAGTTCATTACAGATAATTTATAAGAATTTAGACATTATGCATGGTAAAATCATAAAATTTAAAATGTAGGAAACAAAATCCAAAAATATTTTACAAAAATATATTGAAATAAAGTATATTAGCACAAAAATAATATTACATTAAATAAGATGTATTAATTGAAGTATAGAAATTTTAAAATTTATTACTATTTTCTATAGAAATAACTTTTAAGAAAATGTTGACTCAACATCAACCTGAAATATGATCTAAATCTCACCTGCAAAAAAATATATTGAGTCAATTTTTTTTTTTTTGGGTCTGATACTGAGTCAAATTTTGTAATCCAAACTTAATCCAATAAATTATGGGCCGCACTAACTTATTGGGTTGGGTTGGATCCGTGTACGCAGAATTGATAGTGCTTCCGACATTTCTGCTTGAGGACAAAGCAGGGGAATACGAGTACATGGCTAAAACCTCGTTTTAAACACGCAAATGACCAACCTCATTGCAATTACTAATTCTACTTAATTATTATAAATGCATTATGCACTAATTTGAATGTTGCGATGCTACATATATCGTGGTATATAATGAAATATGTGATAGTTTTTAGAAGCTATAATAAAATAGTAAAAGGAAAAAAATATGAGGCTGAGATAAGGCTAAATATCTTGCTCTCTCTAGCTAGGATAATTCACGTTACTCACAATGCTAGACAGAGTATTTAGAGTTAGTCAAATCCCTATAAATTAAATTTAAATTAAATAAGTTGAATTTCTGATTCTTAATTTATTCAGATTTCATTGGACAAAATCATAAATTTTTGTGTGCTTAATTTGTTTTTTTCTTTTAGGAACTCCATAAAAAACTTGATTTGACTCATCTTGCATTTTCTGGTGTAATTTTTCCAGTTCGTGTTAAAGTTGGCATTGATAAATCTACCGCAAGGTTCAACTTGCTCCAAATCAATGTGCACTCATTATTCATATGCTCTGCAGATTGAATATTGATAGCAATGCTTGAAATTTAATAACAGATAAATAAATTCAGCTTTAATGAAAGAGCAAAGAGCAGTGATGAAGGCGTACTATATATGGATCAAGCTTTCATCCCATATTTCTCTCTCTCTCTTCAAATGACACCATACACATGCTTCCTAAACTGAAATTTTAGTATTCTATTTTAAAACTTCATTTTATTATAAACTGCAATCAATTATGAAATATAACTATATACATTTCACTACGTTAAATATACGTGTAGAAAACTCACACCCAATTGCAGAGAGTAAGACACTAGTATTCAGTATACAAGATATTCTTTGGTTTTCTCGTCAATCTAAATCTGTAATTTACACGCAATTAAGGCTAGCAAAAATAATAAACACACGTATAATAACAGAGATGCCTGTAGAGCCTTCCAAGAAACCTTAATGACTTCCTCATCGCTGTTTGTCTCTCTGCAAATACAGTTCAAACTCATGTGTTTTACTACATTTGAATTAGAGAGTAACAGTACTGTAATACACAGAAAAGTATTGGGGGGGGGGGGGGAGGAGAGAGAGAGAGACCTTAATGCAGCTTGGAAAATTTTTAAGTATTTAATTTTAATATACTATCACTGTAAGTGTTTTTCATAGTACCAAGTATGTAGTGATATATTATCAGAAGTATATAACTTTCTCAATAATTAGTAATTTATACTTTGAAAATCATAGGTATAATAAAGATATGATCGGTTGTCAGAGTAAATAATTTTATGGTGACAGTATATTAAATTCAACTCATGTTTTAACCGGTACGTAAACAACACAAGTTAACTTTAACGTATGAGATTGAATTTCAAATATTTGAGATATTGCTTCTATAAAAAATATATTATACTTAATTATCACACTGATAAAAAAATTTCTCAATGATATGCAATATTGTTGATATTATTTTCTTAACATTTTTGTTATCTTAGAATATTTGATTGATAAGTATATTTTAAGAACTAACTAACTTAAACCTTACTCTTAATCTCTGCAAAATAATGATTAAATAGAAAAAATTTCTAAATATTAATTTAAAATATAAAATAACCAATGCATGATATGATGATACACAATAAGATAACAAGTATTAAATTGGAGTCTAACTGAACCAATACATAAGCATCCCTGTCAATTCTTTGGCTGCATTTTAGATCAAGGTCACTTGATGAGCTTGAAGGGTCTCATCATCGAATTGTCTTCATGGTCCAATATCTACGTAAAAAAGGTGTACATGGCCTTATGAATATCCAAAAGAGTAGGCAAGATGCTTTTAATTTGAATAAAATATAAACAAAAAGGATGAGAATAACAACTCATGAATTGCACCAGCAAAATTAACAAACGCAATGCATCAATTGAAACACAGATTTAATGAAAAAGAAAACAAAATTGAATATGCAGGGCCAAATTTGTTCCTCAAAACATTAGAGATGATCAAGTGGATTTTTATTCAGGTCCTTTACTTCGATTTATAAAATTAAAAAATAATTAACAAGTTAGCACAAAGGCAATTCAAATTAATTTTTACAGTGATTCAAGTTAGTATTTACAAAATATTATCCTACAGACTAATTGATTCATTCAAATTGTTTTTTGTGACTTCATGAATTAAGTTGTCGATTTTCAGGAATTAAAATGAAGGTCACAGGTAATTTCAAAGACCAAAATAAATTTCTCAAAGATGATAGATGATGATTAGTTTAAAAATAATGTTTGATGCACAATAAAATTATATAACAAATACATACTACACACTTTATTATCATTGAATGTGATGTGTGGTCACTGCTCATCCAATTATTCATCACATCAATGATAATAAAGTATATAGTATATATTTATTATACACCAAATATTAATCTCGGTTGAATACTTACGTGACAATGATACAAGTACCCTGGCTCTGCCGTTGCATCGAAAGCATACGATGCGTTGGTGTGTATGTAAGAGAACCTCACCACCATCTTCGTCACATACTCGGGCATTATCTTGAACACGTTCTTCCACCCCTTCTCATTAGCCGGCACCTCCACTTTCTTGCCACGTGCATAATTCTCCACGTGGCACTTCACTGCATCATTAACCCTCGTCATGCAGTTCTTGAATTCATCCAAATTCACAAGCTCCGTTTGGTCCAGTGCCTTGAGCAAAGCCAAATGAATGTGCAGCGGGTGATTATCCCCTGTGAGATTGATCACATACCACAACTCTGTGGACCCCTCTCTTGGGGTTTCTGTGACCGGAGCTTCAAAGGGTACCCCATTTAGATACAAGTGAGTTGGTGCACCAGTAGAATTGTTTGTGTACTCATACATAGTAATGTACCGTGTATGGGACACGTTATTTGAATCAGCTGAGGGGTATTCTAGCAATTTCTGTGGTACCCGTGACGTGTCATTTTCTGGATAGGGTAGGATGATGAATTTCATAACCTTATTGGTTGCTTCATTCACAGGGTTACCAGATGGGTAAGGAAAAGGTGCATCGTTAGCTAGGACAGCAGAATTGGTCGTTGACTCGGAAAAGTCAATGATTATATCTGTGATCTCAGATGGCCCCACCACGGTCTTATTGGTGACCACCGGCTTATCAATGTAAGCAGAATCCGATGCCACGTGAGTGAATCTCAACCCGTTGGTGAAAAAGAAGCTAAAGAATCTGGCGTTACAGCCGTTGATTATCCGAAACCTGTATTTACGACGTCGTACGGTCAAGTGTGGCCATGCTTTTCCATTCACAATGATGACATCACCAAAGTATTCCGGTTGCCACTGTGGGTGTATGGAAGGGTTGACTCCGGTGGAATTCATGTAGATGGAACCATTGGTGCGGATGTTTCGATCGATCACGATGAGTGGTCGATCGAACTCATCGCCATGGGGTAATCCGAGTGGGTCCTCAATCGGAGGGTGGCGAAGGATGTAGGTCCCAACCAAGCCAGCAACAATGTTGACTCTGGTCAACCCCATGGTGTGATCATGGTAAAATAGATTTCCGGGTTGCTGGTAATTGGGGTAGTGATAAGTTTTCTTGGTCCAACTGGGTCCCGTTTCTTGAAATCCAACAGTGAACCATGAGTTTGCATTTCCATCGCTTTGAGGTTCATGGATTCCACCGTGCAGGTGAACCACTGCGGGAACACCTGTGCGTGGCATTGCCGTTGGGATTGAGGGGTCCCACGGTAGTATGTGCTTTGGAGGGAGGTGATTTTGCCACGTCACATAGGTGTCAACTCCAAATAGAGCCTCAATGGTTGGACCAGGGACTGATGCTGTGTCAGCGGTTAACCCGTATGCAAAAACCTGTGTTGGGGGAAGATCCCTGTGGAATTTCTGCCAAAGCAAATTAAACATTGTCTTCATTCATTCAGATCAGTCTTATACCAGTCTCGAGCTCGTGACTCGGCTAAAGTACTAAGAAGAACAATCTAAGCAAACTTTAATACAAAAATATATTTTTATCAAATTATTTTAACACATCTACTAATAACTTATTTCTGTGCAAACAAGACCTTGATGTATTATTTGTTAGGAGAAATCTAAACTAACTGAAGTCCACGTCTAATCTAATTCAATAGTAAATATGAGTGTGTCGACATGATATTCCTTAAAATATGAGTCAAAATAAGATTATTCAACTTGTTAATTAAATGTAACAGTATAATACATTGAATATTTTATAATTATTGCATAAAAACAAATTATGACCTTTTCTTCAATATCTGAAAAATATTATCATTGTTATACAACCTAGAGTATACTAATAAAATATTACCGATATTTTTATATATAAGTAGAATTAATAAATATATAATTTGAAGAGAAAATTTAAAGCTACTGATAAACAATATTTTCATGTAATTTTTTAAAAGACTTCAAATTTTCAAATCATTAAAAATTATTTCATATAATTAATTTAGTAGAAGGTCATTAAATTTTATTTAACATACAATAGTGAACATTGAATGAAAACATATAATTGCACAATATAAAATAATAATCATTTGCAATTTTTTTAACTTCATATATCTTGAAGATAAATGCTTGGTATAGGGGTGGAAATAGAGGAAAAATTATATGAATGAGTTTTATGTTTTCAAATTGTTTGTCATTTTTTAATTTACTCAAACTAAACATGTACTAAATTTTTTTCCTAAGAAATGTGATATTGAGTACCCAACCCCAGGTAGAAGTAAATGTAAGCATGATGAATGAAAAATGATATTTGTACTCATCATGTATAGGATACTGCGTCGACTCATATCCCATTTACTATTGGATTGAATGTGGATCTTACTTGAATGGGGTTCCATCATCCAAAGGTAGATAAGATATGAATCGGTATGGTGTTCCTTGTATGGTGAGTATAAAGAATATAACTCATGATGAATTAGATAATGTTACGTGTAATTTTACCTAACTTTAAGGGATATGAGTGTAATTTATTTTAATTTTCAACTAGATATATAACCCCATGCATTGCCCTAGCCTATTAATAATCTTTATATATTAGATTTTAGTTGTTCTATATGATACTTTTAGTGTAGTATATGTATTTATCATCTTTTTTAACTATTAGAATTCTCAACTTCTGATGAGATCACGGTAATGCTACTTTATTCATGACAAATATAGGTTTTGGCGAATACAACCCTATATAGTCTAACGGTCTATTATCATTTGCATAGCTCAAATTTATTATAATTTTTATAGTCAAAATAAAAAAAGTCACTTTGTGTCATTTGCCATGTAATATATTAACATATTTGGTGCATGTATATGATTTTGATCTAATGGGGTCAAAGTTAATCATCTTTTGTTGATATCGAGAAATATGATTAGATGATTATATAATTTTTTTTTTTTACATTTTTAGTCTATTAAAATTAAACTCTATCTTAACTATTAAAAAGCTATTTTCATTCCCGGCTCGTTAAAAACAAATAATCATTCAATAAGGTGAGATTATGGGCAACAATTCTCTATGGTTGGGATTGGAGGTGAAAGTTACAGGTGAGGGGTTAAGGGTGTTTAAGCTTTGATTAAAATAAACAAACAAATAAACTTAAAAAAAAATAAATCAGTTTTAGTTTTATTGTCTTTTGCCGAGTCTGTTGTATGGCCGTTATTTGGTAGATGTGTGGAAATAATTTGATAGAACATATACATATATATTGTTCTTTCCAGTACTTTGGCCAAGTCTGGAGCTTGAGACTATATATGTAGGATTAGGTGAGCTCGAGATTATGTAACATTGCTCATTTGATAAACTGCGGTGCCGCTATCAAATTTATAAGAATGATATTTATCAGGTTTGTTAGAGCTTTACAGCATTAATAAGAAAAGAATTGATAATCAAATTTTTTTCAATTTTTATACAACGAACTTTGAAATATTATAAAACAAAATTAACTTAAGTCAATAAAAAAATTAAATCCAAGTGGCTAGTAAATAAAAAAAAAATCCAATCAAATCCAAATTTTTGCAGTTTCAATTTGGTTTGGTGTTCTAGTCATTTTAATTGGGTTCGATCAAATAGGATTTGAATTATCCTAATGAACCCGTCAAATATATAGTTAAGCTCAACTTGCGATTACATTAAAAATATTTAAACTAAATTAAACATAATATGTTCACATTTTAACTACTCTAATAGAATGATTTGGAATATTGAAGTGGTTAATTAGGTTTAATTCAACCCCTAACCAGGTGTCTAATTTTGAGCCCTGAGGGTGGAAAAAATATCGTTGAGACATAGTGTCAGATCTGAGATCTCTATGGGTCGAATCAAAATCGGGCTCCTAGTAATAAGGTCCAATAAATTGCCAGCTTCAAAGAGGAAAAGAAAATAAAAAGACTTAATAGCTCATTCATCTTGTAAAGTTTGTTAAATAATATTAACTAATTGTTTAGAAGTATATTATGCCTTAACAAATACTCAAAATCATAAAGCACGCGAGAGCGGCTATTACTTGAGGTTTCATTCAAGAAAATATATATATATATATATATATATATATATATATATAGAGAGAGAGAGAGAGAGAGAGAGAGAGAGAGAGAAATGTTGTGAAATATGTAAATATTTTTTAATGACATAACTATAATTGTTGATCTTGAATAAATAAATAATCCTTAATTCTTATTACTTGATTTTAATAAGAAAATATATTTATATTTCATTCAATTTTTTACTACTTTTATATATATATATATATAGAGCACTACTATTCTTTTAAAATTAACTTCTAAATTCTAGCTTTAACCATATCAATATATTGGACGAGGAACAAATGAAAGTACAAGTTAATTGTGAAAGTGAGAAAAATAAATATTGATAATTTAATCTTATATAAATAATTAAGATTAAAATATAAAATTAGATCTTTTTTTAAGTGATTATGTAGCATTAAATAATTTTTAATACTGAATATTTATATATAATTATATAAGATTTCCTATACCCAATATACTATTCTTTTGATTTATATTTCCCATCTCTCGACTATTCTCGAGTTTCACCATTGAATAGATTTTGTGCCTTCCAAGTTAAGTTTTATTTTTCCTAAATCCACGTAGTAGAAGTATAAATATATAACTAAATCTTGCACTAAATCATGGAAGATTTTTCTTTTTGTACGAGAGAATCATTATTGTGTGCTTTTGGTTTTTCTTAGTACTCTTGCATGTGATAGATGAGGCTAATAATAACCTAGATTCAAGATAATGTCTAAATGAGACTTTTGTTAACAATGTTTTTTCCATTTTTTTTATTGATCCTAACGAATCCATGTACATAAGACCCCCACTATAATTTAATAATTTTTAAAAAATATAGAAATATATATGTATATATTTTGTCTTTGATATTTTATTATATTTAACCTCACATTATGATAAAAAAAAATTATGTGAAATATTTTGTTATGCTTGTGTATTATTTTTGTCTCCACCACCTAAATTTTCGTTGTTCAAGAACACACATGTTTAAGGTACCATAACTCATTCTATCGAGCTCTAGATCATGTTTAATTAAGAGAGAGATCCCGTGTGCTGAAAATGAAGAGACAAGGAAAGAAGATCGGATTCGACTTAACATGATTAAAAACAAATAAAGAAAAGAACGAAGCATTACCCAAAACTTGGAGAACATTCCAATTTGAAGAGATCTGGGTGTGGGAACGCCTTGTTCAATCCCATAGCCTAGGATTCTAGGCATATCAGGAAGCTCATCCACAAACTTCTGCAGCTTGGATGCATTTACAAGGTTATCTGAAGCTGAAGAGCAAGTAATAGCATCTAAAAGAATTAAGACAATGACTTTCAACAGTAACATTCTCTTCATAGCTTCGTTTTCTCCTTAATGGCTTTCAGGGAGAGCACGAGAATCGATATTTATAGGAGAGAAATGGTTTAGAATATATTGGCCCTCAATGCAATGGGCAAATCTTTTACGGGATGTACATAACTTTTTTTTTTTTTTAAAGAAAATCACATTTGTAACTTGTCTGAAAGCGAAAAGAAAACATCCTGTCCCATAAAAAAAAAGGAAAAAAGAAAACATCATGTTATTAAGAAATTAATCCTGTTATTTAAACATTAAGTGGGATATTGAATTCAACACTTTAAGCAAAGTTTTCTTTTGTCTTGGTAGTTCTTTAAGTAAAGTTTCAAATTCAAGTATTGAAAATAGAAAGAGCTAACATGAAGAGAGTTTTATTATCCCATAATAAACCAATTTGATTATAGCCAAAGTAACTGGGATTGAATAGACTTAGAATACTTTCATAAAATTATATGAATATTTATTTTAATGCATGTGAACATTACAATATTTACTAGCTCACACATTATTGTTTGGCTTTGAACTGCTCCCTTTTCTAATATTATGGTTTTGCTATGGTTTTTTTATTTTTGTTACAAAAAATGCCAGTAAGATCGAGGAGGCACTGTCAATACCTAGCGTCTGAACTGAGGATTCAACTAGTTGAAATAGTAGACACTTACTAGATTCAGCCCACAATATTCACATACATCTTACTAAATTGGGTCAATTCAAGACCCTTCAAAGGACTCATTAATATTGCCCCTCGATGATAAGGGATTTCCCTATAAAGGGTTGCCCATCAACTGAGGATTTCAATAGTTAAGGGAATTCAAACCTTGGAATCCAACCATTTTTGCCAACCGTAGTTGGCATGTATTTGCAATTGTTAACAGATGAAATTTTTCAAAGTACTTGTAGAAGCTAAAAAAATAAATATTTATATAAGATTAAATACATATTTTAAAATGTTTATATTTAGAATACAGAGATTAAAAATAAAATATATTAAAATGATAAAATTTAACTTTTGTAAGAATTAAAATAAGGTTTAATTATTTTATAGGTCTCTATAATTTCACTCAATTTTTAATTAAGTTCCTATAGTTTAAAAGTTTGTAACTAGTTAAGTTTTTATAGTGTATAAGATTTTTCAATTAGGTCCCTGCCATTATAAAAAATAAAATATTCATGAAATATTTCATGTTCGTGAAAGGGGATATGGAAATGGAATATTCTATTTTTAATAATGGCAGGAACATGATTGAAAAATTCATACACTATAAGGATCTAATTAATTACAAATTTTTTAACTATAAAAATCTAATTGAAAATTGAGTGAAATTATAGGAATTTATAGGATAATTAAATATTAAAATAAAAATGGTATGTATTTACCTAAATTAATGACATGTATATTTATGTCCCTTAATATATACTGAGTGGCCGCCAAAACTAAACTTGATCATCCTTGATAAATTGTATAAACTGATTAACAGTCGTTGCCAGGCTTTCAAACAAAGAATTAACAAAGAGAAGGAAGAAAAAGCAGAATGCGGATGACCATCTGAAAGAAAACAAATAAAATTGATTAACAATTAATGCCAGGCTTTCAGACAAAGAATTAACAAAGAGAAGGAAGGAAAAAAAATATTTAAACAAAAAGCAGAAAGCGGATGGCCATCTGAAAGAAAACAAATAAAATAGTTCTGTACCTTTCAGCTCCTTCAATATTTTACATTTACTTTTCCATCTCACGCATTACATTTGTATCTTCTCCTTTTCTTTTAAACAGTACTCCATTTGTTATGTTATTTGTCCATTTTAAAAAAAATATTTTATTTTATTTGTTCATTTATTAAATTAAAATAATATTAAATTTTTTAATCAATTATACTCTTATTATAATTAAGGATAACTTATCTATTTTTATGTTTTTAAGAAAATAATTATACTCCTTCTACCCTTGAATAATTATTTATTTTAAAAATTTATTTGTCTAGAAATAATTATCTATTGAAAAAACTTAAATAGCATTAATTATTTCTTTTTAATAATATTCCTATTAAATATCATCATAGAATATGGGAGATATAATAGAGGAGAGGAGAGAAAGTTAGATTATTAAAAAATATTAAGAGCAATTCAATAAATTACTTTTAATTTTTTTCTATCATAACCAGATTTTAAGACGCGACTGCACGCAGCTTAATCCTATCCCCACGTAAGTTCTTATGACTTATGCGTATCAAGGCTATATGCATATTCCAACAAGAAAGATCCATTTAAAATAGAATTTCTTATTTTACATAGATATCACCTATTCTCTGAAATCAAGATAATTATATCTGAAATCTCATAATCAATATTTAAAATCCATAATCATAGTATCATTCATACTTAACATGTAAATGTGTCAACCACTTGTATCTAGTAGGTTTAGAAACAACCAAATCCTTTTAATACAAACCATAATACGATCAAATATGCAAAATGAAAAATGGTCTCTATATGAATCAGGACTCCTGCCTGCATTGATACTGGAGCACTCCAGACTGAATCAAGATTGTTTCACTGAAGTGAAGCTTACCGATTGAATTTCTATTGCTGCTAGGAAGTAGGAGGCTGAGGAGGACCCGTAGCAGCTTTGAATATGTAAATAGGAGAGAAAAGAGAGGGGTGAGTTTTTATATAAAAACTCAGTGAGTGTGTTCTCACTTGGAACCCCCTTCATGGGACATTAGTAAAACAATACAACAAAAGTCATGTTAACAATAATAATAATAATTATAGTAAGGTTCTAAAACATCCATGCTTATATTCATGAGTTCAAAATCACAATTCTCTTTATATCAATCTAGCAGTATCCTAATAGAGAAATAGCAATCTCTGTATGAAATTCTACCAATATATCTGGGCGTCACATATCGCCGTCCCCAGTGTGTCATCCAATTCTCTTACTAAAAGCCTCGAGTCACATCTGGGCGTTACGTATCACCGTCCTCAGTGTAACAAAGATTTCTCTGTTTGCTCTAGCCTGAGATTTCTTGGTACCAAGGTTAATGGATTAACTACCATTAACACACAGTCTGTTTCTCTATAGCAACTGCTAGCTCAACCAAAATTTCATTTCCTTTCTTAATATTTCATAAAGTCTTCTACTCTAGGGTTCCAAACTTTCTCATATAACAGTATCTAGTGTACCAGTAATTATAAAATCAACATAAGAGCTTTCAATGTTCGAAAATTAAGAATCAAATATTTATATTCTCATTTTTGGTAACAATGGTCCTATGAGTTTTATTAAAAATAAGTTCTATGCTTTCAAGACTGATAGTTCAAAATACAATAACCAGTAGTAATCACAAATCTTTATGCATAAGTCTCTAAAATCATAATATAAACTATATTTTCATGAAAATAGTTATAATGCTCAACTTAAAGTCACAAATATGGACCTACTAACCTGGAGTGGTAGAATAAATAGGATTGACACCAACAGAAGCTTGGGAGGCAAAAATGGTATCACTATCTGCCAGTAATGCAACAAAACTCTAGATTAATCTCAAAATAACTCTATTTTATCCCCCATCAATGGTGAAGGAACCTGATGACCTAAGAACAAGGAGAAACTCAAGATCAAACCCTAAGAACAAGGAAGAATAGAGGAAATAAGAAGCAAAACTAGTAGAATCTCTTACCTTTAAGCCTTGGAAGTGAAAGATTAGTGTTAAATTGATGAAAATGAGGTATGAAAGGGGTGGAGAGGTAAGGGTTTTAGGTTTTGGGGGTGAAGGTCGTGTTTTTGTGTCTGGAACCCCGAAATTGGGGTTTTTATTTTCTAATGACTGCCTAGGCGGTACCCTCTCTAGTTATTACACCGCCTTATTCTCTAATGAGCCTGGGCGGTCGTATAGCTGCCTAGGCGGTCTCTTAGGAGGTCAAATATTGGTACGTATTGGACTGAGCTGACTAGGTTGTCTTAATACTCACTTATTTACATTTCTTAATTTCAAGTTAATGTCACATTAACTTTAAATATAAATGTAAATAAGAAAATACCCCCCATTTAAATTCAAATAAAATATAGAAAAATCAAAATCCCAACAAATAAAAATCCAAATTTTGGGTTTTAGTTCAAATTTAGGAATCTTTAAGATTTTCTAAACTTATGGGCTATAAACGAAGCATTTAAAGGTTTCCTAAAATTCATTAAAAATCATTCTTCAACTTATTTTCCTCTTGGGAACAATTATCAGGACTTTTGATCCCAAAAATGTGATTTTATTATATAGTCTTCCAAGGACATATAGGACCCAGACTTAGTGAAATTCAAGACTACTCAGATTTGTCTAACGACATGTGTACAGCTCTAAGCTTTCCTAGGTAACAGTATACCTAGGGTATTACATTTTCTAATTTTGATGTTTTCCCAATCACTTTTTTAATTTTAGTACACATTTAAAATTGAACAATTATTCAAGGATGAAGAGAGTACTTGTTAAATAGGAGCAATATTGTCAATTAACATATTTTTACGCTATTATTAATATTCATTTATTACTTTCTTAAGATGTGTGTTATTTTAGTTTTGGACATATAACATACAACAAAGGGAGTATGTACTTGGTGGTTGAGCCCACAATCCAGTGATTAATGGGCATAGTTGTTTTCTGTACAAAAAGTTTTAGGTGAGCACAATTTTAATGGTATCTTTACACACACTTACAATAAAATTATTGGAACTCATAAACAAATACGTGTATCTTAAATAAAGTTGATAGATCTAACCTTTAATGTGAGTATATATAAAGATAAGGTGTTAGAATTGTACTTATACAAAAACTTCTCCTTCCACACCTTTAAGTAGGAGGTCTTATATTGGACCCCACCACCCTTATTCCCCCAATTCCCTAGAAAGAATTTGAGTCTTAATTAATGTCTTTGTTAAATAATAATAAATAAATAAATAAATAAAATTGTTTACTTCGTTGATTGAGTTTGCTACTTTCGATTTAGAATCTATCAATTTTCCTATGCGTAAGAAGATAGAAGTATTTATTGTCACAAGCACTATGCACCTTTAATTTTAATCCATTTTAAAGTTGGAGTTTTTTTTTAAGTTTGTACAATTTTTGTTTTGCCATAGAGTTACCAAATAATAAAATAAACTCTATATTCGCCCCCAAAAAAAACTAAATAAATTTCATATATCAAGTATTTTGTTTTTATTTTTATAGTTTAAAATCACATATAAACAATTAAATTAACGTAAATTTGTTTTTAAATGAGAGCAAAGTTTGCAGTAACATCCAAATAATAGATTTAGAAAGAGTTAATGATCATAATTTTCTTTAAGAGTCATTTTAGTCTCTGACTTTTAAAATAAGTCATTTTGGTCTTTGATATTCACAAACGTTAGTCACTTTATTAATATCCGTTAACCCTCCATTAGTTAAGTGATGATGTGTCACATTGAATATATAAGGTTGACTTAAGTGGCTCATTTAAGTCCTTGGTATTACATAAAATGAGTTATTTCAGTCTTCTCAAATTTTCTCTCTCTAATCTATTTTCTTCGACAAATTTTCTCGGAATCCAAATAGACTATGAGAGCTTCGCTTGGTTTTTTTCTTAGGATGTTTTCTTTTCACTCTTTGTACTTTGATAATCAAAGACTCTTTCTAATATGATTATTTTGTTTTTGTATTCTTTTTTATATTTTATTTGTTTGCGCATATGAAAATGAAAACGTAAGCAAGGATGAAAAATGTCATGTTTGTTTGTGGCATGGTGTATTTTGGTCATTTTTGGATTTTGTGAGCAAAATTTTCACACTCATTTTCATTTCAGAATACAACTACAAGCACAAAAAAGGACATGAAAAAGGATCTGAAATTGAAATATAGAAGTGAATTGAACTACTAGTAAATAAGCTCTCAGAGTGTTTGGATTTTGAGAAAATTTGGCAAGAAAGATAGATCAGAGAGAAAAATCATGAAAGGACTAAATTGACTTGTTTTATGTAATGTTTGGGACTAAAATCAATCATTTAAGTCACTGTTACATATTTAACATTACACGTCATCAATTAACTAATGAAAGGTTAACAAATATTAACGGAAGGACTAAAGTGATTCATGTTTGTAAATGCCACGGATTAAAATAACACATTTTAAAAATCAGAGACTAAAATGATTCATGAGAGAAATGTCAAGGACTAAGTGAGCATTAACTCATCTAGAAATTAGTTAGTAAAAGGTCTTCTATGAAACATCAAATCTATCTTTTAATGGCAAGTTGAGCCTCAAGAAAAAAAAAAAGATATTTTGTCAGGTGCTACCTTTTATGTGGATGGAAATTTTCTATCCCCAAATGGTGTCTAGATCCCTATCTTCCCTCTGATGTTCCATCTTATTATTGATTTTTTAGAGCCTAGAGCACCTAATTTTGTAGAATTTTAACCTTTGATGGAGGTCTTTTATGGTATTTTAATGTGTAAATATGTTTTGCACATGGTTTAGTGATTTTTAGAATTTATTTTGATTTTAGTATAATTTATTATTTTATTTTCAAGTTTATGAGAAAATCACAAGATGGAGTAAAAGTTCCAAACCCGACATCCCAGCGCCAAGTCTAATGTCGCAATGCCTGCAGGAAAAATACCTCAGATAAGTTCTGGCGTCATAACGCCCAAACCTGGTGTGGCAATGCCTGCAAGATCACACAACTTGATGCTGTCAGCGCCAGAACTTGGCGTCCTAACACCAGAACTTGGCATCGCTACCCTGTGTTTTCCTCGTTTTTGTGCCTGTTGGATTATTGAAGGATATAGATAAGGTTTTTTGAGATAGAAAAAAGAAAAAGAAGCATAGAGAATATAGAGGATGACTGGGAAAAGTGCAAAGAAAGGGAGAAAACTTGAAGAAGATGAAAAGATTGGAGGAATCCATCATCACCATCCTTGGGTTTTATGATTTTCTCTTCTATCTTGCAATTTTTTGTTGATTTTATGATGTGTAGTTAAACTCATAGTTAGGGAAAAGGTGAATTTGGCTTATTATGTGTTTCTCTTGAGCCAATTTACTTGAGTTTGGATTATGTATGGATTAATCATTTACCTTTGCTGTAATTGCAAGTTTGTGAGTTGGCTTCTTATAGACTTTGATTAAGGTTCATATCCGAATTGGGAAATTTGGTTGTGTTCTTACTCTAAGGTTAAATGACATGATTTTCAGGAATTAGGAATAATTTTGGTAGTTGTGTGGAAATTGGATTGGAGTTTATGCTTTAACCTGCTATTTGTTAAACATAGTTAAGAAATTAACATGCTTTGATAAGTAAAGGAGAATTGGTTTGCTAAGGAATTAGGGGCCAATTACCTATAATCTTTCTATTAATCCTTATAGTTTTCCAACTTAAGTTATTCTGGTTAACAAGTTTGAGACAACACAAGAGCCAAAGGATCCTTCACCCCTAATGCTTTTACTTATAATTGTTGCTTGTTGGAATTTGTCATTTATCACAACTTCTATTTACAAGTTGTCATAGTTTTAGCATTATAGCTACTGTCAATCTAACCTATCTTGTTTGTTTTATCTAATTAGAAGCAAACTTGCGAATTATTGTTCAATTGCGCTAGTCCTCGTGGGAATGATACGCACTTCCGTGATACTACTGAAAACAATTTGATATACTTGCCAATTTGTTATCACCTTCCCAATTTTTTATTGTTATATGGAAAAATGAGAATCAAAATAAATTTAAAAACTTTTAAGTTATCAAATATACAATACCTATCATTCACATGTCAATAAATGATTGGGGATAGAGAATAGGATACCATTTGCGAACAAAAGATTTCCATCCTTTTTATATATGATACATCAAGTTGATCCTTTAATGGAAAGCAATGTTAATAATTTCATACAATAAATAATTAATCAATAAATAATCCCTTTCATCTTGATATTTTTAATTTGAAATTAATTTGTTCTTGATAAAACTTTTGACATTAGACATTAGCAATCAACTGCATGGACAATATCATTTCAAAATTGTTAACATTACCATATCTATCTCCTAGATCAACCCCTCGACATTGTCATTAAGGTTAGATCAAGAATTTGAAAATGTAAGCCACGCATATATATATATATATGAGAGAGAAACCAGATCAAAGAACAATAGTAGTAAGACAAATGCAGAGCCTATAGAAACATAAGAACACCAAAAAAGCAGACGATAGTAGCGGTTTATGTTGTTATTAATTCCAGAGCCTTAGTATCACTAAGGCATCATAAATTGCAATATTGATAGAAACATAAACATATCATCTCTAAGGATGAGAATGGGATAGGGTGAGGGTAGTGAGTAGTTACCTAGTTCTTTCCTTACACCTCCAGAATTCCCTTCATCTCCATTCCCCATGGATCCTTATCCACCCCTCCATGGAGATCCATGGACATCCTAGAAAAAGTTTTAAAAAATTAAGAAAACATATCTAAGAAATTTAAGTAGACTAAAATTCTAAAAAATACAAAAAGAAACCTTAATAATAATGCAAAGCTGATCCAAATCTTACATATCATATTCTTATATCATTACCATTAAATTTTCAAATTTTAAATCAAGTCACAACTATCATTAGAGCATCATAATAAACAAACAATGAAATTGAGAGAGCCCATTACTAAACTTCATTAATAAAACATTTTATATCTTCATAATCTTCATATTTGTGCTTTAGTTCCACTTTCACTTGCATATTTATTAATAATCAAAAGTTAGATAGTCCCACTCCAAAAGCAACTAACTGGTCACTACTTTGCACACCAAAATTGCATAACAAATTGCATCAAATCGTTTGCCAATCATCCCATGATGATTGTTAAATTTCTAATTAGCAAAGAAAGGCTATACTTAGCTGAAATGATCACTTGATATTAATGTTTGAAGAAAAAGGTTGCTTCGCGAGTGCAAGTTACGCCATACTCCAATGGTTGCAACATGTAGAATAGGAATGATTGGACTTAAGCTTAGCTGACCTATCTCTTGAAAATCACGATGCGGTAGTGAGAATTCACTAAGCTTGAGCACATGCTTCTTATTTATTGTACATAACAATTTTTAAAAACAAAAAGTAAAGCTGATAGTACCATGCATATGCCTCCTACTTTTAAGGAAACTCACCACCATCAAGTAGCAAGTGCAGAGATTATTATAGAGAACAAAATAGAAAAAAAGAGCCAAATAAAAAATGATAGCACATATTGCAAACCTTCAGCAACCAAGGTTGAAATCTATTAATATCTAAAAGTTTGATGGTCTCACTCCAAAAGCAACTAAATGATCACTACTTTGCACCCAAAATTGCATCAAATTGTTTGCCAATTGTCTAATGATCAGTGATGAATTGCTAATTAGCATAGTTGGCTATCATTAGCTGAAATGATGACTTGATATTAATATTTGAAGCAAAAGGTTGCTTCATGGGTGCAAGTTACACCATACTCCAGTGGTTGCATCATGTAGAATAAGAATGTTTGGATTTAAGCCTAGCTAACCAATCACTTGAAAATCAGGATGTGGTATTGAGATGCATTCACTAAGCTTGGGCACATACTTCTTATTCATTGGACATAACAATTTTCAAAAGCAAAATGTAAATCTAACAGTTCCATACACATGCTTCGTACTTTTGGGAAACACACCACCATGTAGAAGGTGTAGAGATTACTATACAGAATATAACAGAACAGAAAGGCCAACAAAAAATGATGGCACATGTTGCAAAATTTTAGAAACTAAAGTCAAAATCGATTTATAACTAAAAGTTTGATAGTCCCACTCCAAAAGCAACTAAATGATCACTACTTTGCTACTTAAATTATACCAATAATTGCATCAATTCATTTGCCAATTGTCCCATGATGAGTGTTGAATTCCTAATTAGCATAGCTAGGCTATAATTAGCTGAAATGATCACATTATATTAATGTTTGAAGAAAAAGGATGCTTAACAAGTACAAGTTACTCCATACTCTATTGGTTGCAATGTGTAGAATAGGGACAATTGGATCCTAGCCAACCTATCTCTTGAAAATCATGATGTGGTAAAGAGATGCATTCCAATAAGCTTCATATGCTTCTTATTATCAAACGAAATAATTTTCAAAAACAAAATCTAACAGTGTTGTTCATGTGCTTTTTACTTTTGGAAAATTCACCATTGTCAAGTAGTAGGTGTAGAGATTATTATAGAGAAAAGAACAGAACGGAAGGGCCAATAAAAAATGATAACACATATTGCAAAGCTTAAGTAGCCAAAGTCAAAATCAAGCAGTTACTCTAATCTTTTTGTGGGTTAGAAGTCCAAAATGTGCAAACTTAATTTTAAGGAGATGAAAACATTGCTGCTACATTGGCCGAGTTTGAGAACATCTCTGATTGAGGAATGACAGAGCAATACTTAGAGAAGAAAATAACGAGATTCTACAGTGTTTTAGAAAGGAGAAAGAACATCCAGTGATACTCACCACAACACCAAAATGCCTATAACACATTTGCAACTAGGTGGTCGTTGATACATTGTTAGCTTCTTAGCTTCTTCCATGAAACAGAATGAAATCTAACAATAGAGTAGTGATCATGACCTAAGAAGAAGCTTGTATGGATAAAATACATACGTTGCAAGTTTAGCAACTTCGAATAAGATCTTATATGCTATAAAAAATAAAAAAAGGAATACAACCCACTATTACTGTAACATCCTTAAATTCATAAATAACATAAATATCGATTAATGCTAATTAGAAATTAGATAAAATATAGCAAAAATCAAGAGAACTCGGGACTGGCTTTATGAAACATAACAAATATTATTAGAATATTCTTGTGTTTCTAGAGAAAATGCAAAGAATTACAAAAATACCATCATTTAATGTAAATAATCTAAAATACCCTTACTATGTAAAGGAAATTACCAAACTACCCTTGCTTTATTAGTAAATGACAAAGATACCCTTACTCTGTAAGTAGAATTACAAGAATATCATTGTCATTGTATAATTACAAAAGTATCCTTGTCTTAGTTAAAGAAATTACTACAATGACAATTACAACAATGCCATTGCACAAATCCCTAGATTTGTCTTTGGGCAAGAATGAATCTAAGCCATTGGATTAAGATGACAATACAATAATTCAACCACATACATCATACACATTCTTAATCACATACATGCACATAGGTAATCATGCTAAAAATTAAAAACACTTATTAAAGCATAAGAACACATGATATAAATCTATGATGCATACATACATTAAAGGTTAGAAAATTTCCACTAACATTTTTGCATAAAACATGGAACATGATTTCATAAAACTAGGCCAACATGTTTCCATAAAACATGGAGTGTTTTCATCCAAAGTTTGGCCAACATGTTTCCATAAAACATGGAGTGTTTTCATCCAAAGTTTGGCCAACATGTTTCCATAAATCATGCTCCAAGAATTAATTCTCTAAATGTTTTTGTCTTGATCCTTCCACTATAAATACTCTTCAAACTCTCTTTTCCATTCCATATATTTCCAAAACAGAAAGAGGCCTTCTATGGATTCGAAGAGATACATTCCCTAGCTCTTGTAAAATACATACACTTTTACTAGTTTCCATGCCTTAGAAACTCCCTAAGTGCTCTTTCTTTCTTATATTTTTCTCTACCATTCTTCTTATGTTCTCCTCTTCAAAGATTTCTCTAACCCTCTAAACCTTATTTTAAACACTCAAATTCTAAACTCAAACCTTCACTAGAGTTACAATCTTTAACTCGTGAGAAATATTTTCTTAAGCACTCAAGTTCTAGAGCCAAGATTCAAGGAGGGTCATCTACTCCAAGGACTCTTGCTTAAGCTCAAGAAGAAGAGAAGGACTCTTTTTAGACCCTACATAAGAGGTAGGAGTTTCTTCTTTATTTGTTCAAGCATTATTGGCTTCTAACCATGGATAGAATGCCTCAACCTTGAGTTATTGTCAAAAGTTTTGAATGATTATTTGTAAAATATATTTTTAGATAGCACAATATATTCCATTATGTTCCTAGCACTTCTATGATGCTATCATACTCAAATATAACATATAAATGATACTATGTGAAACTTGATTTTAATAAAATTACTAAAGACATAAAAATGGTAGGTGCTGAATTTTTGGTTGATTCTCAAAGAAAACTTCAAATGTAATGACATAAAATATGAAGTATCCCGAAATAAAAATATTTTTTATCATAAACTAGACTCATTATAGAAGACTCTCCAAAAGAATCACCCAAAACGGAGTTCTAGCTCAAGATATAAATTTTCAAAGCTAAGCCAAAACCTAAACTCTGACATACGACTCATGCAGAGTAAAATAAGTGTAACTCACTATATAAAAATCCAAATGGACTGATTTCAACTCCTTAGGAAAGCTAACACATAGAGAAACACATATATGTATGTTATACATAATGCTTTGCACCACGTAAATATAGAATGAGAAATAAATTTTAAGGACACTGTGCTGTAAGAGTGTAGTTTGGAAACTGGCTTGGCCAAGGAAAGACTGGTATTTAAGCTGTCACTACATTGTGACCCACCTCTTCTTTCCCCGGGAACCTCTCGTACCGGATTAGAGTTGAATTACACTAAACCCTAACGAATTAGAATCTAAAACTACCTTTTCTAGGCTGAGATAACAAGTATATAGAGAGCTACAAATTTTTCTCCTAAAAGATGTTAGAAATTGAAATAGAAGATTCAAGTCTTGCAAGAAAACTTAAATATTTAAGTAGTAATAATTGTCGAGAGGAAATATATATATATAAGTCATAGGGGAGCTTTAAAATATGTAAAGAACATTTAATAATATTTTAAGGTGCAAGTAATGTATTACTAAAAATTAAGTGTACAAAGAAGACTAAGAGAATCTATATGAGATCTTATATAAGTCTATCCACTAAATACCTGCTTAACATGAATACTATTTTTTTATTTACCATGAGACTTAGTATGAAATGTCTACTACTTGATATAAGATTGTGTATGAAATGTTTCTTTGATATCCAAGCTGATATATAGTATTATGAATATATATTGATGAGTTATGAAATGATAAGAATGGATGATTGATTGTACCATGATCTATTTATGATTGCATGATTATTATTTTTACTCAATGAGAATAAAGTAAAGCGTAGAAAAGTAGCAATCATAGTCCGAAAAGTGGATCTGAGCTAAGCCCACTGGCTAATCTCCCCTAAACCGTTGAGATCACTATGAACGGAAAGAAAACCAAAAGGTTGTGGCGACGGCCACTAGATGAGCTCATTACCCTTTAGGTGGTCTAAGGCATTGATGTATTCATCCCGTGAGTAATTATGAGACATGTCAATAAAAGAGAATAAAGTGTCATGCATGAATACTACTAGTAGAAATGCTTGTATGATTACAAAAAAAAAGATGCATGAAATCATTACAATGTGTTGACTTGTAATTGATGAGTTAAGTTAGATATGTATGACTCACTAATAAGAATAGTTTAAAAGTAACTCTACCCTGGCTAATCACGCTATGAAAATCTTGATAAATGAACCTTACCTGGCCCATCACTTTGTAAATAAACCCGAGGTGGTCGGAGTGACAACGATGACACGATCGATACCAAGTTGAAATTCCTACCCGAGAAATCCAAAGCATTTCTCACTCCTATGTATGTTCGCTGTCACCACCGGATATCGATGGATCCCAACTATCTCGAGAAGCGGGGAAGTCTCACTTCCCCGAGTCAAGATGCACTGAGTCCTGGGAGCTAGGAGAATGACCACTACTAGCCCTAGCCTCATATTAGACATCCGATAGGCTAAGAACCACCGCCACCACCTCTCAGTAGTTATCTATGCTAGAAATTTTCACTTCTCCACTGCTATTCGTATGTCAGACTTTCTTCTATGTACTATTTATTAGAAGCACAAAAGCCAAGATCAGATTTACCCATGTAAGTGCTATCAGAACTCATGTTGGTAAACAATGTATAATTATTCCATGTTATGTTAAGTATTCTAAATTTCTACAATGATATTATCGTCAGAAACTTCAATTTTAGAAATTATATTATATCGTATTATGCGCACATACCATTCACATTACAGGCTTAGTTTTTAAAAGTAGATTTGTATAAAAAAAAAATTACCCTTATCTTCTTATCATTAATTTAAAAATAAAATTGATTAAAGAATATAGGTAACAGCTAATAGAGTCCGGGTCTATTAGGGTGTTACAATTACTGCCTCAATCAATGGGATGATGATTTTAAATATTTGCTTCATCATGTTTAAATAGAATAAGTATCACTGCCTAAAAATAACTAGAATTTAAATAGATCGATTTTAAACATTTGATGGGATGATGGTTTAAAATCGTTTGCTTTATTTGCTTTTTAGATCCAAATGGTGACCATGTGATTTTTCATTTTGCTACTTCTTTACCAAGTGCTGACTGTTTGCATTCCATTGTCCAAATCTGAGAAGTAGAAGTTAAATAAATCTAAAATTTTTCAAGACATGTGAGTGTCTCATTTCTTTAATAATTTTATCACCATGGTTCACTATAATACATCATCATCATCATCATCATCATCATCATTATTATGTGAGTTATTTTCAAATAAAAAAGTTTTGAAATTGTAAGTTTGGTGGATTAAGATATATAATGAAAATGCATCTTATTATTTGAATTTGAAATGTGCTTTAATATTTCCAAAGTTTAGGCAGGAAGTTATAAGCTAAATGAAGACTAATCATTGTTAGACATTAAGTGCTTTAACAAAGAGTATTCATAGTTCTTTCATAGAAAATACAAATGTTGGTTGTCTTACATTAACCCAATTCATTTTGCTCTTTTGTTATTATAGTTTGAAATTTTGTTATATGCTTTTTTCAAGCATTTTGTAGATGAGTTGAACAAGCTTCACTTCAAATAATGATTTTCTAGAGCATGTGGTTGTAATATTATGTAGTACTGATATGAATTTGTCTTAAGCTTGAATAAATAAACACTCTATGTTACCATGTTAGCATAGCAAGGCTTTTTCTATGCTAATTTTGTTTAAATTTATAATTTTATTGTGTAGTTTTTTCTATTCTTCATGTCTTGATGTCTTCTTAGTTTCCTATTTTAAAATGTAAATATTTTGAGCTTCACTTTTTTTTTTTGGAAGGTGAGGGTGAGGCTGGGGGTGAGCGATTATCTCATATTTGTTCACTTAATCAATATCAAAACTATTTATTTTGTGTTGAGTAAGGGATGATATTCCAATTATGTTGATACCGTAAAATTTGTATCTCAATAGCAATTGTGGTCAACTTCCATCATATATATACATAACTACATACATACGACTATGTTTTTAATATATACATTGTTGTAGATTCTTCTTGGATAACAAACTGACCATATCACCAATTCAAGTGCTTGAGTGTATGCAAGTGTATATGTGTGTGTGTGTGTGTGTGTGTGTGTGTGTGTGTGTGTGTGTGTGTGTATGAATTGTGAACCTCTTTCTTATATTTTTTCCATGTGAAAGCTCAATCTAAAATGAACTAAAGATCTAGCACGTCGATCAATATTAATTAAGGGAAAAGTTGTGAATCCTATTTTTTGGAATTCATGTCAGATAAAAGCTACATAAACAAAAAGCTATTTAAATTTTTCCATGTAAAATAAATGAAAGCAAACTTTTCAAATTTTCTAAGTAGCTTGTTCTTTCCTTATTACTTATTTACGAATGATTTAAGTCTTCGATTTGTATGGTTATATCATTTGTTAATAGTTGTATCATTTGTTTGGATAGGACTAATGTTATTATTGTACATTGATAATAAATATTATTTTAGCAATAGAATGAAACATACCTTTATTTTCAAAAAGTTGATCCAAAGCAAATTTACTACTCATCAATGGAGTTCCTTCAAGGTCGAGCTTTGACCAATACTATTGGAAATCTGAATATCCAAGCATTGAGTTTTTCCTTGAAATTATCAATATATCCTTAGGGTGAATATTCACATGGGGCATAGAGCATAATTCTTATCCCCATTCCTATAGGGAAAAATCTCCATATTTGGATCCTCATCTATAGGTATCCCCATTGATATCTCTATGCACAAATCCTCATTGCCATCCCTAGTCATTCCCTATCATTCCATTGTCTAGCTAGCACTAAATTACATTCCAATGCCTTCAGATCAGCCAAAAACTTTTCACACCAACATTTAGTTCAAAGCCAAGCCTAATCATTAGATTTTTATTTTTTTTGCACAAAAGATAGCAAGTTTTCTTTTTCAAAAAACAAAACAAAGGGCCAATTAGTTGAATAGGTTCAATTTGGATCATTCAGTATGTTTGAACCAAATTGTACCTGTTTTTTCCCAATTTCAAAATTTTTTATTATTCAGAAGTGACACTACCAAAACCTCACGAAACACATATGAAAATATAGAAGAATTTTATTCTGTCTCTATTTCATATGGGAGTACAAATGGAAAATGGGAAATAGGAAAAAAATAATTTTTCTTTATCAAAGTTACATAATCTGTCTGCAAATCCATCTATAGCTGTTGGAACCACTTCAGACCATTTGGAGCATAATTGTTACAGATGAGAATTATAGACAGATTTTGAAAGAAAAACTATTTCTTTTACAAAACATACATACAGGTTTTTATTTAATTTAATAATTTAAAATAAATCAAATATATTACTGACGAAAAAATTCTTCCTTAATTTGAAAATGGGCCCATTATAGATAGAAAAATCCATTTGCAATATGAAAACACACCCATTATAGACGAAAAAATCCATCTGTACATTGAATTTCAAGGCACGTGATTAGCATACGAATAGATAGAAAAATTTGTCTCTATTTTGCATTTTGGGATACGTGTCATCATGCCTCTTAGTCACTATGATACAAATAGAAATATAGTCTTTAAGTGTCTTTAATGAAATGTTATGTTTCATTAAACATGTTATGGATGGAAAAATCCATCTATAATGAGAAAATTAGGGCTCAAAATGCGAATGCCCTCTTCTTCTCTATTTCTCTTTTCTTCTTCTTCTTTTCCTCCTCCTCCTCCTCCTCCTCCTCTCTCTCTCTCTGCAAGCCTCCATCATTGTCAACCTTCTTTGTGTTGCCACCGTTCACTAGAGCTATCATTTGGCAAATGGTTACCACTATTGTGTTCGTGGTAATGTTTTGAAGCTTTTAACCTGTTTATTTTTTAATCCATTTATAATTTTGTCATTATTGCGTGAATTTCTTGTAGTATTACCAGATTGACTCAAACATTGAGTCAATGCTCATTCTAGCCCATGAAATTATACTCATGAGTCATTTTAGTTCTTGAAATTTAAAATGAGTTAAGCTAGTATATCTGTATATGACTTTACAAATGCGAGTCATGTCAGTTCATTAGTCTAGTTAAATATCTTTTGTGTAGCTTCAAGTGACACACAATCGTACCATGTGTCATCTGATGTGGTATGAAGACCTAAGGATTTGCTTGGTTTTAGTTTTCAATTTTCAGTTTGCATTTTCAAGATTTTGTGAAGGAAATACTGAAAACTGGAAATGAAAACTAAAAATTAAAATTTGTATTTTTCAGAATTTTCAATATTTCCTTAACAAAATCTAAAAAAGCTAGAAAACTGAAAACTAGAAACTCAAATCAAACAGGTCCTAAATTACTCATTTTGGTGTCTGAATTAAGTACACAAAATGAGTTATTATTACCACCGTCTTTATAATAAAATGACTTATTTAAATCTTCATATCACATATGATGGCACGGTATAGACTAAACTTTAGGATGGTCTGTGTCTGCCCCGCATGGGCTCACGGACCAACAAACCAATTTGTGTAACCCTTCTTCTGTTCACATTTTTGCCTCTGCATAAGCCCATGGACCAGTCGTGGATGAGCTGAGGACCGGATGCAAACCAGTTGTGGACCGGATGCAAACCAGCTGTGGACCAGTCGCGGATCAGATACGGACCAAGCAGACCAATCGTGGACCAGCACACATAACCCATTTTTTCTTTCTTTTTCATTTTTTTTAACTCTTTTTAATACCCTATATTATATATTTATATTTATACAGTATATTTTACCTCATAAAATATTTCTACACATTTTTCTTTATGGTATCCAATTTTCAAGTTAAATTTTAAACAAATAACAGTACTAATTACTAAATACTACAAATATTAAAATTAAACATTCAATTTCAAAAATCCAAAATGTTAATTTTTTTAAAAATAATGATATACAAAGTTACAAACTAATCAAATATACATAACTCGTCCAATCATAAAAAATCGTGAAACTACAAAAGAATATAAATTAACTACCAACTATCAAATACCAAATATAAGCAAATCAAATACCAAATATAAATACTTAAAATAGTAGAATAAACCAACTCACCAAAGTTCATCCATTAAAAACTAAATAAATACTGCAAAATGAAAGTATTCCCTCACTTATGCGAGCTAGCGGGTTGGTCCACAAACCCAACGGGCAAAGCCCATTTAGCCTGCGGGTTAAGTGGTGCAGACCGAAAAATCTACGGGTTGGTGAACTAAAAATTTTCTACTTCATTTTCATGCGAGTTGCGGGTTAAACAGGTTGGTCCATGGATCGCGACCCATATACCCAGCTCTGACAAATATGAACTAGAGGACTAAAGTGACTTACATTTATAGAGTCAAGGACCAGTTTTACTCATTTTAAATTTCATGAACTGAAATGACTCACGAATGTAACTTCAAATATTAGAACGAACATATTAACTCCTTGGATATGGGTTTTCGATTCAGCCCGTCCAATATCGATGATCTTAACCACATTACAAACCTGCTTTTTTTCCTCAATTTTTATACTCAAAATAAAATCCATTCAATTTCATTTTCAGGAGTTTGAACTTGTTATCAAAGGTTATGGCAGTTGCTACGTCACTTTAGAGCTTCAGAACATATATTATTTATTTATATATAGTTGATGTTGCCAAAAAGAAAACACGGCATTGAAGAATAAGCTAATAGCATAAGGTGGCCAAACAGAATATCAAGTTATGACTTGATGTGGAAATTGATCCATTGCACACAAAACATACTTTATAGGGTCGAAGCATAAGCTAATGGCATGAGATAGCTGAAGGGAATAGTAAATTATGAGATATAGTAATTGCGAAGAGTTCGAGAGAGCTGATGTGCGGTCCCACAGCATGCAATACAAACTTTATCTAGACTACATTAATCATGTACAATTAGGGTGTGTATTTCCTAAGTACAACTATTCCGTATATGTATATGAACCACCATGGTTATTATTGTCCAATGCTATTTCGAACAAAAACATACGAGAATATTCTTTTTCCCCATTTACAGATTCCAACAGGCCATGCTCGTAGGGTTTTTTGGTGAAAGGGCATGTAAGAGAAATAATAAGGTCATTCATGTTCCTAAATCTAATGGTTTAAGCATTTATGCGAGAGAATGTATGACATGGTATCAAGTCCAATATCAATTTAATTTCTAAATAAGATTTCTCAGAAACATACTTTCGAAATCACTTGCCTCTACAATTTTTATGACAGATAGTCCATACCTCAATACAACTGGTAGTATCAGAAGCAATATTCCACCAAAAGGAGGAACACATTTTTGTATATGATCTTTTAAGTAGTAGTTACAACTTATATACAAAATCACTATTCCTAGATAGATTAGAGTCTTTAATGAAACAAAAAATAGGTAAGTGATAAAGGAATAACCAGCACGCAGAATGTAACTACAATGAAAACTGCATCTAATTTTGGGTGGTGAAAACTTCAGCATTTACAAAGGCCTCAAACTTATAACTTATCTGTCATCCTGCACTAAATGATCAATAGTCGAGCACCGAATTGTATCTTCATCATAATATGGTAACTGCAGGCTGGAACTCTCAAGTCTTATCCATTTACCACACAAATATTCCATCCCCAGTTTCTCTAATGCAGGAATACTTCAGATGAGGAATTACCAAGGATGCACCCGTGCTCCATCCGAACTATTTTGAATAGGAAAAGATCCTACAGTCCAAAATTCACCATTCTTGTTTTGTGTAAATGAACTGCTTCTGTGATCATCCTCCTCAGCCTCAAAATCTACGTCTTCAAATAATTCCTCAAAACCATCATCATAACCATCTTTAAAATTATCAAACACAAAATTGTCAACATAATCAACATTGCTGTCATCTTCATTATTTTCATCAGTATCACTTACACCACTGAGATCTTTTCCAATCCTACCCTTTCTTCTCTCTCTTCTCATTCTCTTGGATTCCCTAGCCAAGTCCATCCATTTATTTTGTAAGATCAAAACTTCATCCTTCTCCAATAACTCACCCTTCTCACCATACCCCTCTACCAGGAAAACTGAGTCCCGCTGCCCTTTCAAACTCACATAAAATAATTCTGGGTGCCTTACAATCATCCCCCTCAACTTGTTTGAGAGGCCAAACTCCTTTCTGAAATGGGTCAAGTGGTCTATTAAAGTCCTCTTTTCAATTGTCATCCCAAGAACCTCTCTTATGAGAGCACAAGATCTCTTTTCTGCCTCAATTGACTCTTTGGCCAAAGCCTCAGCAGGGTTCCTATAAGGGCACACTTCTGGCATTTCTTCAAATTTTAACAAGAAATCCTGGTGACGTCTCTTTAAATTAAGTCCCTTTCTAAGTCTCAATTGCTTGAACTTCAAAGGCCGCTCAACTATTAAATCAGGAGAGTGGAATGCAGGAGGTGGTAAAGGTTTTGCCAAGTTTAAGTCCCAAGATACAAGCTCAAGTGCACGACCATAGGAAGTCTCAACAATCTTGAATTTGTCAGGACAATCATTGCACAATCGGGATCTAAAATTAGGAGGGAGACCAAGATCAGGAGCAAGGTGAACCAACTTTGATAGGAGCAATCGGTGGTTTGAAGATAGCATAAGAAGTTTCTGGAGCTTAGTTGCCAAAGTGGTGGAAACAGAAGATTTAAGATTGACTTCCTCAGCAGCAAGGGCAGCTGCAGCTGGAGTTAAACGAACACAGAGTTGAGGATACAACTTTGTTGCATTGAGTGGCTTGGGTGGCCATGGGATAGTGAAGAGTTCAAAAATAGAGGGATAACGATGGATCATAGCAAGTAGGGAACGAGGCTTAGAAATAGTAAGATAAGGCCGGCATTTTGAGAGAATGTGAAGTGGGAGATAGTGCTTCGGTTTAGAAAGAAGTAAAGTTTTCAGCTTTTGAACAAACCGAGTCCTATTCTTCATAACAACATGCCTATCAAGGGTACGGTCACGTACAAGTTTGAGTGAGGAACAAGAAATTAAAAGGCAGACATTATTAAGGTAGTTATGGTTTTTTGGTTTTCTGTTGACGGAACAAGACAAAGGAGCTATCCCAGGAAGAAAGCTGGAACCTACATAAGTGACTGGTCTGCTATTGCAGAATGAGAGAGGAAGGCACAATGCCATTTTTTTGGGCTTCAAGCACCCACGCCTAACCTGAAAATGAAGAAAAGAAAATCAAAAAGAAGAGAAGAAAAACTTGCAGAGATAGAATATCAGGCCTGACTGAACTAATTTACATCACACTGAATGTTGGTTTCCTATCATGTTGAATCTCACAAGGAGGTTCCTAACCCAATTGCACAACATGATTAATTAGAAGGATATTTGTTTCTACTTAACAAGAATTTGACAGTAGACAAACCCTAAAGTCAGGACTTCACTCCTTGAATGCAGAGTTACAGTAATATGAAGAATAAATAAGAACACCAGACCTTCCTGTATAATCAATTAATCATATGTTATGAGCATAACCTGTCAACTCTGCATATTAAGAGTAAAGTTTTCTAATTTCAAGGATTTTCTACGGTGAGAGTCTTATAAAATAGGGACAGGTTTCTTTCCAATTAAAACTGCTTCTGTGTAATTGTGTCAACAAATCTGTTATCAAAGATTCAATATGACATTTGAAGTAGAAAGCCCATCCAATTAATCCTACAGACATCCAATTTTTCCAGTAATCTTATCACAGTTATCAAGAAGATGTAGTTGCACAAATCAATTTATAACATTAGCAATATTTGAGTAATTAAGGAAGCAAATCAATACACGCAATATACTAGTCATGAATATGTCAAATAGACAACAAGGTCTCATAGAAAACTAAACCAGCAAGGCAGCGCAGTCAATCCCATACAGCCAAAAGCACTGCAGCAGGACAATGGATAACAGGATAGGTACTATACCAATGAGATTAGATAAAATGCAAATAACACATACAAATGCTTCAAACTCAAAAAGGACTCAAAACTTAAGGAGCCATATCCATCATTAGTAATCAAAAGTTATAGCTTAAGAGAAACAATCATCACCAATATATTAAGGCATACATAAAAACCAGGACGAAGAATACAGCACCAAATCACTGCATGAGGCGGGCAACAGCGCTTGACCCTGGAAGCAGTTTGTGAGAGCGGAATCAGGGACGGCCTGGCAAAATGCAACCAGATGCCTGAACAGAACAGAGCCGTGCCAACTGTCAACAGATAAAAAAAAAAAGCATTTGATTTTGAGACTGACAATAACATTTCATAATAATAAGTTCTGGAGATAATCAAGCATCAAGTAGGATACTTACAAAATAACACTATAACCACGCAATACAATATCAATCATCAATCAATTTAAAAACTAACATAACTTCAATTATCAATCCACTGATTAGGAACCAAAATCAAGCCAAATCCAAGGTTTCTTTTGTGCATGGTTTCCCTCAGTCATATATCGAAAATTAAGAATGCGCAACTTGCTGCAAGGATTAAGTAACTCCAACCCACTGTCACCAAATTCGCTCCATTCCCCTATGAAGTGGTCGCCGCATTCCGGTTTGCATATTGATTCGGTGATTGGAGTATGGAACAAATGTCTAACACAGAACCATAACTAGTCAAAGTAGCATATTAGAACAGTGCAGCTTGTGACATAAAGACGTGTCAAATGGGCCAGCCCAACCCTATTTGGCCTTGGGCCACATAGGCCAAGGCCAAAAAGCCCATAGGGTCAAAAAGCCCATAGGGCCAAAAGCCCACATGGGGCTAGTGGGTCAAGGCCAGCCCACTTATAAAATTTTTAGAATTTATGGGTTAGCCCATGGGTTGGCCCACCTATAGGTTAACCTTGAGGCCTCAAAAATATTTCAGATTTTGATTTTTTAATAAATGAGTTGGCCCTAGCCCCTATACTAAATATAAATGAGTCTCCCTGGTCCTCAAAGCACAAATCCAATGCTTGATTCAATAATGAGCCTGGTGCACCTTCAAAAAGAAACGAAAAAGAAAAACAGTCATTGAGACAACCATTGCTGAGGCTGATAACAATATAAAAAAAATTCCGAGTCTCTGGCACTCTTAATGAGAATTTTCACTCGCCCTTAGGTTAACACTTTCCCATAAACTATAGCTAGGTCCAGCCAGTTTACAAGACCAGACCATAAAACAAATAGCAGCAGCTTGTCAAGGGTACCTTCCACCTGTATTTAACATTATTGCTGACCAAGACATGTTACTTCGGTGAAAGATTACAGACTGATTCGAAATGTCTGCTTATATACCAGATACTGAAAGGCACTTGAGCACTAAAAAAATAACGAGGCAACTAAGAAAATCATACCGTGTCATTACTGACTAGTAATTAGACTAAGTTTGTAACCTGCAAGGCAAACCCCTCCACGTACAGTTCAAGATTCAAGATGTCTGGACTTAATTTGTAGGCCATTATGCAAAATATATGATGACATTAGAAACATCTCTGAAAGAGGCTAGCTAGTAGAGCTCTTGGAATTACCCTTGCTATGGTTAACAGCATACTCTTGGAACACCACATAGTACTGTGCTGTATTGAAAATATTTCTCCACCTTTAGACCATTTTCCCAGCTTTCCCTCCACACCCATCCCTCTATCTATGCAACAAACTCAAACTCCTAATCATTTCCTAAAATTGGCAACAAAACCCAATCCTCTTCCCCAGCCTTCCTGGGAAGGAGCTTGAGAATTAGTTCCATCACATTTATGAAGAATATGCTTTTGATTCTATTATGCTATGAGCAGCATTTCTATCATTCCTGAGTCTCTCACACTCCAAAGAAAGCGCTCACTCTCACAGCCCTCTGTCGTTTTCCAGAATCAAAGCAAAACCTTAGATCACAAATCCCAAATTCCAACCCAGCATTGAACAATAACATAAAACCAAAAAAAAGGAAAAAGCTCACCTCTCTCCTCCTCAACACCGCACACCACAACTGGGCTTGAGAACCGTGAACAATCGTGCAGAAAACCGAGACCCGTGAACAATCCTCAACCAGCGTCGATTTTATGAGTCACAATGAAATGACACTCTCTTCTTTTAAAAAGAGATATGCGCGACTCACATCCTGAATGGGATGTACCAGGCGAATAAGGTGTCCACAACGCTGGTTTGTTGGAGCCTTCCTCCCCTTCAGCCAGAAAAAGGTCTGGGCTTTAGGGCCAAACTTATGGGCTTTCAAGCTGATTGAATAAGGCCCAAGCTCAGGACAACGAATGGGCCTTGTGCGCTAGATTTCTTTGGTCCCTTGCTCTTTTGCTGCTCTTCGGTTCGAAGGGTTTGTGAACCTCTTTATCAACTTGTCTCAAAAGAAAAAGAAAGAAAAAGCGTTGTGTGTATGAGATTTATAATATTCACTATTTCTTTACTATTTAATTAGCAAGTATTTTTTTTTGTTAGAAATAAAATAATATCTTATAAATAAAATTATATCTCAGCATATTGTCGATTAATTTGATCACTATGTTTAGATTTATCTTTTCCATATAAATAGGATTACCTCGTTATATATTATAGAAGATATCTCATAAATACATTTTACTGTTTCCTTTGCTTTGAATTTTAATGTTGTTTTCTCTGTTCTGCCATAAATCTTAACATGGTATCAAATTCATGATACCCACCCTCATGTTTACTACCTCCCCGCACTCTCGTGTTTATTGTTTTTGCCTAGTCTAAGAGTTTATTGCCCTTACTATCTTTCCAAATAATCTCCATGTACTCGTCTCTATGTTTCTCTCTTGGCTCCACTCAGGTCCATTTATACAATTCCTAGTTCCATCGAGGCCCATCTCTTTGTTTCCTGGTTATGCTCGAGATTCCGTCTTTGCTCCATGGTTATGCCCAGGACCATCTTCACTCCTTATTTGTTGTAGCTCTTGCCTCCCTTATCAATATCCATTTAATTGTGGCAAACTTAAAGTTGGTGAGCTTTATTTTGAGGAGAAGTATCAAAAAATAAAATAATACCTTAAAAATAAAACAATATCTTAGAAAAGATAATATCTGATTATATTTTAGATTGATTTAGATATACATTTGTTTGATTTATATTGATTTGAATTGATTTAGATTGATTCATTATGTTTAGATTTTATGTTTTTCTTGTAAATACGATTACCTCATTATATATTATAGAACACATCTCATAAATACATTTTACTATTGAGAAATGATAGGTGACCATCATAATACATACACCAGCTACCTACACCTAGCAAAATGACAAAAGTGGAGTATGGGGATAGTATGGATACGGAGGGGTAAAAGTGGCAAGCAAAGAAAAGGCTAAAAAAAAAAGCGTACATGCGGCGGTCTCAAAAGCATAAAGGAGGGAAAAGACGCACCCTCACCTACCCATATAGAAAAGCTTACATTCTATCTCTGTACTTTTCTCATTCATCTCCCCCATCCTCTCATAGCTCTTATTCATGGCATTGCACAGGGGAGGAAGAAGATGTGATACCCAAGATACACAGGTCAGTAGTAAGGTTCTATATAACCTCAAGGTTCCTTGGGAACCATCACCAGATTCTGAATTTCACTAAGTCTGGATCCTACACCTCTTTGGAGGACTATATAATAGAACCATATTTTTTGAATCGAAAGTCCCAACAATTGTTCCTTAAGGAAAAATAAGTTAAAGAGCGATTTTTAATGAATTTTACAAAACCTGTAAACATTTTGTTTTTAGCCCACAAGTTTAGAAAATCTTAGAAATTTTCGGATTTGAACTTAAACTCAAAATTTGGATTTTGAATTGTTGAGGTTTTTATTTTTTTGATATTTTATTTGACCTCCTGAGACCGACTGACCTCTTGGAGATCGCCTAGGCAGTCATATGCGGTCAACAGAAATTAATGCAGTCCAGCTGGAAAGAGAGGACCGCCCAGGTGGTCAAAAGTTTATAAAGACCCCCAAATCGGGCAAAACAAAGCAGAAACACGATCTTCTTCCTTCTCCATTAGTTTTTCTCTCTTTTTTTCTCAAATCCACGCAAATCCATCATTCCAAAGCTTCAAGGCAAGTATATGTTGTTAGATTATGTCTTTATTCCTTTATAATCTTGGATTTGGTCCGATTTTTTTCATTTTTTTTTTCAAGTGGGGATGTTCTCCCAATTCTGTTAGAGTTAGAATATAGCTCTCTAAAGATTTTTAGAGATTAAACTAGAGTTATGGTTGCTCTATGGCAGTTGTTGCTATTTCAAGCTCCCCAGATCAAGTTGGTATTGACACCATCATTCCTTCCACTCCAGGCGAGTGGATTCAGATTCTATGATCCTTATGTTGACTATTAGAATTAATTTCAGTAAATTATGGCATGACCATATGATATTAGAAATGAAACTATGAATATCTATGATGTTGCAAACTATGCCTAAGACAATGATTTTGAATAATAGCATGGAATATATGTTTGTTTGAAAACTCATGGGACCATTATTGTTAAAGTAATTTTTCATTAAAGAGCTAGAGTATGGATATGATTATATTTAGAGATTTGTGAAATATTATGATGATTTCCAGATTAGAGAATAAGTATATAATAGAGTTTTAAAGAAATAAGTATTTTTTTTATGATTTAGAGAATATATGATGGCTATAGAGAAACAGACCGTGAGTTAAAAGTAATTATTTCGTTAACCTTGGTATACCAAGTCGCCCCCAGGGCGAGAGAATTCAGAAATGGGACCTAGTTAGGTGCCCCGGAGTTCAAAGATTTTGTTATGTCACATGAATTGGGTATAACCAGATATTCCTCTTTCTTTATTAGAGTACTGTTGTTTATATTTATCAAAGAATACCAGTTTTAGAGTTATCTTGTTAAAGTCTATGAATATGATTTTAGAGTCATTGCATTAACTGGTATTGATGATTATATATGTATATTTTTAATCTTTGTTGAAGTCCTATGAGCGGGTTATGGGTGAGAGCCTACTCACTGAGTTTTAGATTAAACTTACCCCTCTCCCTTCTTCCATTACAGATACGCTAGCTGCTATGGGTTCTTCTCATCCACCTCTTCCCCAGCAGTAAAGATTCTCAGTTGGTGACCTTCACTTCAGAGTGAAGTTGTACTTTGGTATTTTGTAAGAGATAGAGTGCTCCAGTGTACATTGCGGGCAGAGTCTCGGACCACTAAGATAATGCATGTTTTATATTTGGTATTGAGAGCAATTCATATGTTTTGTATCAGAGATATATATTTCTAGAGCTTAATTATAAAAGTATTTATAATCATTTGATTTCTAAAGAGCTAGAGATTTATATCAGAGATGAAATTATGTTTCGAAAAAGGATTTTATTATTGAATTATGCATATAGAGAGAGTCAGAGGTGTGATACCCCAGGTACACGTGTCCCTAGACAAGTTCTGTATGACCTTAGGGTCTTTAGGGATCCACCCATGTTATCGGGTCCTAGATTTCATTAAGTTTGGATTCTATACCTCCTTGGAGGGTTATATGTTAGAGCCAAATTTTTGGAACCAAAAGTCCTGATAATTGTTCCCAAGAGGAAAATAAGTTAAAGAGTGATTTTTAATAAATTTTATGAAGCCACCAAACATTTCGCTTTTAGCTTCCAAGTTTAGAAAATCGTGACAATTATCGGATTTGAATTAAAACCCAAAATTTGGATTTTGATTGGTTAGGATTTTGAATTTCATAATATTTTATTTGAATCAAATGGGGGGTATTTCCTTATTTACATTTATGTTTTAAAGTTAATGGAGAGTAAAATAAATGAGGACATTAACTTAATATGAAATGTAAATAAGTGAGTACTGAGATAACCCTGATGCTAGGAGCACTTGGAGGTGCTGAACCAGTTTTACTGTGAATGTATCAGCCAGGGACACAGCAAGCGGCTAGACCGCTATAGCGGTGTCAGTGGGACAGAAACAGTACAGAACGACATCGTTTCACTTACTGAGAGCCCCTAACATTATAAATCCCTCCCCACTCTCTTGCTCCCCCATTTTCATGACTAGAAACCCTCCCCTCTCCATTTTCATCCTTTTTCTCTCATTCTCTCCAATCTAACTCCCCCAAATCATCAAGGTATATATATGTTGTTAGATTATGTCTCCATTTTCCCTATTCTTTCACGTTCTTGGATTAGGTTTTATTATTTCTCTCATTGTTGTCAAGTGAGGATGCTCTCCTAATATTGTTAGAGTTATTTTAGAGTTATCTAGAGGTTATTAGAGTTTAATCTAGAGTTATGGTTTCTCTATGACAGTTGTTGGTGCCATTCCAAGCGCCCCACATTAAGTTGGTGGGGGCCACATACTCCCGGCTACAAATGGTGAGTGGGTTTGACCTCATTGCCTTAGTTTCATCATTATCAATATGTTCCTTATATGATGATTATCAAATATGACATTAGAGACAAAATTATGATTATTATATATATGATTTTGTAAGAATAGCAAGCTAGACAAAGAGCATGACTTTCAAAGAGTATGAATTATGTATTTTGGAAAACCATGGGACCATGATTTGGATTGATGCATGTTATGAAAATGTTTTATGTGCTACTAAAATGATCATTGAGAAAAATGTCCGATTTAAAAAGAGTTATGAGAGTTTTCAAATATGTATTATAGTTTATGATATATGATTTAAAGATTTCAGATTATGCCTTTTATTTATCTTGTTGAGATATATGGAAAAATGTTGAACAAAGTATGATTTAGTTTTGTGAACAAAAGATATAGTATGATTTTAGAGTTTTCATGATTTTGAAGTATGAACCTAGAGATACCTAGTTTATGAAAAGAGGTTAGCTTGAGAAATGAGAGTCTTGAAATTCATGCTTTCATGATACTCAGAAATATGGAGTTGAGTATGATTCGTAGCAACTACCAGATACATATTTTGTGGGCTCTTGAAATCAAAATGCCTACAAGTGGTGATCCTTTGGGCATGACTTCATAATCACAATTATGCTAAAGTCAGATTGCTAAAGTTATATAAATCTAGAGTTTCAGAGTTTCTAGAACTTTAAGAGATTTTAAAGAGCTTTCAGATTATATGAATTAAGTACAAATTAGTTTAGACGGTAGCTATAGAGAAATAGACTGTGTGTTAATGACAGTCAATCTGTTAACCTTGGTACCAAGTAACGCTGGGTAAAGTAAACAAAGAAACCCTTACCATACTGGGGACGACGATATGCAATGCCCAGATGTGATTCGAGATTTACAATAAGAGAGTTTGATGATACACTGGAGACGACAATACGTAACGCCTAGATGTATTGATAGAATTTCATACAGATATTCCTGTTTCTCTATTAAAATATTGTTGTTTATTTTTTCAAAAATTATTAATGTTTTTCAGAGGTTATTGATGGATTTAAGAGAGTATTTGATTTAAGAGCCATTATGTATATGAGAAAATGATTTTCTTGTTAGTGTAAGAACTCAGAGATATTTACTACAAACAAATGAAATTGTAGAATAGAAGATGTTTTCCCTAGAGTAGTTGTGTTATGTAAATATTGAAAATGATTTGCTAGTGCATGTATATCTATATATGGTTGTTGTTGTCCCATGTGGGTGATGGATGAGAGCTCACTCACTGAGTCCGTTGACTTACCCCCCTCCCTTCCTCCGCATAATTGCAGGTACAGACGTAGTCTAGACTTCGGTTTGGCAGACGCGGTCATTTTTCAGCAGTGAGTCTTACTTTGGAGTAAGGCTTAGCTTAAGAGTCTTGTTAGAGTAGAGTGCTCTAGTAGATGTGCAGGCAGGATTTGAGCCATGCATTATTTTCAGATCATGTATTTAATTTCAATATTTGAACAGCTATGTATATTTTCAGTTCAATAATTATGGATTTGAAATTGTAAAGTTTGATTAGAATTTATACAATAAACCAAAGATATAGCTACGATACAGTTCATGAGTTAAATTGATTTTCAAAGTATGATTAAAATGTTTCAGAGCTTTATATATAAAGTTTTAAATAAAGATTTAGATGAAGATATGGTTTTAGAATGATAAAATATATTATTTGATGCATATAGAAAAACTCAAATGTCATGAGGCTTATGTGGGGATGGGATTCCTCATGAATCGGTCATATTCCTAGGTCGGGTCATGACAGAGTGGTATCAGAGTATTAGATTTCCTTGCATAGTACTGGAGCAAGTGTCCACAAATAGTGTAATGTTTGTGTAAATGGAACCATGGCCATTTGCGCTAACGTGATGCTAGTTAAGGCCTTTAAGAGGAGTCGGTTATGTCAAGGTTCAGTTAGAGTCTTTGTCATTTCTTTGGAAATTCTTGATCTAGCCTTCTATCCCTATCTTTCCTTTTCGGGTGTGTTATGCCACCTAATAATCGTTGTCACCGTAGCAGCATCATGTCAGTTGCACCAATTGTGTATGGCACCTTGAGTGGGCCATTTCGAACATGTCAAAGGTAGTCATTGAGCACATCTAGGCTGGAGTGCCTTAAGAAGGAGCAAAGGCAGGAATGACTAGCTTAGATAAAGGTCAGTTGCGGGTACCGTTGGTTAGGGCCATTCCTCTCAGTGCCCTCCCAGACGCGTCCCCTTTATCACACGATGAAGAAGTCAAGACAATAGCCAGTTAGAATGGTAGACTTCAGTGCAGACCAGTTGGTCATGCTTAGTTTGTTAGACGAACAAAAACCTCATGGAGGTTGGTGCCTCTGGGCATGCCCATCAGCTACGAATAGAGTCGTAGAGAGCACAAGAGGAATGATTTCCTGTTATCTCAGAGGGCTACGAGCCAGAGAGTAGAGAAATATGATATCTAGAGGAAGAGAGTTCGCATGAGGAAGAGAGCCACATGAGAGTGATCTAGAGTTAGTAGGATCCCGATGAGAACGCATATCATACATATAGGCATACCGTAGGAGTGATGCTTTGTTTTTTATGTGTTAAATAGTTGAAGAAATATTTGATGCCATGAATGTCTCCTATGCCATATTTCTAAAGATGCATTGTTGCATGATTTATGTTAGAGCTTGTGTCTTTGCATGCCATGAGTATAATATGCATGGTCTGTATGATTGTAACATCCTAATTTTTAACCCAATACTCTAGAACATACTTAGTTTAATCATTAGCCTGTTACTTCATAGTTCTCATTTTCACTTAGAAATACTTAGCGGAAAATACGGGTAAATTTTTTTTTGAAATACAAAGTGAGAGCCGCGTGATGCGATATAACATGTAATCGAACAAAACATACTTCTCATAACGTCATATCATAAAGCACATAAAGGCACATCATGGGAAAACACTGAATATCATCTTATATATCTAACTTGCCCACTTATAAGTGTGGGACTTAATTTAGTACAAGGGAAATACATGAAAGGAAATACAACTTAACATAAGCATAACTACTCCCCTACCCGAGTGCACCTAATGGGATAACCTCTAAACAAAATAAGGTTTGTCTCCATCTAAGTGGTGTATGCTCTATCTCGGCCATCTACAGCCTCCTACTGGCGACTATCCCTCGAGCGTGGCAAGTAACCAGGAAACTGAGAAAGCTCCTCTGGCGTGAATAGGCAGGACGGGGCTCGGAAGTGACCTCCACGGCGTGGCCTCATCTCCGGTCATTGTGGCAAGCCTCGGTTAAGTCATGGAGGGCTCGCTACCTTCCCCAAGATCCATGGGTATGGTGGGGGAAGATCCCTCGAAGGGTACCTGGGTCGCCGAATCCTCGGAAGGATCCATCTCCGAAAAAGATGATGGGCAACGAGGCACATACTTGGGGTAGCCTCAAGCGGCGGACGTGGACGGTGGAGTATGGCGAAGCCTCTCCTCTCGGGGACGTGGGCGCTCGAACACCAGGTCATCGCCAAAAGGTGAGACGGGGGAGAAACGATGGGAATGTACAGGGGGAGTGAAGGGTCGACCCATGAACATGAATACTCTAACCGTGCATCGACCCACAAAATGGAACGACCCGTGGTCCGGGTCATGGTACACCTCCTATGTCAGCGTGTCCACGAACACTACGAACGTCGCCATCTGAAGATGTGATGGAAAGAAAGAGATAGAGGGAGTGAGAATCTTGCTAAAGAATCTCAGTAGGGCCTCCTACTACCTAGGTGTCATCATCTACATCCTCAGGAACCTTGGGTTTAATTACACAAAATGACTGGACATGCATTAAGTTCATTTTAAACTTTAAAATATACTTTAGCCAAGGTCCATTCATTTTAGGATGATCTTAATGTCATGAATACAACATAATAGAAGATGTATGGATGGCACTACCTAATGCACATACATAAAACATAACATCAAGCATCATCATACTTAGTGGCATAAAGTGGCAATAGAAACATTCATATGGGATAAACTTAGTGACATAATCATAATCATGAAACTTCTCTTCCTCATGGGCCACCCTAAAAGACAATCGAACTAGGGGTGCTCGGCCGAACCGGTGTCACCCAGAACATGTCACATATCTAGGTTATGAGCTCATACCTTACCTAGTCGTCACTAGTTCTTACTTACCACTTAACGATAAGCGTATCATAAATCATAAATCCCGACTATCTGAGTACGGGTTAGGGGGCAAACCTCTTAGGGGTGCTCGGCCGAACCGGTGTCACCTAAGAGTATAAAATGGTACCGATGTCACATGAGTTCTATGGAGGTGCTCGGCCGAACCGGTGTCATCCTAGAACCCATCTTAGTACCTTAATTTTCAAAATCTCTTTAAGTCCCCAAATTTGTCGGGAATTTGGCGGCACAAAGGCATTACGCCGAATTCCTTTCAAATTTGTTTTATGCCACATAAACATACATCCTCATGAATTCCTCATACGAATAACATCATTATCATTTACATACCACATACATCATCATGGAACATTCAACCGTTTATCCTTACGGTAGCTTATGCTTTGACCCTTACGGGTCTTAATCATGAGATATGGTTCTCTAACATTCGTCGCTCATATTTTATGCACCTAAGGGCTCATAATTAAACATCATTCATAATCCTCATGTTCACACTTAAACCTGAATAGCATAGGGCAGAATTTCTAACTTGGGATTACGGGGTTCTAGAACTTACGTTTTAGACCCTTTCTCGGTTCCGTCTTCGCCTAAGGCGCTATAAAATAAATCTAAATAAATTATGAGACATTCCTATGCTTAAGAACTAATTATAAATCACATTTATCATGTTGTAACGTTGCTGGACAGAATCCACAAAACTAAATGTTCTAAGAGTTCTACACTTGCATTTTTACGGTTTTCTAGTTGCTAGTTTTCCGATAGGTGCTAGAATTTGATTCTAATCCAAATGTTACCAAGTTTTTCATGTCTAATCAATCCTAATCTGATTATGCTCCCATTAAAATAGTTTGGATAAGTTCCATAAACAAATGGGTCAAAACTATGTTAAATCCTAGCTTTACGGTATTTCTAGTTAGCTAGTTTCTTACCTATTATGCATAGAATCATTTCTACATCATCATATGATATTTTCACACATTCTAACACATCAAAACATCATCATACAACATCACACTCATCATATCAGAACCGAAAATATTTAGCTTTAGTAAAGGATTTAAATTGACATTTCTAGGTACATAAGTTAACTAGTTTCTCTTGGAATCAATTTAGAATTTCTAAAACTCTTTGCAAATCATTTTAATTCATCAAGAGGCTAAGAGAAACCTTAGGTCAATGACCAAAATATATTTCATCTTCTAAAAGGGAATAAAGTCATATCTCATGACAACATAACCTTGACAAGATTTGTAAAGCTTTAAGGAAAACTCATTGCAAGTCCATCATCACTACTTGGCCGAAAATATGCATTCAAAGAATGATTTCACATTAAACTTTAACTTGGAATGAAATGGGCAAGTCTTTGAGCTCTAGGTTCTTAAGTTATGACATAAAATAAACGTGCTCATGCTTTTCATTTTTAATCTTTGCTTACAAAATAAAGTGATGACGTAAGATAAATATGCAAGGCATAAACTTAAACGTGCAAGCTTGAAGGTAAATATGCGAGGCATAAACTTTAAACGTGCAAGCTTGAAAGTAAAGATGCAAGGTTCAATTCTTTATTTTAGTGCTCTTGGCCCAACAACAATCAACTTTAAGGCCGAAATAGATAGGCATTCGAGAGATTAATTAGGTGATGATGCAAGTTCAATTCTTTATTTTAGTGCTCTAGGCCCAACAACAATCGACTTTAAGGCCGAAATAGAAAGGCTTTGAGAATTAAATTAAGTGATGATGCAAGTTCCATTTTAATCTTTATGTTCTTAGGTGATAGCTTGAAAGTAAAGGTGCATTGCAAGAATGTAAATATGAGTGCAAGCATAAATAAATTATGCAAGTTCATTTTATCTTTCTAGAGCTCTTAACAAGACTTTAAAGGAACATAAACCCCAACCCAAACTCATCAAACCAAGATAAAGTAAAGTCTAGAGTTCTTAGAACTCAAAATAACATCTTTAGAAAATCAAACCATAAGGCATATAAAAGGAAAAGAAATGGCCGAAACATTTAGGCAAGAAAAGAAATATTTGAAACTCTAGAGTCCATGATCTTGATGATATATTAACACCAATATCATGAGACCTCATCATTGAGTCCTTAGAATCATTTTAAAACACCATCAAAACTAAAGTTCTCAAGAGTTCAAGAAAGGAAAAACTAGAAACATTTTTGCTCAAGAACAAAGATCAAGCTCTAGAGTTTGTTTCAAGTGATGAACATCATCATGAAACTCTCATCATCAAGCTCTCATTTCTTTGAACTTCAAGGCCCATGGCCGAAAATGAGAAAGAAAAAGGAGAAGAAAAGAAGTTCTAAAAAGAATCAAGAGAAACTATGAACATAAAGCTAGAACAAGAACTTTAAAGAAGAGAATACATCCCTACTTGGTGTGATGAACTTGAAGATGGAAGAAGATGATGAAGATGATGAAGAACTTTGAAGAACTTGAAGAACTTGAAGAACACTAGAACTTTGAGAGAAAAGAAAATCTTTGAGTGCTCCTAAACTTAGCAAATGATCTAAAACTGGTGCAAGCTCCTCAAGGCATTCTATTTATAGAGAAATGAAGCAAATGGAGGGGGTGAGGGGCTGAAGGGGTTTCGGCCATGAGGTGCAGAATTGGAGGCATCCGTGAGTTCCATGAGGTGAGATAATGTGGTCTTAAAGCATGGTGAGGTATGGTTCAAGTATGGTGAGGTATGGTTCAAGGTATGGCCTCAAGCATGGTTCTTTGAGTGAGAAAATAATTTAATATGTGTGGTAATTGGAGAGAGATGGCCGAATATGCATCAGCCCATGTGTGGCTGTGTTTGCATTTTAATTGTGGTTTAGAGTTGTGTTTAGGTGTATCTTTGATTATGCTTAAGATTAGGAACTTGTGAGAAAGTGTTTAGGTAAGGAAAATGGATAATTAGGGTGGTCTAGACATAATTAAGGAGTGGTCTTGCACCATTAGTGAGTTAGATCCTCAATTTAGAGTCTAAACAACTCTAGACATACTTCCTTGATTTAAGGAAGTGGAGAGAGAAAACACTATTCAAGATTCCAAGACTAGGAATCTTGAGTTCTAACAAGGGATTTAAGTTTAATCTAAGCAATTTTAAGTTCTAATTAACTTTAATAAATTATTTTGATCCCAGATTAATTAGGAAAATTAATTAATCTTCGTTTAGAGCCTAATATTGCTTAGGTTTGCTTAATTATGTCATTAAGCTCAAAAACACTATTTCAGGGGTAAAATCGTAATTTTGCACTAAAACTGCTCGGGACCACCGGGACTTGAACAGAGACCTCTAGACACATGAAAACATGTTTTTAAACCTCTGGGGAAAGTTTCAGGCTCAAACGACACTTTTACCCGCGTAAAAACGCTATAGGGGTATTTTAGTCATTTTGACCCGAAACTGTGGAAAACGAGATTTTCGCTTCCGCAAGCATTCAAAGGCCATTCAATCCCCTTCAAACATTGAGTCGACCCTTCGAGGACGACCGAGTTGGTTATCCTCGAATTTGGATCAGGAAATGACCTCAGGGGCATTTTGGTCATTTCCCTCAGACAGAAAAATCGGGGTGTTACAATGATAACGACATGATAGGAGTTGCTAGACTAGTTTCGAACATCCATGTTTAGTGATTACGTGTGTAGATTGCACTAGAATGTTTTAACCATCTCTTGTTATCTTTCTCTCGATTATGTTCATAAAGTAAGAATGTTGCAAGATTTTATATGCATGAATAAGCAGCATAAGGGAAACTTGATGTTTAAAAAATGTTTTTACAAAGTAATGGATTTTTTTTTCATGCATAGTGTCTAATGTGAGTTCTATTGATTTGAAAATAAGCACACGGATAGTTAGTTTTGAACTCCATAGATTGAAAAGTTAAACTAGAGAATAGTTGCACATGGTATGGCATTTAGAACCTTGGTGAATGGTTTTGTAGGTTCTTATCATAATCTAGCATGTTTTGTTAGTATTATGACTTGGGTGAATGGATGATGTGTTTATGTTTGTTAAGCATGTGGATTGAGAACCTTGTTAGTACCTTTAAAAGGAGTTTTATGAATACTTGAGGCTTTGGCCAAAGTTTTGCAAATTCTAAATGGAAGAGTTTTTCTCATTAAAGTTTTTTTAATTTTGTGTCACCACGATTAGTTTGGTTATGTAAAAAGAGAATTTGGAAACATGTTTTAATCGAATGAGATTTAAGATATTTGGGTACAAGTTTCTTAGACAATTTAGTTTTATGCCCGTAGCGAATGGCTTGATCCATGCTGAAATGTTTTCAAAAGAATGACTAATATGAAATAAGATCCCATGTGTTTGTATGATAGATTTATTTGAGATAGTACTATAGAAACATGATTAGAGTAACTTGAGGAGCTAGGATTGTATGAGATGCATATTCTCTTCCCTTAACCTATGCATGTAAGCTAGATGAACGGGATTTAAATGAAGTCTGTCATGTTTAAGTTACGGCTTGGTAACACGATAGTGAGAAGTTAATAAGCAAGGAGAATAGTTCATGAGAGCTAGATTGGCCTTGTTGTCATGATAGGAAGTTTTATGAGACCATAAAGCAAGTTTTGTTCGTTTGATTGATCTATGTGATGAGTGTGATTGATGTATTGAATGTATGCATGCTAGAAGTATAGGCATGTAGTTGATGAACATGACTTGGAATGTTGAAACATGCAATTGAGAATGACGCATATGAGTGCCATGTTTGTTTTGTATCTTACTATGTAAGCAGATAAAGCAATTTGATTTCTGTGCATGAGATGCGCGTAGAGAGTGAGAAAGTTCAGAAATCAAATATTGGGAGTCCCTATAGTATCAGTTGATATCAAATATAAGAGAAAGAGAACCAGACCAAACACACGAGGGACGTTTAGCCCCCATCTTTAAAAGGTCACGTGCGCATGAGAGGCCAGAGCATAGATGTTCATCTAGAACTTGCACTGAGGAAAGGGCTGCCCTTGGAAGCGAAGTCGTCTAGTGTAAGTGCCATGATCAAAGCCATTGCCACCTTGATGGAAAAGGGTTGCCCTTGGTGGCGAAGTCACCCAGATGTGTCAAATGACATTCTCAGCTAGAGTAATGGAACAGTGGCCCTTAGGATGGCACTGTTTCCTAGAGTATCAGCCTGTGTAGCCAGAGTATAATGTCAGAGTGTTCTGGGCATTCAGACCCATCCTTGAAACCCATGTAGGTTAAGTATTCTATATCCTTGATCTTCTTGTTATGCAAATTCAAATTTGGGGACCAAATCTTTTAAGGGGGGAAGAATGTACCCCAGGTACATGTGTCCCTAGACAAGTTCTGTGTGACCTTAGGGTCTCCCAGGATCCACCCATGTTATCAGGTCTTAGATTTCATTAAGTCTGGATCCTACACCTCCTTAGAGGGCTATATGTTAGAGCCATATTCTTGGAATCAAAAGTCTCGATAATTGTTCCCAAGAGGAAATAAGTTAAAGAGTGATTTTTAACGAATTTTATGAAGCCCCCAAATGTTACGTTTTTAGCCCCCAAATTTAGAAAATCGTGACGATTCTCGAATTTGAACTAAAACCCAAAATTTAGATTTTGATTGGTTGGGATTTTGATTTTGATTATATTTTATTTGAATCTAAATAGGGGGTATTTTCTTGTTTACATTTATGTTTTAAAATTAATGGAGAGTAAAATAAATGAGTACTGAGACAACTCTGATGCTAGGAGCACCAGGAGGTGTTAAAACCAGTTTTACTATCACTGCTAAAGCGATCACAGTGTGTGCAGCAAGGCAGTTTTGGGGTCTGGGTACCACTATAGCGGTTATAAGTGTATCAGCTGGGGACACAGCAAGCGGCTAGACCGCTATAGCGGTGTCAGTGGGCCAAAAACAATATAGAACGACGTCGTTTCACTTACTGAGAGCCCCTAACATTATAAATCCCTCCCCACTCTCTTCATCCCCCATTTTTGCGACCAAAAACCCCCCTCTCCATTTTCATCCTTTTTCTCTCATTCTCTCCAATCTAGCTCTCCCAAATCATCAAGATGTATATGTTGTTAGATTATGTCTCTATTTTCCCTATTCTTTCACGTTCTTGGATTAGATTTTGTTATTTCTCTCAATGTTGTCAAGTAGGGATGCTCCCCTAATATTGTTAAAGTTGTTTTAGAGTTATCTAGAGGTTATTAGAGTTTAATCTAGAGTTATGGTTGCTCTATGGCAATTGTTTGTGCCATTCCAACTTCTCCACATCAAGTTAGTGGGATCCACATACTCTCGGCTCCACGGTAAATGGGTTTGACCTCATCCTTAGTTTCATCATTATCAGTATGTTCCTTATATGATAATTATCAAATATGACATCAGAGACGAAATTATGATTATTATGTATATGATTTTGCAATTATGGCAAGCTAGACAAAGAGCATAACTTTCAAAGAGCATGAATTATTTATTTTGAAAAACCATGGGACCATGATTTGGATTGATGTATGTTATGTAAATGTTTTATGTGCTATTGAAATAATCATTGAGAAAAATGTCCAATTTAAAAAGAGTTATGAGAGTTGTCAAATATGTATTATAGTTTATGATATCGCTATGATTTCAAGATTTCAGATTATCTTTTTATTTATCTTGCTAAGATATATGGTAAAATGTTGAACAAAGTATGATTTAGTTTTGTGAACAAAAGTGATATTATGATTTTAGAGTTTTCATGATTTTGAAGTATGAACCTAGAGATACCTAGTTTATGAAAAGAGGTTAGCTTGAGAAATGAGAGTCTTGAAATTCATGTTTTCATGATACTCAGAAATATGGAGTTGAGTATGATTCATAGCAACTGCCAGATACACATTCTGTGGGCTCTTGAAATTGAAATGCCTACAAGTGGTGATCCCTTGGGCATGGCTTCATAGTCACAGTTATCCTAAGGCCAGATTGTTAGAGTTGTATGAATCCAGAGTTTCAATGTTTCCAAAACTTTAAGAGATTTTAAGGAGTTTTCAGATTATATGAATTAAGTACAAATTAGTTTAGACAGTAGCTATAGAGAAACAAACTGTGTGTTAACGGCAGTTAATCCGTTAACCTTGGTACCAAGTAACCCCAGGTAGAGTAAACAAAGAAACCCTTACACACTGGGTATGACAATACGTAACACCCAGATCTGATTCGAGATTTACAATAAGAGAGTTTGATGATACACTGGGGACGGCGATATGTAACGTTCAGATGTATTAATAGAATTTCATACAGATATTCCTATTTCTCTATCAGAATATTGTTGTTTATGTTTTTAGAAAGTACAAATGTTTTTCAGAGGTTATTGATGAATTTAAGAGAGTATTTGATTTAAAAGCCATTATGTATATGAGAAAATGATTTTCTTGTTAGTGTAAGAACTCAGAGATATTGACTACGAACAAATGAAATTGTGGAATGGAAGATATTTTCCTTAGAGTAGCTATGTTATGTAAATATTGAAAATGATTTGCCAGTGCATGTATATCTGTATATGGTTGTTGTTGTCCCATGTAGGTGATGGGTGAGAGCTCACTCACTAAGTCCATTGACTCACCCATCTCCTTTCCTCCTCATAGTTGCAGGTATAGACGTAGCCTAGACTCCGGTTTGGCAGATGCGATCATTTTTCAGTAGTGAGTTTTACTTTAGAGTAAGGCATAGCTTAGAGTCTTGTTAAAGTAGAATGCTCCAGTAGATGTACAGACAGAATTCGAGCCATGCATTATTTTCATATCATGTATTTAATTTCAGTATTTGAACAACTATGTATATTCTCAGTTCATAATTATGGATTTGAAATTGTAAAGTTTGATTAGAGTTTATGCAATAAATCTGAGATATAGCTACAATACAATTCATGAGTTAAATTGATTTTCAAAGTATGATTAAAATGTTTTAGAGCTTTAAATATAAAGTTTTAAATAAAGATTTAGATGAAGTTATGATTTTAGAATGATAAAGTATATTATTTGATGCATATAGAGAGACTCAAAGGTCACGAGGCTTACGTGGGGATAGGATTCCTCACATGCCAGTCACGTTCCTAAGTCGAGTCATGACAAGAGGTCATGAGACTTACGTGAGGATGGGATTCCTCATGTGCCGGTCATGTTCCCAAGTTGGGTCGTGACAGAAGAAGAGCATAAAACCAGCTTATATTTCCAGTGCACAAAACGATATGTAACTATTGATCACAACTCATTTCATTCGTGTTTTTCTATCAATTTTCGAGGAAGAACATGAGAGGAAACTTGAAAATGATATCTTCGATACTTGTTCAAGATTTGTGAAGGAGTTTCTATTTGTATTATAAGGTATATGAGTTCATCATTTCCAGTTAATGTCACAAAATATAGCTTTATTTTAGAATACGTTCAGCAAGAAAATAAACTGTGAATTGCTATGTTAGAATATAGATGTTAACGTTAATAGTGAAAGGTGAGTTGTAAATGCGTGGAATGAAGTTGTAAACTAGTCATAAAATATTATAAACTCATGAGCAAAAGTTGTAAACCTTTTTAAAAATGTTGCAAACTCTTGAGCAAGAAGTTGTAAACCTTTTTAAAAATGTTCTAAACTCTGGTTATGCATGGGATTTTTTTTATTAGAGTCTTTTCAGTAAAAAAAAAATAAACTGGGAATGACTCTGTTAAAAGCTGGAAACTAAGGTTAAGAGTGGAAACGTGAGGTGTAAATGCATGGAAGGAAGTTGTAAACCAGTGGTAAAATGTTGTAAACCCATGAATAAAAAGTTGTAAACTTTTTTACTAATATTGTAAGTGTATTTACTACTTTATAGCATGTGATACCTAGTAAATACGTGATAGTGGATAAGTTCCGTTTTGCCTCGGGATCCCCTGGGACCCACTCGTGTTGTCAGAAAAGCCCCGGGATGCCCAGAGGACCCTTAACACAGCTGATGTGTGAACTGTCACCGATATAGCGGTCTAGGACCACTATAGTGGTCATACACCACTATAGCGATATGAACAGTGCACTAACAGTGCAAAACGCATCGTTTCGCTTTAGTGAGACCCCCAACCCTTATTTAAACACCTCAACTCGGAAATTTTCCCCTATTTCTGAGCCTTACCTCTCCAAACACCCTCTCCCACTCCCTTCTCACAAATCCACTCTATTTTTTTCCCTCCCAAGAGATCGAAGGTAAGATTTATGGGCATTTCTTGTTCCTTTCCTTCCCATTTCATATCTTGGTGATTTGGTTGTGGTTTGTCTCCATTTTTGTTATATGGGGGTATTCCCCCAATATTGTTAGAGTTGTGTTTGAGTAATCTAGAGGTTAATAGAGACTAATTTAGAGTTTTATAGCTTCAATAGCAGACATTGGTGCCATTCCTCCTCTTCGGAGTCCCTGTGAAGTTGGCGGTTCACAGTGTACCCCTCTAGGTGAGTGGGTTTGAGCTCATGGCCTTAGTTTGGTCATTACATTAGTATTTTCTAGCATTACGGAGTATTTAGAGGATTTTAAATGGATTTAATACGATATGACTTCATGAAAAATATATATATTTCGCTAGAAAAGCTCCATTTGAACTTATGCATAAAAATATGATTTTAGAACCGCATAGGACCATATTTATTTTATAAAAAGCTTCATATGATTAAATTCATAAAATTGATTTGATTATAAATAGATGAGAATTGCTATAATTTACGAGTTGAGATTTAAGAATTTAAATATGCTAGACATGATAAGTGTTGAACTAGAAAGGTAGAACTCCCCTTTTGATATTCAGAGCTTTTAGCATAGAGAGAGTTACTGAGAGGAATAGAACTGTGAGTTAACGACAGTTATTCCGTTAACCTTGGTATACCAAGGCCCGCCAGGGGCAATTCATCTTGAGTTAGATCTGTCCGCTAGGGACATGGTTCGCCAGGGATCGAAGAGATCACATTAGCTAGGGGCTTTGTCCGCCAAGGACTTAGCACCCTCCCTATAGTTGATGAGCACTCTGTTCTCTTGCGTAATTCTTGAAATTTTAATGATTATAATTAATATGTAAAGTAAATAGAACTATTTATAAATGTTGCATTTTACCATTATTTATATATTATATTTTTTTGTCCCATGTACAGTTATGAGTGAGGATCCACTCACTGAGTTTTGATTTTCAAAACTCACCCCTCTCTTCTCCTTTTTCCCACAGATTCAGGTGTAGCACAGGATCCTCCTCTTCCACCTTCTCAGCAGTAGTTTTCTTCAGTTTGGGTGGGCTTCGCTTTGGCGTGAAGTATTAGTACTTTTGTTCATGGTAGATGTGCTCCAGTGATGTGGCGGGCAGGATCTCGGACTGCATATAGTTTATTTTGCATTTTGATTTTATACCATGATTCTTGTATTTCACAGCATATCACCCATAGATATTTTGTATATGATTACTCAGCTGAGATGTATATTGTAGCAACGGTTATGCTGTTTATTTATGAGGAAGAAGTCTATTTTACCAATAGTAAGGATTTATAATTAATCTGAAATATTATCAAATCATGTTTTATAAATTAAAGTAAGCATATAGTACGATACAGAAATCACGAGACTCACATGGGGACCAGTTTCCCTCACGTGCCGGCCACGATCAAAATCGAGTCATGACATAGCACTTATAATCTGACCACTTGTTATTTCCATTTTTGTTTTAGTGCAAGAGAAGATTATATATTTTGCAGGGTTGCTACAAAAGTGGATTAGTGAATGTTTTGGGTCCTGTGCAGAATAATAGGATTCTTTGTTACAAGTTATTTTCCTTGTGATTATATTTTTAGGTGGATTATTTTATGGCACATCAATGGGGTTGTTGAGAGATGCATAAGTAGATCATGCATTCATGGAAGGATTTAACCCATATGTGCCCTTACATATTCCATGTGCAAGAACAACCTATTTATTAAGTGTATACTATTTCTGTAAATGGTGGGCGATGTTTTGTAGACATAATAGCTAAATATAATGTAAACATCCAAATTACTCCAAAATTTTGCCAAGTATTCATTTTAAATGAGTGGTTAGAGACATTTGCACTAAATTATATGTATCTAGGAAAAAAGGCAAAATGTTATTAGTGTCGCTAAAGGGTAAAATGGATGGATAAAAAAAGATGTATCAAGATAGAAAGACACTGTGAAAAGTTGTAAACTGTTGAGGATAAAGTTGTAAACCTATGACTAAAATGTTGTAAATCCCTTGTTAAAAAGTTTTAAATCTCTGAATAAAAAGTTATAAACCTCTAAATAAAAAGTTGTAAACTTCGTATTAAAAAGTTGTAAATCTCGGTGAAAAATTTGTAAACCTTTTGATTAAAAATTTGTAAACCCCTTATTAATAAGTTGTAAACCTTGTATTAGAAGGTTGTAAACCTCGGTGAAAAAAGTTATAAACATGTGATTAAAAAGTTGTAAATCTCTGAATAAAAAGTTGTAAATCTCATATTAAAAAGTTGAAAGGAGTAATTTGGATGTTTACATTATATTTAACTATTATGTCCACAAAACATCACCCACTATTTATAGAAATAATGTACACTTAATAAATAGATTGTTCTTGCACATGAAATATTTAAAGGCACACATGGGTTAAATCCTTCCATGAATGCATAATCTACCTATGCATCTCTCAACAACCTCGTTGATGTGCCATAAAATAATTCACCCAAAAATATAATTACAAGGAAAATAACTTGTAACAAAGAATCCTATTATCCTGAACAAGACCCAAAACATTCACTAATCCACTTTTGTAGTAACCCTGCAAAATATATAATCTTCTCCTGCACTAAAACAAAAATGGAAATAATAAGTGGTCAGATTATAAGTGCTATGAAGAAGTAAATACACTTACAAGATCAGTAAAAAGGTTTACAACTTTTTGTTCATGGATTTATAACATTTTACCATTGGTTTACAACTTCCTTCCATGCACTTACACCTCACGTTTCCACTCCTAACCTTAGTTGCCAGCTTTTAACAGAGTCATTCCCAATTTATTTTCTTTTACTGAAAAGACTCTAACGAAAAAAAAAATCCCATGCATAATCAGAGTTTAAAGCATTTTTAAAAAGGTTTATAACTTTTTGCTCAAGGGTTTACAATATTTTAAAAAGGTTTATAACTTTTTGCTTATGGGTTTACAATAGTTTACCACTAGTTTACAACTTCCTTCCACGCATTCACAACTCACCTTTCACTATTAACATTAACATCTATATTCTAACATAACAATTTACAGTTTGTTTTCTTGCTGAATGTATTCTAAAAATAAAACTATATTTTTTGACATCAATTGGAAATGATGAATTCACATACCTTGTAATACAAACAGAAACTCCTTCACAAATCTTGAACAAGTGTCAAAGATATCATTTCCAAGTTCCCTCTCTTGTTCTTCCTGAAAAATTGATAGAAAAACAGGAATAAAATGAGTTGTAATCAACAGTTACATATAGTTTTGTGCATTGGAAACATAAGTTGGTTTTATGCTCTTCTTCTTCCTCTCCTGTGCAACGCCACGAATAAGAGCTACGAGAGGATAGGAAAAATGAATAAGAAAAACACAAAGATAGAATGGAAGCTTTTCGATAAGGGTAGGTGAGAATGAGTTTTTTTCTCTCCTTTTTACTTTTGAGACCGTCAGATGTACGCTTCTTTTTTTTATCCTTTTCTTTGCTTGCCACTTTTACCCCTCCATATCTATACTACCCCCTACTTCACTTTTGTCGTTTTGCTAGGTGTATGTAGCAGGTGTATATATTATGATGGTCATCAATCATTTCTCTTTACTATTTCCTCTACTTTATATTTTACTATTTTCTCTGTTCTGCTTTGAATCTTTAACATTTTTAATATTTGATTAATTTTCATACAGGCTTTATTATTCCCGTGAAATAATTAGCTATGAACAAATTGGAATAGTATACAATCGATACTAGAAATTAAGTCTGTGTTTTGCTCGGGTTTATTATTATTATTTTGTTGATAATTAAATTTAAAACAATTTTCTAACAAAAAATATTTTAATAATTTAAATTTATATATGGTAAGAATGCGTTAGTTTTTCCCTTTTAGTTGTTTTATATAATAAAATGAATAAAATATAATTTCATTAAGGGAGTTCATTCAACACTTTATTATAAAAAAATGTTCTTGAACTAAAAATGTTGTTTAGTTTTGCTACTAAAAAAAACAAAATGTTGTTTAATTTTAATTTACTATATAAAGATGTATTGAAAATATGTTATGAGTATTTTTTGCGACAATGTTTACTTTATTTGGATATTATAATGAAAAATCTAATATAATTTTATACATAAGTTTATTAAATCTTTTGTCAATCAAATTAATTAAAAATCTTAAATTTAATTAACTTTTTGTTACTTACATCTCAATTAATCTGAAAATCCATATAGATCTCGAGAAAATGGCTAGAGAGAGCATTCGTAAAAATAGCAAACTCAAAAACCAAGCATAGCAAACTTTGCCTTCTGAAGTTTATCGCTTTGACGGATCTATAATCATTGTTGTTGCTCAAGGTTTTCTTTTTCCCGAGCATTTCATGAAGAAAGAATGAAGGATAAGTTAGGGTTTTTTTTTTTGGTTGGATCGGGTTATTGTTTCGTCCCAATGCCTTGGTTTGCTTCTTCAAACTTGTGATTATTGTGACTTGTATGCCAAATTTCAGCCGAGGACACTTTTCGACTTATGTCATTTTGGGGTTACAAATATATATATATATATATATATATATTTATAAACATAAATAAAAAAAAAGTATTAATAGTCTTTATGAAAAAAAGCACTGTTAGAAAATTTTGTATTTATCAATCAAAATAATCTTTCTCATGAAAGAAAAATATAAATAAAAGATTTCATTAATCATTAGTGCAGTGAAATTTATTTTTTCAAAAAATAATTAACATAATTTAACGTCTAAGACAATTTTTAGTTATTTTTTTACATATATTTTATTTTATATTTTTATATATTTATATAAATATATTTTTTATTATATGTCGATTATATCCCAGTTGAATCGGTTGTTAAATGGATACTTCGTCCGATTTAATATTCGGTGGGAATTTTAGAACCTTGCTATCAATGGGATTATTCTCTACATTGTTCTTTGTATTATTATTGTGTTATAACTGTAAATTCTTTAATATTTAATGTTAATGAATTTACAAAGCAGCGACTAAGACTAGATATTTTCAGTCTTGATGAATCTGGTCATTAATAACAAGATCCTTACATCGGTGTTGGGAATTAATCTCACATCCTTGTGTAAAACGAGATATCCCCTCTATCAATTGTGCTAACCTTCACTGGCACAATAAACTTAATTTAAATACATGTTTTATTTAAAAATAAATAAAAAAATAACAATAAAACAACAAACAAAAACATAAGAACGTCAAAAATAAAGCCGTAAAATTGCAGACACATCGGATGATCGAATATTTTTCAATTAAACAAAAAACATAAGAGCATGACACAACTTAATTGGCTAACATGACTTAGGAGGGATATTATTACAGGAATCTCCTAAACTTTGATTTAAAAGAAAACCAATAACACCAGCACACATATGGAGTAGCACTCTGTTCAAAGTAATTAAATAGGCCAACCCATTATTTACTCATCCGTTTCAACTGAATTTGAGTTGGTATTTAGCTGATTTATCTGGTCTGAAAAGACCAAAATGCTTCTCAGTTTCCGCACCGCTTTTCTGGTTTTCATCGAACATGGCAAACAGGTAAGTCTCTATAGGGCCACCGGTCCTCTTTGGAGTTCCACCGTTAGCGTGGCTGATCAGATTACTGTAATAGGTGGCTGCATTTTCCACCGTGGCTCCGTCTCCACCTTCAGATGGCCACCCACTCTCAGACACAACAATCTCCAAATTGGGTGCTCCTACTTTTTCAAGAGCAGCATACACAGAATCCAGCATGGCATCAAAGAGGTTCTGGTACCCAACTTCGTTGTTTCCTTGTTGGGTGAAAAGAGCATAGGCAAGGGTGATGCTCTGTTGATTGTTGATGTAAGCGAAGTAGGGATACACATTGGCAAGAAGTGGTGCACCATTGTTCACTAGGAAGCTAACAATTGGTTGTATATATGGGCCTGCCTCTTCGCTGAAAGCCCCATCATTGGGTGGGTATGATTTTCCCAGCAAAGTCATGTCTATTGCTGTGGAAACCTTGATCTGGCCTTGTAGATTGGCGGATGAAATTGCGTCCTGAATGTTCTGCATGGCGGGTAGGATGTATTGGGCTTCATTGTCACTTGGGTGAATTTCATTCCCAACGGCAATGTACTTGACATTGACGTCCTGGGAGTAGGGTACCACATAATTATTGACCCATTCTGTGGCAGCACCTGACTCGGTAAGAGATTGAAGGGTTTCCGTGGCCACACCGAGGATCAGCTCTATGTTTGAACCTCTGAGGGCTTGAAGGGCTCCTTCATCTACGTAATATGTGCGCATTTTATTGATTCCTTGGGCTTTGTATAGATCAATAACTTCTTGCCTCGAGGGTAGATCATCGCCGTTCACTCCATAACACACTCCTATGGGCTGTGCAACTGCATTATGGGGAATTGAATTGAAAGTAGGTGATGCTCTGAGGATAAATGTATACAAATGCAATTTGTAAAATGAGAAGAGATATTTGTACTAGAACTTTGAGATACTGTGTAACTCACACACTATCTACTATTAAATTGGATATGAATTAACATGATATTTTACACTCTATTGGTATAAATAATATCACTCTTTATAAAATATAGGAGACCGATAATTGAGATGTCCTTACCCTCGATAATTATTAGTTAATATGGGGAACAAATTGAAGTAAAATAGCACATGCTAAAATTTAAAGAAAATTTTAAGAATTTCACAATCTTTCTTTTGCGTAATATCCCTTGTAAGCTTTAGTGTGCCATTAATGGATTAGTGATTGTGACAATTATTTTGTGCTTTGGGATAATGGACGAAATTAAATCATCCTATTGGTATAGAAGACAACATGATATAATAATAATAATAATAAAACTTAGTGCACTTACATATTCTATAACATTTTATACAGAAAATAATTTTTTTCAATTTAACCAATAAATTATAATTACCTATCATGTCAATTATATATGCAAAATTTCAAAATGATTGAACACTTATGAAGACGTGAAAATAATTTTAATTTGCATATGTTTGAGGAATCTTTTTTATTTGAATAATTAATATCATAAATCTTCTCTTAGCGGTTTGCGTGTTACACATAGATTTGGAATTTTAAATAATCTACTCAATATAAGGTTTTTTTTTTTTCAAAAGTTAATGAAATGCTCAACAAAGTTATCATGCAAGAGAGGAGTAAATACATGAAAGAATCTAAAGCAATTCACATGTGTAACGAAAATACATCATAGACGGAATCACAAAACTAAAAGCTTTCTTATCTCAAAAAGAAAAACATATAAGTTCAATCGAGTAGGGTCTTCTAGCAGTACAAAGAAAAGGAACAGGAAAGATAAAAATAATAAATATAAAAAACATATCTATTAGTGAGAAAGAAAGAGAGTTTTATACACCTGTAAACTCCAGCCCAATGGACGACAGAATTCCAACAAGCAGCAATATGGCAGACATTGCGATTTTGATTTCGAAAAATATATCGATTTGACCAAGATGTAATCCAAACTGTTAACACCGATATCTTTTACACCACAGGCTAACACATATTTATATATAAAAAAAAATTTAGATGATCTGACTAATTTTTGTCATAAAATGAATATAATAATGATGCACATGGATAATATTTCGCTTAATAAGTAAGACTTATTATTACATTTAATTTAATTTAATTACACTTATGTATTCGGTAAAAAATTCTAGCTCTATTCATATGCATAAAAATTTAAATATTTTGCATGATATGGTACCTGCAATACAAGACTTCTTGCCCAATCAGTCAATGGAAGTTCAAGAATTATATTAAAGTGAAATATTTTTGGTGTTATTTTTCTATAATTTGCTCAATAATATTATAATTGAAATTAAAACTTCAATTATCTGTATTAGTATTTTACCATTAGTTTTTTTAATAATTTTTCTATAATATCATTATTGCAATTAAAACATTAACTAATTTATAAAAAAGAAATTACTAGTACTCCATTATATATCGGTATAATTTCTTTTGCTAAAATTGCTTGATAAAATTATAATCGCAAATAAAACATTTAGCATGTATGAACATATCTACATATTAAAATTGAACAGCAGGCTCTTAGTTGTCAACATGATTGTATCAGTTGAATCTTGGTCAAGTAATCTGAAGCATTCCGCCTTAAAGAATTTAGAGGAATGTTATTTTGACTTACACTTTGTGAAATACCATGCTGACATACTCACATCCACCATTAGATGGGGGATATATGAGATACAAACTAAGTGGGGTCTACATTTAATTCAATGATAGATATGAGCATATGGACACGGTGTCCTACAAAATATGAGTCAAAATAATATTATTCAAGAATTTACCACTAAATTCTCATGTGTCACATACTTTTCTTTATACACTACTAAAGAAGGATCGATAACTTTTGAAAGGTGAATTCTGTTTTGACTTGAAGTACTTGTTCCAATTGCAAAACGATGATCTAGATCAATAAATAAAACACATGTTTTTCATTTTTTATAATATTCTATAAAAATATTGTATAAAGTATATTAATTTGTGCAATATGTTGTGATATATTGGCATTTGTTTCATGAGTAATAGAAGTTTGGTGCATTGATGATTGAAAAGAAGAGCATTCTAGAAAAATTATTTTATTAAAACATCATTGACCTAAAATAGATCTATAAGCATGCAGTAAATTGGACCATTTAAGCAATGATATTCACCTTTATGACAATCCAAACCTCTTTTCCTTGTTCTAGTTCTAAATTCGTTACATGGTGAACATAAAAAATTAAAGCAAAATCATATATACAACAATAGTAAAAAAGTGTAATGATAGGTAGAGGTTTTTTTTTACTTGATCTACTTAATAAGGAATGAGGTGTAATGGCATCAATAATTCTTAAAGTTGAAGTATTTTCTCCGTTCCAATCCATAAGGCATGATAATGAATACAAAATCATTAAGAAATCAAAAAAAAAAAAAAAAGAAGATGAATGCAGTAATAAGCAGTTTCCTCCTACATGCAGAGACTATTATAGTCATTTAAAGCAAATAATGTTTACCAACAACAACTTGTCCAAAAATTTGTCTCTTAGAACCTTCGGAATTGTCTTTGAAATTTGAAGAACAAAAAGAATTAGTTCTAATTGGAGTATGAGTTCCTGCATCAATAACTTTATTCATTGACAGAGAAATTATGAATAATGAATGTTTAGTTTATATAAAAGATGTTTATCTCTGTTATAAGAAGCTAATGGAGTTTCGTTTAACATAGAGGCAGATTCTGGTATTTTTGGGAGAAAAATGGAGTTAATTCATTTGTAGGATAGAACTATATGAAAACAAAAATTCAAACTTTAATTAGGATAACCAATGTAGAACTTGTTTGTTGCTTGAAGGAGTTAGAGCATTGTTTGTTCTTCATGATAAGCTTTCTATTCAAGCTTGCCTGTTTCTTTCTCATTTGATCCAAATATTTGTTGTTTAGATCGTGAATGGCTGAAATAGAGATGATCTTGAAATGCTGAAGTGAGATAAGATTGAAAAAAAAGTACTTAACTGTTCTCTTGGAAGAAGACCGGAGTAAAGTCTCTTTGTCAAGAATATTGTTCTTTCTACTTCTATTTTTCATGATAAGGAAAAATGAAAAGAAGTTTCATTTGTGTCATACCTTTCTTGAAAGACTGTTAGTTGGATTAACAATTGTGTAGGTGGAAATCTGCATGAAAAGGGGGTTAAATCGTGCATCGCTTCTTTTTGCATTTCTAAAATACTTGAAAACAAATACTATTAAGTGTAACACTTGTAGTACAGCGAAACCAAAGTTAGTGGTTTCGAAAAATAGATTTTTGAAGCGTTGTTAATAAACATGTATCATAAAATAGATAACAGAACGGCAAGAACATTATTTCAGCGTATGATTGAAGAAAAGTAAAGTGCAAGATACAAATATTTTTATACTAGTTCGGTCAAACTGCCTACATCCAGTACTTAACAAATGTTGAGGTTCCACTAAGAACATCTTTCTCAACCTGAGAAAGGACAAATGGATAATCTTTATATTAGCCTTCACAAGTTCTCATTTGTGGCTTTTAGAAATCATCTGCTGCCACAGATTGAGTAGTTCTTCACTAGTCTCTCCAAGTTGAACCAAGTAGTTCTGTACTAGCCTCTCCAAGCTAAACCGAGTAGTCTAACACCAGCCTCTCCAAGCTGAACCGAGTAGTCTAACACCAGCCTCTCCAAGCTAAACCACGATTACCAAGAACACCTTACTATTGTGTTGCAAGTAATTTTACATTAGCTTCTCTAAGTTATCTTACAGCGATCACTACCGGATCAAGGATACAAAGGTTAAGTGTTTGGGTTGCCACTCAAACTAACCTATACTCAATTTTCCTTAACATATACATGAAAAGTTCATGGAAAAATTTGAATGACTTCCTTCTATCATTTCTTCCCTAGAAAGAACATAAATCTAAATAAGAACATAGAAGGAAGATTTTTACAAGTAAGGAATCTAATTCCACAATGATATGAATCTTACAGGGGATGAGGAGAGATTTTTCCAGAATTTTTTCTCTTTACACAGAGTTTCTCATTTCTTCAATGGAGCACAACATCTCTATATAAAGAAGGTCTTCCATGTGACCATTGCCTATTATTTATTCTTCCAGGGACACATGTTGATCATCCATTTGTATCTTAGAAAGATAGTCTAGAAGAGTAGTATGCCTGTCATTCAGCTTAGTTTGCAGATGCCATTGTGGAATAGAGGTTTCTGATGTCCTTCAGAAATTGCACTTACTTTCTGATCCATGGTTTCGGAACTCCTTCTTCTAAGACTTGGAACAGTTGACTTCAAAGGCAAGAGAGATGAATAGCCGATTTTGATACTGGGATTTGACTCTTTGAATTTCAAAATTCAAATTCAAATTTCCCTCCATTTCCAATAACGCTCAGAGCTCTATAGTAAACGTGAGCTTTCTAATGTGGTATTAGATTCTTGATAATATCTTCACTCTCTCATCTTCAATCCAAGCATTTTGATATGACTGATTTGCAATTTTACTGATTGAAGATAGTGTAATATATGGTCTTTAGAGATAGCTTGATATCTTCATGTAAGCATACTTTCTGATATTCAATGCTACTTTCTAACGTCTCAAGACTTGGTTTTTTGTAGCGTTGAAATCTCCTTCTGATCGTTAGCTATCAATTGCTTGAATAAGGATATAATTTCACTTCTATTTTAGTTCAAATCTCGTAACATGAGATAAACATATTTTCACATGCACAGTAAAATATATTCTTATTTGGGTAAGCTTTGCTTTTGCTAAACGATAGAAACCTGTTATATACTTACAAGAAACTCAACATCAGTCGTTCTTCAAAGTATTTTCTTTAGATTGACTTTGTTGTCATTCAAAACTGATTAGCGCATATTGATAGGGTTCTGGAGCTTTGTGTCACGACCCGATTTGGAAACATAATTAGCATGTAAGGAATCTCATTTCTACGTAAGCCTTCTGGGTAACATTTTTCTCTAAATGCCTAGTTTATCGTAATTTCATACTTAAAATGTAATTTTCTTCTAAATCTTTATTATTTTTTCTAATTAAAACATAATATTCATATTCATAAGAACTAAAGTATTTAACATATATAACTTTGAAAACATCTCAACCATATTCTAAAAATCTGTTTAACACTTGAAAATCGAATCATAAATTCATCTTTAGCTCGTTACATAAATTCTAGTCACAATCTTACAATTTCAAATCCATAAACATATACATAGATATTTTTAACTCTAAAATTAAATACATAATGTAAAAATAAATATATGAATCAGATCCTGCCTGCACATCTACTGGAGCACTTTAACATAATTATAATATAAGTCTTACTCTAAAGTAAAGCTCACCACTAGACAGCTGTAGGCTACTAGATCAATGACTAAATGATAATTGAACCTACAACCATGAGGAGGAAGGGAGAAGGGTGAGTCAATAGACTCAGTATGTGGATGTGATATTCGTGATACACGTGTTAGTGAATAGGTTTCGTGCAGCTTTAGGGTCCCCTAGGACTCGCCCATGTTGTCAGGTCTTGAATTTCGCTAAGTCTAGATCCTATACCTTCTTGGAGGGTTATATGATAGAGCTATATTCTTGGGATCAAAAGTCTTGGTAATTGTTTCCAATAGGAAAATAAGTTAAAGAGTGATTTTCAACGAATTTTATAAAACCTTTAAACGTTTCATTTTTAGCCCATAAGTTTAGAAAATCTTAAAAATTCCCTGATTTGAACTAAAACCCAAAATTTGGATTTTGATTAGTTAGGATTTTGATTTTTTTGATATTTTATTTGAATCCAAATGGGAGGTATTTCTTTATTTACATTTATGTTTTAAAGTTAATTGTGATACCCAGTGTATACGTGGTAGCAGATAAATTTTGTACTGCCCCAAGATCCCCTAGGACCCACTCGTGTTGCCGGAAAGGCTCCGGGAGCTTGGAGGACCCTTAGTGTAGCTGGTGTAGTGAACTCTCACTCCTATAGTGTCCCAGGACCGCTATAGCAGTCACAGTGGGGTGGCTGTGGCATTTTGGCTTTTTGGGGATCGCTATAGCGGTTATAGAAGATTGCAGCGTGTGTTTTCGGTCCTCTGGACCGCTATAGCGATTATAGAAGTATGCAGTGTGTGTTTTCGGTCCTCTGGGGACCGCTATAGCAGTCATAAGTGACACGGCCAAGGGAGCTTGAAGGGGGCAGACGGCTATAGCGGTCATAGACCGCTATGACCGCTATAGCGGTGTCAGCAATGCAGAAACACTACAAAACACATTGTTTCACATAAGTGAGACCCCCCAACCCCTTTTTAAACATCCCATTTCGGGATTTCACCCCAAAACCGAGCCCTTTCTCTCTTCAACTCTCTCCCATTCCTTTCTCACACAAATCCACTTCAATCCTTCTTCCTTCAAGAGATCAAAGGTGAGATTTATAGGTTTGGTTGTCTCCATCCTTCTCACTTTGTATCCTAGAGTTTGGGTTTGTTGTTTGTCTCCATTGTTGTTAAGTGGGGGTGCTCCCTAAATGTTATTAGAGTTATGTTTAAGTATTCTAGAGATTGTCGGAGACTAATTTTGTGTTTTGTGGCTCCAATGGTAGAAGTTGGTGCTATTCCACCTTCCCGGAGCTCTGTTGGAGTTGACATCACCACTTCCTCCCCTCTCGGTGAGTGAGTTTGGAACCTATGGCCCTTATGTTGGTCATTAGAGTTAGCTTCCTCAAATTATTATTGATTGCATGGTTTAGGAAAGATTTCAAGAGATTAGAGACTTCGTTTGACTTGTTATAGTTATCAAAATGACGATATCTAACTAGAGCTTGAAATATTTGTTTAAATGCAAACTCATAGGACCATTATTGATAAATGATTTTATTAAAAGAGCTAGAGTATAATTATGACTTGATTAACAGTTTCCATAAAATTATCTGAGTGAATTGATTATGAATTATAGAGTTTGTGCTTAGAGAAATACTATGAAAGAGATTTAGAGAAAATAATATGATTATTGAATTAGAGACTAGATGGTGGCTATAGAGAAACAGACTGTGAGTTAACGGTAGTTATTCTGTTAACCTTGGTATACCAAGTTGCTCCCAGGGCCAAAAAAAATCAGAAACAGAACCTAGTTAGGTGCCCCAGAAAATAGAGACTTTGTTATGCTATGCATCACCAGAGATTTGTTATGCCACATAAATTGGGCATAGCCAGAGATTCCTATTTCTTTATTAGTGTACTGAGGATTTATGATTTCTAAAGAAGATCGATTTTAGAGTTATTTGTTATTCCTATAGATATGGTTTTCAGAGATTATTGCATTAATCGGTTTTGATGATTTCTATATAATTATTATTTATTCTCTTTAGTTGTCTCATTAGGGGGTTATGGGTGAAGACCTGCTCACTGAGTTTTAAATGAAAGTTACCCCTCTCTATTCCTCCATTATAGGTGTTGTAGATGCTGCGGGTTCTTCTCTTCCACCTCCACTCCCGCAGTAGAAATTTATCGATTGGTGAGCTTCACTCGATGTGAAGTACTCTGTTTTGCTTTTTGCTTGAGATAGAGTGCTCCAGTTACATGACGGGCAGGGTCCCGAACCATAGAGATTGTTTAGCGTTAATTCATCATGATTATTTTGTATCTACACGATTATAGATTTCATGTGTAATTTGTACAGAGAGCAACTCATATATTTTGAACCTCAGGGATATATTTAGAGGTGGAAATGGAAATAACTGATTTTATTACTTCAAAGACCTATGTTAAAGTTGATCATGATTATGTTTCATGGAAGCAGTGGTTTATTTGAGATGAAATGATGTTTTAGAAACATGTTATGTTAAATTATGCATATAGAGAAACTCAGAGGTCACGAGGCTTACGTAGGAATGGAGATTCCCTACGTGCTGATCACGTGCCCAAATTGAGTCATGACATTAATGGAGAGTAAAATAAATGAGGACATTAACTTGCAGAAATGTAAATAAGTAAGTATTGAGATATCCCATATGCCACATGATAGAAAATTTGCAAAAGTGGGGGTTTACTGTCACCGATATAGCGGTCCAAGACCGCTATAACGTTCACAGTGGTGCATTTGGTACTGTGAGTACCATTATAGTGGTCCAAGACTGCTACAGCAATTGTAAGTGACCGCACGATGACTCTTGACCGCTATAGCGGTTCCCCAGGAGTGTGAATAGTACCCAGAAATGATGCTATTTCATTTTTGACCGTATTTTAAAACCCCATTTCGGGGTTCTCCCTATTTCAGAAACAAAAGGCAAAACCCTCCCCCTCTTTACTCCATTTTCTCTCTTTTCTTTCAATCTCACTCCAATCTAGCTTCCTCAAATTATCAAGGTATATATATGATGTTAGATTTAGTCTCTATTTTCCCCATTCACATTCTTGGTATGGCATGGTTATTTCTCTCATTGTTGTCAAGTGGAGATGCTCCCCCAAAGTTGTTGATATATGTTTAGAGTAATCTAGAGCTTCCCATAGGTTGTTGATGAGTTTTATGATTTCAATGGCAGACGCTGGTGCCATTCTTCCTCGTCGGAGTCCATGTGGTGTTGGTACTTCACAGTCTACCCCTCTAGGTGAGTGGATTTGATCTCATGGCCTTAGTTTAGTCATTATGTCATTATTTGCTGGCATTACGGGGTATTTAGAGAATTGAAAAAATAGATTTTTATGCGATATTGCTTTATGTAAAAATATGCTTTAACTAGGAATGCTCTGTTTGAATTTATGCATGAAAATTGTGATTTTAGAAAATGCATGGGAGTAGATTTATTCCACCAAAGGCTTTGTGTAAATTAATTTACGAATTGATTTGAGTATGATAAATTAGGATTCACTATAATTTGCGAAATGAGATTTAATAATTTATGTTGTTATATTTGAGAAATGTTGAACTAGAAATATAAGAATTCCCTTTATGTTACCAGTTGGTTTTATGTTAGAGATAGTTACTAAGATGAACAAAACTGTGAGTTAACGGCAGTTATTACGTTCATCTTGGTATACCAAGGCCCGCCAGGGGCAAGTCATCCTTAAGTTAGATCAGTTCGCTAGAGATACAGTTCACTAGGGACCGTTGAGATCACATTAGCTATGGGCTTTGTCCGCCAGGGATTAAGCACTTTCCCTACAGTTGATGAGTACTTTGTTCTCTTGTGTAATTCATAAGATTTTAAAAATGAGAATTATTATGTAGAGTAAATAGAAATGTTTATAAATGTTGCATTTACCAATGTTTACTCATATTGTTTTGTTGTCCTATGCACGATTATGATTGAGGATCCGTTCACTGAGTTTTGAATGCAAAACTCACCCCTCTTTTCTTCTTTTTCCTCACAGATACAGGTGTAGCTCAGGATCCTTCCCTTTCTCTTCCTCAGTAGTAGTATTCTTCAGTTTGGGTGAGTTTCACTTCAGCGTGAAGCCTTAGTATTTTGTTCATGGTAGATGTGCTCCAGTGATGTGATGGGCAGGGTCCCGAACCGCATCTATTTTGCGTTTTGTTTATACCATGATTTTTTTGTATTTAATAGAATATCACTCACAGTTATTTTGTATTTGAGCAATTCAGTTGACATGATTTTATAGCTACAGTTACATAATTTATTTATGAGAAAGGTGTTCTATTCACGATTAGCAAGTATCAGTAGTTAATTTGATTTATGATTAAACCACGTTTTATGATTAAAATGAGCATATAGTATGGTATAGAGATCACAAGGCTTATATGGGGATCGGATTCCTCATGTGCCGGTCACGATCCAAATCAAGTCGTGACAGTGGATTCTCACCTATCAACCATATGGGACAACCAAGGATATACATGATATAATATACGTGCAGTAAGCATAAATCATTTAATATTTACATATATAGCTAGCTAGGAAAACACTTTTCATTGTATAGGTTCATAAGCAAGCATTTCTAAATTCAAAATTTATCAAAATCATTTTAACTGATGGTGTGGTAGAACCTTGAGAAACAGTATTCTGAATATGATAAATACATACATAGTAATAACAGTTATCATTGAATTTCTCCAAAGGTCCCTTACGAACAAGCCATGGGTACCTAACTAGGTCTTGTTCTCTGTACTCTAGGGGTGAGATTATCCTTTGGTGAACAACTTGGTACCAAGGTTAATGATCTCTCACATCCATTAACTCACTTTCTGTTCTCTATATTGTCACGACTTGATTTAGGCATGTAAGAAATCTGATTTCCACGTAAGTCTCATGATCTATTGCTCTATATGCATAGTAATTTATAAAATTTCTCAAATCATATAGTTCTATTTTTCTACATACCAATCACCTATTATCAAGTCATATAAACACGATGATAAGCTCATAATCCATCTCTAAAGTCTGAATTCTTAATATTAACAAAACACATAAAGTCTATTTATACAAAACATTCAAGAGTACAAAACCTTACAAGTTCAAACCAAAATAACATCTTAATATGCATGAACTAAAAACATAATGCCCTATAGTCTGGGAACCTGCCTGCTACATACTGGAGCACTGTAGAACAAAATAATAAACTCTTCACCCAAGTGAAGCTCACCACTGAGACCCTAATACTGCTGAGAAGGTGGCGGCTAGGAAGATCTCGTAGCTGCTTCTATATCTATAAATGGGAGAAAAGGAAGAGAGGGGTGAGTTTTATTCAAAACTCAGTGACTAAATCCACACCTGTATCCCCCGTCATGGGATATCAAAGAAAATGCATAAAATCATAATAACACTAGTACAGTTCTAAAACATTTCATATATACATATATACAAACAAAATAATTGGTTTCCATAAATTTTATACAACACTACTTTAATAGAGAAACAAAAATCTCTGATTATGTTTGTTATTCATAGTCTAATATTTTTCTTTGCTTTGTGATTCCTAAGAACCGGTTTCTTTGGTCTATGGTTCCTGAGAAACGAATTTCAAACACCTAAATAGCTTCCATTCTCTTCTCTGCTCTGTGAGATTGTCCTTTAAAACTTAGTACCAAGGTTAATGATCAATTCCAGCCGTTAATTCACTGGCTGTTTCTTTATAGCCACTGTCTAAACTAGTCTATTCTTAATTCAAATAAATTTGATAACGCTCTTAAATGCTTTAAATACCCTGAGAGCTTGAATCTGCATAACTCTAATAGTCTGAAATTAGCATATGTGTGGTTATGAAATCATGTTCAAAGGATAACTCGTTTATAGACACTATGATTTCAATCCACAGAATACGAAACCGCCAACTATCCTGAGTCGTGTGAAGATTTATACTCTAAAATTCTTTTATGCTTGAGTTTCTAAATCCTCTTTTAATAACATTCTTTTATAGGCTTGAAAACTCTAAAATCATAAGAACATTCTCTAGAGTCACAATTTTTCCATTAAACATATTCATAATCAATTCAACATAGAATTCATACTAATGATCATAGATTTCTAGCAATCACAATTATAGCTAACTTTTCATAAAAGCATTTCATCAATAATGGTCCCATAAGTTTTCTCAAAACATAGTTTATGCTATTCAGAAAACCACAATTTCATAAATAAGCAGAAGTCTCAAATAAGCAAAAGCCTCAAATTTTGTGCAATAATCTCTAAAAATCATACTTTAAATCATAGTTTCATGAAAATAACCCTAATAGACAACATAGAGGTCACAAATGTGAACCCACTCAGTTGGTGGGCTAGACAGTGAAGAATCTTCACTAACGAAGTTCCTTGGAGCAAGAACAACACCAATATCTGACATAGGAATCATAGTACTATAGACTAACTTCTAGAAATCACTAAATAACTCATATATGACTTTAACACCAAGGAAGAGCATCATATCTTGGATGACATGGAGGAATAGCAAAACTAACCTCAAGATCAAAGGAAGATTGCAAGAAAAGGATTGGAAAGATCAAAATCTCTTGCCTTTAAGCCTTGGAAGTGAAATTGGAGTCAGATTGAGTGAAATGGAGGTAGCAAAGGGTATAGAGACGCGAGTTCTTCATGTCTGGGGGTGTGGGGTGCGTTTTGGTGATCTAAACCCCAAAATAGGGGGTTTTTATAAAACTTTGAACACTGCAGTGCTCATCTGAACCTTATAGAAAAGGAACGCCTTACCACCCAATTGCTGCGGCATTCTCCAAAGAGCTTATTTTTCTTCGCTGCACCATTTCACCCCCTGTAATTGCTGTAGCGCTCATTGCAGTACCATAATACTTTCCAGAAAGGTTTTTCCCAACGTAACTCATTGAGCAATAATTCAAGTTAGGCCTACCTATAACAAAAGTCGGTCCCGAGAACTCTATGGTAGTCCCGAGTTTGCCTGGGGACATGTGTGCAACACTAAACTTTCCTAGGGATATGTATATCTCGGGTATTACATATATCTATCGTCTAAACTAGTTTGAACAAAATCTGTTTAAATCTGAAAGCTCTTAAAACTCTTAGTATTCTAGAAGTTTTGGATTCATATAAATCTAACAATTTGACTTTAGCATAATTGCGGCTGTGAAATCATGTACAAGGATCATTAGCTTGTAGGCATTGTGATTTCAAGCCTACAGAATATGTATTTAACAGTTGCTATGAAGTATACTGAATTCCATATTTCTTAGTACCATAATGTAAAACCCTAGTTTTAAATAGAAAGGTTAAAGAATTTTTTTGAACCAGGAAAGGTACCAGTTACCCTTACTATCATTTCAGGTCCTGAATTTCACTAAGTCTGGATCCTACACGTCCTTCGAGGGCTATATGATAAACCATATTCTTGGAATCAAAACTCCTAGTAATTATTCCTAAAAGGAAAATAAGTTAAAGAATGATTTTTAATAAACTTTATAAAATCTTTAAACATTTTGTTTTTAGCCCTTAAGTTTATAAATCTTAGAAATTCTCGAAGTTGAACTAAAACCCAAAGTTTAGATTTTGATTTGTTAGGATTTTAATTTTTGTGACATTTTATTTGAATTCAAATGGGGGGTATTTTCTTATTTATATTTATGTTTTAAAGTTAATGAAGCCGTTAACTTAAAATTAAAAAATGTAAACAAGTGAGTATTGAGATAACCAAGTCCAATACATACCAACACTTGAATTATTCCTCAAAGATCTAAGAAAACCCATTTTGGAAAGCACTGCAGCACTCAATGAGTACTACAACGGTCAAGGAATAGTAAGGCGATATGGTAAGAGAATTATGCTTTCTGATGAGCGTTGTAGCGGTCAAAAATTAGATAAAACCCCCCAATATGGGGTTCAAACTATTAAAACACCCAAAACCTCTCTCAAACACAAAACACCGCCTTTTAACCCTGTTTTACTCCTAAAACTCCATTTTCTTCCAATCCTTTCAAGTTTAACTTGGAATCTTTCATCCTCCAAGTTTAAGGTAAGTTTAGTCTATGGTTTTTGCTTCCTTTTCTCCTTATCTCTTATGTTCTTGAGGTGTTCTCCATGGTTACCATGTCATGATGTGCACTAGGGATAAGGTGAAGTTGGAGTGTTTAGAGATTGATTTAAGATTCTATTGATTCCATGACAGATACCAGTGTTATTCATACTTCTTCAAGTTCTATTGGTGTCTTTCTTGTATGTTCCATTCCTTCAGGTAAGTGGGTTTGCATATATAATCTTTATGTTGTGCATTAGAATTAATTTCATAAAAGTATGATCTGTTGCTTGATTTTAGAGAAATATTGTACAAGGATTTGAAATTTCTATTGGATTGTATGTTTTGAGCTGCTGATTTTAGAGCATGAAATATGTTTTTGATAAAACTCATAGGACCATATTTGTTGAAATGATGTTAAGTGTATTTGATGATAATTATGATTATCGAAAATTTTTATAAATGTTAAACTGAATTCTAGAAATGATTTATGTATATGAAATACTTTTATACCTGGATATGTAGTTTAGAGAAGAGAATAGAATAATGATTGCAAAGTTTACTATTTTGGAGACATTAAGTTTTCCAGTTGAAGAAAACATTGATAGTTTGAGATATGTTTTAGATATTTAGTCAAAACCATTTTAGAGCATGAGTCTACTGAAGGTTCAAAACAATTGACGGCTACATATTCTGTAGACTTTAAAAATCACAATGTCTGCAAAGGGTGATCCCTTGGATATGATTTCATAGGCACAATTATGATAAGGTCATATTGTTAGTATCAGATAGATTTAGAGCTCACAGAGAATCAAAAGGTCTTAAAAGTTTGTAGTTTTAGATGAATTTATTTAATTAATTTAAATGGTAGATATAAAGAAACAAATAGTGAGTTAATGACTATCTAATTGTTAACCTTGGTACCAAATTGCCCTAAGGACAATTTCACAGAGCAGAGACATGGGACCTAGTTAATTAGGTGCTCGATTTGGGTTCTTGAAAAACCCACAGAGTAAGGAGTTTAATTATTATGATTATTTATTGTACATTAGCATGGTTTACTGTTTCCCTAGGAGTTACTTGTCACGACCCGACCTGGGCCCATGACTGGCACGTGGGGAATCCTCATTCCCACGTAAGCCTTGTGACCTCGGAGTCTCTCTATATGCATAAAATAATATACTTGTCATTCTGAATCATAACTTTCTCTAAAACTCTGTATAAATTGTATATCTGGAATTATAAAACTGAATTACTTGATATATGAAGCTTTGAAAACCTCTTAATCATACTCTGAAAATCCATTCAACATGTGAACTGAATCATAAGTAAATCTCTAGTTTATTACATAAACTCTTATTAAATTCTACAATTTCAAATCCTCACATATGGATTGAAAGCAGATACATAACTTTCCAAATACTGAAACCAAATACATAATCTGAAAATAATGCATGGTTCGGATCCTGCCTGCACATCCACTGGAGCACTCTACTCTAACAAGACTCTAACTAGGTCTTACTTCAAAGTAAGACTCACCACTGAGAACGGCAACGCCTGCCAAACCGTAAGCTGAGCAACGTCTGCACTTGCAACTATGAGGAGGAAGGGAGAGGGGTGAATCAACGGACTCAGTGAGTGAGCTCTCACCCATCACCCACATGGGACAACAACAACCATATATAGATATGCATGCATTGGAAAAACGTTTCCAATATTTACATAACATAGCTACTCTTGGGAAAACACTTTCCATGCCATGAATTCATAAACAAGCATCTCTAAAACCATAATCTGTTACAAACCATTTGATATTCTTGTATATAATCTAATAGAAAATATATCTCTATATTCATAAATTCATAGAAAAACATCTCTAGATTCTTACCTCAACAAGAAAATCATCATTTCTCATATATATAATATCTCTTAAATCAAACATTCTCTTAAAACATCAATATTCTCTGGAAATCATTAATACTCTCTGAAAACATAAACAATAGTACTCTAGTAGAGAAACATGAATCTCTACTCTATGGTTCTTCAAGAACTGAAAATGTTATGCTCAATGATCTATTGGGATCTAATACGGACACCTAAATAGGTTCCATTCTTTGCTCTATGAGATTGTCCTCTCGGGACAACTTGGCACCAAGGTTAATGATCGGGTTCAACCATTAACTTACTCTCTATTTCTCTATAGCTACCGTCTAGTCTCTAATTCAATAACTCTGAATCTTTATTATATACTCTAATATGGGAATCAAACTCTTTTATACATAATTACTTTATTTCTTGAAGTCATCAAGATAATTCATAGAATCTCTAGACACAATCTTACTCATACTCTAGCTCTTTATAAAACTATTTAAATATGAAAAATTTTAAAACTCTAAAAGCTCTGGACTCGTACAACTCTAGCAACCTGACGTTAGCATAACTGTGACTATGAAATCATGTCCAAGGGATCACCCATTTGCAGGTGTTTCAATTTCAAACTCACAGAATATGTATCTGGTAATCGCTATGAATCATACTGAATTCCATATTTTTGGAATATCACAAGACTGAATTTCTAAAATCTCATTTCTCAAGATAACATCTTATATAAATTAATAACTCTAATATCATAGATTAAAACAGAAAGCTTCAAATCATGAAATCTCTAACATTATAATAAAACGTCTCTGCTTTATATTCTTTGCCAAAACATCTTAACTAATACTCTAAAATTATATTTCGAAATCTCTAGTCTTGAGGTATAAATATGTCATAACTCATGAAACATTTTGGATATGCTACAAAAAATTATTAAATCGTATAATCTCACACTAAATCTCTTCATGAATATATATAAAACATTTTCATAGCACTCTATACATCAATCATGGTCCCATGGTTTTCTAAATACATAATTCATGCTCTTTGAAAATCATACTCCTTATCTAGATTGTCATACTTGCAAAATAATATATATATATATATATATATATATATTTTATATCGTCATAATTTCATCTCTAATGTCATATTTGACAATCATCATGCATAAAACATATTCATAATGATAAAACTAAGGCTATGAGATCAAACCCACTCACCGTTTAGAGCCGGGAGTATATGGGCACCACCAACTTTACCTCCGAGGCATGGAATGGCACCAACAACTGCCATAGAGCAACAATGACTCAAGATTAGTCTCCACTAATCTCTAAACAACTCTAATCTAGCTCTAACAACATTGGGGGAGCATCCCTACATGACAGCAATAGAGAAAAACAACAACCCAAACCAAGAACATAAAAGAATGGGAAGAACGGAGATAAAATCTATCAACATAAACATACCTTGATGATTTGGGGGAGCTAGACTTGAATGAGATTGAGAAAAGAGGTGAGAGGAGGGTTTGGGAGTGAAGAGAATTTGGATTTTGGGGAAGAAATCTAAAGGGGAGGGTTTATAAAGGGGTTAGGGGTCTCACTTACGCGAAACGATGTGTTTTGCACTATTCATGCACTGTTCACACTGCTATAGCGGTGAATAACCGCTATAGCGGTCTACCTCCCACTTACGACCGCTATAGCGGTAACAAAACACGTTGCTGCCACCAACTGTGACCGCTATAGTGGTCCTGGACCGCTATAGCGGTGACAGTCCACCACAAAACCCAGTTCAAGGGTTATTTATGCATCTTGGGCCTTCCCGACCACATGAGTAGGTGCCCGGGGACCCTAGGCCAGTACGAAACTTATCCGCCGCCACGCATACCTCAGGTATCACATTCTTCCCCCTTAAAAGATTTGGTCCCCAAATCTTGAACTTGTGTAACTAGAAGATCAACAGAACAAAGCACATAACCCGCTCAAGGTTTCAAGGATGAGCCTGAATGCCCGAAATACTCTGACATAATACTCTAGCTGTACAAACTGATACTCTGGGAGACAACGCCATCTTGAAGGCCGTTGTTCTGTTACTCTAGCTAAAGATGCCAGTTGTCCCATCTGGGCGGCTCCGCCACCGGGGGCAGCCCTCTCCCATCAAGGTGACAATGGCTCTGATCCTGGCACTTATACCTGGTGGCTTCGCCTCTAAGGGCAGCCCTTTCCACGGTACGAGTCCTGAATGAACAACTATGCTCCGCTGCCTCATGCGCACGTGAGCTCACAAGGATGGAGTTAAACGTCACTCGCGTCCTTGCTCTGGTTCTCTTTCTCTTGTGTCTGACATCAACTGATATTATAGGGACTCCCAGTCCTCGATTTCTGAACCTTCTCACCCCCTACGTGCATCCCATGCGTGGAAATCAAACTGCTCTATATGCTCACATAGAAAGATGCAAAACAACATGACGTTCATACATGTTATTCTCTATCAGCGTTTTTCAACCTTCCAAGTCATGCTCATTAGCTACATGCCTATACTTCCAGCATCAATATATGCAACACATCAATCTCACTCATCATACAGACCAATCAAACAATTACTGCTTGCTCTAAGAACTCTAAACCATCATACCATGATAATATGCCTTATTTGTTCCTATGAACTAGTCTTCCTACCACTTGCCCTTTAGTCCTTAACCCAAACTTCTTCAAACATGAAAGCATTCAATCAAACATTCAATCATATCTACACATCATATAAGTTTGTGCAATGAAGACAAACAACATGCTTCTTGCCTATTAACATTTCATTATTAGATTACCAAGCCATAGCTTAAACTTGACTGATTTTGTAACATCCTAATTTTTAACCCAATACTCTAGAACATATTTAGGTTAATCATTAGGCGGTTACATCATAGTCTCCTCTTTAATTTAAAATACTTAGTGGAAATACTGGTAAAATTTTTTTTGAATTATAAAAGTAAAGTGAGAGCCGCACGACACGATGAACAATAAAGCATGAAAAGATATAAAGCAAGCAGCTCATAACATCATAACATAAAGCAGGTAAAGGCACATCACAATAAAACTGAACTGCATATTTATACAATATGATATACCCAGGCATGAAGAGTGGGACTTAGTTTAGTACAATAGGTAACGAATACATCAAGAGAAAATACAAGGAAAGCCTGACAGAAAACATAAAAGCAAACTCCCCTACCCAAGTGCAACTAAAGGGATAACCTCTAAACAAAAGGAGGTTCATCCTCATCTAAGTGGTGTGTGCTCTACCTGGGTACTCCATTGGTCACACGTCACCTCCTACTAACGTCCATCTCGCGAGCGAGGCACATATCTAGGAAACTGGGCGAGCTCCTCCGGCGTGTAAAGGTGAAACGGGGATCGAGAGTGACCCCCGCGATGTGGTCGCATCTCCAGTCGTCGTACTAGCTGTGGCTGAGTCACAGTATCCTCACTGCCCTCTCTCATCAGTGGTGGAGTGGGGGCGGAGCTCTCGTTGTACGGATGGGTAGGCGGGTCCTCCGACGGGTCGGTCTCCGAGAAGTAAGTCCGGGGCACGTAGTCGGGATAGTCACGCATGGCTGAGGCGGCGGTGTGCATGCGGAGCACTCTCTCGTTGTGCGTGCGCGCGTGCTCAAAAACCCACTCGTCATCGCCGTAGGGTGCGGTCGGGGAGAAGCGATGGGTATGGACAGGGTGAGCGAAGGGACGTCCAATGAATATGAAGACCCGCACTGTGCACTGTCCCTCAAAATGGTACGATCCGTGCTCCGGATCATAGTGCACTTCCCACGTCGGGGTGTCCACAAAAACTACGAACGTCACCATCTGAACACGTGACGGAAAGAAAGATAAAAGGAGTAAGAATCTTGCTAAAGAATCTCAGTAGGGCCTCCTACTACCTAGGTGTCATCATCTACGTCCTCAGGAACCTTGGGTTTAGTATACAAAATAAGTGAGCATGCATTGAATCCATTTTTAAGCTTTTGAAACATAGTTAGCCAAGGTCCATTCATTTTAGCATGATTCTTAATGTCATGGATGCAACATATTAAAGAATGTATGCATGGCTCTACTTAATGCAAGAATAATAATCGTAACATTAAGAACATCATAGTAGTGGCATAAAGTGGCAATTGAATTTCATATGGGAAAACTTTGTGACATAATCATCATACTTTACTTCTTCTTAGGCCACCCTAAAAGATAATCGTTCTGGGGGTGCTCGGCCAAACCGGCGTCACCCAGAACGTGTCACATCTCTAGGTTATGAGCTCACTCCTTAACTAGTCGTCACTAGTTCTTACTTATCAATCCCGATAAATGTATCATAATCATAATCCCGACTTATCCAGTACGGGCTAGGGGGCATTTCTTGGGGGTGCTCGGCCGAATCGGTGTCACCCAAGAATTCATCTTGGTACCGATGTCACATGAGTTCTCTAGAGGTGCTCAGCCAAACCGGTGTCATCCGAGAACTCATCTTACTACCTTATAAATAAAATCTCATGGGTTTTTCAAAAACTTTCTAAGTCCCCAAATTTGTCAGAAATTCGGCAGCATAACAGCAGCATGCCGAATTTCTTCCAAATTTACTTTATGCCACATAAGTCAATCAAACATGCATCCTCCATCATAATTCCATGCGTTTCACATAATCATTCTCATATGTTCACAAGCAACATTGAAAATTCATCATACTTTTGATCCTACGGTATCTTATGCTTTGACCCTTATGGGCCTTAAACTTGAGATGTAATTATTCTATCATTTTCTATCAACCTTTTATGCACCTAAGGATTTACTTCTAACAAATCTTACTATCATTTATACTCTTTATTAAATCTGGGCAGCACCATTCTTTAAGGGCAGAGTTATAAACTTAAAATTACGGGGTTCTAGAACTTACGTTTTAGACCCTTTCTTGGTTCCGTCTTTGCCTAAGGCGCTATAAATTAAACCTAAACCAATTATGAGGCATTTCTAGGCCTAAGAACTAATTATAAACCATGTTTACCATATTATGAGGGTGCTGGACAGGTTCTAAAAATTAAATATTCTAAGAGTTCTAGAATTGCATTTTTATGATTTTCTAGTTATTAGTTTCTCTATAGGTGCCAAAAATTCAATCCTACTTCAAATGTAGCCAAATTTTTCATGATTAAACAATCCTAATTTGATTATATTCTCATTGAAATAGTTTGGGCAGTATCCAAAAATAAATGGGTTAAAACTATGCTAACTCTTGACTTTACGATTTTTTTTTAGAGAGCTAGTTTCTCTCCTATCATGTATAGAAATGTTCCTACCTCATCATACATAATTTTTACATATTCTAACACATCAAAATATCATCACACAGCAGCAAACTCATCATGGCAGAACCGAAACATCAAGTCCTAAAAAGATGCATAACTTGACATTTCTAAAGCATATAAGTTGCTAGTTTCCCTTGGAATCATTTTAGGACTTCTAAAACTCTTTTGCAAACCATTTTATTTTGTCAAAGAGGCTAAAAACACCCTTAGGTTAGTAACCAACTTGATTCCTCCTTAAAAGAGGATTAAATTCATAATCTTGTTGGTCTTAACTTCATAAAGTTCATGGGGCTTGAAGAAAATCTTAAAACTTAGATTGTTGGCCCTTGTAGCTAGATGAAACTCATTCCAAGTTCATCATCACTACATGATCGAAATTATGCATCCAAAGAATACTCCCACATTAAACTTTAACTTGAGATAAAATGGGCAAGTCTTTGAGCTCTAAGGTCTTTAAGTGATGACAAAATGTAAATATGCTATGCGCATCATTCTTATCTTTCATTATAAAGTAAAGTGAGAACTTAAAGTAAATATGCAAGGCTTGAAATAAATATGCAAGACTTGAACTATAAATATGCAAGGCTTGAAATAAATATGCAAGACTTGAAATATAAATATGCAAGACTTGAAAGTAAATATGCAATGCAAGTTCATTTCTTTATTTTAGTGCTCTAAGCCCAGCAACAATCGACTTTAAGGCCGAAATAGAAAGGCTTCGAGAATTAATTAGGTGATAATGCAAGTCTTGTTTTAATCTTTGAGTCCTTAGGTGATAACTTGAAAAATAAAGATGCAAGGCAAGAATATAATCATGAGTGCAAGCTCAAAATAAATATGCAAGTTCATTTATATCTTATTAGAGCTCATTCAAGACTTTAAAGGAACTTAAACCTCAACTCAAATTCATTATGACAAGATAAAGTGAAGACAAGAGTTCTTGGAATCTCAAGATAATGTTCCTTAAAGAAACAAAGCCATAAGTGATCTATATATCATTTTCATGAAAACTCAAGCTTTAGAGATTTCTTTGTGGTGAACATAAAGTCGCCATTTAGAACTCTCATCATCAAGCTATCATGTTGGACCATCCAACAAGTTTTGGTCGAAATCATGAAGGGGAGAAAAGGAAAGGAACTGAAACTTTTAAGAAGAAAAGGAAACATTTGAAACTCTAGAGACCATGATCTTAATGATGTATTAACACTAACACCATGGGTCCTCATCATTGAGTTCATATAACCATTTTAAGATATCATCAAAGTTAAGGATCTCAAGGTTCAAAGAGAAAGAACTAAAAACATCTTTAACTTAAGAACAAAGATCAAGCTTTAGAGATTGTTCAAGTGATGAACATCATCATGAAACCTCATCATCAAGCTCTCATTCCCTTGTCCTCAAAGGCCCATGGCTGAAAATGAAGAGGAAAAAGGAGAGGGAAAGACGTTCTAAAAAGACTTAAGAGAAACCATAAACACATAACTAGAATAAGAACTTAGATGAAGGAAATACTTGAAAGAAAATCCCTACCAAGTGATTGAAGATTGGGATGAGAGAAGAGGATGAAGAACTTGAAGAACTTGAACACTTGAACTTGAGAGAAAAAGGAAACTTTGAAGTGCTCTTTAAAAACTTACACTTAGCAAATGAACTGAAGGTGTTTCAAGTTCACTCAAGTGTGCTATTTATAGAGAAATGAAACAAATGAAAGGTGCAAGAAGGAGAGGGAGGTTTCGTCCGAGCAAGGGCAGCCCCATGAGGTCCATGAGGTGAAATGTTGTGGTTTTGAGGCATGGTAAGGTATGGTTCAAAGTATGGTGAGATATGGTTTAAGGTATGACTCAAGTATGGGTCAAGCATGGTTCTTTGAGTGAGAAACAAATCAACATGTGATGCAAATGGGAGAGAGATGGCCGAAGGTGCATCAGCCATGGGGGAGGGTTTTCTTGCATTTTAATTGTGGTTTAGAGTTGTGTTTAGGTGTATCTTTGCTTAGGACTAAGATTAGGAATTTGTAAGAAAGTGTTTAGGTGAGAAAATGGGTAATCAAGGTTGTCAAGACATGTTTAAGGAGTGGTCTTGCATCATTAGTGAGTTATAAACTCATTTTAGTGCATAAACAATTCTAAACACAATTCCTTGATTTAAGGAATTGGAGAGAGAAAATACTATTCAAGATTCCAAGATTGAAATCTTGAGTTTTAAAAAGAGATTTAAATCTAATCTAAGCAATTTTAGGTTCTAATTAATTTTAATAGTTTATTTTGACCCTAGATTAATTATGGAAATTAATTAACCTTCGATTAGTGTCCAATATTGTTTAGATTTGCTTAATTACGTCATTAAGCTCAAAAACACTATTCTAGGGGCAAAATAATAATTTTGCATTAAAACTGCCCGGGACCATCGGGACTTAAACAGACGCTTCTAAACATGTAAAAACACTGTTTTAAATCTCCGGAAAAAGTTTCAGGCTCAAACGGCACCCTTACCTGCGTAAAACGCTATAGGGGTATTTTGGTCATTTTGACCTGAAATTGCAAAAAATGAGACTTTCACTTCTGAAACCATTCAAGGGCCATCCAATCCCCTTCAAACATTGAGTTGGCCCTTCGAGGACTGCCGGCCCTGCCATCCTCGAATTCTGGGCCGAAAATGACCTCAGGGGCATTTTGGTCATTTTCCGAGGTCATTTTCCTCTTAGACAGAAAATCGGGGCGTTACAATATGAGTTCCTCAAGTTACTGGATTTTGTTCATCTAGCTTACATGCATAGGTTAGGGGAAGCGAACATGCATTTTGTTCATATGAGTTCCTCAAGTTACTCTAATCATGGTTGTGCAATACAAACTCGGGTAAAACTATTATTCAAACACATGGAATTTCATTTCATGTTACTCATCCTTTTGAAAACATCTCATCATAGATCAACCCAGCTATTCGCTACGAGCACAAAACAAACTATCTAAGAACTTGCATACAAATCTCTTAAATCTCATTCAAGCAAAACACATTTCCAAGTTCTCTCTTCATATAAAACAAACTAATTGTAGAAATGCAAGGTTGACAAAACTTTTGAGAAAATAAAATCCTTTTATCTGGAATTTGCAAAACTTTGGCCAAAGCCTCAGGTATTCACAAAACTCCTTTCAACGGTACTAACAAGGTTCTCAGACCACATGTTTAACAAATACAAACAGATTATTCATTCACCCAAGTTATAAAGATGATGAAATATGCTGAACTATCAAAAGGACATGGAAAACCGTGCACCAGGGCTCTAAATGCCCTACCATGCACAAGTATTCTAGTTCAATTCTCAGTCTATAGAGTTCAAAACTAACTATCCACGTACTTGTTTCAAATCAATAGAACTCACCACAGCAAACAATAAGCATGAAAAACCTACTACTTTGCAAAACATTTTCTTGACATCATATTCCTCTCACTGCTTATTCATGTATTTAAAATCTTGCATTGTTCTTACTTCATGCACATAATCGAGAGAAGACAATAGAAATGGTTAAAACACTCTAGTGCAGTCCACACACATAATCACTCACCATGGATGCTTGAACTAGTCTTAGCAACTCATTTCATGATGTTCACCTATTGGGCATGCATACCATACTTATATCATGCAACATGGCCATCCAAAACTCATCCAGCATTTTATATGACACGGCTAATTCTATCCTTAATGCATACTATATTCCTATCATGTTGAGATCGCAACTCTAAACATGAATTATGCAACAATGCATTTAGTGAAATATGGCATATGAGACATTCATTGCATCAAAGACAGCTTCAACTATTTTAACACATCAAAACAAAGCATCACCTCTACGGTATGCCTATATGCATGATTCGTGCTCTCATTAGGATTTTACCCAATAACTCTAGGTTACTCTCATGCGAACTCTCTTCCTCATGCGAACTCTCTCCCTCTTGATATCGAGTTTCTCTACTCTTTGCCTCGTAGCCCTTTGAGATAATGGGTAATCATTCCTCTTGTGTTCTCTGTGACTTTACTCATAGCTGGTGGGTGTGGCTCACAGGCACCAACCTCCACAAGGTTCTTTGCTTGTTTCACAATTAGGTGTGACCAACCGATTCACACTGAACTCTGTGTCATTCTGGCTAGCTGTTGTCTTGACCTCTTTGTGATAATAAGACACGTTAGGGAGGGCATTGAAAAGGATGGCCCTGGCCAACGGTACCCGCGAATGACCTCTGATTGAGCTAACTTTTTCTACTTTTGCTTCCTCTTAATGCACTCCAGCTTGGACGTGCTTTCTGAATATCTTTGACGTGTTTGAGATGGCCCACTCGATGTGCCATATGTAACTGGTTCAATTGACATGGTGCTACTATGGTAATGAAGGTCATCAGGTGGCATAGCACACCCAAAAGGAAGGATAGGGATAGAAGACTGAATCAAGAATTTCCAAGGAAATGACAAAGACTCTAACTGAACTTTGATATAACTGACTCCTCTTGAAGGCCTCAAATAACATCACGTTAATGCAAATGGCCGCGGTTCTCTTCACATAAATGTCATGCTATTTATGGACACTTGCTCCAGTACCATGCAGGGAAACCTAGCGCTCTGATACCACTCTGTCACGACCCGACCTGGGCCTGTGACCGGCACGTGGGGAATCCTCATTCCCCCGTAAGCCTCGTGACCTCGGAGTCTCTCTATATGCATAAAATAATATACTTTTCATTCTGAATCATAACTTTCTCTAAAACTCAGATAAATCAGTATCGAATTATAAAACTGAATTATTGGATATATGAAGCTTTGAAAACCTCTTAATCATACTCTAGAAATCCATTCAACATGTGAAATGAATCATAAGTAAATCTCTAGTTTATTACATAAAATCTTATTAAATTCTACAATTTCAAATCCTTACATGTGGATTGAAAGCAGATATAACTTTTCGAATATCGAAACCAAATACATAATCTGAAAATAATGCATGGTTTGGATCCTACCTGCACATCTACTGGAGCACTCTACTCTAACAAGACTCTAACTAGGCTTTACTTCAAAGTAAGACTCACCACTGAGAATGGTAACGCCTGCCAAACCATAAGTTGAGCAACGTCTGCACCTGCAACTATGAGGAGGAAGTGAGAAGGGTGAGTCAACAGACTCAGTGAGTGAGCTCTCACCCATCACCTATATGGGACAACAACAACCATATATAGATATACATGCATTGGAAAAACGTTTCCAATATTTACATAACATAGCTACTCTTAGGAAAACACTTTCCATGCCATGAATTCATAAACAAGCATCTCTAAAACCATAATCTGTTACAAACCATTTGATATTCTTGTATATAATCTAATAGAAAATATATCTCTATATTCATAAATTCATAGAAAAACATCTCTAGATTCTTACTTCAACAAGAAAATCATCATTTCTCATACATATATAATATTTCTTAAATCAAACATTCTCTTAAAACATCAATAATATCTGGAAATCATTAATACTCTTTGAAAACATAAACAACAGTATTCTACTAGAGAAACAAGAATCTTTACTCTATGGTTCTTCAAGAACCGAAAATGTTATGCTCTATGATCCATTGGGATTTGATATGGACACCTAAATAGGTTCCATTCTCTACTCTATAAGATTGTCCTCTCGGGACAACTTGGTACCAAGGTTAACGATCGGGTTAGCCATTAACTCACTGTCTGTTTCTCTATAGCTACCATCTAGTCTCTAATTTAATAAACATATTATTTTCTCTAAATCTTTGTTATATACTCTAATCTGGGAATCAAACTCTTTCATACATAATTACTTTATTTCTTGAAGTCATCAAGATAATTCATAGAATCTCTAGACACAATCATACTTATACTCTAGCTCTTTATAAAACTATTTAAATATGAAAATTTGTAAAACTCTAAAAGCTCTGGACTCGTACAACTCTAGCAACTTGACTTTAGCATAACTGTGACTGTGAAATCATGTCCAAGGGATCACCCGCTTACAGGCGTTTCAATTTCAAGCTCACAAAATATGTATTTAGCAGTCGCTACGAATCATACTGAATTCTATATTTTTGGAATATCACAATACTGAATTTCTAAAATCTCATTTCTCAAGATAACATCTTATATAAATTAATAACTCTAATATCATAGATTAAAACGGAAAGGTTCAAATCATGAAATCTCTAACATTATAATAAAACGTCTCTGCTCTATATTCTTTGCCAAAACATCTTAACTGATATTCTAAAATCATATTTCAAAATCTCTAGTCTTGAGGTATAAGTATGTCATAACTCGTGAAATATTTTGGATATGCTAAAACAACTTATTAAATCGTATAATCTCGCACTAAATCTCTTCATGAATATATGTAAAACATTTTCATAGCACTCTATACATCAATCATGGTCCCATGGTTTTCTAAATATATAATTCATGCTCTTTGAAAATCATACTCCTTGTCTAGATTGTCATACTTGCAAAATCATATATATATATATATAGTCATAATTTCATCTCTAATGTCATGTTTGACCATCATCATGCATAAAACATATTCATAATGATAAAACTAAGGCTATGAGATCAAACCCACTCATCGTTTGGAGTCGGGAGTATGTAGGCACCACCAACTTGACCTCCGAGGCATGGAATGGCACAACAACTGCCATAGAGCAACATTGGCCCAAGATTAGTTTCCGCTAATCTCTAAACAACTCTAATCTAGCTCTAACAACATTGGGGGAGCATCCCCACATGATAACAATGGAGAAAAATAACAACCCAAACCAAGAACATAAAAGAATGGGAAGAACAGAGACAAAATTTATCAACATAAACATACCTTGATGATTTGGGGGAGCTAGACTTGAATGAGATTGAGAAAAGAGGTGAGAGGAGGGTTTGGGAGGGAAGAGAATTTGGATTTTGGGAAAGAAATCCAAAAAGGAGGGTTTATAAAGGGGTTGAGGGTCTTACTTACGTGAAACGACGCGTTTTGCACTGTTTGTGCACTGTTCACACCGTTATAGCGGTGTATAATTGCTATAGCAGTCTACCCCCCACTTATGACCGCTATAGTGATCCCCAGAGGACAAAACACGCTGCTGCCACCAGCTATGACCGCTATAGCGGTCCTGGACTGCTATAGCGGTGATAGTTCACCATAAAACCTAGTTCAAGGATCATTCATGCATCTTGGGCCTTCCCGGCCACATGAGTGGGTGCCCGGGGACCCTGGGCCAGTACGGAACTTATTTGCCGCCACGTATACCTCGGTTATCACACTACTGTACTTATAATTTATAGGACTTCGGGTATTAAAGTAACTTGAGAAAAAATATTTTATAATTTTATGAAGTAATGATTTGTATATATGTATATGAGCTTATAGATGACTTTTGAGTATTATTGATATTATTATGATTTTATACATTACTTCTTTAGTGTCCTATGGAAGGGGGTTTCAGACGATGACTCACTCACTGAGTTTTTGAATAAAAACTCACCTCTCTCCTTTTTCCTTCATTATAGATAAAACAACTACTATAGGTTCCTCACAGCCTCCTTCTTCCCAATAGCAACAGAGTTTACTGTAAGCTTCACTTGAGTGAAACATTCTTATTTTGTGTAGAGTGCTTTAGTACATTGCAGGCAGGATCCCGACTATAGAGCATGTTTTGCATATCGTTCTCTAAGACGTATTTGTATTAGTTTCATGGTTGTTTTGAAACAGAGCAAACTTATATTATATATCTTGTAATATGATCTATGGACTTTGAACTTGAATTATGAGACAACAGTTGTAACTACTTATAGATTTTAAAAGGACATGTGATTTATATGTAGAAAAAGAGAAATTTTTTGTTTTTCATGGATTTTACTACCAAAGCATGCATGTAGAAGTAGTCAACAGGTGACGAGTCTTACATGAGAATAAAATTTCTCACGTATTATTGATATTATTATGATTTTATGCATTACTTCTTTGGTGTCCTATGGAAAAGGGTTTCAGGTGAGGGCTCACTCACTAAGTTTTTGAATAAAAACTCACCTCCCTCCTTTTTCCTCCATTACAGTTATAACAACTACTGCAGATTCCTCAGAGCCTCTCTCTTCCCAGCAGCAGTAGAGTTTAGCTAGTAAGCTTCACTTGAGTGAAACATTCTTATTTTGTTTAGAATGCTCTAGTACAATGCAGGCAGGATCTTGGCCATAGAGCATGTTTTGCATATCGTTCTCTAAGACGTATTTGTATTAGTTTCATGGTTGTTTTGAAACAGAGCAAACTTATATTATATATCTTGTATTATGATCTGTGGACTTTGAACTTGAATTATGAGACAACAATTGTAACTACTTATGGATTTTAAAAGGATAGGTGACTTGTATATAGAAAAAGAGAAATTTTTTGTTTTTCATAGATTTTGCAACTAGAGTATACATGTAGAAGTAGTCAATAGGTCAGAAGGTTTACACTAGTCACATTTCCACATCGGGTCATAACACATAAAGTTGAAGTTTTAAATTCACATATCAAATTAACATATATTTTCACAATCTTGATATATAACTCTAATAGCATGCTTCAAAACAAATATGGTTCAAAATTTTAAAACTCTAAAATTATAATAACATGTTTATTCTTGATGCTAAGTCACACACTTGTTGGAGGTGGTGGTAGGGTGGTGGAACTGGAATGAAGAGGATGAGGGCGAAGTTGTTTTTTTAGAGCAAAACGACATTGTTTTGCTTAAGTCACTGGCATCGTTAATCTTTTTTTTTTTGTCTAGGAATCACTTGTTGTTCAAAAATTGACATTGTAAGGGACTAAGTTGACACTTTCCAATTATTAGGGACTAACTTGGCCAATGCTGAAATTGTTAGTGATCAACTTGGGGGTTTTCTCTAATTTTAATATGTACTAGTGAATTGACGGGCACTTGCATGCCTATCAATCCATTATTTTTATAACTTATTTCATTTGTTTTTCTAATTACTTTCAACTCTCTATACATCAAGGATAATTTAGAAAATAGAAATTTTGATCGCCAAATGGACTATTCCCTTTATATATAGTATAGATAATGTTTAAATTCTTATGTGTTGATTGAAGGTTGGATTGACTCAATTTTATCCGATCAATAGTTTGTTTATTATTGGATTGGTTTTATATTCTAAAAATTGACTCAATTTAAAAATTAAATTGGGTTTGGATTTAATCCATAGTAACCTAACTCGTTGCATGTATAGGCGTATGACATCAGAATATGACTCTTTTCATAATGGGGGCCAAGGGGCGACGGGTAATTTTGGGAACATGAGAATTAGTAAGGGTGAAAATTGATTTTCCAATTTAATGTAGTATTTGAGACAATGCCAACGAGATTCTTGATACCTCTCATGGTTGTCGCCGTTGTTTCAGAAAAAGAAAAAAGAAAAAAAACTCGTATCATCGGAAATGTCGGTGAGTTTCAAGCTTTCAATCCCCTTTTGCTCAGATCTGCTTCGTTCATGGCATTCCATTCTATGTGTCAATGTCGTTTGACATTGCTCCATGAAGTTTTTTTTCTCTTTTTTTCGGTTTCAGATCCCATATGGGTTTCTTATCTTCTTCTATCTTTGTGGTGCATTGTGTTGTTTGTGCTTGGAAGCTGAGAAATTCCACTTTGGAATATAGGAAAGTGAACGAATGAAAACAAAATAAATCAGAAAAAGCCTTATATGTTTGGATTGATAGAGTTGAATGGAACGAAGTGGTATTTTAAGTTGTTCTATTGGTTGGATTTACAAAATTTAAATGGAATGGCTTGAAAATAGGTAGACTCCATTCCATTCCACCCATTTTTCTCAAATTTCTTCCCCAAATGAGATGGAATGAGATAAAATGGAAAATACCTGAACATCGAAGTGGAGTAATTATTTCGCTCCATTCCTCCACCTAACCCACCAATCCAGAGATATCCTTGGTATCTTTGTTGTATCGGAAGTCAGAATTAGGGACTATATGCTGTCTTTGACATATTTTCTTTGCAAAAAAATAAAAAATAAAAAATAAAAAATAGAAAAATTATGATGATGATATATAAGTGGGTGTTATGCATAAATGCTCTGCTGTAAGTACTAGTTTGGATCTTCAATTTTCAGTTTTTCACCAATGACCTTTTGGATCTAATGAAATCTGCAAAGATAGAATAGTGAGTGTTGCTATGCAGATAGTACTCATCACGCTTTTATGTGTTCCTGCTCTTTCTTTTTCAGACTCTCAATTTTAATCGTTGCCTGGATGCTTAAAATACGGGCCTCTATTTTTCATTGTAACATTTTAACTCTTTTTGAGGTGTTTGACTAGCTTGTCTTACTTTGTCTCCTTTCTTCACATGTCATTGCGTCTTTGGCTTCCTGATTTACAGAATATCATCCTAGAAATACATTGATTGAAAATTTCATGCAGGCCCCAGTTGACCAAACTGATCAAAGAGTTGACGTGATTCCCCCCTCTACAGCTACACAAAACTGGAGTATTAATGTTTCGGATGTGAGTAAGAAATTTTTACATACTAACATTGGATATAATTACAGTTGTAGAATACACAGTCCAGGTTTAATGACATTTTTAGTGTGGATTTGTGATCATAACAATATATTGCGTGACTTCAACAATAGACCTGTAACGGCAATAGTCTAACCATTGGAGAACTAGCATAGATATTACACATAATGTTTTGCCAACGAATGTTTTTATGGCACTAGTTAAGGAATTAAAATTGAAACTACCAATGACGAGTAGAAGCATTTAATATCTTGAAAATCCCAAAGATATTCAATTAGGGTACACATTGACAAAACCCTCAAGATTAGTAGAGATTCTGAATGCCTACATGTATAGGGGACTCTAAATGACTTGAAGCATTTTCTGCTATGTTTTGTTTGGCAAACTGTATTTGCTGCCTTACTACATTCATCGTTTCATTTGGGTTAATCCTCCAAAATGTTTCTTATCTGTGCCCTACTGTCTTTTATATTTTGGTTGTGTCCATTCTACTAAGCAGTTTACCAGATTCAGTTGTCCATTGGTGGAGAATTTTACCAAGTTCATTCCGTTTTGACATGTTACAGATAAGAACAGTTAAGGTTAGCAACATATCACTAGCTACCTCCAAGAAGGATATCGAAGAATTTTTCTCATTTTCAGGTGATATTCAGTATATTGAGATGCAAAGGTTAGAGCACTTGTAACGTACTCATCTTTCTTCATTTCTTATGATTGTCTTTTGTGATTGTTTTATATTTTGCACTGAATGCCACCCTCGTCTTTGGTGGGCATTCTGCAGAGAAAGTGATCACACCCAGGTTGCTTATGTTACCTTTAAGGATATACCGGGAGCAGAAACAGCAGTTCTCCTGACGGTATATTTATAAGCAAAACAGTATTTTTCATGATAATGAGATGTGTTGTACCATTTATTCTATTGATACTTTTTCCATTCAATCGCTAAAGCTGATAGAAGATAAGATGAAATGAAACAGATACATCTAGTTGATCTTCTTTCTTTTTTTTAAATGATGTACTTATTCTTCAATTTTTAGTGTAGGGTTCCAAGATAGCTGATCTATATGTTACCATCACTCCCGTGGAGAACTACCAGCTGCCCCCCGAAGCTCTTCCCTCTTGTCCAGTAAGTAACTTAGTTGTTAGTTTGTGTCACTTATTGCATGTAATTGAGTTCATCAAGCACCATTGTGTTGCTACTAATACATTTTATGTAGTTTTATGCTCTAAAATGTGAACACTTTTGCTGAATATGTTTGTGATATGTTCCAACAATTATCAGTGTCAAAGTAGCATCAGATTTTAATGTGTTTTACATATCTAATTAAATTATTATTCTTGACTGACTCTTTGTGTCGTGTCAGATTTCAAAATATATTGCTTACTCATTGCTGCCTAACTTATACGGCACTAAATATCTTTATCTTGATGTGATGATAATAAGTGTTTAGATTTACTTTGTATTGCTGATAATATCAGCAACTTTGGCTACCAATGAAAGCTAACTCTGGTCTGAATATGCTGGCTGAAAATCTTAGATACACTCCATATTACGACTTGTATCCTAGGAGATCTAGCTATGCATTGATCAAACGTTTTTCTTTAAAGTTAGATTAATAACTAAATAGCTATAATGTGGGTGTCGTATCCGGTGCTCTAGTCAAATATACTGTAAACTTTGACATCGGACCAATTTGAAGGAGACTTCTAAATCTTCGGCTAGATCTAGATGCACAATCTCTGACGTGTACTCAAGTTCTTCCCTTACTGTCAAATTCTAAGTATCTGTGAAGTTTCTAATTCACAATGCTCTTTTCAATAGACAAACCAAACTGCTACTGCAGTTACAAAGGCTGAAGATGTGATGAGCACCATGCTAGCCAAGGGCTTCATTTTAGGGAAGGATGCAATCAACAAGGCAAAAGCCTTTGATGAACGTCATCACTTGACCTCAAATGCTTCTTCAACAGTTGCTTCCATTGATCGTAAGATTGGCTTAAGTGATAAACTAAGCATTGGAACAGCTATTGTCAATGAAAAGGTGAGAGAGATGGATGAAAAGTTTCAGGTTTCTGAAAAGACAAAGTCTGCTATTGCTATTGCTGAGCAAAAGGCTAGTAGTGCTGGATCCGCAATCATGAGCAATCCTTATGTATTAACTGGAGCTTCATGGGTGTCAAGTGCCTTTACTGCTCTAGCGAAGGCAGCCGGGGATGTCAGCACAATGACCAAGGAGAAGGTTGAACAAGCTGAGGTGGAAAGGAAGGAGATAATTTACAATGAAAGGAAAGGAACTGTTGATGAATTCGCGCAGATTCACTTCGAGGAGTCTTCAGATGTTGGCCCTGCAGTAGTTCCTGTTAATTCTGGTGATGACAGTAAGCTGGGAGTTGTATAACTTGCGCTTATTCGTAATCCCTTACATCATCCCAAGCACAATTCAATTGATTTAGTTAGCATATCTATTGTCAGTCTTCAGTTGCTGCAAGATCGTTGTACGATTGATGAGTCCTGTTGATTGTTATAGCAATGTAAACTGTAAAGGTCTGTCTCATAGCTGTGATTCTTAAATATGGTCTTCATTCATGAAAAATGTTAGTTGTTATTCAATGTCATGTTACTATTCCTCCTTTTTTTTTGTCATTCATTTATCCCTTTTGATCATATGTTTTTGGAGGGGTTTAATGTAAACATTATTATCAGTATGATACTTCTACAGAGCGCTGTGTCATCAGGAACATTTCATTAAGGCAGTTTTTATCACCGTTTACATTGAGAGAGAGACCAGGTGATAATGTATTACTCTGCTTTTCAGTTCTACATATGTCTGTCTTGGATACTTTGGGTTGTTTTCAGATTACAACTTCACAGGTTCTTGAGCTCTTCCTGGTGTTGCCAGCTCAGTTGATGTCTTCAAAATTGAAAGAAATTCACTTTTTCACCTCTCTTAGGCTATTTTTGATTCAAGTTTTCAGTTTCAGTTTTCCAGATTTGCGAAGGAAATATTGAAAACTGAAATTTATAATTTTCAAAATTTTCAATATTTTCTTGATAAAATCTGAAAAACTGAAAATAAAAATTGAAAACTCAAATCAAACAAGTTCGTAATTTGTTATTTTGGCGAATCTCCATAGTCCATTTTTCACTTCTCAGACAAGGATGCATTTTCACTTTTAACGTTTTTCTATTCTTTCATATTTTTGTGAATGATCCTAATACCAATATTTTGGGATAAGGTTGCTAACTTTGTAATATATATAACTGTTGAACCCATCGTCTGTCCTATAGATTTTTTATACCAAATTTCATAAAAATTAAATATTAATAAAATGGTAATTATATAGTTCTTATTCTTGCTTAATTTTGTCAAAAGCAATAATTTCTTACCCAGCACCAACTCATAAATATGCTCGTATCTTGAGATATCATACGATGGAAATAAAAGCAGCCTTTATATCTGATGATAAAAATCAAAGAGAGAAACTGAGGTTTGTTTTCTCGTGGTGCATAGGTAACCTTCAGTGTCTGCTGCAAGATAATGCACATGTAATGCTGAAGATTTGATCCCATATCTGTGAAGTATCGCAATGCCAGTCTCCTACGGCAACAACCACTACAATGTTTTTTTTTTTTTTCTTTCTGTTTTTGGTAAAAACCACTACAAATTTTCAAAAAAAAAAAGGAAATATTCTTATCATAGAATGTGGAAAATTGTTAGGATCCCATTCTCATGGGGCTGAAGAAGACACACATGAGATAACACTGTGCTTGCATGAACAAACATTAAAGAGCGTTCCATTTCTAAGTTGCACGCCAGTGCAACAGACAAGAAATGACAACCAGGCACAGTAGGAGAGAATTCAACCAAACCCCAAATAAAATAAGCTCATTGTAGTTTGGGTTTACAATAGGAATATTGGCCCATTGAGTAGAGGCCAGGCCAGGCCCATAGAGAAACATCATCAACACCAAGAAAGACAATGGGCCCTATCCAACGATGTGATTGCATCCATTTGATTTTAAAAAATTGATTTCTGATTAAAAGCAGATTTTAAAAGTGTATATAAAATTTAAGTTTCATTATATTTTTTTCAAAATCCAAACCAAACGCATTCATTTTTGAGGAAATAGTAGTCAAAATTACTTTTGAATATAAAATTACAAAAAATGATGAGTTTATATTATACTTTTGATATTATCCTTTTATTTTATTTTTATATATTTATATTTTTTTTATAAAATACATGAATAAAACCTTGGTGTTAGTATTAAATTATAAATAAAAATTTTACAACAACATGTATAAACAAATATATAAAAAATAATTTAACTATTTTTTGTGCACAGTTTAATTAAGATTTTAATTAATAGAATTGTAAAATACGCATAAGGAAAACAAATTCATTGAATGCATAAAAGAAATTAATGTTTAATATATCAAGTCAAATAAGTTTTTTGAATTGGTTAATTTGGGTAGTTTATTTGTTGACACGGTAAAGAGAAAGTAACATAGGAAGAACGCAACTCACTCAGCTAAAAGGATAAGCAGCATGAGCAGCTCAACAATAAGTTGCGTTGGTCGCAACGTGGGTTTTTTTCTCTTTATGTGAGATGATGAATGGAAATAAATTAGGAACATTATCTGATTTAATCAAGGTTTTAAAAATCGGATAAAAATCGAATCAGTCATAAGTAAGGGTTAAGAGGTACAACCAGTTTAATCCGGAGTCCAATTAGAATATAATCGATATATAATAAAATATGTCATAAAATAACTAAAAATTAAATTAGGTATAAATAAAATTCATAGAACATAATATAATTCATCTCTTAATTAAAATAGGCGTTATTTACGTGGATCAAATCCTCAAGTTACTACTTTCCACAGTAGAAAAAGAAAAAAAATAGAAAATAGGAGATTTTAGATTTTTTTTAAAAAAATCCTAAAATAATGAAATTTTATATTTTTTTACAAAAAAAAATGGTTGGATTGATTTTTTAGCCCAGTCAATTTGCCTAGTTTACCAATTTTCGAATGGTTCCCAGTAGTTCTTAAATAATTTTTTGTAAGATCATTTTCAGATCTAACCTGAATCAGATAATAAATTAATTTTTGATTTAATCGATTCAACTGATCGGTCTCATTTTGAGAACATTGAATTTAATGGTGATAAAATGGGATTATACCCATTTTAGGCGCTAGTGACCTCAACGTGGGTCTGGGTAAGTCGGATGCAGTAGTATCCAAACAAAACTTTCTAGTGCTTTTCGAGACGGGAGTTTGGGTGTGTCTAAGGCAGCCCATCCAAGCACGCACCCTCCCTGTGTGGTGCTTTTGTGAGTGAGCGAGTGAAGAAGCTTCTCTTATCGTGGCGGTGGTGTTTTTGTGTATGCAGGGTCCCAAGAAGAAATGCTTATGAAGCTTCACCTTTTCACTTCCACCAACTTACTTCCTCCTACTTCAACCTCAACCTCAACCTCAACCCCAACCCCGCTTGAAAGCTTCGTGCCCATTCCCAACAAAACCGCACCGCCTCCTCGTACCCCCAGCGGCAGAAAACATGCCACGGACCCGGACCCACCCCCACTACAAACAAAGAAACTGAACTCGGATCATAAAAGATCCCATTCCAGGCTCGTAAGGAAAAACGGTTGCGTCTCTGGTTCGCGGCAGAACAAGGTGCGTTCCACGTGTTCGACGAAACGGGCTCGTTACCGCGGGCGCATTCCTGCTATCCTGCAGGCTCTAAGCGCCATTCAGGATCTTGACGCGGCTCTAAGGCCGTGGGAGGAGAGCCTCAGCAGCAAGGAAATCAGCATTGTCTTGAAGGAACAGCTTTCTTGGGAGAGAGCCCTTCAAATCTTTGAGTGGTTCAAGAAAAAGGAGGGTGGTGGTGGTGGTGGTGGTGGTTGTTGTTGTTGTTGCGAGCTGAACGCAATTCATTACAACATAATGCTTCGCGTCCTTGGCGAGGCGCGGGAGTGGAGCCTCGTGGAGAGTCTGTGGAGTGAAATGAATGCGAGAGGGGTTGCACCCGTGAACTCCACGTACGGGACCTTGATTGATGTTTACAGCAAAGGTGGGCTTAGAGACGAAGCGCTTGCTTGGCTTGGTAGGATGCAGAGTGATGGGATGGAACCCGATGAGGCCACAATGGGGGTGGTTGTTCAGCTGCACAAGAGGAATAGAGAGTTTCGTAAAGCCCAAGAATTCTTCAGGAAATGGTCAAAACGTGAGCCTTTGAGACACAGCAATGTTTGTTTGTTGAGCTCAAGGACTTATAATAACCTGATTGACGTGTATGGCAAGGCTGGCCAACTCAGGGCAGCATTTGAAATCTTAGCTAGGATGATCAGAGTAGGTATAGCCCCAACTACAGTGACACTCAATACGATGATTCGCTTGTACGGAAGCCACGGACGCCTTGAGCGAGCTAGTTTGCTGCTCCGGAAAATGGCAGAGCTTGGATGCCCGCCGGACACGAGGACATATAACATTCTCATTTGTGTTTGTATTAAGCATAATGATATCGGCCTGGCAGCGAGATATTTTGCAGAGATGAACGAGGGGTGTCTTGAGCCGGACCTTGTGAGTTACCGGACGCTTGTGTGTGCATACTCGATAAGGAAAATGGTCCGTGAAGCCAAAGAGCTCATATGGGAGATGGATGTAAGGGGTCTTGAGATTGATGAATTCAGCCAATCTGCCGTGACCAGGATGTATGTAGAATTGGGTATGCTTAAGCAGTCATGGTTATGGTTCAGGAGGTTTCATCTACCTGGGCGTATCACTTCAGAATGTTATGCTGCCATCATTGATGCTTATGGTCAGCGAGGGTATACTTTAGAAGCGGAGAAAGTCTTTGACTGCTGCAAAGAAAGGAAGAAGCTTGGTGTCCTCGCGTTTAATGTGATGATAAAAGCTTATGGGATAGGAAGGTGCCATGATAAAGCGTGTCAATTGTTTGACTTTATGGGAAAATATGGGGTAGTTGCGGACAAGTGTAGCTACAGTTCTCTCATACATATTTTGGCCAGTGCTGACAAGCCACACACTGCAAAATTTTATCTGAAGAAAATGCAGAAGGAAGGATTAGTGAGTGATTGCATTCCATATTGTGCAGTGATATCAAGCTTTGCAAAGTTAGGCCAATTGGAAATGGCTGAAGCATTATACAAGGAGATGATTGAATATGATGTGCAGCCTGATGTCATTATTTATGGGGTATTGATCAAAGCTTTTGCTGATGCTGGAAGTGTTAAAGAAGCCATGAGTTATGTCAATGAAATGAGAACGGCAGGCTTTCCAGGGAATCCAACTATATATAACTCTCTGATAAAGTTGTATACCAAAGTAGGCTACCTGAAAGAAGCACAAGAAACATACAAGTTGCTTCAATCATCAGATCAGGGTCCTTCATTATTTTCCTCTAATTGTATGCTTGATCTTTATACTGAGCGACTCATGGTTAAACAAGCAAAAGAGATATTTGAGAGCATAAAGGAGAAAGAAGTTGCAAACGAATTCTCATATGCAATGATGTTATGCATGTATAAGAAAATTGGGAGATTGGAGGAAGCCACTCAAATTGCAAAACAAATGAGAAACCTTGGACTCGTGAGTGATTTATGGAGCTACAATAACATACTTGGCTTGTACTCAATAGATAGGAGGCCGTGGGAAGCTACAGAGACGTTTAAGGAAATGATAAAATCCGGCATTCGTCCAGATGATTTTACATTCAGAGCTCTTGGAAAATGTTTGCTGAATTGTGGAGTTTCAAAGCAAGCTATTGGCAGGCTAGAAGTAATGGTTAAGAAGGATGCTCCAGGTGGTTTGCAAGCATGGATGTTGACGCTCTCATGTGTGCCTGAAGGAAATGACTATACAAATGAATAGATGTGGTTAATCATGGATGGACTTTGCATTAGGTAGAAAAGCATGATTGGCAACTTATCTGGACTGCCTTTCCTGTGGAGCTGGTTGTTTGCTTCTTCACTTGCTACATGACTTAGTTTATAATTGGAGCATTTCAATCACAGCATCTGGAATCACATGGGTAATATCTATAATAATATTTTAATTTGTTATCTTCTGGCTTGGTAGTTTGAATAGCTGTCCATAAAACTAGGCAAAATAGTAGGATATCCTAATTATGATGGTGGGATAAGTTGATATTATTTTTCAGTTGTTTCATAGTAGCTGAGTATTGCCAATTTTCTGTGGCCTTGTTGCTTAATATATGTAACATTTTCTTAGGATTATGATGGGTGAACAATTGAGGCTACTAAAAGTCATAGTTGTGTGCAAGGGAAAAGATCAGTGATCTAGGATTTCATGAGCAGTTATCCTTATGTTGTCATCAAGATGGGGAATCAGGTAACTCGTATTTACATTTCGTTTTTGCCTTGTATGTTTCTAAATGAACAATGTGTAGCATAGTCTAACCACACAACGTTGAAATGATTCATTAGACTGCATCAGACAGCAAAGACCTGGGTTATTAATAACTGCTTGAATTCTGTTTGAAATGAAGAGCTGAATTTCACTCTGACAGAACCTTTGGGAGTTCCGTATTTGGAGATTTTATTGATATTTTTTGCCTTTGTAAATAGCATCCTTGATTGACAGTTCAAATCTATACATATAATATAATAGAACCATAAACTGGTTACTTTTGACATGTGTCATTCAACCAGAGATTTCTACCTTTCTTTTTAAAACTTACTAATAAATCTAATCCATCAAATGTCTCCTCCATTTTTACTCCCAAGCCAAACTGACCCTTAGAAATATAGTCTATAGACTGTATTTTGGGATGTGAGACACACTTCTATCACTAGGTTTGGGTAATATATTTTTAGTATTTTTTATTGTAATTATGAGTTCATAGCATTGTTCACAACCTGTTCGAATTTCTATTTCGTGAAATAAATTATTTAAGATGAAAATATGCAATGTATAACCATATTTAACCCAGTTTCATATATGTCAAGGAGCAACAATAGCTTATCTGTCAGCTACAAAACCTCTGGATGCAGGTTACCAGCTTCCAACTGCTGCCGTGGTTTCATCTGTGTGCCTTGCATAAGAGACTGTCTGCTATTTTGTTATACTTACGTAACTAGGCTGTTTGACCTGACAGCCTTTTAATGTTTTGCAGATAAAAGAAAGTAAAGCTTCTGGTGGTGCTGATTGCTAAATCTGCTTTACGGAAGGCAGAGGATGTGGTCTCCAGCATGCTAGCCAAGGGCTTTATCTTAGGGAAGGATGTTGTCAACAAAGCAAAGAGATTTGATCAGAAGCACCAGTTATTCCCAGCAGCCTCAGCAAAAGTTGCATCTTTTGACCCGGAAATTGGGCTTAGTGGGAAAATAAGTGTTGGAGCTTCAGTTGTGAGTGATGAAATTCGAGAAGTCGATCAAAAGTTTCAGGTTTCAGAGAAGATCAAATCAGCATTTGCAGGTGCTGAACAGGAAGTCAGTACTGCTGGTTCTGCCTTAATGAAGAAACACTACACTCACTGGGGCCTCCTGAGTGACTGGTGCCTTTAGTAAGGTTCGTAAGGCAGCTGGGGAAGCAGGACAGAAAACAAAAAGAGAAAGTTGAGAACCCAGAAGAGCAACAGAAGCTAAAAGTAGAAGATCAGGATGCCCAGGTCCTTTCTTAGCAAGGAAATTGGAATCCTTTGACAAACTTTTGCGCTAGTACATATGTTGATGCATAATTTTTGGAGTATATTTTCATCATGTTGTTAATTAAGCATTGGGAGAACTAATTTCATCAATTCATTTAACTGGTGATGCTATCCTAATTTCTATGTTTATTCTTCTTCTAATTATACTGTGTTATTGGTACTATGCTTGCTGCAGTTTTACGTGCTTCTCCAACTTGAAAGTTTCTTCCTGTCCCTCAGTGTTTTTCAAAGAGGAATATATGTTTTAACTAGATTTTTGTTTCTTCTGTTGTTCGAATATGTTTGGTTTTTGTGTGTGATGATAAATTATTGATATGTAATTTCTATGCCTTCCTTGAGTTCCGCCCTGTTTTTGAGGACAGAGAACAATGGGGCTGACTTATTTATTGAAATGACAGCATGAAACAGTCTGTAATTCTCTCATATAGCTTTTTTCAGAATGAAAGCAAGCAGTCATTTTAAAATTTTGGTTTTACTAAAGACAAACACAGTGTATTTTAGGTTTTCCTTTCTGTTAGTGTAACTATAGGTTTTAACTTTACAAATGCTCCCAAAGTCTATTCAATTCTCTTCCTTTATTTCTCTTTTCTTTATTTATTTATTTTCTGCTTTCGAAGATTCTCTTATTCTTCCTCTGCAATGTACACAAAGCAAACATTGTTGTTGTCTTTCTCATATTCTCACTATAGTTAGAAGGCTCGGCCTAGTGCACGAGACTCCCACCTAGTGGGTCTGGGGAGGGTAGATATACGCAATCTTACCCCTACTCTGCAAAGATGTTGTTTTAAGAATTTGAACCCGTGATTTCCAGGTCACAAGGCAGCAACCTTACTATTATGCCGAGGCTCTCCCTCCATTCTCACTATAGTCATGATGATGTTTGAAGGGAATGCACATGTGAATTAAATTGCTAGAACATGATAACAAACTTTGGATTTGGGGTGAATTTATATCATGTTTCAGCATAAATTCTCACTCACAGTTCATTAAATTTGATTTGCAGGTTGACCCCATTTTAATTTCGGGAAGCAATAGGGCAACAATCACCCAAGATCTGCTTGTAATAGTAGTGAATTTGATATTGGATTGATGGTTTGGTAGGTGAGCATTGTTTCTTAGAGATACTCTGAATTGAAAACTTAACTTCGGGTGAGCATTATTTCCCAAAACCTCTTACTTCAGGGAAAATTTCTCTTCGAATTGAGGTATATTTGTTCTTTCTATTCTATTCTTTTTACAAGGGACTCGCCATGGACAACTGGTCCCTGCCAAGTAAACTGATGAACTTATAAATTGAAGTATATTTTTCTTTACGTTTTTGTTTTTGGTTCTGGCTTAGTTGTGATTAGTTTTATGATTTTACTGTTAGTGCATGCCTGTCTGCTTGCTTAATGAATCTGAACATAACGCTAAGCTGATGTCTTATGTGCATTTCTAACTTTTTCTGAACCTTGGTCTATAAATTTGAAATTATTGTTTCCTACAATCTTTCCTGCTGGGTTTTTAATTAGGAAGCTCGGAGAAATGTTACGTTCACAATATTTCTCCACAGCATGTACGCTGCGTGTATTGTTGTGGAAAAAGACAAGAAATTGTGGGTGCACTATGGGATATGATGTACGGTGTAACACTCTTCGATCCTTTAAAATTTTATTTCACCATCTCCCTCTACATTTCTTTCTTCATTCCCTCCCTCTCTCTCTCTCTCTCTCTCTCTCTAAAACCACCCAAAGCTCCTCTCAAGGTCAGTCTCCCTCTTAGCCGCACTCTCTTTCTCATGCACTTGTGATGGATATGGAAGAGAATGTGAAGAGGTGTTTTTCTCATTTGTTAATGTTATATCATTTGTGATCCATTTCAAGTATAGACTACATGCACAATTTGAGACTGTCAACAACTAATCAAATTAGAGAGAGACAGCGAGATTGGAAGAACAAGTAATTTGGAGAAGAAGGGTTGTTTGTGTGGTTGAGTTTCACTTTGTTTCTCTTGGTGCATAACAAACAAAAGCAAATACTGCTTTATCTAGTTGATCTTAATCACTCCCAACAAAGCAATACCATTGGATCAAGTTGTCATAATAATTTTAGTGAAGTCTATTGATTTCCTTTGACCATCATCAATGTTAATGAAGTCTTCAAATGGTATTTTTCTTCTTGTATTACAACTTACAATGAAGTCTTTAAATTCAATTTTACTTCTTGTAATTTTACTTTAAATTAGATTTCACTTGGTAATGGTTCAAAAATTCAAAGCACATATCATTGTTGTTACTTTTGTTGAAATACAGTGACTTTTATATATTAAAAATTAATTAGCAATAATTAACTAGAAGGAATAAAAACAAGTAGTTAAAAAGAAATATATGAGCACAAAAAAAAGTAAACATGGCTTAAATTAAGGCTTGGTGTGATTTTTTTAATTTTTTTGGGTTCTCCAAAAGCATCTCTTAGAAAGTAATGGTAATATCATAAATATAAAAAGATACCTCATTTTTTTTTATTTTAAAAAAATCGGCTCATGTAGAAGTCCCTTTAAAATACCTACCACACCTCAAACACTACAATATAATTAAGTTTTACTAACACTTGAAAAGTGTAACTAAAAAAGTTCAACAATTTTTTATAGTTTTAGTAATACTTTTTAGATAATAACTCTTCTTAATAATAAATATTACAAAAATTTAAATATGGTACAGTACAAGTGTTGAAAGGAAAAACCGAATGCCTCCAAGCAATCCAAACTCGAGAGGATTTCATTCCGCAGAGCGGTGTCATTAAAACTACTCTAACACTCAAGTTATTAAATACTCAAGTAGTGATCATAATGTCTCTAGACATTCTAATAAGTGTGATTGTTGAAAAGGTCACAAAAAAGGTTTCTAAATATTCCAGGAGAAAATGTCGATTGCGTAACGGAAATTTGGACTAGATCGTAGGAGAGTAGGGTCACACATATGCCTCAATCAATTTCTTTATATACAAGTCATATCTATTATTCTTATTTTATTATTATCATACTTCATGAAATTAGAAACTCACTAAAAATAACACACTTAATATTTTTCTCTCACCAACATATACGAGACATAATAAATGGAGGAGGAAATTCTTAAAACTTTTGATAACTTGATAGACCGATAAAAAACACCATACGTGGCTTTGCCTTTTATAGGCTTCATAAGTTAATAAAGTATTAAAGAAAGCAAAACCCATAGCTGAAGTAATCTACATATAGCAAACCACATCATCCAAGCTAGCCTATAAATAGAGTACATAAGAATTACAACTCATGCAAGCGTAGCAGTATGAGGTGTAGCAATCATATCATATTTGTACTACCAATTGTTAAACTATTTTTCAGCCTAAAGTTGGCTTATGGTAGGCACCCACAATTTCTTCAAACGGTTTAATTAATATGTCTTGCTTGGTTTGAAATATCTCTAACACTGCCTCCCTTAAACCAAGCTTGTAGAATTGATTATTTCAAGCATTTTCTTCAACTTGTAAAACAACTCAAGTTTCAATGGCTTTGTAAAAATATCTATAACTTGATCTTCAGTAGGCCAATAATCAATCGGTATTTTCTTATCAGCAACCAATTCCCAAATCTTGTGCAATTGAATATTAATGTGCTTGGACCTCCCATGGAACACTGGATTTTTGCAAAGTGCAATTGCTGACTTGTTGTCACAGAATATCATTGTGGGAGATTTTTCCTTGTAGTTCAACATTTCAAGAATTTTTCTTAGCCATATCGCTTGTATGGCACAAGTTGCAGTTGCTATGTATTCCACTTCTGCTGTAGAAAGCGCAACAAGTTGTTTCTTTGATGAGCATGACACTGCACCTGACTCAAGATGAAAGATATGCCCTGAAGTAGTGTTTTAAAACTCGGACTGGACCAACCGGTCTGATCGGTTGACCGGTGAACCAGACAAGTAGTCGATTCGAGTAGTACAACTGATCAGTGTTGCAATAGAACTAGTGTGAACCGCTTCAACTCGCCAGTTTTTCATAAGAATCGATGACCTGGTACCGGTTACCAGTTCACATAAACAGCAATCTCGAAAAAAAAGGGCAACTTGCCATCGCCTTGCAAGGAAAGGGGTGGTGCTATGCACTACCGCTTTAGATTCACTGTGATCGCAGTCTCCACTCACCCACAACCTCAGATCCACTGCTTACTACAACTGCCATGCCTCTGTAGCATCTCAAACCATCGCCTTGTAGTGGGTGGTGGAGAGTGAAAATGAAAAGATCTTTGTGTGTGTGTGTGTGTGAGAGAGAGAGTTATATATGAGACAAAAGGTTAGGGTTTGACCAATTATAAGTGGCCATTTTTTTGTTTGAAAATTAACATTATTATGGGTCAAAGCCCAAAACGTGAAACACTTGCAATTAGCTTACAAATGGACTTAGCTGGGAAATCCAAATAGGTGAGGAAATCATGACCGAAAATGAAAATTGGGTTGGGAAATTACAGCTCTCATGTGATATGTTTATTTTAGATATGTAAATTTTATAATTTAAATAATTATTCATGTAGACAATTATACATGCTTACATAAATATATAAATATATATATAGCATTTGAATTTTTATGTTGTGCTAAAGATTTAATTATTTATATTATTTATTATATTTATTTAAATTTTTATACATTTATTTAATTATATTCGATTCAATCGGTTCAATCGGTGACCCACTAGTTGAACCAGTGACCAATGATCCGGTGTCTTAACTGAGTTGAGCATCGGGTTGAGTTTAAAAACTATGGCCTAAAGTGCTTTTGTTTATGTCTATATCACCTGCCCAATCTCTGTTTGTATAACCGAGAAGTTTCACATTATTAGTATTTTCATAAAATATTCTATCATTCAGGATACCTTTGATATATTGAAGAATCCATTTTACTGCTTGCAAATGACAGGCATGTGGCTCCTTCATAAATTGGCTGAGTAAATCAACTCCAAAGACTATGTCTGGCCTAGTTAGTGTGAAGTATCTCAAGCTTCTAATCAAGCTCTTGAAATAAGTAGGATTAATAGTTCTTTATTTATCTTCTTTCATCAGCTTCAATTTTTCTTCAATTGGAATATATAGCAACTGGCTTTAAATTTTCCATCTGAAATTTCCTCAAAAAGTCATTAGCATATTTTTTTTGAGAAATAAAAATCTCATCCTTCTTTTGAATGACTTTGATGCCAAGAAAACAAGACATCAAGTCTAAATCAGTCATTTCAAAATGTTTTTCCATAACCTCCTTGAATTTTGTGATTATCTTCAAATTATTGCCAGTGAAAATCAGATCATCAACATAAAGACATACAATAAGAATATCTCTAGGCTCAACTAATTTAATGTGCAAAACATGTTCAAAAGGACATTTCTGAAAACCATTATCAATGAAATAGGAGTCAATTTTCTTATACCGTGCTCTCGATACCTATTTCAAACCATACAGAGCTTTCTTCAATTTGTAAACTTTATCTTCTCCTCCAGGGATCACATAACCTGCAAGCTGCTTAACATATACTTCTTCCAAAGTACCATTCAGAAATACAGACTTAACATCCATTTGATATATCTTTCACTTATTTTGAGCAAAGAGTGAAATAATCATGCAAATTGTGTCTAATCTAGCAACAGGGGAAAATACTTCAAAATAATTAATAACTGGCTTTTGTTCATACTCTTTTGCAACTAATTTGGTCTTAAAACTATTAATCTCACCATTGGGCTTATACTTAGTTTGTACACCTACTTGACTCCAATTGGCTTTTTCCTTGCAGGTAAATCAGCTAGCTCCTATGTATCATTCTTTTCAACTGCATGAATCTCCTCATCCATGGCTTTTCTCCAATTCTCATCATTAGACGCTTCTTCATAACTCACAGGCTCACAATATGCAAATAGAGCAAAATTGACAATCTCTTCATCAGAAAAGTCATCATGATTACCCACAACATAATCTTTCAATCTAGCTGGTGGGTAACGATTCCTCTGAGGTCAGTTGAATGATTCCAATTGAGTTGATGTTTTTGGCTATTCCTCTTCTTCTACATAATTGTCAGGAAGTGTCACAGGCTTCTTTTGAGATTTGGCTGGCCAGTCCTATGTTCTTGTTTTTTCATCAAACATCACATCTCTACTAATTATAACCTTCTTTGTCTCTAGGTTATTCAACTTGTATGCCTTTGAGTTCATACTATAGCTAATGAAAATGCATTTTTCACCTTTGTTGTTTAGATTTTTCCTTAGCTGATCTGGTACATGGGCATAAGTAGTACACTTAAAAACTCTAAGATGACGTATTGATGGCTTTTTTCCACTCCAAGCTTCTTCTAGTGTCTTATCACAAACACTTTCGATAGGGCACTTGCTTAAAAGATAAACTGTAGTAGCAACTGCTTCTACTCAAAATTCTTTAGGAATTTGTTTAAATCTCAGCATGTATTTGACCATATTCATGATTGTCTTGTTCTTTCTTTCTGCTACTCCATTTTGCTAGGGAGTGTATCTAATTGTTAACTGATGTTGAATTCTATATTACTCAAAGAAATCTACATACGCAAGATACTTTTGTTCTCTATTGGTTATGAGAATCTTGATTCTACACCCAATTTGTTTCTCCACAAATGCCTTAAATGACTTAAAGGCATCACAAGCTTTTGATTTCTATTTTAGAAACTACACCTATGTTTTCCCACTAAAATCACCAATAAAGGTGATAAAATTTCTACTGCCACCATGAGTTGGTACATCAATAGTGCACAGATTTGAGTGCATGATCTTCAATAAATTCTTTGCTCTCTAGGATTTTCCCACAGGAAATGAATCTTTACAATTTTTTTTCCTAATTGACAAATCTCACAAACACAGTTATGAATTTCAACAATTGGTAAACCAAAAATAAGTTATTTTCTCGATAGATAATTCAATCCATAAAAGTAAAAAGGGCCAAAACGCATATGCCATCGCCAATCATCATCAAGTATCATAGAACTCAAGTAGAAAATTTTTTCATGTTGCATTTTTAGTGGAAAAAGCATTTTTGAAGTCATTTTTGCCTTTGCAATAAACCTTCCATCCTTATCAAATATCATGTAGTAACCTTGATAAATATGCATGTTATAGCCTTTCTTTGACAATTGTCCAATACTCAATAGATTGTGATAAAGTCCAGGAGCATAAAACATATCAGAAATGAAATTGTGAGAGTCATCTTTCAATTTGATTTCTATCTGACCTTTTCCCAAAATGGGAATATTTGTATTGTTGCCAAATTCGATAGATGATTTAACTGACTCATCAAGTGAAGAGAATAATTCATTTTTGCACACATATGATTGCTACAGCCAGTATCCAAATATCATATATTTTCATCTTCTGAAAAAGAATTGCTTGTCAAAAAAGACTTTGTGGATTAGAAATCTCATCAATTTCTTGGCGTCAGCTTTCAACAACATTGGCTTAATTGTTAAAATTATTCTGATTCATCAACTTGAATCTACAGTTTGCAGCTTTGTGACCAAATTTCTCGCAGTAGAAGTAGTTGAAATTTGTTTTCTCCTAGTAGCAGTTATTTCTTCCTCTTTCTCGGTTAGCAAGTCCAAAATTGTTTCCACCTCTTCATGGGACTCCAATATTGTAGTCACCACATGATCAAACGTCATCGGCATAGTGCGTAGAATTTTCTTTACCACCGTACTATATGAAATATTCTCTCTATAGACTCTCATCTTATTAACAAAGTCATTAATACAAGAAAAATATTGCTCAATAGTTTCTAGGCTAGACATCTCACACCTCTCGTAATCTTTGTGCAAGGATTACAATTTTAATTTTTGTACCTTCTCTATGCCTTTTTAAGATAGCTTCAAAATATCCTAAGCTTCTTTGGCGATTTTGACATTATCAATTTTACCAAACACTGAATAATCTACTCCTTAATGAATTTGTGATAGCGCCAATTGGCCTCTTCTTTGGGTTGTTGCATCAGCTCCTTCTTGCAAGCCTGGATCAACAATGCTCCAATTATTGTGAGCCCTTAAGTGAGTTGCCATCAAGGTCTTCCAATAACTATAATCCAATTTTCTATCTAATTTGGGACCTGACCAAACAATATTGCAATTGTTCGCCATAATGACACTAACTATTTGAGAAAACTCTTGTTCCTTACACACACTCTAAATAAATTGGCACTGGATTTAATCAGTTCTGATACCAATTTGATATCAGAAACTCACTAAAAATAACACACTTAATATTTTTCTCTCACCAATATATAACAAATAATAAATGGAGGAGGAAATTCTTAAAACTTTTGATAACTTGACAGACTAATAAAAAAACATGATACACGGCTTTGCCTTGTGTAGGCTTTATAAGTTAATAAAGTATTAAAGAAAACAAAACTCATAGCTAAAGTAATCTACATGTAGTAAACCACATCATCTAAGCCAGCCTATAAATAGGGTACATAAGAGTTACAAATCATGCAAGTGTAGTAGCATGAGGTGTAGCAATCATACCACATTTGTACCATAAATTGTTTAACTATTCTTCAGGCTAAAGTTGGCTTATGGTAGGCACCCACAATTTCCTCAAACGGTGCAATTAATATGTCCTGCTTGGTTTAAAATATCTCTAACACTTCATATCAACTTGATTTAAAATATTTTTAATTTATATTCCAAATTTCAAAATTTGATTCGATCTACTTAATTAACACTACTCTTAATCAGCATTACACTCATCGACCATTTTTTTTATTGCCAATGTTAAACTAACATTTTATATTATCTCTATGAATTAAACTGCATGAAAATAAGCATAATTGAATATTATATTGTGAATTAAACTGCATTAAAATAAGCATAACATTTGTGATACACTCTTGAAGAAAAGTTTTTACCTAATAAGAAGGCTGATAAGTTAGTAAAGTCTTTGTAGGTTACAAGTTCTTTAGCTATTCCCATAACCTTTATGGGTTTTGAATTGAGTTGATATTTGATAGGGGTGCTACTTGCACATGATGAAAATGAAATGCGAATTATGTGTGACACTAAATCCTGATCCTTAAATTAGTTACAATTTAATTTATCTATTTTTTTTAATGTTTTTGGTCTATCTACTCCCTAAATGGAACTTTGAAAATCACATTTGAAAGTGTAAGTAGCTTGAAATAAAGAAGCATAACTGAAGAATTAAACCTATGAGGGGGAGTTAACATGCATTATGCCAATCCTTTTCTCAAATGTTTAGTATCAATTTGAACATTTGTCACAACAAGGTATTACACATAATTTTGTGATATTAGTTTGTTATAAAAATTGCGAATCAAAGAGGTAGAAATAAATATGCGAAAGCATAAAGCAAAGATAACACAAAGAATTTATGTAGTTTGGCAAATAATCTATGTCGACAGGGTAAATCCAACAACAAAATATTTTACTATAGAAATATAATGGAGAATATAAAAATGTTTACACTTTACTCAAACTCATGTCCCCAATACACCCAAAATATCTCACAATATTCTCTCATCAGTGTATACACTCAATATACAAAAGAGAAGTAACAAAAGAATAAAAACAAACTTCTCTAACACCAAAAGAGCTAATGGACTTGGAAATATCAATTTGAAGCTCCGATGCATATTCTATTTATACAGCACTTGGTGCATAATAAACACAAGCATTTAATGTTGTATCCAATTGAACTTAATCACTTCCAACTAAGCAATACCATTGGATCAAGTTGTCATGATAATTCTAGTGAAGTCTCTTGATCTTCTTTGACCATCATCAATGATGATGAAGTTTTAAAATTGTATTTTCTTCTTGTATTACAACCTATAATGAAGCATTCAAATTGGATTTTACTTCTTTTAATTTTACTTCAAATTGGATTCCACTTGTAATGGTTTGAAAAGTCAAACCACATAGCACAATTGTAACTTTTGTTGAAATGTAGTGACTTTCATATATTAATAATTAATTAACAATAATTAACTAGAAGGAATAAAAACAAGTAATTAAAAAGAAATAAATATGAGCACAAAAAAACATATGGCTTAAATTAAGGCTTTGTGTGATTTTTTAATTTTTTATGGGCTCTCCAAAAGCACCTCTTAGAAAGTAATGATAATATCATTCAGATAAAAGGATACCTCATTTTTTTTATTTAAAAAAAAATCGGCTTGCGTAGAAGTCACTTTAAAATACTATACCAAACCTCAAACACTACAAGATAATTAAGTTTTCCTAACACTTAAAAAGTGTAACTAAAAAAAATTTCAACAACAATTTTTATAGTTTTAGTAATACTTTTTAAATAGTAACTCTTCTTAATAATAAATATTACTAGAAGTTTAATATGGTATAGTAAAAGTGTTGAAGGAAAAAACTGAGTGCCCTCCAAGCAATCCAAAATCTAGAGGATTTTATTCCTCAGAGTGGTGTCATCAAAACTACTCTCACACTCATCTTATCAAATACTCCAATAGTGATCGTAATGTCCCTAGACATTCTAATAAGTTTAATTGTTGAAAAGGTCACAAAAAAGGTTTCTAAATATTCCGGGAGAAAATATCGATTGTGTAATGGGAATTTGGACTAGATCGTAGGAAAGTAGGGTCACATATATGCCTCAATCAATTTCTTCATATACAGGTCATATCTATTATTCTTGTTCTTGTCATACTTGATATCAACTTGATTTAAAATGATTTTAATTTTATATTCCAATTTCAAAATTTGATCCGATTTACTTAATTAACATTACTCTTAATTGGCATTACCCTCATCGTCAATTTTTTTTTTATTATTGCCAATGTTAAACTAACATTTTATATGATCTTTATGAACTATACTGTATGAAAATAAGCATAATTTAATATTATTTTATGAATTTAAATAATAGTGTAATATATTTAAAACTTTTATTTAAATTTATGATATAATATTAAATTCATAATATGTATGCACCATTAATTTAAACATATCATTTGTCTAAGTCATCTATGAGGGCAAGTAGAATATAAGCATATATATCACTTATGAAAATGATTAATGGTGCGAATGTTGATGCACAAAATGTGGTACAAAATGTATTATGTAACACCGTAATGTGTTTTGACGAATGTCAAATACCCTGAAAGTGAGCCTATAGTTAGGGGTGTCAAAACGGGTTGGCCCGCCCCGTTTAGGTCTGTCTTGCCAAATGCCCGTAAAAAAGGGGTGGAGCGGGCCCAGCCGCCAAAACAAAATAAGTTGGAATAGTCAACCCAACCCATTGGCACCTGCCAAAAAATAAAAAAATTTAAAAAATATATTTTTTAATATTTTAATAAATTTTTTTCAAAAAAAATTTTAAATAATATTTTTATTTATGTATACCTAATTTTTCATGGTTCATAACAATTATATATTAACTTGCGCTAAAACATGTTATTGTTAATATTGTTATTTGTGAGTTATGACACTGTTTATTTTTAAGTTTTAACTTTGAGTGAATAGTATCAACTGTATGATATTACTGTACATATTTCTTACTTTTTTTGTTTTTGGGTCACATGTTTCTCACTTTTTTCACTAATAATTTATAAATTTTTTCTAAAAAAAAAAGACTTGGTCCGCGGGCCAAGCTTGCACCAACCCGCCAAAAGCTGCGGGTTAAGCAGGTTGGAATTTTTTAGAGAGCTCAAAACTTCAACTCAGTCCGCTAAAAATGGCAAGTTTGGCGGACCAACACAGTGAACTCAATCCGTTTTAACATCTCTACCTACAGTTTAGTGATATATTCTTACATATCTCAATAAGATACGGAGATTATTAGTTTAACTCTCATGCACATTTCCTATCCCCCTATATCTTAATTAAAAAAAAAGAACGTCATATTCTCTTCCTCCTCTTTTATCATTCAAAATCTCATGTGATTTCTCATTTAAACCTTCGTTACAATTTGAGGAAAAAGTTTTCATGTTGTATGACGCTATTATATTACTTACCTTGATTTGTTAGTGAAAATGTGAACACAAAAAAAAAAATATAGAATTAGGGACTAACTAATTTGATTCACATTTTATAATTTTAAGGACAAAGTAAAATTAATTTTTAAATTTCAAAGATAACATCAATATATTTTTATTTTATAAAAAAGAGACCAAAACGAGGCATTACTTGTGAATCATCTCTGTAAAGGTTTCTTTCAATTTGTTATCTCATCTCAGCTTGATTTACTTCTCCGCAATGGATTGGATCCTATCATTGATGGATATTGGGTAGTTTTGATGTTACAATTTATTTTCCACTTTTGTTTCTAATTTCTATTCCATCCACCATTACACAATGAATGACATCTGTATTTGTGACACATTCTTCAAGAAAATTTTTTGTACCAAATAAGAAGGCTGATAAGTTGGTAAAGTCTTTTCAGGTTACAAGTTCTTTATCTTTTCCCATAACCTTTATGGGTTTTGAATTGAGTTGATACTTGATAGGGTTGCTACTTGCACATGATGAAAATGAAATGTGAATTACATGTGTTTAACTAATGTCCTAATCCTTAGATAGGCTACAATTTAATTTATCTATTTTTTCCCCTTAATGTTTTTGGTCTGTCTACTCCCTAAATGGAACTTTGAAAATCACATTTGAAGGTGTAAGTAGCTTGAAATGAAGAAGCATAATACTTACTAAATAAAAGAAAACAAAAGTTATTAATATGAGTACATAAGTTAGAATTATAAATGATTTTTTGCTAATTATTACACGTTAATTATAAGATATATTTTAAAATTGATATTTTAACTTATTAAAAGGATGTACAAGAAAAGGACGTGTAATTAGAATTATTTAAATTAAATTTATGTATTATTTTTATTAATTAGAAAATATATTTTTATATTTTTAAATTAAATATTTTAATTTACTAAAAAGATATAAACAGCTAGGGATGATACAAAAATTGAAGATAGGTACACATGGGAATTACCCAATGAGGAAAGGAATTGACATATATTTCACCTTCATAGGGATGATTTATGGGAGCTAAATTTCCGTTTGTTAAACGGGATAGGGACATGGATAATATATCATTATTTTTTAATTATTTTTATTATATTTGCATTATATATATTTAATTTTAATTTGAATTATGTTACATTAATAGTATTTGTTATTATGAATATTTATGTTGAAATTGTAAAATATTTTTAAAGTTTTTCTCTTTTTGAAATTTATTTGTAAACCCTTGAATGCCATAAGGATTCAAAATCCCCACGGGAAACGGAAAATGGGGACCCAAAAGGGGGATGAGGACGGGGATAAGAGATAAAATTCTAAATGATGACGGAAGGCGTGGGACATGTTCCCTTTCTTATGAATACTTATTGTAATCCCTATAAATGGTTTATGATATAGTAAAATTATAAATTTATTCTTTTTCTTTATTCAACAATTTCAACCTTAGAAATGTGTAAAATTTTTATAAAATAGGCTCTTTATTGTTAGTTATAGGTTATCTATCAAGATATTTTCAACCTTATAAATATGATATTCAATATAAGATATAAAATAGAATGACACATTTATATTTTGTCCACTTATTTAATTATTTAACTATTAACTTACTTTTAAGATAAATTTATATACTTAATTTTTTATAAGATATATGTAAATAAATTATCATTTATTTTTTATAATAATCAACAAATTATTTTTTATTATCTTCCTGTGCATCGCATAGGTCAAACAACTAATAGTGTAATATAAGAGAAAATGCTAAACAAACATCTAAATCCACGTGTTCAACAATTCTTGAAATAAAGTAACCTTGATTCATGCTATAGAATACTCTAAATTATCAAATATGGAGATTACTATTGTAACTATGATAAATTAACCCAAGAAAGCATCCAGAATTTATACCATTCGTGTACCAATTATGGCCTTTTAGGGATTTATCTATGTGAAATTATCTATCTAGGAATTTGAAGAAAAGTTTTACACGTGTCGCATTGACAATGTTTTAGGGCCCGCATCTTTCAAGGAGCTTTTCAAAAGATTTTTTGAAAAAAAATCAAACTTCAATTATTACATATTATTAGCAAATCATTGATAATTATTTGTATTTAATAATAGGGTTGCATTATATTAATTAAATACCTTTAAATCTTTTTCCTATTATTGATGAAAAATATGTTAAGCAACTAAATATTAGGCTCATGAAAAGAGATTGGCAAAAACAAGCCCTATTGGGCCTTACCTAGCCCAAATGAAAGGAAAAGAAATGTCTGACCCATGTTTGCTCGTGACCCAAACAAAGAGACGTAACAAGGCATAACAAACCACATTCCTAAACCTAGTGCTGCATAACATAACAAGGAGAAGGAGAAGGATGTAGCAGCGGCATAAATGGAAAGATCATTGGCGGCGCTCCGACGGGACAGAAGGTGGCGTTGCAGCTACCTTTGTATGCTCACAACGGCAGAGGCATTTGTCGTGGATGCTATACAGTGGCGTTAATGAGGAAGGCTGAACACCGTCATACCACCATCGCCCCTCAAACCGCTCCATTTTCACCCCCACTTCATCTTGGATCCACCCCTTCATGGCCCCCTTTTCCTAGATCGCAACCTAGCCACCGTCGGTCTACCTTCAAGGCCGGGAACCACCCATCGAGCACCACCCTCCATCGAACCTCAGCTCTTCGCGAGCCTAGCCGCGTGAACTCTTCCCCCTCCTTGGACCCAGCTACGCAAGATCCTTCCTGTAATGCCCTGATTTTTTCCGCTGTGCAAAATGACTAAAATACCCCTGAGGTTATTTTTCACGAGAATCGAGGGCAGCCTATCTAGACCATCCTCAATGGAGTAATTTGATATTAGGATGAGGTTACATGAAGTTTAGATAGTGATCCGTGCGAAAATCACAATCCCTAATTTTTCCTATGTATAAATGACCAAAATGCCCCTAGGGTTATTTTCACTCAGGAATTGAAGATGGCTAGTCCAGGCTATTCTCAAGGGGTTAGTTTAATGTTTGAAGGGAATTATATGTGTTGTGCATGATAATGGAGGTGAAAATCTTAGTTTTTGGTTTTTCCTGCGCATAAAATTACGAAAATACCCATGCAATAATTTAACATAGGATTAATTGCGGACTGGACCCGGACATTACCCGGGAGTTTAAAATGTCATTTTTAAGGGATGTTTAATGTCTGTTTAAGCCCGGGTGGTCCCAAGGAGTTTTATACAAAATTACCATTTTGCTCCTAATTAAGGGCATAATGAGCTTAATTGTGTGATTAATAAAACCTAAGTAATCTTAGGCTCTAATTAAAGATTAATTAATTCTAGTGATTAATCTTGAGTCAAAATAATTATTTAAGGTTAATTGAGGCTTAAGATTGCTTAGAGAAAGCGTGGTCTTAAGACATTAAAAAGTCAAAAAGGTAAATAGGAATTTCTCTCTCTTTTTCCTTAAAATTAGGATTTGTGTTAGTTTTTGAATTTCAAACTAATTGAGTTTAATTCAAACTAAGAGTGTAAGACTACTCTCTAATCATGTCTTGAAACCTCTAAACACATGATTACTAATCTATACACTTAATTATCAAATTTCTAACCCATTACCTAGTCAAATCCATCTCTAATTCACATCCTAACCCACATGAAAGTGTAATTTTCCCCCCAAAACACATCAGCCTCCCTCCTCTAATTCTCTCTCATATTTTAGTTATTTAAACACTCTAACACTCACAAACTCTCATTCTTTACTATCACTTTTTTTTTGTCACAACTTGGGCACCAAGTTGTGTCAAAAATCCTCTCATTCTCTCCATCTTGAGCTCGCTTCTTCCTCTTCTCCTCCACCATCAAGAACCTCCATTTTTGCTCTTCAACTAAGCTTCAAACATTAAACCAACACACCACCACAATAGATCTTTCCTAAAACACATAAGCTTTCATCTCTACACATCAAACCAATACAAAAATCCTTCTTCCCATTTCTTCTTGCCTTGGCCAAAACCATCATCACTCCAAAGACAAGATTTTTCTTGTCTTTTTCCTTGCCAAGATCAAGCATTTTCATTTGGAACCAAGAAACACATTTGGTAGGGAGTTTGTTTTAAAGTTTTCATTCTTTTCTTTTGAATCATTTCTGGTTGGAATGTTGGATTGGTTGGAAACATTCTCTTCTTCTATGTTCTCTTATTTTTGGGGTTGGAATGAATGTTGGAGTGATGGTTCTCTCCTTTTCTTTCTTTCTTTTCGGTTTCAAGTTTCTTTTTTCTTTCTTTTTTTTCGGCCTTGATGGCCTTATTGTTTAAGAATCATGGCTTGATGATGAGGATCTTTGATGTTGGTTACAAAACCATCATTTGTTTGACCTCTTTAGCTTAAGATTTCATTTTTAGTTTTAAGAGTTCCTAGCAAGTGAAAATGTTGTTTGGTTTCCTTTAATGGTTTTTCCTTTGAACTTGATGGTGAGTCTAAGGAGACAAGGTTCTTGGAACCACAATAATGAGAGACTCTAAAGCTCATGCCCATTTTGTAAGATTGATTCGTATTTTAGAGTTGTTACTCTAAATAGGAGTCTTGAGCCTAGGACCTAAAGAAATAACAAATAGAATGCATTCATATTTATATTTCAAGTCTTACATTTCATATTTATATTTGAGCCTTGCATATCATGTTTATTTTTAAGCCATCACCTGAAGCTTGAAGATAAGAAAATGAACTTGCATTTCATGTTTATATTTCTTGTCTAACATATTTATATTTCAAGCCATCACCTAAACTTTAAAGATTAAAAATGAGCTTGCATTCTCATATTTATATTCAAGCTTTGCATATCATATTTATGTTTCCATTGCCATCACCCTATAATAACAAGATTAAAATGAGGCTTGCATTTAGATGTTTAAGTTTATGCTATCACCTAAATGATCTAGAGCTCAAAACTTACCCCTTTTAACTTACATGGAAATTTTGGTTCCATGGGCATTTGTATTCATAAAAAGGTTTTGTTTTCAAAGGAATAAAGTTTTAAGGTTTGGAGTATTATTATCTTGAGGGTTTAAAGTTTGTGTTTTGCAATTTTTCCTTGAGAAATATGTTAATTCCTAAAGTGTTAAAACATGATTTACATAACCAAAATCTTTTTATTGAGCCCTTTGATTTTGCTACTGACCTAAGGACATTTACTTGTGTTTCTAAAAGGATAAATCAAATATAAGAGTGTTCCTTGACCTAGAATTAATTCTAGAAAGACTAACATGCTAAAAATGCTTATTATTGCAACTTTGCATGCTCTTAGAAAATGTAATTTTAGATTCTATTCTAAAATTTTCAGATCTGATATATGTTGTTTGGGGTTGCTTAAATGTGTAAAATTTGCTAATAATTAGTGTTATAATTATTTTTAGCACTTAAGGAAAGACTAGTAACTAGAAAGGATCAAAAATGTGATTTCTAGAACCCTCAAAAGGCAAAAAATACGGTTTCTATCCAGCATGTTATACTTTGGTAAAAACGATGTTTAACACTTAGTAAATGTATAGGAATCACTCATAATTGGTTTAGAAATTTATTCTAGCATCATAGAAAAAGTTGGTAATGAGAAAGGGTAAAAAATATAACTTCTAGGACACCGAAATTGCTCATTTTCTTTTCTGTTCAAATCTGTCCAGCTTTGTTTAATGATGTTCTTGAGGTTAATAATTCATGGAAATCATTGTAATTAATCCCTTAGATGTATAAAAGAATAATCTCAAAAGATAGGTTTACCTGATTTGTAGTTTGACCCGTTTAAAGGCTAATGAGCATGTTTATTTTATGAGATGATTGGTTCATAACATACTTGAGGATATATATGATGAATATGTTGCATACTTGGCTATCCATTACATAATTTATTATGGCATGCTATGATTACACTTGGAATATTTGAGGTGCATAGGATAAGTGAAAAATAAGCATGTGATATTATATGATATGATTGTGCTTTTGCATCTCAAAATAACATACTAAGTTTAAGGTGACATAAAACACATGGAAATGATCCTCTAGACTCCCCGAATTAAAGGTTATGAGAGGTAATTCAAGTAAGTTGCATATTCATAATAAGAAGGTAAGGAAGTGATATGTTTCTCCCCCTCTATTACCCTGTGTAAGTCTAGCTACGGCTAGTTAGGTTAAGCTCATCCTAGGCGATCAGTATGTTGGTTAGTTTTGGTGTTAATTTTAAAATCACCGGGAAAAGCGTGTAGGTTAAATTTGGTGTTAACGTAAAAGAGTGGATTGATGAGAAAGAAACTTGAGAATTCATTCCTGAGAAAGTAAATTATCATGGGTCCTTTTGCCTTCCCATGCATGTTAAAAGATGTTTGACTCATTGCATTTGCCCTATCATGTCTTCATTTATTTGCCACTACTTTAGTTCTCTAACTTATCTTTAGTTATGAGCTTACATGTTATTAATTCATGATATGAGTAGGGCTATGTTATTTGCATGTGTTACTAGTGCATTGAGGCATTGCCATGCATACATGAGATACCTGTTGTATTCATACATTAAGATTCATGCTAAAAGATACAGGCCTCGGTTAATGGTATTTGAAACTTAATAAATGAATCTTATTTATGCCCACTATTTTCATAATGAAACCCGAGGTTCCTGGGGACGATGATGACGTCAAGTGTGTGAGATGGAAACCCTACTGAGATTCTAGTATAAGTTTCTCACTCCCCCTCTTTCTTCCTATTTGCATCTTTAAACAAGGTTGATGGCGATGCCGATGGACTTCCCTGAGATGCAGACATAGGAGTTGTAATACGGTCTGGATTACAGTGGCGTAGCGAAAGTAGAGATATAGTTTTTCATTTTCACAACACTTAGAAGTTGCTTCGTCTCTGTACAAGTTCGTAATTTAGTCGTGAGGGATTTCGCTAAACCATAGTTATGATTAGCTTTTGAGTTATTTGTATGCTCAACCTCCATAGGTGGGCTTGGTATTATTGTTATAGTATGTATGTGAAATATTCCTATATTATCATCATTATTATTATTTGACTTGATATTTGAAGATAATTTTATGATGTGACGATGTTCTCAGTTTATACTAGACTCTATTGTGATCTGTATGTATGCTATGTGACGAATAATTATACGCTATAACGTATACGCGAACGGCTCATAGTTTGATTTTTCAAAAAAAAAATGGGTCGTATTTTCCATAGACTTATTTTCAAAGCGCAAAATTAAGTAAAATTCTGAAATGAAAGAGTAACAACTAACGATTAACCATTATGCGTCCTAGGCGTATTATGATGAAAGTTAGGGTGTTACACTTCCCGATCTGAAGCTTAGCCGCAGAGAGCTTCTTCCCCTTAGCCGCGTGCACCGCAAACCTCCTTCCTCCTTGCTTTGGGCGTGGCTTCATCGCTCTCAACCCCTCCGGCATTATGAAGGCACAGCTGGCTTCATTTTTCTTGGAGTCGGACGGTTGGCTTCATGGAGGATGACACGGTTGCGGGATCCAAAGGTAGAAACTTTCCAAAACCTAATCTTTAAATATGATCTTCATCTTTTGTTTTCCTTTTTAATTGAAACAAAAATTAAAAATTGATTTTGATTTGATTTCCAACGGTTGCTTCATATTTTGATTTGATTTTTTATTTTTCAATGTAGCTGAATAAATATTTCCGAATATTTGATATAATATTTTGATATTTCAATTTTGATTTGATTTTGATGCTTTAAATGCTGATGTGTTGGAATGATGTTAATAAATGGAAAGTCCATTTCGAATCAGTGTAGGTTAAAAGATACGCTAACTATTACAAAATCTACATGCTGATTCTAAATTGATACTAATTTGGGTAAATTGATACAAGATCTGCATTTATTGTATTTTTAATTTTTAATTTGATCTATAGCTGGAAACTTCATTTAGAATCAGTTTAGGTAGAAAGATATGCTACTTATAAATTATAAATTAATACAAGATCTAATCCCAATTTATGGTAATTTGGTCTAATTGATAAAATAAGGGATACTTTGATATAATGTGATCAAATCTATATTTGATTGAAACTAAATCTAAATTTAAAGTTAATATAGAAATTGATATACAAATCAAATGTACCACTCCTGTCTATTTATAAATCATATCAGTAAAGACCTTTGTGCACTCTGCTCTGCTTTTCTATTGCGTCTTCTTCTTTGCTGTTCTTCCTCTTTGTTTTGCCATGGCCCGAATTGATTCTATTGAGAAAATCTCTCCTGTGACAAAGTGTTGGAGGCTAAGGGTTTGTATTGCACAAATGTGGTACTTACCAAGTTTAATTTACCCCAACACTGTGAACAATATTGAGATGGTGTTTGTAGATGAATCTATAGGTTTTATTTACTCCTGTTGATATTTCAAATCTTTTTTTGCTGCAACTCTTTTTTTCCAGTTTCTCATGTTTTTATTTGTGTTATAAAATTATTGAAGGGTTCCACTATACATGCATCTGTGAGGAAATGTTGGTATACAAATACAAGCCAATGTTGTCAGCGGTGGAGGCTTATCAATTTGCCTATTTTGGAGTAGGCGAAAACATTGGCTTCTTTCGAACAACGAAGCACGAATTTCGATTGAATTTTCAGCTGAGAACCTTTGTGAAACCTATTGCTGGTGTTGGTATACCACTTTATGGACTAAAAGTGGTTCCATTTGGTGAAATTCTTCAGAAGGATTTTGAATCACCATATTTAGTTGGTAATTTATCTTTTTCGATTATCTGTTTTTAATGTTTTACACAGCATAAAGGCACACTTCATGTCATGTTTTGTTATTGATCATTTTTAAAATATTACAGATGCAATTGGGATTATGACTGCTGTTAGCATAGAAAAGGAGTATGATAGAGATGGAATGAAAACAAGGATGATAGTCATTCAGCTGGGGGCTAAAAGGTGATGCATAATAAATCTTTTATTCACTATTTTGTTATTGCCAATTTTATTTTATTTTTCAATGTTCAAGAATTCATCATGCTTTTTTTCTCTGTGTTTGATATTCAATGTGAAACTAGAAGTAGCCCTGTTTGGCCATTATGTTGATCAGATTTAGAATTTCATTGCAAACAGTGATGGTCAACAACCAATAGTGGTTTTGCAATTTGCAAAGATTGAAACTTTCAAAGGTTCTTTTCTCTTTTGTCACTTTATGTTTATTGTCTAATTTGCTGAATTATAATCTATTCTATTTGATTCTTATGCTCCCATATTTGGTCTTTACTCTCTTATATGTTCATGTACATGCTATAGGAAAGCTTGTGCTTCAAAATATCATGCATGGAACCCGTATATTGTTCAATCCTGAAATACCTTAGGTTGTGGCTTTCAAAAATAGGTAATTTTCTACTATGATAAATTCTATTCTTGGTCTTTAAAAGATCCCTTTAATTCCATATTTGCAATATTTTCTTCTATGGTATGTGTACTGAAATCGTATTTTCTATAGGCTTCCATCTGTTAATGATGAATCATCCCAAAGTGTTTATCTACTTTCTGAGCCCCAATCTTACTCTCTTGAGGAAGATTTCTTATTTTCCACTCCGAGATGTGTGATTAAAGATTTGAAGAAGCCCAAAGAGGTTTTACACTACGAACTAATTTATATATATGGTTATTTGTTAAATTTTTTAATTAAATACAGCTTCTGATATTGTATTTTAACTTTGTAAGGATGGAACCTTTGTTGTTTTTGGCACTGTTGTTGCCATTGCTAATGGCAATGACTGGTGGTATGTAGCTTGTAAGTGCAACAAGGCGGTTAGACCAGATTCTAACATGTACTATTGTGAGAGATGCTTTTGTCACATTGTTAATGTTATCCCAAGGTTTAAGTTGCAAATATTCTTAACATTTGTTTTTAGTATTAATTAAAATCTTTGAAGCCATTTAAAACTCCTGGGAGCATTTTTAATGAAAATTCAACTTCATTTTGCAGGTATAAGCTTAAGCTTATAGTTGAGGATGATATTGATAGTACAACATTTGTTGTTTTTGATCGTGATGGATGCTCCATCTTGGAAAAATCCTATTCATATTTGATTGAGACAAGTCTTTTTTGCTAAACACTAACAATAGGTTTTGTTTTAACTTCTTAATATCCAATTTTATTATGAGCTTTTGCCTTTTTTGTATTATGATGTTGCTGTAATTATTTTTTTGTTCTTTGAATTCAACATTAAATAGAGAGAGGTGTGGGCCATCCTTTGGATTTGAAAAGATGCTGATTGGTCGCTCTTTCCTCTTTAAAATTGAGGTGAAAGCTATTGTTAGTAGTAACCTTGAATCTACATTCATGCTGGGATAATTTCCAGGTTTGGAGATCCTGATGTTGTTGCAAAGTTGAGTATTGAGAAGAAAGGGCGATCTGTTGTTGAAAAGTTGAGTATGAATAAAACTAAGTCAAGTAATTGCACTGTTGGATGACTTCTTAAAGGTTACTCCTCCAAAGTCAATTAAGCAGCTTAAAGATTGCACAGAAGTAAGCCTACTCAATTTTTTAGGAGTGCACAATATTCTTTGTATTATATTTATCAACTGTTTTTGTTTCTTTATTTCATTAACTATTTGATTTTTTTTTAAGAATGGATTGTATGCTGTGTTGGCTTTTCTCAAAGGGGTGAACAGTGGTCCAGATTGGTGGTTTGCATCCTGCAGATGTGGCAGTGCAGTGACCCCTAATTCTAGTCTTTACCACTATTCCACTTATGATCACCATGTGGTGAATATTGTCCAAAGGTTAGTGTGATTTTATAGGATTTCCAAACTTGGATATTATCAGGGGTTTTGAACAGACCTTATTATAAGAAAAACAATTGAACTTTTCTTTGTAATAGCATTGCAATAGGGCCTATAAAATATAGTTACTTGTTGTAAAATGTGGTTGGGACAATTGTTGAGCATATTAATATAGCTACTTACTGTAAAATCATTTTCTTTGCTTTGAACTAACCTTTGGACTTTTCAATATGGGTTAGGTATAGGATTAAACTTAGGGTTTTTGATCAAAGTGGCAATGCCACATTTGTGTTGAGGGATTCTTAAGCTTATGAGATATTGAATAAGTCATGCACTGATATGTTAAAATCCATTGAAAAGGTATTTTTCTGTTTTTCCAATTCTGCCCATTCTGTTTTTGTATATTGAAAGTGGCATATCAATATCTTCTTAATTGTTATAATGCAATTTTGATGTGTATTGATTGTATTACTGTTACTTTTTGGTTTAATTCTTTAGATTAGCATACCACTATCTCATCCAAAAGAATTTGAAGAGTTCCTTAATAGAAAGCAAATGTTATTCAAAGTTGAGTTGAGAAATGTTGCAGATGTTGGTTTTGAATCTTTTGATGTTATTGACATTTGCAATGATGTCTCAATAATATCAAAGTTCAAGGATCTGAATCCTGTTTTGAGTTTTGTTCAAGTATGTATGAAATATGATAACCCAGTGATTTGCTCATTTAGTTATTTAATTGGTTTGTTTGTTTAGTTGGTTGTGACAATTTCTGGTAACTTCTGTTTTTTTATAGGTTGATATTGTTGGAATAATTTTGTGGACTAACATAAATCAATATTGAGTTTAATTTTAAACCCAAATTAATTTGATGTCAAACATTAAAGTTTATTATTTAAGCCCAATAATTTGTGATCATTGTTGCTATTGGGCTAATTATTGTTAAGTATTGTTTATTGTAGGTATGTTTATGGGTCCTTGTGTGTGGGCTTCATTATGATGGGTGGCTTAACCTAACACTTTTCTAACACAAGTTGAGGCCGTCCTCCTAAACAATATATAGGGTGCTTGGTTAACTCATTGATACAATGACACAAAAAACCTAATATGGAATAGGAGGAGTAAATCTCCTAACATTCTCTATTGGATTTCTCTCTGATCCATTGCATTTGTGTTTTGTATGTCAGGTTAGGAGATTCTTATGAATCTATTGTCTTCTTCCTCAACCCCTTCCAGGTAATTCTAATCCAATCTTCTGACAATTATTGAACATGTCATATTTAGGATTAAATGGATCTTTGGGATATAGGGGTTTCATCTGGTGTTTATATCATCTGATATATATGAAATTCCTTCAAGTGGTATCAGAGCCAATTTACTTTTAGAATATGGCTGTGAAATTTTGTCTTAAGATTGGGTGAGAATTCGAAATCATACATAACATGAACCATAAAAGAACTGGGGTTCTCTTTTAGGATTTCAATTTGTAATTGATTAATATCCAAAACAAATTGGGATCGATGTTCACGTTTTTTATCCTAAAGTTATTGATTTCCATATTACCAATGTCCTTCAATATTACAAGTGATTTGATAATGAATTTGTGTCATAGCCAACATTTGCTCCATCTGTTTTTCGGTTTGGGAAAATAAAGAAAAGTAATAATATAATGTTCTGATGGAGTGTTCATCATGTTGTTGCGCTGGGAACAAGTTTATTTTCTTTACTGTTGTCTAGGCCATAGCGCGGGTGTGTGTAACTCAAGTGCAAGTCTACCTACGAGGTCATAGTGTGACTTGTTTCAACCAATAATAATAATAAAAAAAGATTTGTTGTTGTCAAATTTTCAAACTCTCAGAAATATTATATTTTGATATTTCTTTTTATTCCTGTATATGTATATAATATTGCATATAATTTTTTTTCTGATTATATACAGTAATGTTTTGAGAGTTATCAATCAAGAAATTCTGAGATATTTTATTTTGCTATTGAATCATGTTTTATGTGCTAGAAAATAAATTTCATACCTTTTATTTATTTTGGTGTTCTGGAATTATTTATTGTGTTCTTCTAGATTTTATAATGTTAAAAGATGTGGGGTACTATTTAAACTTTGGAGTTCAATATTTTGTGAATATTTGAGAAATATCCGGCCATATCATATTTTATGCACTCCCAATATTGATTTATTTTGTCTATTTATTGGAAAGATTTTGTGCCTCCTTTGAAAATATATATTAATATAAATTTTGATTAAGTGAAGAGACTCATGAACCTACTTATTTTATACTATTGTTGGGAGAGGCCCACTTGATGATTGAGCATGACAGGTAAATGGGTTCACTATATCAGGTCAGATATATTTTGTGTATAGTTATGGTATTATTTGGTACATCATTAAATTTATACTTTTAGACTTGATATAGTTTAGCTATATATATTGTGTTAGGTATTTTTCATAATTGTGATCTCACATTCTAAGAGCAATTATGATAGATACTATTTTGTTAGTAATATCATATCATTTATTTTGAGAGATTCTCTCTGAGAATTATAAAATATACTATTTAAGTATTGTGTTGTGTTATGTGCCAAAATGAATTTTAAATTTTTTTAATTATTTTTTTTAGTATCTTGGAATTATTTAATTTGAATTTCAAGATTTTATGGTATTGAAATTTGAGACATTATTGAATTCCAATATAAAAAAAAATTATGGATAAAAGTGAGACACTCTCATATTTAATTTATTTTGGCTATCAAAGTATTGTTCATGTCTCTTTTTTATAATTTTGAAACATTACAGTTGTATATTTTGTACAATATTATCTTAAGAGCCCTTGTCTATAATCTTTTGAAAATACTGTTGGGCATCTTTTATTATTGCGAGGTCATCTTCGCAAGACCAAAGTGCTATTTGTGAAAATTGTGTATTATGTAATTTTGAAAATTATAAATTATCTTATCTAATGCTTTATATCATGTTCTATATAGAAAAATATAATTGTGTATTGTAGTTTTATGAGAAACTACAATTATTTGATTTGGTTTAATATTGTTTTAAATTTAGGAACATGATTATACTTTCTTCTCCCATATTATATGGAATAATTCTTTTATAAAATTTTGTCATCTAATTTATGCAATCCAAGTGGGAGAATATTTAATTTTGTATGGATTGTATGGACTTGCATAAATTAGTATTGGATTTAATTTGAAAATCCAAAATTATTATGTGCGAAAATATTATAGCATATTGTGATTTTGAAAATATTGGAGTTTTGGTTGTTTCTGCGCTCATGTAAAATTTGTTATAGTCATAATATTATTTGATTTTGGCTAAAATTCCACTTGACATAAAGAGAAAGTTGTTTTGAGGTGACATTATACACCATTATGAAATAAGAAAATGAAAATATTTATCAGTTTAAAATTCTCTTTATGTTTCGTTTTACAGCCAATGTTGTTTTATTTTGAGGGGAGTTTAGCTCACAATTTCATACTTGTTTTAGTATTTTTCCAGATATTGTGAGTATTTTCTTAGATATATTCAAATTTTGGTTTTACTTCCATTTTGGCTGTATTGTTTTGCCTATTATGGCTAATTTAAGATTATTACTTTTGAATAATATTGTAACTGTTGTGGCATTAAGAGTTATATTGATAATGAACTTACCCTTCAATTTATCTTTATTGTATAATTCTTAATTTGTTGATAATAATGGTTTTAGAGTTTTCAGTATCCTCTCAGTACTAGCCTAGGGCGACTTATGTTCTACATACTTCGATCCAGGCTGAGGCGACTTATGCTCTGTGTAAGTTTGCCCAGCCTTGGGCGACTTATGTCCAACGGCTACATATTTAAATCGTGCAAGATCTTGTGCGACTTATGTGCAGATGCTTAAATCGTGCCAGCCTTATGCGACTTATGTATAAAAAAAAGGACATATTTCGAGTTTCTACGAGACCGGGACAAATTTGAAGTATGTACAAGATTTTATTTTATATTTGCGAAAAAGCCAATTTATTTGTTCTTGATTTTATTCCCTGATTTTTTTTCCTAAGAAAGGTACAAGTACTAACAAAGGACGGTTTATTTCACAGAAAATTTCGTTAGAAATTTTGTCTCTACAGATACTTTAAACCGCTAATCATAAAGGTTATTAGTTATCCGATTCTACAATGCAATCCTATATATGGTAGATTTTTTTATATTTAATTTAATTCAGATATAGATGACAAATTAAACCGGAGAATCTGAATTGATTACATGAAATAAAATGAACATAAATAATTGGAAATAAATCAATATCATTCATGACCGTATAATTAATTATATTAAATACATTAATTATAACAAATAAATTTTAAATTCAAATTTGAATTACTGAAGGGATGAAAATGCTCATTATATAACGGAGACATTCATTATAATATTTTATTATTCATCCATTTTATCTTTACTCTCAATATTAGAAGGTGATGGACAACAATCAGACTCGTTTCTTTCATGACTCAAAACAAGCTCGATTACAAAAAAAAAGATACAAATACAAGAAAAACGGGACAGAAAAATGCAGGTATATTGTTTTATTATGTTAACAAAATTTGCTTTAAGTTGAAAATAGTATATAGTACAATTTTCATTATTCATCCAAGGTTTTTTGTATTAACTCAATAACTCATTCAGAGGAACAGGGTCCGTAATTATTCATCTTTATTTGTTTTTGCAACTACTCCCATTGGCCTGTTGGCTTTGTTGTCTATGGAGTAGTTAATTTTCTCTTCTTTTTGCCAAATCCTTAACTGATGAATCCTAATTTAAATGCCTACATATCTCAACAAACTCAATATCATCCTCTTATCTTAGTATATACTATATAAAACAAAAATGAAAAAAAAAAAGTAACAAACAAATCCTCTTTCGTAATCGGTTAACAACTTTCCCCATAAAATCTTTGTTTTTTGTTTTTGTTTATATGAAAAATCACACGTTAGCCTATACAAACAGCATTCTTTCTCTTTGATTTTATGATTTTCTATATAAAGAAAGTAATTTAAACTTGGATCAAATCCATCTATTATGAATCACAATTGATTACCCATTTATATTCTATTAACATAATGAAATGAATGCATCTAAATTATTTTTATTCCATTTTTATTGTGTTTTTATATTATTTTTAAATAAATGCACCCAATGGATGAATTTATGGAAATCAAGTCCTAATTTATTGATTATATATACTAATTTAATTAATTTATCAAATATTTCAATTAATTATTATATTATGGAAACCATATTATTTTTTTAAAATGGAAGTAACTATCAATATGCAAAGTAATATCTATTTTTTGAGATAATCAGCAAGTAATCGTGTTAATTTGTGACATAATAGCACATACTCTATTAGTGATAATTTCAGTATCATTAGTGATGACATTATTTGATTATATATATATAGACTAATTTAATGATTTGAAGACCAAGAATATGCTAATTCAATAGAAAGATTTATATATGTATGCAGGTGAAAATGAAAATTCTCATACTATAGCTAGATCACAAGGAGCCTAAGCATCATCACTCCCTTTTAATCGAAATGTTAGAGGTAATTCAAAAAATAATGATATTATTTATTACTACATTTGATAAACCTACCCTTTTCTATAAATAGTCTATTTAATCTCCTTTTGTTGTTATTAGAATATTAACGTTGAAAATTAAATTGTTATGCAGGTAGCTAAGGTTTGATGCATCGACACAGTCCATGCCAATGGAATCATCAAATTCAAGAAGCTCATTATCATATTTAACAAATGGTATTTGTTTCAGTCCAAGAAATTAATTCAAAATTTTAGTGATGATCATATTTAGAAAAAGAAAATAGATGCTCTGGTAGTTTCTTATTATATAAATGTCATACATATCCATTTATTAAGTATCACAATTTGAATTTAAAAAATCTAAATAAAGTCTTTTTTGAGATTCTCACGGATAGTAATTTTAGTTTTAAATTTTAAAACTTTCTAGACAAGGATATTTTTTTTAAGTTTTGTTTGCACATCCAATTTAGTTAGTTTGCTTTTCTTTCTTCTATGCATAATTTTGTATGTTATATATTATATTGTATATATAATTTAATTTAAATCCAAATTATGTCTACTTTGATGATTTTTGGTATGAATAAAATAATATAAATTTGGTTCAAGTCTATCTATTATGAATCTAAGAATGGATCACGCATTTATACTCTATTAGCATAATGAATTGAATACATTTAAATTATTTTTATTCCATTTTTGACTTATTTTTATTTTATTCTAAAATTAATGCACTTAATGGATGCATTTGATGGATTTAGTTTTTTAAAAGTTTATTTATTTATTTATCTATTTTTAAAATCATACACAATACTGTATTATATTACTGTGCTACCATAAGGTTATTAAACCCATGCCATTTAGGAATTTCAGACCGTATTACTTTTTCTTTCTCTCCATTATCAAATTAATAGTGAAATGATAATGGAAAAGAGAAAACAAAGGAGTGGAAGAAATATGGTAAGTGGAAACAATCACTTTATAAAGAATATTTTGTTGTCATTCATCTGAACTTCTTTTAGCTACCTTTAAGATTTCTTCAATCATCTCCTTAATTCCCTACACATTTTAAAATATGACAATTAACTGAGAATAGAGATGGCAACAAAAATTTTATACTTTTCGTAATATCATCATTTAGATTATCCTTTTACCTAAAAAGTTGATGTGTTTAAATTTAGATTTATACTGACAAAAATGTCACTTTACAAATGCCCATCACAGTTGCAAGTTCTACAAAGAGGCCAAACATTGACTCTTCTTCAAGTTCAGTGAACATTAGAAAGCACAAAAGCTCAGAGGAGGTCTATTATTTCATTTATTATATCACATGTCAGGTTTGAGCTTGAAGGTAGGAATCTAAATTTTGTTTATATTCTTTCACTTCCAATAGTATGTAACAAAATTATGAATGTTATATCTCGCATGAAGTCTAATTTATCAGTTATTTCTTCTTCGATATGAATAGATGCTACTCCATCTGACCCATCCATCGATGAAAACATGGCAGAGTTTTTATACAATCCTCTATTCAAACTATCTGAGAATGAAGGTAACTTGAAATAATTTTTGAAGTTTTTGTACCATATATCCAGTAGTTATATTGAAAGTATTAACCATAAAAGTTTTCTTCTTGATAGAATGCTTGGATTTTGGAGACTTTTCATTACAGTGTGAATTTTGTTATGCTTCTGTATGGTATGAGGAAAGATCAAAAAAGTCCAAAAGCTCTACAGATCCACAATTTTCAATTTGTTGTATGAAAGAAAAGATCCAGCTCTCACTTTTGCAAAGACCCCCTGATTTATTGTTTAATTTGCTAAATGGCATTGATAGGAGAAGTGCTCATTTTTTTCGAAAATATTAGACAATACAATAGTATGTTTTCATTCACTTCTATTGGTGGCAAGGTTGAAACCGCTTTGAACAATGGTCGAGCACCTCCATAGTTTATTCTATATGGGCAGAATTTTCACAAAATAGGCTCTTTGCTTCCAGTTGAAGGTTGTCTACCCAAATTTTCACAACTTTATATATATGATACTCAGAATGAGATATCCAATGGAATGACTCATTTTAGGTACACTTTTATTTACATATTTAATCTTTTCCCTAACTATTAACTTCTCTAAAATTCTACCAAGCATATTTAATCAAATTGTTATTTGTTTTCAGTAATGGATGACAAACTTCAAATTTGGACATGATTTTAGTAGAGGATGTAAGGGACATGATTGATCAACACAATGTTTTGGCAAAAACTTTTGGAAGTGTACGAGATTTTATAAATCATAAACCTACTTCTAATGTTTGTTTGAGGTTGTTTTGAAGTAGATCTCGAGATGCAAGAAATTATAATATCCCATCTAATGCTCTAATAGTTGGGGATTTTGATGCTTCTGATCAAGGGAGGGATATCATTGTTAGAAAAGATTATGGCCATTTGCAACGAATTCATGAGACTCACACTGCTTTCATCCCTCTTCAGTTCCCACTATTATTTCCATTTGGAGAAGACAAATACCAAGAGAACATCCATTTAAGGGATTCTATCATGAACAATAATAGTTACAAAAGAGTTAGAGTAACATTGAGGGAGTTTATTACATTCAGGATACAAGAGAGACAAGGAAAGCATGGAAATGTCTTACGGTCTCGAAGATTATTCCAATAGTTCTTGGTTGACGCCTGCACGATGATTGAAACACAGAGAATCCAATGGGTGAGATTAAATCAAAATGTGATTAGGTCTGACATTTTGAAAGGCTTAAAAGAGGCTGTTACGAGAGGTGAAACAGATCCAGTAAGCTTAGGAATGTGCATTATTCTACCATCTTCTTTTACTGGGGGGATGAGGTATATGTTTAACAATTATCAGGATGCGATGGCTATTTGTAAAAGGTATGGATATCCAGATTTATTTGTTACAGTTACCTGCAATCCTCAGTGGGCAGAAATAACAAGATTTGTTAGAGAACAGGGATATTAAAGCAGAAGATCAACCTGATATTGCCTGCAGAGTCTTCCAAATGAAGTTGGATCAAATATTAATTGACCTAAAAAAAGGATGTATTTTTGGGAAAGTTATAGCAGGTAATAATATTGCTCATTACTTCTAAGTCATTTTCAACTTTTGAAATACTATAATAAAACATAAATATTATTCCCATTGATAGTTTATATTAAGACAAAGTGGATTTTTGTTATATTCAGGTATGTATACAATTGAGTTTCAAAAGAGAGGGTTGCCTCATGCGCATATTCTATTATGGTTGCACCCAGATGATAAACTATAGACACCTGAATCTATTGATCGTGTGATATCCTCTGAGCTACCAGACAAAGGAAAATATTCTCGACTATTTGAGGCTATTACTAAATTAATGATGCATGGTCCTTGTGGCATGGCTGATCCAAAATCACCATGTATGGTTGAAAGAAAATGCTCAAAATTTTTCCCAAAGAAGTTTGCGAAAAGAACATCATTTGATGAAGATGGTTATCCTATATACAAAAGAAGAAATACAGGAGTACCCACTATAAAAAAGGACATTGTCTTGGATAATAGATTTGTTGTTCCTTACAATCCAAAATTGCTGATGAAGTATCAAGCTCATATCAACATTGAACACTGTAACAAGTCAAATTTGATTAAATATCTCTTCAACTATGTCAATAAAGGACCAAATAAAGTTACAGTTGCAGCGACACAACCAACAGGAGATCCTATTAAGAGGGGGTGGTTGACAATATCAAAAATTACTATGAATGTCGCTATCTTTCTGCATGTGAAGCTGTCTAGAGAATTCTTGCACTTGATATACATCATAGGTGGCCTCCTGTTCAGAGACTAAGCTTTTATCTTCCAAATCAGTAATTGGTTGTTTCTAGAGACAGCGACCGAATTGATGATGTTTTTCAAAAGAATAAGGAAAAAAAGACAATGTTTGAGGCATGGATGGTTGCAAAGATTTCTTGCCCAGAAGAAAGAGATTTAACTTATGATAAGTTTCCAAGCCGTTTTGTTTACAACCAGGCAAGGCAAGAATGGTTCCCTAGGAAGCAAGGACAATCAATAAGCAGGCTTCAATACATACCTCCTGGAATTGATAAGTTGTACTACTTGCGATTGCTATTAATTGTTCAAAGAGGATGTATGAGTTACCAAAGTTTAAGGAAATTAGGTAAGTTAGTACACCATTCTTTCGAGGAAGCATGTCATGCATTGGGATTCCTAGCGGATGACAATGAATTTATTGAAGGTATAATAATTCTTTTACTATTTTTATTGGTTATTTTTTCACTTTAGCTTTCTTTTTTCTAGTAATTTATTATTAGTATTATATTTATGGTCCTTAGAGTTATTTTCGGTATATATAAGACATTTCTTGAACAATGATTTTATTGAAGGTATAAAAGAAGCTAGAGAGTTAGCATATGGGAATCAACTAAGAAAACTTTTTATTACATTATTAGTGACAAACACAATAAGCGGACCATAATTTATGGGAGCATGTTTGGGAACTTTTAGCAGATGGAATCTTACATGACCGGAGACGAATATTAAAGAATCAAGGTATGCTTTAAATTATCATTTAACTTTTTCTTGGTGATTTTAATATTATACTTCCAAATTTTAAAGACAAATATTGTTGTTTTTTATAATAGGTTGAGAGTTTTATATTGTCATTAAAGAACCTCTTGCTTTTACTAGGTCTTTCTATCCCAAGTTCAGAGTTGAAAAATTTATGTCTGATTGAAATTGAAAAGTTACTTAATTCAAATGGAAGGTGTTTGAAAGACTTCCAGTCCATGCCATACCCATATGATTCTTCACTCAATCAATTTTAAAACCATCTCTTAGCTGAAGAGCTAAGCTATAATAGGGAGCAATTGTCTGTTGATCTTGAAGGCTACTTATTTTCAATAAATGAAGATCAGAGGATAATTTATGATAGTATAATGGACTCAATAACCACCGACAAAGGAGGTTTTTATTTTGTATACGGTTATGGAGGAACTGGAAAAACATTCATTTGGAGAACATTATTGGCTACTGTTAGATCCAATGGCAAAATTGTTTTGAAGGTTGCATCCAGTGGCATTGCTTCATTGCTTTTACCTGGTGGAAGGACAACTCATTCTAGATTTTCAATTCCATTGACACTTACTGAGCTATCAACATGTACTATCAAGCAAGGAAGTCCTAAAGCAGAACTGCTTCAACAAGCAAGTCTTATTATATGGAATAAAGCATGCATGGTAAACAGATTTGCTTTTGAGGCTTTGGATTGTACAATGAGAGATATTTTGAGGTTCACAAATATCAAGTCTAAAGATGAACCATTTGGTGAAAAAACTGTTGTCCTTGGAGGAGACTTCCACCAAATACTTCTAGTTATTCCACAAGCTTCAAGAGAAGAAATTGTAAATGCCACTATAAACTCATCAAATTTGTGGTCACATTGCAAGGTTTTTAAACTGACAAAAAATAAGAGGTTACAATCAACAAGTTCTTTCTTTCTAGATCTGGAATTGAGGTTGTTTACTGGCTGGATAGTTCAGATTGGAGATGGAAAACTAGGAATTGACCATGACGGAATTGCAGAAGTTGAAATTCCAATAGAATTCTTATTTTAGAATCACCTTCACCTCTAAGGAGTATTGTAGATTTCACTTATCCAAATTTATTGGATAATTTGAAAAATTATGCCTTTTTTGAAGATAGAGCACTATTAGCGTCTACTCTTGAAGTGGTTGAAATGGTTAATGAATTTGTTCTTTCTCAAATTCCTGGTGAGGAAAAGGAGTATCCGAGCTCTGATTCATATTGCATACCTGATGAAGATGTCAGCATTGAAGGTGACTAGATAACTGCCTAGTTTTTAAATGAAATAAAGTGTTCTGGCATTCCAAATCGTAAATTAGTTTTGAAAAAGGGAATCGCAATTATGCTACTAAGGAACATTGATCAATCTTCCAGATTCTGTAATGGAACAAGGTTGATTGTTGAAGAATTAGGAAACAACGTCATTGGATCAATTGTTGTGACTGGCAATAAAATTGGAGAAAAGGTTTACATACCTCGAATGAATTTGATACATTCTGATCCAAGCATGCCTCTCAAGTTTCAAAGAAGACAATTCCCAGTTACTCTTTGCTTTGCTATGACCATTAATAAAAGCCAAGGTCAATTTTTGTCATTTGTTTGGATTGTTTTTACCCAAATCTGTCTTCACTCATGGACAACTTTACGTGGCTATCTCTAGGGTAAAGTCGAAGAGTGGTGTGAAAATATTGATATTGGATGATAATAGGAAACCTTGCAACATAACTAAAAATGTTGTTTATCCAGAGATGTTTCAAAAAATTTGAATTTCAGGTTTGGATCAGCGTTTTATATTCTTTATTTACTTTATTGAACAGAACATTCAATGCATTTGTGATCAAGTCTTTATATATTTATTTACTAAAGACTTTATATATTCTTTATTATGCAGAGTGGTGTATGAAGATCAAAACACGAAGCGAAATTCCTATGTAATTAATCCTTTGTAATCCTTTTTTACCTGCAATGATCATGTGGATAATTTCCTTTTAATAGTAACATTATTGTTAATTATCTACTTTTACTATTTATTAATTTACAAAAAAGGTAACCCTATCTAATAATTTGTTATGTACTGAGTCTTAAACTTTTTTCTTTCTTATCACCCTATGTATCGCACGGGTTAAAACACTACTCTATAATCTATAATACTAATATTTCAGAGTCGTTTGAGGGAAAGTTTTACACATATCACAATGAGAATGTTTTAGGGCCCACATATTTTAAGAAGTTATTCATTAATTTTTTTTAAAAAAATAAAACCACAATTATTACATATTATTAGCATATCATTGATAATCATCCATATTTAATAATAGGATTGCATTATATTAATTAAATATCTTTAATTATTGTAATGCTAAAATCATGAATTATATTGATAAATTAATTTCATATTTTAGTATTAATTTCACATGTAAAATTTTTATATTTGATGTAAGTGGTGATTTTCTTTTGAATACTATTATATTAAATTTATGAAATTAAGTATATAAATTATAAGAAAGATGCAAAATATATGTGCTAGGTTATATCATTTATCTTTTTTATTAACAATAAGATTATGATGAATTTAATTATTTAAAGGCAGAATATTTTTTCATGTCATTAGTGATGACATTATTTGATTATATATATATAGACTAATTTAATAATTTGAAGACCAAAACTATGTCAATTCAATAAAAAAATTATATATGTACGCAAGTGAAATGAAAATCCTAGGATCACCTGGGATGACCATAAAATTATACCTTTAATAATCTATAAGCTCTTGCAAATAATTTTGATAATTTTATATTTTAAAAGATTTGAATGAATTTTGAAAAAAAAATCAATCATACAATTCATGATAATTTTGATAATTTTATACTTTAAAAGATTTAAATGAATTTTGAAAAAAAATAGTTAGTATTGAAAAAATTTTAAAAAATTGGAAATGATTTTGAAAAGAAAAAAATGATAAAGATTTATCAAAATCTTATTTACAATTAGAATTTATTAATAATTAAGATTCTGTATAAAATTTATTGATTGTACAAATCTACTATACTAATATTTCAGACTCATTTGATAAAAATTATTACACATATTATTCATATAGTAATTTAGGCTTCACATGTTATTCATGTAGTGACTTAGACCCCCATTTTTCTCAATCTTTATGTCTAAAGATTTTCATAAACTTAATTTATAATTTACTTATTAGTTATTTTTCACATGAAATAAAATTAGATATTACAATTATTAAAGAATCAAATATTACAATAATTAAATATTATAATTTGTACTAAGAGAGAACCCATGTTAATATAATTATGATCTATAATTAAATTACGAACCATTTATAGTCCCACATTATAAAAGGAATATAAAAAATCATAAAGAAAATATTTTCAAAATAAATAAGTTTTAAAATCAATATTTTTTTTAAAGAAAACGGGTAGGTCAAATTGTCAAGGAATTGCTAATTGATTGATTTTGATATGATAATAATTCAAAATTTAAGTTATACCAAATTTATTCTTAATCAAATATTTAACAAACATTATAATACTAATACAATAATTTATTCTTAATCAAATATGATAATAACTGATATAATACTAATATTTAAGACTCATTACATAAAAAGTCTTCCATGAGTCAATTATAGAAATATTATATCCCACCCTTTTCATAATCTTAATACTCAAAGTAAGTTTTTAAATTTAATTTATCTTTTAATTATTAATTATTTTTTTCGAATCATAACTTCATATCTCTCTATCATTAACAAAATCAATATAAGAAACAAAAAATAGCATAAACAAAATTATAATTTAATATATTGTATCGTAAAAATTTTATATATATAACTATAATATTAACGATAACAAACCTATTATAATTGTGTTATATTAGTACTATTTGTTATTATCCATATTTATGTTTTGAAGATCAAAGTATTATTAAAATTTATCATTTTTAAAACTTTTTAATAAATCCGTAAATATCAATGGAGATTCAAATCTCTATGTAAAATGAAAACTAGGGACCCATGACTAGGATGCACATGAGAATGGAGGTAAAATTTTAAATAAAGATAGGATTAGTGGAAAATTTCTAATTTCAAATGTAAAACTTTTAAAAATCATAATAAAAAAATTATCTATCTACATATATTACTATATTCTATTTAATTTTTTACAACTTAAACGTTCAAATATGTCAATTCTATAATTTTTTTCATACTAATTTTTTTTTTTAAAAATGCCTTCAATTTTTTAACACTAAAATATTTTAAAAAATCAATTCTATAATTTACACTTATTTGATAATGATATTAAATATTTATTAATTTTTAAAAATTAAATAATTATATTATTTTTTATTGAAAAAAATTATAATTGATATACTACTCTAATAATTGAGATTATATAAATTAAAATTTTAAATGATTTTTCACTAATTAAAACACATTAATTATAACATATATTTTAAAATTGATATTTTAATTTATTAAAAGGATGTAAAAGGAAAGGAAGTGTAATTGAAATCATGTAAATTAAATTTATATATTATTTCTATTGATTAGAAAATATATTTTTATATTTTTAAATTAAATATTTTAATTTACTAAAAAAATATAAACGGTTAAGGATGATAAAAAAAATTAAAAATAGGTACACATTGGAATTACCCAATAGAAAAAGGAATTAACACATATTTCATCTTTATAGAGATGATCTTTTGGGGCTAAGTCCCTGTTTGTTAAATGGAATAAGGATAGTGTTAATATATTTTTATTTTTTAATTATTTTTATTATATTTATATTTTATATATATTTTAAATTTTAATTTAGATTATATTGCATTAATAGTATTTGTTATTATGGATATTTATGTTTCAAACTGTAAAATATTTTTAAAGTTTTTCTCTCTTTGAAATTTATTAATAAATCCTTGAATACCATAGGGATTCAAAATGGGAAATGGGGACCTATAAAGGGGATGGAGATGAGGATGAGAGATAAAATTCTAAACGCTAACGGGAGGTGTGGGATATGTTTTCTTTCTCATGGATACTCATTGTTATCTTTATAAATGACTCATGATATAATAAAATTATCCATTTATTTTCTTTCTTTATTCAACAATTTCAACTTTTGAAATGTGCAAAATTTTCATAAAATAGACTCTTTATTGTTAGTTATAGGTCATCTATCAAGATATTTCAACCTTATAAATATGATATTTAATATAAGGGATAAAATAGAATGACAAATTTATATTTTATCCACTTATTTAATTATTTAACTATTAATTTACTTTTAAGATAAATTTACATCCTCAATTTTCTATAAGATATATGTAAATAAATTATTATTTATTTTTTATAATAATCAACAAATTATTTTTTATTATCTCTCCGTGCATCGCACGGGTTAAACTACTAGTTATAAATAGATTATAGATTTTTAATGTAATATGTTATTGGTACAATTTGATTTGATTTGATTTTAAAAATAGAGTTTAATTATCATTCACTGTTGGTGTAAACATAATTTACATGATCACCCAATTACCATTTGACACCTCAGTGAGAAAAGTAAGTACAGTAACTGTTAAGGAAAAGCGGTGTTGGTGTGGTTACAGAAATAAGATGAGATGTCAAATAGTAATTGAATGAACTTATAAATCATGTTTACAATGATAGTAGATGATAATTAAACTCTTCAAAATAAGAAGAAAAAACTAATCGGTTTGATTCAATTTTTACAAATTAAGAATCAATTTAAACCCATTTATTTTAATTTTGTTCGGTTTTCAGTTTCTTTGAATTAGTTTTCGATTTTATTTTGGTTTTGACAGTTCAAATCATTTGAAACCCTATTCCTAAACCATCAAAAACTGCAAGTGCGTTGCGTTACTTTGCGCCCCCCGTTCCATTCGTTGACGCATCGTCGGATTTGTTTGTTAATTTGGTTTCGTTCTCCTTATTCCTAGCGAAGGCTCCTTCACCACACCGACACCGACAACGAGTTCCTGATTCTGGTGAGTCCTCCTCGATCGCATTCTCTTCATTTCCATTAATTTGTGTGTATTCTATTCAGCTCTTTGCCTTTGGCACATCACATCATTGGGTGGGTGGGTGCGGGTGAGTTAATTCTTAACATATGTGTTTGGTTGGAGGGTAATTTAGTAGACTCAAGTGAAAATTTCAGAGATGAATTTCACGTGTAATGGGACCCCTTGATAGAGAGATCTTGTGCTTTGTTCTTGATTTGATTTTCTATCGGGTATTTTCCTGTATTATGTATTCTGAATCTATCAATTCCGTTAATTGATTAGAGGCATGGCTTCCGTGCAAGAATCAAAGAGGATTAAGACGGAGGAGGATACAATCCGTTACCCCGTGAGAGTGGAATCCTCTGATGACGATGAGGATTATGATCAAATTATTCATGACCCTCCCCCTTGTCCCATCACCGATGAAGATAGTAAGGCGCCATTCTCTTCCCTTCGATGAATACGTACGAATTCAGCTCGCGTATCACAACACAACAGGATAGAACCTTACAATGTTTTTTGCGTGAATTGGGGTGCATATTGCGTTTCTTTGTGGCATCAATTGCATGTAATCTTTGTTTTGTTTGTTGCATTGAGTTGTTGCAATCATTTATCATTTATAATAATATAAAATTGGTATCTGCCTGTTTTCCATTTTTCATGTTGCCTTCTCTACTAATTTATCTCCAATATTGCTCAATGTTCTCTCTCAATTTTTTTTTTTTTTTTGATTGTGTATGTCGATTTGTTCAACAGAATAGCAAGAAGGAAAGAAGCAAGAAAAACCGATTTACACCAGAGTCATTCTCTCTGATGATGAAGACATTGATCTTGATGACTGCATTCCTATTGTCAGTCGTCCCATGACGGACCTTGAAATTGCCAAATACCGGAAGCAGGTCGCCCAGAGTAAGGTGCCCTCCCTGCCCTCATACCTTAACTAACTGAATTTCCCCCCCCCCCCCCCCCCCCCCCCCAACCCCTAAAGTGGAATTAAATTATTTTCCCTTTTTTATTGATTAGGGTCTGAATTTTGGCTTTTGGAGGGCTTTGATGTTGAAGAGTTTGAAGGTACACTGCCTGGTGGAATTGTGCCCTCTGACATAGATGAAACAATTGACCAACTATTGATAGACCTGTCCAAACAAGCTTTGCAAGTCTACAATGAAGAAGAGGTATTATGCTTACCTTCAAAATTGTCTCGTATATATTCCCACACACAGACGTATATAAAAACTTTTGTTGTTAAGTTTAACTTAGTCCTCCTAATTGTATTTGCTTATTTCTCTATTTGTATATATTTTTATGCAGGAGACAAGTTTTGAGTTTGATCACCTCATCAAGGCTACTCATCAATGTGTTGCTGGCACAATGTACTACATTACCTTTGCTGCATCTTCTAGCGACAAATCTGGAACTTTTTGTGGCAAAGTATGGAAAAAATTAGCTAACAAAGGATCAAAAGTTATGTTCTGCGAGATGATATGAGCATGTCTAGGTACAGACGTCATTACTTCTGTCTGACTTTGTATTTAAGGTGCTTCCAAGGATCCATTGTTTTATATGCAAAAAGTACACATGATTGATTCTTAGCACCTGTGGATTCTAATTTATGCCAAATGTTTTGTTATTCTGTTATTGGGCTTTTTAATGCTTTCTAGGGCATAAACATTTTCTGAAGTTATCATCCATATCTTATTTGTGTCTTTTTATTGTGAGGTTTGTTTTGCCATTACTTTAACTCTTTATAATAATGTCTGAATATATTTTGTTATTGAAATTTTTTCCACAAGGGTAGTCATTGGTCCTCAATTATGTACCTTGTAGCACTATTATGCTTAGATGAGATGAACCATTATTTAATTTGCACCTTTCTGGAATTTACATTTCCCTTGATAAGTTTAACAATGTAACAACAAAGGAACAAGATAACCAACTATGGGGATATCTCTGTTTTCTGGTTCAAATTCTCTCAGTTTTTATTATATTTGGATCTTTGTATCATCTGTTCAACCTTTCCATTTAATTTGTTTACTCAGATTCCTGACTTCTGGTGGTTGGTATATTTGTTGGGACTGTATTTATCCAAATTGTGATTTTTAACCTATTTTTGTGCTATATGTCCCCCCACATTTCCTTCCAATATGATTTGTGACTTTTTAATCTGTTTGTTATGCTTAATTTGTTTATTGCTTTGTTTATATTAAATATTAATGTAAGAGTAGTTAACATAGTTATCAATAGCGGTCGGTGCGGAGTGGAGGTCCGCCCTTATATAGCTTCCGTTGTGGCTGTCGCGGCCGCTATCTTTTAAAGGGCCATAAATCCCTAGATAGATAAATTCACATGGATAAATCCCTTAAGGGGTTGATAAGGTCATGACCGAAGAAAAGGAAAAAAAAAAAAAAGGAGTCAACAAGTCAAGTATAATATATTTACATTAAAACCAATAGGCGTAAAATATTTACATATAACCAGTAAGAGTTGCTAAGCAACAAGTCAAGTCAGGCATAAAATATTTACATTAAACCAATAGGCGTAATTGTATAACTCCAATTCAATCATTCAATCAATTGTATAACTCCATGAAAGGCCTGAATCAATTAGAAGATCAGGCAACTCAATCATCATGTCTAACTGTTGAATTGCTAGACTATTTTATTATCCAAGTAAATATTTAATAAGATTAAGGACTCATAATCTTTAAGAAAATAATTTTTTTAATTGACTTTTTAAATAATTTTTTTCAAAGAAGTAGAAATTGTTTTACGTTTAAATGGAACATCAATTTATGTTGTGATATAACATTAAAAGATTTTATTTATTATTAAATATTTTTTTATGCTATACAAAATATTTTTTTCCCCAAGATTAAAATTTTAGCTTATAATTTTTTTTATTATTTAAAAAATTTACCCAAACAAATTAAAAAGCATGAAAAGAATTTTTGTTATTGAAAAAAAAAGATTTTTTTACAAAATAATGGCACCCAAATGAGCTCTAACTTTATTACACTGTTAGTATGAAATATAAAATAAATTTACACTTTCATTCAATTATATAATTCTATTTATATGATTTTGGTAATGTATGAGTGAATTTCTGTATAAATATTTTTCATATTGACAAGGTATGAAAATTGAATCTATACTTACATAATTACATTTTTAGATCTTTATATAATTGTGCTTTAAATATTATATTATACATTTTTTTTCATTGCTTATGACTTTATCATGTTGTCCTATGTCAGCCTGGCTACTTTATCCCATTCTATCAACATAAGAAAAGATAACTTGAATAAGAAAAGAAAAGCATATAAGAAGTTCACATAAAAGGCGAAGACCAAATAGACAAATAATAAACAAACTCAATTGGAACATTATTTCTTCACCACTTCTCCCTATTCCCAAAGTAAATAAACTATATCAATTCAGCATGATAATATACACAAAAATGCAAGGTGTTGTCCATTTTGTGGAAGGGGTAGCGACGCACCACCGCAGGGAAGACTACGTTCACAAATTCCAGGAATGTTGGTTCCGACTTCCGACCACAAAATAACAAACCGCAAATTAGTTGGGAGATTTTGTCGACAAATATTTTCAGAACATGGGCTAAGAAATTAAATATTATAGCATTTTCCAAAATACCTTAATTTATAATACTAATATTCTAGACTCATTTTAGGAAAAATTTTACAAGTGTCTCTCATAGAGTAATTTATGGCCCATGACTTTTATCACCTTGATTATTAATTATTTTATTATAAAAATTACCTTCATATCTATTTCATTAATACAACATAAATATTTTACATTAAATATTGGATTTCAAACCATTACAATTCTTGATTTAAATGATTTAACTAATTAAAATATGTTAATTAAATGATTTAACATTAAATATTATAGCATTTTCCAAAATACCTTAATTTATAATACTAATATTCTAGACTCATTTTCGGAAAAGTTTTACAAGTGTCTCTCATAGAGCAATTTATGGCCTATGATTTTTATCACCTTGATTATTAATTATTTTATTATAAAAATTATCTTCATATCTATTTCATTAATACAACATAAATATTTTACATTAAATATTGGATTTCAAACCATTACAATTCTTGATTTAAATGATTTAACTAATTAAAATATGTTAATTTAAATTATTTAACATTAAAATGGATATTCATGTGATATATGTCTTTTTCTATTTTCTTTATAATATTTTTTATTTTTTCAATTAACCACGTATTTTTTCATATTAATTACAAAATTTTAAAATTTGAATTCACCTTGATATTTTGAATTTAGGATTCAAAAGACTACTTAATTTCTATTTCACAACAAACCAGAATCTAATCAAATTAATGCAAAAATAAAATTGAAAATAAAAACTATTGCTACTAATAAAGGTCCGCTATAATCGAAATATAAATCCCTTAAATTACTCTTTGAATCTGTAACATATTCATTGCTATAAAAGACGGTCACTTATATTAATCGAAATAAAGACCTTTAACTTCTCTTAGAATTTGCAATATCAGTTTGTTACTGATATCTCTAGTGCATAAAGCTTTAGTTTGAAATGCTAACACCTCATTTTATTTCTCCTTTCTATTTCACGATTTTCTTTTCTCTTCCATTCTTCCTCTTATATTTTCATATTTTTCATTTCTTTTCGTTAATTATCTATTAGTTATCTCAAAATATATTAATTTACTCTATCTTTTAATTTTCTTCTTTATGGTTTATATTAAGGAATAAGAATACATAGGTTAGAAAATTCAAATGTTCCATTCTTCTTTGAAGCTCTTTTCTAGAAAATTCAAATGTTCCATTCTTCTTTGAAGCTCTTTTCTTTGTGAGATTTTTTTTTGTACAATATTTTTTTATGTTTGTTTAGTATTTTTAATTTATATGTATATTTTATACATTTAAATGTTTCCTCAATGAAATAAAGATTTGATTTTTTTAAGTTATCTTAAAATAAGCCAATTTATTTATCCTTTTCATTTTCGTGTTTATATCCAATTTATTTCTACCTTTCTTCTTTGTGATTTTTTTTTGTTTTGTACAGAGATTTTTCTATGTTTATTTAGTCTTTTACTTTGTGTATATATCTTAATGGTTTTTTTCTATGTTTTGTGCAGGAGACAATCACTGGACTGTATGCTCAACTGTGTATTGTTTAATCCTTTGTGGCACAAGTAATTATATTTTTCATAAATAATTTGATAAATATTTTTTTGAATGAGATTAATTTTATTGTTGTATAAACAAGCATTAATGATTTTATAATTTTTCTTTTTAGAATTTGAAGCCACAATTAAGTAAAGGACATGCTATTAATGGACTATCGTATTGGTTATTTTACTAAACTTAATGTAGTAAAGATTAAGGACAAAGAATGATTGAAGATTGTGTTTAGTTTTACTTCTATTTTTATCTTTAATTTTGTTTTGCTCATTTGTTTGGCAGAACATTCATACGAGAGGGAATTATTGTTGTGTCGAGAACAATACTTTTCTGAGTTAGTTCAGTACACAACCAAGTTAGCTGATGATTTCAATAGCCATATTAGACAAAATGCATCTAAGCTATTCCACCTTCTTCAATTTATTTTTTCTTCATTATTCTGTAAGGCCTAAAGATTGCTGAATTTAATATATATATAGCCGTTGAATTATAATAATTTCAATTCCATTTACAAACACTAATTATGGAGGATGAATAATATTTTAGATAAAATTATATTTTTTATTTAAAATTTCCATTGTGGATTAACGTTGCACAAATTAGTTGTTAACCGTATATTATTCTTTTTGATTTTGATGTGAATTGAACAAACTGATATATGCATAGCTATTGATTGATTTTTCTTCTAATATATGCATTTATTGTTCCCTTTTATTTTCTCAAATTAAAACTTTTAATTAATAAATAAATTTAAAATATTATTTTTTGTATCTGTATACAATTCATATTTATTTGTGTTTGCTTTTTTAAGGTGTAATCATTATAAATATATTATTTTATTTAGAAAAATATAATTATTGATAGATTACTGATTTTATTTTTCAATTCTCCACCTAGCTATTTAAGTGATAAAAAAACTAATATTACACACATGAAAAAATAGAAACACAGCAAAAATTAATAATAAGTTATATTATTAAATTTTTTTATAAGCCTAATATTATAACCTTAATTGATCTTGATATCCATATCAATCAATAACATATACATACAAATAATATTATTATCCTTTCTATTACCATTTTTAAAATTTTAATTTTTAAAATTTTTTTTAATAAATTTATCAATATACGTAGGGATTTAAATCTCCATAAGAAATAAGGAATGGAGAGCCATGACGAGAATGAGAATGGAGATGAGAGGAAAATTTTAAATGAGGACGGTGTTAGGAGAAAAGTTTTCAACTTCAAATCTAGAGTTTTTAAAAATCATATATATATATATATATATATATATATATATTTTACTATGCTATATTTAATTTTTCGAAACTCAAACATTTCAATTTATCAATTTCATAATTGTTTAATTTTTTTTGTGAAAAAAAGACTTCAATTTTTAAAATTAAAATATTTTTAAAAAATCAATTGCACAATTTACACTTCTTTGATAATGATACTAATTATTTATTAATTTAAAAAAAAATTAAATAATTATAATAATTTTTTAATTAAAAATAATTATGTAATTGATATACTACTTCAATAATTGAGATGATATAAATTATGATTATATATAATTTTTTACTAATTAAACATATATTTTAAAATTCATATTTTAATTTACTAAAATGATATACAAGGAGAGGATATGTAATTGAAATCATATAAATTAAATTTATTTATTAATTAGAAAATATATTGTTATTTTTTATAAATTAAATACTTTAATTTGCTAAAAATATATAAATGGCTAGGAATGATTAAAAAAAAACCCAATAAACATGGGTACACACAGGGATTATCTGTAATAATAGGATAAAAATGAGGACAGATTTTGTCTTCTTGAAAACTGCAAGAGAAAAGTTTCCATTTGTTAAACAAAATAGGGATAGAGATAACACACCTTTATTTTTTCAATTATCTTTGTTATATTTGTATTATATATGCATTTTTAATTTAGATTATATGTTACATTAGTAGTATTTGTTATTATGGATATTTATGTTTTGAATTTCAAAATATTTTTAATTTTTCTCTTTTTAAAATTTTTTAATAAATCCACAAATATGATGGGAATAAGGATGGGGATCAGAGAAAAATTTCAAATTAGGATAGGGCATGAGACATGTGTCATTCCTATAAATGGTTTATTATATAGTTAAATTATCAACTTATTTTCTTTTATTTTTTTAACAATTTCAACTTTCAAAATGTATAAAATATTTATAAAATAGGCTCTTTGTTATTAGTTATAGTTCATCTATTGAGATTTTTTAACCTTATAAACATGATATTTAAAATAAGATATAAAATAAAATGACACATATTTTTTTCATTCATTTAATTATTTAATTATTAACTTATTTTTAAAATAAATTTATATATTTAATCTTCTATAAGATATATTTAAATAAATTATTATTTATTTTATTCACTGGTTAACAAACTATTTTTTATTATCATTTCGTATAATGTATGGGTCAAATGACTAGTAATTAAAAATTTAAAGCTCTATGTTTTTTAATACGATCTTTTAAATAAATATCCTAACAATACTCATTACCCAAAATCTTTTTCAAGTGGACCCTGCCTCAGACCAAAAAAGAAAAGGGTGGACCCTGCCGCTAAACGCAGGTCAAAGGACACTTCTTGAATTCAGCAAATAAGAAACTGCAACGTAGGGGGAATGTTCCCCCTGATAAGTCGGAATGGATGAGAACGAGTTTCCCCCTCCATGATCCTTGTTTCAAACACTGAAGGCTGGATTTATTTGGACCCTTCATTGCTCCAAAGGCCGTTTATAAGGTATGAGTCACAACCACAGTGGACCCGGCCTTAAGCATTCCCGATGAGCTGGTTTATCACAATTTCCACGTCAGATGATGACACGACAAACCTATCTGATCTCTTCTCATGTATATAGCAGTAGTGGTAGCAATAGTAGTAGTTCTGCAGCAAACCATGTGTAATCCTAGTTGTGTGCAACAACTTGCGGAAACAAGTTTGTGCGCGTGAGAAAGAAATCCTCTCTGGCGTGTAAATCCAAACATATATCCACAAATTAAACATTAACAATGCAATTAGGCAAGAAACGTAACTTTCACTTCCGAATTGAAAATTAGGCATAGAAAAATCATATTACACAATGTGCTCATGACAAATTCTTATGTGCTCTTAAAACGCGACAAAATATTTACTCTACTCTATTTATTCATTGACAAGTTAGCTATTACATTAAAAATGTAAGGAAAGTTGGAAATAATAATGACCCACAAAATTTATATGTCAATTAATAATTAGATCAGAGAAAATGTTTTCTCTTACTCTCGGTATATCTAAGTATATTTCTATACTTGTTGTATGTTGTTTCTTGACATGGGCATAATGCGCCTGCTATAACATAACCATTTGAAGTTTTCCCAATCGATAATAATTGCATTGAATTAGAGTTAGTTAGCATAAATGATTTGGTTCTTTAATGTGTCACTTAATACTATTATTTTAAAAATATGTAAATTGAATTTAAAACATTTTTTTATGTGCATGTTATTATAATTTTGTAACAAAAGTTGATTTTTTATGTGAAATTACACGTGTAAAGCAGGTAAACTCTAAATTATTAAGAGCCTTCACATGAAAATCATGTAAGGATAACTTAATAACATTACCTCTCAACCACAACTATAATCATTGGAACATATATAAGAGTTGCTCTACATCATACAAATCAAAATTAAGATAATTAGTCATGATATCGTTCAAGTTGGAATTGCCAATCCTTGTATAAGGGTTAAGTTGCTCAATTGTTTGGATTTACAAAATTTGGATGGAATAGAATAGATTTGATTGGATGAAAAGATAGTAACTAATTTAAAAAGATTTGATGTTAATTCATAAAAAAAATTTACAAGGAAAGGAGAAAAAATTATGCTAATAAAAAAGGAAAATATTTAATTTTTCTCTTTATTTTTCTTAGATTTAAAAAGGTCTGTGCAAAATATGATGTTCATTTATATAATATTCAATTATCCATATTTTCAAAATAAAATTCTAACATTTATCCACAAATCTGTGTGTGTGTCAAGAATTCCAGATGTTTCTCAGTTTCTTAAGAAAATTAGAAAAGAGAGGATATTTTATTTCTTGTATGTCTCTAGTGCTTCAAGTCCAACTATGGTGATCAAGCAATGCTGTGTATAATTGCATATTTTGATTTCCCTAAAGTTAAACATGAAAATCATTAATCAAATGTAAATATTTGCTCATGTAGACACGTTACTTTATACTTTTACAAGAATTAATAATGCGATGCAAATTCAGCAAAAAAAAAAAAAAAGGTATGTGATGCAAATAGTCCAAGCCCTACTGCCTTCCACTTCCTACTAGCTTTGAGGTATGAGCAAAAATATATACTTCACTCGTGGTACCTTCTACACATCACATTCTGTGACATCCAATTATGTTACTCATTATCTTGCTAATCTTGTCCATTTTATTTCTGCTAATCAAATGGAATTCATATTCCACAAGTAGCAAAAGCTCACCCCCTTCTCCTCCAAAACTCCCAATAATAGGAAATATCCATCAACTTGGCTCATACCCTCATCGCACACTCCAATCTTTAGCCAAAACATATGGCCCCTTGATTCTCCTCCATCTTGGGAGGGTGCCAGTTCTTGTTGTCTCATCCGCTGAAGTTACCCGTGAGATAATGAAAACCCATGATCGTATCTTTGCAAACAGGGCACAAAGTAAAATGTTTGACATACTTTTATATGGTTCCAAAGATATTTCAGCAGCACCATATGGGGAGTATTGGAGGCAAATAAGGAGCATATGTGTCTTGCATTTTCTTAGTGGGAAAAGGGTTCAGTCACTTAGAATCGTGAGAGAGGAAGAAACTTACATAATGATGGAAAAACTTAGGCACTCTTCTTGTTCCTCCTTACCAGTGAATTTAAGTGAACTATTCTCCACAGTCACCAATGATATAATTTGTAGGGTGGCTTTGGGAAGAAAATATGGTGGAGAAAATGGGAGGGAATTCAAAGAGTTGTTGATGGAGTTAACAGAGCTTCACTTTTGTTGTGGGAGACTATGTGCCGTGGCTTGATTGGCTAACAAGTGTGTCTGGATTCCATGCTAAAGCAAAGAGAGTTGCTTCAGAGTTTGATAAATTTTTGGATGAAGTAGTTGAGGAGCACATAAATTGACAGCAAAGAGGTAGCAATATTGAGCTTGTTCGATCAGACACATATGAAGACCATAATGATTTTGTGGATGTCTTGCTGTGGATCCAAAGGACAAACACAGTCGGCTTTTCTGTTGACAGAACTGTGATAAAGGCTTTGCTATTGGTAAATATAAGATCTGAGGTTTTTTTGTGTGTATGTATGTGTAATGTGTGCATGTTTTGTAGGTTTCTTAGCTAATAAGTACTGCTGTGTTGCCTCTTCCTATCTGTTGTAGATAGGAGGGAGCCAAACCAAACTAAAAATGCAATTTGAGCACATTTTTTAACATCTTTGATTCTCTATGCTTGCAAATAATCCATATTATTTTGGCCTATATATGTATTGAATACAAATGATAGGTTCATTACCGAAAAATAAAATGGTAAATTAAAATTTGATTTAACAACCTAGCTAGTATCATAAAATGTATAATAGCCATATAACTATAGAATTAGGAAGATATCTGCAACTATTATTGTCCTAATTAGTAATGTATACCACAAAATCTAATCAACAAAAGCCTTTAGAGCACTTAATTACTTGTTTGTGTTCTATAGATCTCATCAGTTTTAGTCTGCAAAAAGGAAAATGAGTTTTGCTTGAAGACTATACTATTAATATGAAAAAAAATGCATGCTTATGTTCTAAAAAATTCCCGTGTAGACATACTTCTAAAAAGTCATTATCAGATGCACTCACAATAAGGTTGGTAGAACCTATGAATTAATAAATGTATATTGAATATGCCTAAATATGAAATATATATTAGCCTTATGCACCCACAAGAATCTCTATATGCTCTATTCCTAAGCACACGTTGATGGGTTTTCATTTGTTTTAGGATATGTTTGCTGCAAGTACGGACACTTCATCTACGGTCCTAGAGTGGGCAATGACAGAGCTCTTAAGGCATTCAATTGCGATGAAGAAGGTGAAAGATGAAGGGAGGAATGTGGCTGGTGACAAAAGGCACATAACTGAGGAGGATTTCGTCCACATGCATTTCTTAAAGGCTGTGGTCAAGGAAACTCTGCGGCTACATCCCCCTATTCCATTACTAGTCCCACGAGAAAGCATGCAAGACATCAACCTACAAGGCTACCACATTGTGGATGGCACACAAGTAATAGTGAATGCTTGGGCGATTGCAAGAGATCCTGCATATTGGGACCAACCCGAAGAGTTCAAGCCTGAGAGGTTCATGAATAGTTCAATTGATGTCAAAGGGAATGATTTCCAATTGATCCCATTTGGAGCAGGGAGAAGGGGCTGCCCTGGAACAATGTTTGCTATGGCTGTCGTTGAGCTTGTGCTAGGCAACTTACTTTACCAATTTGATTGGGCACTACCACATACGGTAGAGACCTTGGACATGTCTAAAACAGTTGGCTCAACTATGCATAGGAAGGGTCCCCTTGTGGCGATTGCAGCCCTAAAAAAGTAAAAACGGAGGGAAAACACAAAAAGGAAACTCAAATAACAGATATATGTTGTGTTACTATTTACAATATAAATGATAGTACTTGATTTGGAAGTGTCTTTGTTTGTGTTTTTTAATTTCACAAGAAAATGCTTTAGAAATAATATTTTGGAAGTTTGTACAGTCCGTGTAGATAAATTCATGTAAAAATAAAAAAGAATTAACTTTTTTTACAATCTCCACAAATGGATATATAGAATACCTTCTACTTTTTACTTATTGTAAATGGAAAGTACTTTTATTTAAAAAAAAAAGGGTTTAACAAAATTCACCATATATATATATAGTTACTAGAGGCAGTGACGGATCCAGAAAATTTAGCTGCTGGGGCAACACGTATAATGGGGACACATTTAATCATGTAATGGGGCTATATATACATATATTCTCTAAAAGAAAATCAAAATTTCACCGGGGGCATGTGTCTCCATTGCCCCCAATGTAAATCCACCCCTGCTTAGGGGGGTGTTTATTTCGAGGCATATCTTTATATTCTCGGAAATGTGGCCATGAGAATGTAAGATTCTTATGTTTGGTAGACGATTTAAAAATATATTTTTGGATAAATAGTATTCTCATGAATGAAAGTTGATCTCACCTCTCACCATTGAAACATTAGATTCCCATGGGAATGGAATGCTTTTACAAAAGTGAAAAATCAAATAGTCCTTAATTTTAAACCACTATAACGGTTGTTTGAGCATTGTCGCCATTACAAGACCACCATTGTTAGCTACCGGACCACCAATGGTGGCCGCCCAATCGCCATCACCGATCGTTAGGCCATTGTTGTTGATCATTGTCATTGTTCATTGGACCATGCCGCTAGTCGACTGACCTGTTTGTTTGTCCACCGCCAATATCACTTCCATTTGTTGGAGGAATTTTGGGAAAATATACAATATTCTTATGTATAATTTACAAAATTCTTGAGACTGTAGTCTAGGTACCAAACATGCCTAAACATCTTGCTTAAGAATGTGATTACTACTAGGAATGCTATTCACTAAAATATTATTCCCGCGAAATAAAAATCAAGCCTAAAACAAACGCCTCTTAGTCAATTCATACAAAATGGTTGCATTTGGATTGGCTTTATATATATATATTTAAAATGTGCTTTCGTTACAAGGTGTGGCGGAGAAGGGGAGCCGATGTGGCGGCGCTTGCCGGCAAAGTTTCGGCGGGTGGCGACGGTGCTGATGGGCTAAGGCTAAGGTGCGATCCAGTGAGGGCTGGGCAGCGCCAGGGCGTACGCGTCTCGGCTGAGGATCCGCGGAGGCTTCCAAGTGGGCTTTGCACAGTGGATAGAGGCTGTTGAGACTGTCAATGGTGGCCGCTCTTCTTTCCCTTTTGTTTTTTTGGTAATTTTCGGCTTGTGGCTTTGATTTTAGTTGGGTTTGGCTTCTATTGGGTTCTAGATGCATTGGTTTGGGATGATCTTGAGGATGGCTCGATGGCTGAGAAACGTTGATGTGGCAGGGTTCAAATGATGGCGCTGCAGTTTGCATGGGGTGCAGGGCAGTGAGCTTGTAGTGGTGGTGATGGTGGTTCAGGTGGACTGTGATGGTATCTGCCTGGCTTGGTTGGCTTCTTCTTTTTCTGGACGTAAAAAGGGCCATAATTGGTACATGAATGGTATAAATTCTGGATGCTTTCTTGGGTTAATTTATCGTAGTTACAATAGTAATCTCCATATTTGACAATTTAGAGTAGCCCTATAGCATGAATCGAGGTTACTTTATTTCAAGAATTGTTGAACACGTGAATTCAGATGTTCGTTTAGCATTTTCTCTTATATTACACTACTAATTGTTTGACACGTACGATGCACAGAAAGATAATAAAAAATAATTTATTAATTATTATGAAAAATAAATAATAATTTATTTACATATATCTTATAGAAAATTAAGTATATAAATTTATCTTAAAAGTAAGTTACTAGTTAAATAATTAATAAGTGGATAAAATAAAAATATGTCATTCTATTTTATATCTTATATTAAATATCATATTTATAAAATTAAAAATATCTTGATAGATGACCTATAACTGATAATAGAGAGCTTATTTTATGAAAATTTTACACATTTCTAAGGTTGAAATTGTTGAATAAAGAAAAAGAATAAATTTATAATTTTACTATATCATAAACTATTTATAGGGATGATAATAAATAACCATGAGAAAGGAGACATATCTTACGCCTTCCGTCATCATTTAGAATTTTGTTTCTGATTCTCATCCTCATCCCTGTTTTGGGTCCTCATTTTCTATTTTCGGTGGGGATTTTGAATACCTATGGCATTTAAGGGTTTACTAACAAATTTTAAAAAGAAAGAAACTTTAAAAATATTTTACAATTTCAAACATAAATATCCACAATAACAAATACTATTAATGTAACATAATTCAAATTAAAATTAAAAAATATATATATAATGTAAATATAATAAAAATAATTAAAAAATAAAGATATATTATCCATGGCCCTATCCTGTTTAACAAATGAGAATTTAGCCCCCATGGATCATCCCTATGAAGATGAAATATGTGTCAATTCTTTTCCTCATTGGATCATTCCTGTGTATACATATTTTTAATTTTTTTTTATCATCTCTAACTATCTATATCTTTTTAGTAAATTAAAATATTTAATTTAAAATATAAAAATATATTTTATAATTAATAAAAATAATATTTAAATTTAATTTAAATAATTTTAATTACATGTCCTTTCCTTGTACATCCTTTAAATAAATTAAAATATCAATTTTAAAATATATCTTATAATTAATATGTAATAATTAGTAAAAAATGATTTATAATTCTAACTTATATGCTCTCAATTATTAGAGAAGTATATCAATTATAATTTTTTAATAAAAAATAATATTATTTTTTATTTTTTAAAAATTAATAAATATTTAATATCATTATCAAAGAAGTGTAAATCATAGACTTGACTTTTTTAAATATTTTAGTGTTAAAAAATTGAAAGTATTTTTTTTCAAAAAAATTAGTATGGAAAGATTATGGAATTGATAGATTGGAATATTTAAGTTGTAAAAAATTAAATAGAATATAGTGATATATGTAGATAGATAATTTTTTTATTATGATTTTCAAAATTTTTAAATTGGAAATTAGAAAATTTCCATTAATGTCATATTCATTTAGAATTTTACCTCCATTCTCAAGCACATCCCGGTCACAGGTCCCTATTTTTCATTTCACATGGAGATTTGAATCTTTATTGATATTTATGAATTTATTAAAAAATTTAAAAATAAAAAATTTGAAAAATACTTTGAACTTTAAAACATAAATAACTATAATAACAAATACTACTAATGCAACACAATTATAATAGGTTTGTTATGGTTAATACTATAATTCTATATATAAAATTTTTATGGTATAATATATTAAATTATAATTTTGTTTATGGTATTTTTTATTTTTTATATTGATTTCGTTAATGGTAGAGAAATATAAAGGTATAATTGAAAAAAATAATTAATAATTAGAAGGTAAATTAAATTCAAGAACTTACTTTAAGTGTTAAGATTATAAAAAAGCGAGGTATAATTAATGACTGTAATAATATTATAAATTTAGAAAATGGTAGAATAATGACAGTGTAATAATATTACAAACTTAGAGACACGTGCGAGTGTCACCACTCTCTTAGTGTAAATTATAATATTTAATTATTGTAATATTTGGTTTTTTTAATGATTGTAATATCTAATTTTATTTCATATGAAAAATAATTAATAAGTAAATTATAAATTAAGTTTAAAAAAATCTTTAGACATAAAAATTGAGAAAAGTGGGGCCTAAATCACTTTATAACTGACATGTGAAGCCTAAACCACTATATGAATGACATGTGTAATAGTTTTCATGAAATAAGTCTAAAATATTAGTATAGTAGAGTTATAAAACTAGTAAATTTTATACGAAATCTTAATCATTAATAACTTCGAATCATAAATAAGATTATGATAAATCTCTATCATTTTTTTCTTTTTAAAATCTTCTCCAATTTTTTAAAATTTTTTCAACACTAACTTTTTTTATGCAAAATTCATTCAAATCTTTTAAAGTATAAAATTATCAAAATTATCATGAATTGTATGATTGATTTTTTTCATTCAAATATTTTAAAATATTAAATTATCAAAATTATTTGCAAGAGTTCAGACGTTATTGAAGGTATAATTTTATAGCCATCCTAAATGATTCCAGGATTTTTATTTTCATCCGCGTACATATATATTTTTTTTATTGAATCGGCATATTCTTAGTCTTCAATTCATTAAATTAGTCTATATATATAATTAAATAATGTCATCACTAATGACAATAAAAAATATTCTGTCTTTAAATAATTAAATTCATCATAATCTTATTGTTAATAAAAAAGGTAAATGATATAACTTAGCGCGTATATTTTGCATCTTTCTTATAATTTATATACTTAATTTCATAAATTTAATATAATGATATTGAAAAGAAAATCATCACCTATATCAAATATAAAAATTTTAGATGTGAAATTAATACTAAAATTATCAAATCAATTTATCAATATAATTCATTATTTTGGCATAATAATTAAAGATATTTAATTAATATAATGCAATCCTATTATTAAATACAGATGATTATCGATTATATGCTAATAATATGTAATAATTACAGTTTTATTTTTTAAAAAAAATTAATGAATAACTTCTTAAAAGATGCGGGTCCTAAACCATTCTCATTGTGACACGTATAAAATTTTTTCTTAAACGACTCTGAAATATTAGTATTATAGATTATAGATTAAAGGCAAAGCAGTATTACTAGTGGAACTTTTATTTGCCATTACTCTCTGTTTTCCCAATTACTTATCTTTGCTCTGCGTGGTAGCTTTGAATTCTTATCATTGTGAGCATGAATGCACTAATTTAGAAAACATTCACTTGTTTTTCTATTATGTATCTACTAAGGATGTGTTTGTTTCAGATTTTGAAAAAATTGGTTATAAAAGCTAAATTTTAAATATAATTGAAAAATTTTAAAATTGATTTTTTTTCCAGAAGCTATTAATTTTAGCTTCTACGAAAAAGCTGAAAACTGATTTTTTTTTTTAAATTTTGATTATTTTTTAAAATTTATTCAAAGATCTGAACAGTGATTTTTTTGGGATAAAAAAGTGATTATTTGCCAATTAATCAGAAATAAAGGCACGCTAAATTATGTTGTCTTCTTATCGTGTTACAAACATCATACATTGGATACCCTCCAGAGGCACCAAGGCCGCCATCACTGGAGGAACTTAGGGAGATGGCTCGGGAGCTGGCCAATAAAAGGAACAATCCATGATGCTCCATTTGGTTGGTTGTGCTGTAGTTGTTACATACTAGTCTTTCTCATTACAATTACATATGTCATGTAATGATGAATTCATAATTTGTGTAAATAAAATGAAATGCTTTTGGCGATAGTCTTATAGCTTCTGTTTGGAAATGGATTCTTTGTATTTTTTTTCTGAAAAACTTATTTGATTGTTTTAAATCTCTTATGTATGTATTTTGATGAAAATAGTGCTTTATTGTAGAAAAAAGATACATGTGAATGAGCCCATTGTTGATCTACTTTCACCTATTAGATGAAGGAATGCTCCCTCTGTAGCTTGAAAAGAAAATAAGGGAGAAAATATTAATCCCTTCTGTTCTATTCATATTTTTGGGTTGAGTGGGAGATGTTATTTGTTGGGAAAATTCAACTATACTTGAATATATTAACCAATGGAATATTTTAAAAATTTGTGATTATGATTTATTGTGTTTATGTTTATCTTCCTCTTTACATATAAAATGATTTTTATAACCAAAAGTACAACTTCCAAGGGTAAAAATGTAGCCTTCGAACCACAAACAAGATACAATATTCTTGTTAGGATTTAATTTTAATGTATTGATACTGTAAAATTATTATAGTCATTCAATCGAATTCAATTATATGTATGACTTGAAATAGTAGGGTGAGAGTCAACTATATTTTGCTCATGTAATTAACTAATTGCGTAAAAAGGTTCTTCACGAGCAATGTATTAAGTTATGGAAAGGATTATTGGGGTGATAGAATGTAAACAACTTATATTCTAAATCAAATTCCAAATAAAAAAGAATAAAATAACCCCATATGAACTTTGAGTCCTGTTATTTTGACACATGGGATTCGACTCATACGCAGACGCATATATACGAACCAGGGGAGATGCTTATTGTGCACCATCATTATGAAGGCACATAGTGGAGTGAAGAGCTTAAAAAACAAAAAAAGAAAGATTTAGAAAATAGAAAAAAAGAAACCCGTGAACTTTGAGCCCTTTCCTTCTGAACTCTCCCCGACTCTTCTGCTACTCTTGTCACCATTAAAGGTAATGAAATTTCATCATCTTCACACCGAATTGCACTCCTTCTCATACTTGTTCTCCAATCTCCTCTATTTCCCTTTTTCTTTTTTCTCTTGAAAATAATTACGTGATAATGGCTTTGACTCTTTGTTTTTAGTATTCTAAATCTCATTTATGTGATTAATTGTCATTGAAAGATTGCATGACTCATTAGTTACATATTGCATGAATTTGTTTAGGGCTACTCATTATTATTAGTTAGTTAATTAACTTTAGTTGTTTTGTTAGGGTTTCAGTAGCTAGGCTTTGGGGGTGAATAGGGACATGACATCTTTAGATGATAAGGCTTAGACTTAACCATTATCTATGACAAATTACCATTTTGGTTTTTGAAGATGACAAGGATGTGCCTATATCATTTTCTGTGTTGCCAATTCGATGGAGCATGTCTGAGGGCCACTATGAGCAAGAAGCTTTTATTGCTAATTGAAAAGCGAAATCAGATTGCACACCACTATCTATATATGGTAATATTTGCTAATAATCACCTTAAATCAAAATTTTCACCAATTTCTGAATTATTATGTTGATCAGATTGTTTTTGGGTATGTGTCCATATTTTATTATAGTGACAAAAGCAATACACCTTCTGCTTTTACTTTGAAATTAAAGAGGCATAATGAAACTTGGAGACTTGAAGATATTAGGCATCTTGGCTATGATTAGGCAATACACGTTAATTTTCAATTTTGAGAGTTGGCTTTTGTCGTATCACCACATTGAACTAGCTGCAGTCACAAAAGACCTGTAGAAGGGTATGTTTCACTATGGTGAGACTTGTAATTTTTTTCTTTAAACTATGGCTTTGTGGTACATTATTCTATTTCAATTTGGATTAGGGGAGAATGCAAACTATGTTATATCGGAGTTGTATGCCTCGGGGAATATCCACTTCACGGATTCTAATTTCACTGTCATGACCATTGAGATCTCACAAGCTAATCCTTTTTCTATCTTACACTTTGTAATATTTCAGTTTATTGCCGATATATATTATGAACTATAAGGCATAAATACATAAAGGAAGCTACTAGCTACCATTTAGAAAATTCAATTATTTTGGTGCTGTTTAGTTGCTATTTTTAAAAATTATTTTTGAGTTTTAAAAATAAAAAACCAAAAGAAATTGTTTGGTTGTTTGTTTTGTAAAACTTGTTTTTAAAAACAACAAAACACAATTTGCATTTGAAAAACAGAAACACAAAAACAATTGAAACATGTTTTGTTGTTTTATTATTTTAGAGAATGATAAAAACGCGGTGCCAATTTTGAAGTTACTCTGAACTTCTGTTTTCTTCTCCCCTTCGACACTCTGTAGGATAGCTTCTTCATGATTGTTTATTTTATTTCACCATCCAACAGCTCCATCGCAACTCCATCATCATTTTTGACCAGCACTGCGGCCCCCCCATATCCACTGGCTAGGCCGCAAATCCGCCGATGCTTAGGGCGAACCAGCCCCCAGCGGTCATGGAGCGTGATAAGTGTGAGCGGAGCTCGCCGTGCGTTTGGGTGGTAAATCTGAGGAAACGACAGAGAGAGAGGAGGCACACATGGCTGATCCAGTGGGGACGATAGGGGATCTGATGGCTGGGTGTGTGGCAGTGCTCATGGAGGAGGCCGCGGCTTGGTGGATCCTATGACTGGAGGTGCGACGCGGAGGAAAGAAGGAAGGGGGCACTGCCACAGTTTTGATGGGTGCGGCCTTGGCCGGATTGCTGATGGAGTGTGCATCGGTGAGGGGGGAAAGGGAGGTTGCGGTGGTGGTGATGGTGGCTTGTATGGCTGAAGAGAAGGGGAAAAGGCCACATGACGCCGCGACTGAGGGAAGAGGCCGCAGAGGTGGATGGCTGTGGAAAGGAGCCGGCTAAGCTTTCCCTCAATCTCTTTTTTTTCTTTCAGTTTTCCTCTTTCTTTTGAACTTTGGCTCTGATATGAGATTTTTGTTAAAATGGACTATTGAGGAACTTGGAATTGTATGGATTGAATATCTGTTGATGATTTTGAGTTTCTGATGTTTGATCTCTTTTTAATTTTGGTTTGAGAATTGATGCTATATCTGTGTTTGATCTTTCGATTGCGAGTATAGGTTTTTACCTTGGTTGGGGAAGGAGAGGTTGGGTATTAATGGCTATGATTTTGGTTTGTGATTGATTGACATCAAGTTGTATTAAAACTATTTTTAGAGTAGGAAGTTGTATTAAGACTTTATTGATTAAGTATGTATGAAAAATATAATCTATAAAATATAATAGTTAAATTTGTCATTTATAGTAATGTAATTTTCCAAACAGTTTTTTTGTAGTTTTAAAAGTTTTTTTTAAAACAATTATCCAAATAAGTTTTTTGTCTTTTACATTATAAAACTGTTTTTGAAGTTAAATTGCCAAATAGGTTTTTCTATTCTTTTGTTTTTAAAAATTGAACTTAAACTTATTTTTTAAAATAATTTTAAAAAATTTAAGAACAAAAATACTTCCAAACAACCCCTTTGTTCCCCGGTTTTTTGGATACTAAATGCATTTAGAAGAAGGTCTCTTATGGATTTTTACTCATGGTTCATCTAAAGAATCTTCTTTAATGGCTTGCAAAGGGCAAAGGGATTAGAGATAAATTATGATCTAATGCGTTTTATTAATGTTTAAAAGAAAATCATTGTGTACATCTTGTTTCTTTTCCTCTTTCTTATCTAAAATGTTTTCCTTTTACTAGACACTATCATTAACATTGATATTCTTATCTAAAAAGTTCATTTTTTTGGCAGGAATCAAAATCTATTAGAGACATTGTCGCAACCGGGATCGTGACGGGGACGGCGAAAAAAGAATTTGTTTGAAATATGGAGTCGCCACCAAGTTTATTGAAATTGGAGACACATGGAAAACCCATTATTTTTACGAAATGGTCTTTGGAACCAGATTAGAGTTCGGGAATCGGTTATGCATAGGGAAGGGCAGACATTTAATCCTACGCACCCCTAGTACACCCGTCCTTAGACGGTACCTATAATAGATCTGTGCAAATTATTAATAACCTTTGAAATATTTATTTACAAGGAAGTTAAGAAATTTTTAAAGAAATTTTTGAAACATCAAGCTGTCACAACTCATATGTTCAAAATTTTGAGTTAACAAGCTGTCTCAGCTGAATTAACACCTTTATTTGAAATAAAGTATTTGATATAAAAAAAAACTTATAAATATTTACAAACAAGGAAATAAAAAATTTGGTATTTTTTATAAAATAAAAAGAATAAATAAATACAAGCGAGAATAAATATATATATTTTAGAGGAAATTTCGGATCATTAAGCTGTCACAGCTTAAATGTCCAAATCATTGAGTTAACAAACCGTCGCGGCTAAATTAACATTTTAACAGAATATTCCTCGATATAAATAAATAAAATTAGAAAAGTATTTACCAGTAAAATGAATTATGAAAATTTAATTTTGACTTGACAGGAATCGGAATCACCTGCTCCTACGTATCCTCTGGTGCAATGAGGAACTCAAAGTTACGTAGTTCTGTAAATAATATTTATGTTTTAATTAATTTTAATTTTGAAAAGGAGTTTTGAATATCAAACTGTCACAGCTAAAATATTTTAAAACATAAATCAACGAGCCGTCACGGCTTAGTTAATCTTATTTTTAAAATAAGATTTAATAATTATTTTTTATTTAAAAAAGAATTTTTAGAATATTAAGCTGTCACAGCTAAAATATCCTTAAAATATAGAATTAACAAGTCGTCACGATTAAATTAATTCTATTTTTAAAAGGGGATCATTGACCAATTGTACTTCCTTTTTTTCAAAAGATCCAAATATTTTTGAAAATATGAAAAGGAAACTGATCCAAAGTAACAAAAAAAAAATAAAAATAAAAAAATGGCCTCAAACGACTTGAGTAAAAGTAACTCCTAAACAACCAAAATACTTTCTTATCATTATTTTTTTTATATATTTTTTTTTTGTGAATGGCTCATGCTCTCACTATTCGGTCTTCTACCTTTTTGGACGGGAACAATTCAGATAAGAAAGAACTCTTAACCATGCACACAACAAAAAAAAATGAAAAAAATAAAAATAAAAAAAATAAAAAATCTCGTGACTTTGATGACACACACAAAAATAAGGGGAAGGATACGTACAGAGAGAATGAAATATTCTCTTTTGATAAAAAAGTAAACAGAAAGGACGGACAAAATGATGTGGTGGTGGGGTAGAGGTTATTATGCACAAGACCATTTCTAAATCACCCACGAAATGTACACACACCGAGACAAGGATAACTACGGAGAGAGAGATGGGCGGAGAGAAGAGATTGAGTGAATTTGAGGGTTCAAAAAATCACCATGTGCTCAGACATAAGCGCACACACACAAAGGGCAGCGGGATCTCATTTCCTTTTAAATTCGTGACAGAGGTTTGTTTTTTTCTCTTTTAAAATATCACAAAATGGGAAGATATACAGAGAGGGAGTGGGAGAGCGGTCAAGAGAGGAAGCAAGTGAGTGAGAGGAGAGAGAGATCATGGCGGAGAGGGGGGAAATTCCGCGACTGGAGGGAAGGCGGCGTGCGCCCTGGAGAGCCGCCGGTGGAAGGCGGCTGGTCGCGAACTTCGCGAGAAAGAGGCAGATCCGGTGGTGCTTCACGGTGGTCAAGGCTGAGCAGCAGAGGTGGGTGGCGAGCCGCCGCGAGAGAGAACCATCACGAAGGGAAGGCGGCTCATTTGGAAGGCCAACGGAGCTCGCCGGTACTAAAGGCCACGACGCACGATCAGTGGAAAAGGAGAGACCGCACCGCGGAGGTCACGATTTGGGAGGAGGTCACGGCGGTCTTGCTCGCCAATCGATGGAATCCGGCGCGGTGAAGGTCTGCTTATGTGATGCGATCAAGAGATCGCGATGAAGATGATGCTGGATGGATGAGCGCCGGCAATGCTAGCGGCAAACGGTGCGATGGTCATGTCCCCTTTTATTTATTTATTTATTTTTTCTTTTTTTTTAAATTGAAAACTCTGGGCTGTTGCTGATGATGGACTTTTATTTGGTCTGGATTTTTCTATGGTTTGTATTTACTGGATGTCTGAATGGGGATTAGGCTATGATTGGGACTGTTTTTTTTTTTTTTTTGGGTTGTTTACAAGGATGTGGTTTCTGTTGATGAATATAGTTTGGCTTAAGAAACAGGACAACACTGGAAAAAAAAAATGAATAAGTGATTTACAAATAATTTACCTGCGACTCTCTCCTTTCTTGATTCTTTCTTTTTCTATGTTTGTGGCAAAGGTGGAAGTGGGGATCAGAAAATTTCTAGTATTGGAAACTGATTGTGTCCGGGATCCCCTACCCCTCCATTCTTGACTGAATTTATACACAATTTGAAAGTTTAGTTTGTCAAAAATGGTGGGTGATCTTGTGATTTTCATCCTGGATTCACGCTGATGCTGGTTCTTGGGATTCTGAAGCCGCTCCTTTTGATTTTCCTTACCTCCATTTTTCGGCTATTCACGTTCCATCATTTTGATTACAGCACAATCTTCTTTGTCATTTCTCCTTTATTATTATTATTTTTTTAAAAAAGGTCAAGAAAAACGGAGCAACGAAGCAAAATAGAGCAACAAAACAAATAGAGCAAGTAGCGTAACAAAACAAAACAACCACGCATGCAATCAGTTTGTTTTTTTTTTTTTAACACAAAAGGAAAAGAAACGGACAAGGATGATTATTAGCTTTTCTTTTTTCTTTTTTTTCTTTTTTTTAAGGCAAAGAAAGAAATCAGAAACGGGCTAAAAAAAAATAAAAAATAAAAAATAAAATAAAATAAAATAAAATGGGCTTTGGCTGCTTTTTTTTTTTAAAAATGATTGGACTTATGACAAAAACCAAACAACCAAAAAAAAAAATGTAAATGAATTGGGTTAGAAGTTTTTTTTTAATGACAACAAACAAATGAAATGAAATGGGCTTGAAAAATTTTTGGTTTATAGGCCGAACAAAATCGGGTGTTCACAGTTGCCCCTCTTTACTTATTTCTTATAAGAAAACATGAAAAACCTAAGTTTTTCATATTATCTTTGTAAGGAATAAGTAAAGACATGAACATAGATTTTGCTCGGTGATGCGTGAAATGCAAGTGCAAGAAGAATCAAATTCTAACATAGAAAGAACCTAAACATTTGAGCAAGCCACGAGCAAATTATGCAATTCAGAAACTGACTATGCAAAATTCCAAATGACAAGAGATGCAAGAACCAAACAGACTGACTTGAAATTTACAAGTTAATGAATGCTGACAGGAAATTAAAAACCGCCAAGGATTGGCAAGAATTTACAAACTTTGTAGTTGAATAAATCTCAAGAAATTGAAGATCTCACGACCAAATGGATATGGGTCAGTGAGCAACAGGAAATGAAAAGTATCGTGATCAACTGGATACAGGTCACCACATACTCACACTCATCAATTCAAATACGTATACGCTTGCGTATGCACGCGCACACAAATACTCACCTTTACACATGGAATTTTCACACCCACAAGATGAGAGAGAGTGATTAAAAAAAACCTAATGAAGCTAAAATGAATTTGAAAGTCAGCAGGGCTGACAGAAATTTAAAAACCATCGGGACTAACAGGAGATTGAAAATTGGCAATTTGAGGACGACTAGAAAAGTAAATTGGCAATCTGAGGCCGACAAGAAAAGTAAATTGTTAATCTGAGGCCGACAAGGAAAATAAATTGGCAATCTGAGGCCGACTGGAAAAGTAAATTGGCGATCCGAGGCCGACAGGGAAAGTAAATTGGCAATCTGAGGCCGACAAGAAATGTAAATTGGCAATCTGAGGCCGATTAGGACAATAAATTAGATGATTCAAATTTCTTTTTCTCTTGACCCCCTTTTTTCGAAAACACTTTTGTGAAATGAACTTTACCGTATTGAAGCTACCCTCGAGGAAGACTTTAGTCGATCAAACTCGCAACTTATGAATTGGACTTTTTGGCATAGATGAGACTTTTCTTTTCTTCTGTGATTTTTACCCACTTCCTTCATCATTCTTTCTTCTTACCCAGCTTCTTCCTGCCAAACTTAGTTTGAAGCTTTTGGGTATTCTTAGTGAAATGCTAGTCATTGACGTGTTGCTGCAAATATGGTTAGACTGCATAATTCATACTTAAATTCATGCTTACTTGAGACATCATAAATGAATATGCATTTAAGAAAGAGAGAAGGGAAAGAATAAATTTTATTGCTTTGTGTATCTGAAACTTTTAAGAATAGGGTAATTTCAAAAGGTTGGAATGGAACAAGAATGAAACAAAAGAAACATCACTATTAGGGACACAAAATTTTGCCCCATTTCGATTCTTGATTGCTCATTCAATTGATCCCTTGCTATCATTGACTGTCATAATCATTGTATCTAACGGCATGTCTTCCAGCCCTTTCTTTTTCACCTGAATCCCTAGAATTTGCCCCATCGACAATTTTGGTCCTCAGGACTGATTCATCACTGAAAAATTGCCCCAAAGGTAGGATGCTTGAGATAATGCTCATTATTTTGCCCTAATTTTTGCCTAGGCTACCCTTGCGGGTTTTCATCCTAGCAGGCATTTTCTTTTTATGTTACCCTAACTTTTGCTTAGGTCGCTCTTTCGAGTTTTCGACCTAACGGGCTTTTCTTTTTTTTCTTTTAATTTATTTCTCATCCTATCTTTTGTTTAGGCCACTCTTTTGGGTTTTCAACCCAACCAGCTTTTACACCATCTTTTCAAGCATTAAACTTTTTGACTGCATCCGCATTGATTGGTCTAGATAGTTCCTGTCCATCCATATTTTGCAAGATTAATGCCCCTCCTGAAAATGCTTGTTTGACGATGTAAGGGCCTTCATAGCTTGGAACCCATTTTCCTCGTGCATCCTCTTGATTAGGGAGAATTTTCTTCAGAACCAAATCTCTTGGATAAAAATCCCTGGGGCAGACCTTCTTATTGAAAGCTTTAGCCATTCGCTTTGATACAACCGCCATGACAAATAGTCACAATCTTTTCTCTTCTATCATACTCAATTGTTCATACCGAGCTTTCACCCATTCAGATTCTTCTAACTCTGCCTCCATCAGAACCCTTAATGATGGGATTTCCACTTCTATGGGAGATACAGCTTCCATTCCATACACCAATGAGAAAGGAGTTGCCCCTGTGCTTGATCGTATGTTGGTACGATATGCATGCAAAGCATAAGGCAGCATTTCATGCCAATCTTTGTAGTTCACTACCATTTTGGCGACAATTTTCTTGATGTTCTTGTTTGCAGCTTCAACCGCGCCATTCATCTGAGGTCTATAAGGAGCTGAATTGTGATGTTTGATCTTGAAAGCCTCAAAGAACTTCTGAACCTCAGCGCCATTAAGATTAGGAGCATTATGCAGTGATAATTCTTTCTGGAATTCCATATCTACAGATAATGTCCCTTTTGATGAATTTGACAAACACCTTCTGTGTGATATTAGCATATGAAACAGCTTCCACCCATTTAGTGAAATAGTCTATCGCTACCAAGATGAAACGATGACCATTGGATGCCTTGGGATTGATTGGGCCAATAACGTCCATGCCCCACATTGAGAAAGGCCAGGGAGATACCATGCTGTGTAACGGAAGTGGAGGAGCATTGACTCGGTTTGCATATATTTGACATTTATGACATCTCCGAACATAATTGATGCAGTTACTTTCCATGGTGGACCAATAATAACCACTCCTCAAGATTTTACGTGCCATCATATGCCCATTAGCATGGGTTCCACAAATCCCTTCATGTATCTCTGTCATGATCACACGAGCTTCACGAGCATCTACACACCTTAAGAGGGTGCCATCATAATTTCTCTTATAGAGGACTTCACCATTCAAGAAAAAGGCCATAGCCGCCGATTTAATTGTCTTCTTATTCACTTCATTTGCTCCGACTGGGTACTCTCTTTTCTGAATATATTGCTTGATGTCATGATACCAAGGCTGGCCATCTGGCTCAATCTCCACATTGCTACAGTAAACTGGTTCATTTTGCACTTCTACATGGATAGGTTGGACGTTAGTGTGGACTTCCAATTTAGTCATTGCAGCCAAGGTTGCCAAAGCATCTGCAAATTGATTCTTGTCTCGAGTTAAGTGGGAGAATGACACCTCGTCAGATTGCTCAATTAGTCGAGACAAGTACTTTTGATAAGGTATCAATTTTGGGTCCTTGGTTCGCCATTGCCCATTAACTTGATAAATGATGAGTGCAGAGTCTCCAAAGACTTTTAATTCTTTCACTCCCAAATCAATTGCAACTTGCAAACCATTAGCGCATGCTTCATATTCTGCAATATTTTTGATACATTCGAAATCTAATTTGATAGAAACTGGGTATTGCTTCCCATCTGGCGATACCACTACAGCTCCTATCCCACACCCATTCATATTGGCAGCTCCATCAAAATACATCTCCCATCTACATTCTTCTTCTTGCTCCTCTTCTTCTACCGCCATCACTTCACCATCAGGGAATTCTGATATAACTGGTTCACTATCCTCAAGAGGGTTTTCAGCAAGATGATCAGCAATTGCACTTCCCTTAATAGATTTTTTAATCACATACTTGATATCAAATTCAGACAGTATCACTTGCCATTTTGACATTCTTAATGACACATGGGGACTATCAAATATGTATTTCAATGGATCCATTCGAGAGATTAGCCAAGTGGTATAGTATAACATATACTGTCTCAGCCTCTTGGAGGTCCATACCAATGCATAACATGTCCTTTCAATTGCCAGGTAACGGGATTCACAGTCATTGAATTTCTTGCTCAGATAATAAATTGCCTATTCTTTCCTCCCTGACTCATCATACTGTCCTAACATTGCTCCCATTGATGTTGGTAGCACTGTAAGGTACAGTATTAATGGACGACTGGTGTAGGTGGAGTCAAAGCGGAGGTTCCATTAAATAAGCCTTTATTTTATCGAAGGCTTCTTGGCATTCATTATTCCATTCTCCAGGTTGATGTTTCGCAATGACTTGAAAATAGACTCACAAGTGCTAGTCAAATTAGCGATGAATCTAGCAATGTAGTTAAGCCTTCCAAGAAAACTCCTCACTTCTTTTTCAGTTTTGGGAGCTGGCATATCTTGTATCGCTTTCACCTTGTCTGGATCCACTCTTATTCCTTCTCTGCTGACAACAAAACCCAATAGCTTCCCTGTACAAGCTCCAAAGATGCATTTGTTTGGATTCAGCCTCAACTTGTATTTTCTGAGCCTTTCAAATAACTTTCGTAGGACTGCCACATGACTTTCTCCCTCTTTAGATTTAGCTACCATATCATCTACATACACTTCAATCTCCTTATGCATCATGTCATGGAAAAGTGCAACCATTGCACGCTGATAGGTAGCACCAGCGTTCTTTAATCCGAATGGCATAACTCTATAGCAGAATGTTCCCCACGGAGTTATGAAAGTAGTTTTTCCTTTGTCATCAACATCCATGAGGATTTGGTTATATCCTAAGTAGCCATCCATAAATGAAAATCGATGATTTTTTGCAGTATTATCAACAAGGACATCAATGTGAGGGAGAGGAAAGTTATCTTTTGGGCTGGCTTTATTTAGGTCTCTGTAATCTACACACATCCTGACTTTCCCATCTTTTTTAGGCACAGGCACAATATTAGCCACCCAATCAGTATGTCTTGATACCTCCAAAAATCCAGCCTCTAGCTGTTTAGACACCTCTTCTTTTATTTTTAATGACATTTCCGGCCGCATCCTTCTTAACTTCTGCTTTTTTTCAACTCCTGGATATAAAGGGATCTTATGTGAAGCTATTTCTGGATCCACCCCTGGCATATCATGATAAGACCATGCAAAGACATCCATGAATTCTTTGAACAATGCAATCATTTCTGATCGTTCTGGGTTTTCAACCATTTTAAGCTCTTTCTTCTCTTCTTCAGTCCCCATATTAATCAACTCAATCACTTCATTATCTGGGCCAATTTCTTTTTCAGAATGTTCTAATAGGTCTGAGAATTGCTCGACAATTTCTCCATCCTCATTAGATTCATGATCTTCACAATCAAGTGCAGCAAGAGAGTCAATTGATAAGCTTCCAAGATCTCTTTCATGTGACATAATTTTTAAATCCCTGGAGAGCAATGGTGTGGGGTTGGAAAAGTAAAATGGAGGGATAAATGGGAATAGTATGGAAGAACATTAATAAATAAGCTAAGAATGGTTAGAGGAATAAAAGGAAAATAAAAAAATAAAAAAAAACAGAAACGAGGCAAAAAGAAGACATAAAGAATAATTATTGAAAAATCATGCAAATTCATTATGATGTCTCGGAGTAGCATAAACAGAAGCACAAACAAATCCCAATAATTACTTTGAAGCAACAACATCAATCATTGGTTCAAATGTCCAGTTCATCAGCATCTCATTATTGTTAGCAGCATGAGTATTGTTATGTTCTTCAGACTCCTCAGCATCCACCATGTTGATGATTGGACAATGGCTAGGGGAGCAGTCTTCTCCAACTATGATCACTTCAGCTGGGTAAGGAAATGTCTCTTTTAGGTGAGGGATCTGCTTCCTCCTCTCATTCTGTTTCTTTTGCCCAAGAGCCATAGTCTTCATTTGCTCTTCCACTGATGCCTCATATCCTAAACCGAATCGGTTATGCTTCCCTGAGATAGGTAGAGGTATTTTGATACCACCCAATCCTTTGCCATGCAGATAACCGTTCTTAGTCATGATGTGAGCCACTACCTGATTGATATCCTGCCGTGGGAACTCATTTTCTTTTTGTTTCATCCCTACAACCTCCAGATTGTGCCACAAACTGCTTTCAACTAGCTCCACATTTTCAATATATGGCAGCGTAACTGGTTTAGATACTATGATCTCCTTCTCTCCATGGATTGTAATGACTGAGCCATTCTCAATGAGCTTAACCTTTTGATGCAAAGTAGAAGGAACGACACCAACATTGCTAATCCACGGTCTTCCCAGCAACATGTTATAATCGGATTCAATCTCCATTACTTGGAATAACACCTCGAACCTGCTCGGGCCAACTTCCAATGGCAAGGCTATTTCCCCAAGAATGCTTTTCTTTGCTCCGTCGAAAGCTTTCACAATCATTACTTGTGGTGAAATATCATCTTTGCTTATTGACAAGTAGCTTAGGGTTGATCTTTGGTAAAGCGTTGATCCCGACCCTCCATCGATGAGAACTTTAGGCACTATATAGCCTGCACTTGAGTTATGTACGATGCCGTGGGTTAGCTTGAGATACAATTTCTTCATCTGAGAATGTAATCATATTAACACGCCTCACCGGATCAACCATATTCACCACATTCTCTAATGAGACATCAGGTTTCACATAGGCATCCTTCAAGACTTTAAGGACGGCTTTTTGATGAGATTCAGATGACAAGATTAGTGACAGCAGGGATATTCTGGCTGGAGTTTTCTTCAATTGTTCCAGTATATCATATTCACTTTGTTTCATAATTTTTAGGAACTCCTCTTCTTCATCTTCTACTTTTTCTTTTGTCTCTAAATTAGAGTTATTTTCACCATTCCCTTTGTCAATAAACTTCCCTTTTTCCAGCTCTCTAGGACCATAATACCTTCCACTTCTTGTTATATTGGTTACCGTTCCACCTATTCGGCCCTCTGAGGTTTCTCTTATATCTCCTTTTGTCTCTACCTTCGTTTCATAATTCCACGGCACGGCATGAGTATTCTCGTAATCGAAGGGCATCGGCTTCTTCACAGTGATTACCACTTTTTCCTGTTTCGGAGCTGGGTTAAGTGGCGGTACTCGGAGCACGAAACGCTCGATCACATTCACTTCTTCAGAGAAATTTGACTTCTTTTTCGCCTGAATCACACCTAAGTCGAGCAATTCTTGTACTCGAGCCTTGAAATCCCAACAACTTTCTATATCATGACCAGGACCTCCAGAGTGATATGTGCAGCTTGATTTCATGTCATACTTCTCATTCTCCTTTATTGCGGCAGCAGGTGCTATCATGTTGTAACCAAATTTCATTCAAGCCAATGAAAATTTTCTCCATGGGTGTTCTAAGACTCAGCACCTTCTTGATCAAAGGTTCCTCCATTTCCAAGGCATTCACACGACCTCCTCCTTCATGATTTGGAATTGGATTATTGACAATATCAGGCTTTGATTCTTCCTGAAGGTCTAATCTCCCACAAGCAATTAATTTTCTCACTGCCGTCTTAAACCCTTCACAGTCCTCAATTGAATATCCCATAACATCCATGTGATATTTGCAAGTCAGATTCGGGTTATACCATGCTGGGAATGGTGGTTCCAATGGACGTACGGGATATGGTGATATCAAATGAGCCTCGAATAATCTTTGGAAGAGGTCAGTATTAGAAATGGATAATTTCGGAAAAGGCGGAAGGTTTGGGAATCAATTCCGATTCTGATTTTGGAAATTTGGTCGTGGTGGTGTAGTGTTTGGGTAGTTTTGAGGATGCGTGGTCGGGTTATAGGTATAGGTTGGGCGAGATGGTTGATGCGGCCTTATGTGGATATTGTTAACTTGAGGCTGAGGGTATGGGGTAGTGTTTGTGGCTCGGTAAAAAGGGACAGGGGATTGGTATTGTGGGTTTTGGAATTTTGGGTGTGTTGATGTGTATCTAGGGACAGAAGATTGCTGACCTTGTACAAGATTTATTTCAGGTTCTTTCTTTTTTGGTGGGAATATTCTTTTTGTGTCCTCATTGCTTGTAGGAAGTTTACCAGCTTTAGCTAAGCCTTCAATTCTCTCTCCAGCCGTTATCAGCTCAGAGAAATCCTTGTAAGCTGCTCCTGCCATTGCCCCAATGTAAGGAGACCCCAAAGTCCCCAAAAAGTATGAGCACATTTTAGATGGGATAAGTGGTGGTTGTACTTGAGCAGCTAAAGCTCTCCACCTCTGGGCATACTGCTTAAACGACTCGTCTTTCTTTTTCTGCATCATGGTTAATTGCTCACGAGTAGGTGCCATTTCCATGTTGAACTTGTATTGACTCATGAATTGATCTGCCAATTCTCTCCAGCTAGAAATCTTTGAATGGTCCAGTTGAATATACCATTCCAAGGCAGGTCCAGTCAGGCTTTCATGGAAAAAGCTGATGAGAAATCTTTTATCCTTTGACCATATTGCCATTTTAGTACAGTAACTCTTCAAGTGAAACAAAGGGTTACCAGTCCCATCATATTTTGAGAAATCAGGGACTTTGAAATCTTTGGGGACTATCAGGTCTTCAGGAGGACACAATTGTTCAATCTCCACGTAGCCATAGGAGCTAGGACCCTGGATAGCCTTAATTTGCTCCTGAATTTTCCTCATCCAATCTTCTTTTATCTTGTCTTTCTCCGCCTCTACATGACTATTTTCTGAGTGAAGTGGCTGCTTCTGAGTGACGACACGTGGCTGCTCCCAGGTATGGATAGCATGCCCGTGTCCTTCAGTATATTCATTTTCTAGAGGATGATAGCCTTCTCCGATGGGAATCACCATTGGCATTGTTGGTGGTGGTTGTCCATGAGGGTTATTCAGTATTCTTCCCATATCATTTATCTCCTGGGTGATATTCAGAGGTGCACTTGATATCACTGGCATGGCTACCATGGTGACATTTGGTTGCACACTTACTGACGTATCTCTGCTTTGATAGGCTCCCAACAGATCAAGTGACTCTTTCATGACTCTCATCATTTCTTCCATTCTTGCTTGGGTATCAGTCATCATATTCAACTGCCCCCTTATTTCTTCTACCTCCATGCTTAGGTTCCTTCCAGGTTCAACAGTGGTTGCAATTGAGTGTGTCTTTCCTGTTTCAGAATTTTCTCCTCCAGCCATCTTGGTCCGAGCTCTTGTATTGTAAGTACGAGTTTGATCGATTTCTGTCTTCCTTGGGCGCCCAATGGTGACGAATTTTTACCTGTGATAAAGAATTTTATTAAAAAGAAAGGAAAAGTACATTGCTGTTTGTTAGAGTCCTTCAATCATGTCTAGTCTTGACGTGAGTATCTTTGATAATAACTGTTCCCCAGAACGTCCCATTCAAAGGTACTAAGTCATGGATATGAGCATGAGACTAACACAAGGAATCAACCCTTTTTTCATTCATTGTGCATTGCAATCATTGTTCGTGTACAATTATTCAAAAAGGAAAATGCATCATAAAGCCAACGATCAAGATTTCCTAAAAACCAATCTACTTGTGCTTCCTCAGCGTCTTCCCTTAATTATTTGCTTCATCTTCCCAATCAAATCTTTGCAGTAGTATACAAAGTTACAAATCTCATCTGGGGTGTCAAAAGGAATTATTTCTTGCTCAGCCATTTCTAGGTATCTTGGAATATCTTTTATTGCTGCATTAGCCAATCCTGCCAAGTTTGAAAAGCGAGTCTTCAAGTTATGAACAATGTGATCTTGATTTTGCACTTCAAACTTTAAGTCTGCAACTTTCCTCTTTTCTTCTCCTAATGCAGCTTGATAACTCATGATCTCATCTTCCATGTGTTGTTTCAGTTCTGCAATCTCTTTCTGATGTTCCTTGCTCATTTCTTCTGTTTCTTGCCTCATCTGTTCCTTACTTGCGAGCGTAGTTGCTTCAACTGCCTTCGCATTATGGAGTAGCTTCTTTAGTCGTCGATTTTCAGCCAGCGCCTCATCACGCTCTTGCCTTCGAAGCTTTAACTCTTGATTGGCTGTTTTGAGACATTCTCTGGTCTTCATCATGAGCTCATGCTCCATTTTCAATTTCTTACTGGTCCCTTCTAGAACATGACTCTTTTCAATGCTTTCTCGCTTCAGAGTTGTGTAATTATGGTAGGCGCTTTTCAGTTCCTCCTCAATTTGCATCTTTTCTTGCTTAACTTTGTCCAACCCTTCTCTCATTTCTTTGATCTCTTCGCTGTCTTCGAGATGTGAGGTTGATGCCATATTAGAAGTAATCATAAAATTCAATGACAACTTAACCTCTTGAGCCACTGTTTTCACCCATTGGTAGCTTTCTTTTCTTGCACGACTTGACTCCTAATTCTTTTCCTTTTCTGACAACATTGTTCCAAGCAGATCGGACTTTCCGTAGTAGGTCACTGTCATTGGAGTCCAAGTAGTATGTGATAAAAGGAGTTATTGCAGCTTCAGAGGGTGGCTCCATTATAGGGTAACCGAGTTGGCGTAATACCAGTGTTGGATTATAATTTATGCATCCTCGGGTTCCCATGAGGGGTACATTTGGAAAGCTCCCGCATTGACAAATCAATGTCTGTCCATCTTCCCACCAGGGGTACCATCGAATCCCTTTTTCATTCAATTTTGCAAATATTTCCGCCCATTCTCGTCCACTTTTCTTCTTAATATGATACATTTTCAGATCAGCAATGGGACAAGATGCCTTGTAACTCCTTTGGAATATGTGTGAGGTAACCCATATATATAATATTGGCAAACAACACAAAATTCTCTTGCCATTCCTTTCATAGCAAAAATTCAAGGAGCAATATACATCTGCTAAGAGGGCTGGAACAGGATTATGGTTATGAAATTTTCGAGCAAGGAACACATCAATTGCTGCAAGATCTACAAAACCGTCAATATTTGGAAACAAGACAGTTCCATAAATGGTGAGGGCCAACACATCTGAAAAAGTATCCCAATCTTTAGTTTGAGCTAGATGATGCATATGTTTCTCCAAGTAGTCTTTTGTGAATCCCTTGGTCCCATTTCTACATTTTTGGGCCTCATGCAAATCTCTTGCATTTACTTTTAGAACATTTGCTATAGTGTGCAAAGAAGCATAATGTCCTTGGTAAATGTAAGGCTTTTCTCCTTCTAATGACAACCCTAAGATCCGCTCAAATTCTTCAAGGGTTGGTGCCAACTGGAAATCTTGAAATGTGAAGCATCGGAGTGGGGGATCATAATACTGAGCTAGTGCTGTGATTGCCTCTACTTGTTCTTCTACTTCCAATAAGCTGAAATTTTTTCCATATTTTCTAGTAAGAGGAAGACGCTGTGGTCCCTTCAACAGCTGACTCAAGGATCTTAGGCTTTCTATGTCGGGTTTCTTGGCTTTAAGATGTAAAGTCTTTTTCAGTTTTTCTTCGTGATTGTTTAGTCTCATGCTTGCTTCCATTTTTCTAAAGATACTCACAACGAGCCTAGGATATGATTCTCTAATAAACCTGCTGTAACAAAGAGGAAAAGAATGATTTTGTATTTTAATTATGAGGAAAAAAAGAAAGAATAAACACTTAGAGCATATAAAGAATTTATGTACAAGGAATATGAGTTAAAGAAGGGGTATGCTCCCTTTGTGTCCTATTTTTTAGGTAGACTGTTGAGGGCTCTATGGTCTCCTGGGCTTTCTACTTAGTGTACCTCTCACCAGGTGTGGGTCTATGATTTAAGGATTCTAACGGTCTCTAGAGCTAAGAGCTCATTCCGAAATGCTATCTACAACAGCAGGTGAACCGCTAGGTGTAGGACATTCCAAAAGAGTCAAACTCTAGACGAGATTTTCGCAATAACCAAATAGGACGTACATCCAATATGACTATTGCTACGCAATCTCTTACCTATCTCAAGTTGCACTCAGACCCGGGTATAGGGCCCCACTCGTGTGTGATTAATGTGTGAGTGCTGTGTGTGAAGGGAGCATACAAACCTGGAATCCTAAAACTACCCAAGCCCAACACCTGCAAAATAGACAATACAAAACAAAGGTCGTCTACCCTAGGGTTGTCACAAATGAATAAATAAAAGAATCTGTACAAGCATAAAAAGAGTGCAATATAAATAATACAAAATAACAGTCATCTATTCTAAGGTTTTTACAAAAAAACAAAAACAAATAAATAAAAAAACTATACAAAATGGATGTTGATAAAATTCTAACAAAAGAATAGCGACCCATTAAAAAGAAGAGAAATAAATAAGATAAAATAAGTTAAAAAAGAAAGTGTGGTTATAATAATATGCACAATCAATTATTTTAGGCCTGACTCTCACGGACTGTCCCCAGTGGAATCGCCATCTGTCGCAACCGGGATCGCGACGGGGACGGCGAAAAAAGAATTTGTTTGAAATATGGAGTCGCCACCAAGTTTATTGAAATTGGGGACACATGGAAAACCCATTATTTTTACGAAATGGTCTTTGGAACCAGATTAGAGTTCGGGAATCGGTTATGCATAGGGAAGGGCAGACATTTAATCCTACGCACTTAGTACACCCTTAGGCAGACGGTACCTATAATAGATCTGTGCAAATTATTAATAACCTTTGAAATATTTATTTACAAGGAAGTTAAGAAATTTTTAAAGAAATTTTTGAAACATCAAGCTGTCACAACTCATATGTTCAAAATTTTGAGTTAACAAGCTGTCTCAGCTGAATTAACACCTTTATTTGAAATAAAGTATTTGATATAAAAAAAAACTTATAAATATTTACAAACAAGGAAATAAAAAATTTGGTATTTTTTATAAAATAAAAAGAATAAATAAATACAAGCGAGAATAAATATATATATTTTAGAGGAAATTTCGGATCATTAAGCTGTCACAGCTTAAATGTCCAAATCATTGAGTTAACAAACCGTCGCGGCTAAATTAACATTTTAACAGAATATTCCTCGATATAAATAAATAAAATTAGAAAAGTATTTACCAAGAAATGAATTATGAAACTTTAATTTTGACTTGACAGGAATCGGAATCACCTGCTCCTACGTATCCTCTGGTGCAATGAGGAACTCAAAGTTACGTAGTTCTGTAAATAATATTTATGTTTTAATTAATTTTAATTTTGAAAAGGAGTTTTGAATATCAAGCTGTCACAGCTAAAATATTTTAAAACATAAATCAACGAGCCATTACACGCTTAGTTAATCTTATTTTTAAAATAAGATTTAATAATTATTTTTTATTTAAAAAAGAATTTTTAGAATATTAAGCTGTCACAGCTAAAATATCCTTAAAATATAGAATTAACAAGTCGTCACGATTAAATTAATTCTATTTTTAAAAGGGGATCATTGACCAATTGTACTTCCTTTTTTTCAAAAGATCCAAATATTTTTTAAAATATGAAAAGGAAACTGATCCAAAATAACAAAAAAAATAAAAAAAAAATGGCCTCAAACGACTTGAGTAAAAGTAACTCCTAAACAACCAAAATACTTTCTTATCATTATTTTTTTTATATATTTTTTTTTTGTGAATGGCTCATGCTCTCACTATTCGGTCTTCTACCTTTTTGGACGGGAACAATTCAGATAAGAAAGAACTCTTAACCATGCACACAACAAAAAAAAAATGAAAAAAATAAAAATAAAAAAATAAAAAATCTCGTGACTTTGATGACACACAAAAACAAGGGGAAGGATACGTACAGAGAGAATGAAATATTCTCTTTTGATAAAAAAGTAAACAGAAAGGATGGACAAAATGATGTGCTGGTGGGGTAGAGGTTATTATGCACAAGACCATTTCTAAATCACCCACGAAATGTACACACACTGAGACAAGGATAACTACGGAGAGAGAGATGGGCGGAGAGAAGAGATTGAGTGAATTTGAGGGTTCAAAAAATCACCATGTGCTCAGACATAAGCGCACACACACAAAGGGCAGCGGGATCTCATTTCCTTTTAAATTCGTGACAGAGGTTTGTTTTTTTCTCTTTTAAAATATCACAAAATGGGAAGATATATAGAGAGGGAGTGGGAGAGCGGTCAAGAGAGGAAGCAAGTGAGTGAGAGGAGAGAGAGATCATGGCAGAGAGGGGGGAAATTTCGCGACTGGAGGGAAGGCGGCGTGCGTCCTGGAGAGCCGCCGGTGGAAGGCGGCTGGTCGCGAACCGTGAGAAAGAGGCAGATCCGGTGCTTCGCGGTGGTCAAGGCCGAGCAGCAGAGGTGGGTCAGGCGAGCTTCGCCGCAGAGAGAACCATCACGAAGGAAGGCGGCTCGGAAGGCCAACGAGCTCGCCGGTACTAAAGGTCGCGACGCACGCAGTGGAAAAGGAGAGACCGGCACCGCGGAGGTCACGATTTGGGAGGAGGTCACGCCGGTGTCGCTTTCGGCCAATCGATGGAATCCGATGCGGCGGTGAAGGTCTGTTTGCGGTGATGCGATCAAGAGATCGCGATGAAGATGATGCTGGAAGGATGAGCGCCGGCAATGCTAGCGACGACGGTGCAGTGGCCGCGGTCCCCTTTTATTTATTTATTTATTTTTTATTTTTTTTTAAATTGAGAACTCTGGGCTGTTGCTGATGATGGACTTTTATTTGGTCTGGATTTTTCTATGGTTTGTATTTACTGGATGTCTGAATAGGGATTAGGCTGTGATTGGGACTGTTTTTTTTTTTTGGGTTGTTTACAAGGACGTGGTTTCTGTTGATGAATATAGTCTGGCTTAAGAAACAGGACAACACTAGAAAAAAAAAATGAATAAGTGATTTACAAATAATTTACCTGCGACCCTCTCCTTTCTTGATTCTTTCTTTTTCTGTGTTTGTGGCAAAGGTGGAAGTGGGGATTAGAAAATTTCTAGTATTGGAAACTGATTGTGTCCGGGATCCCCTACCCCTCCATTCTTGACTGAATTTATACACAATTTGAAAGTTTAGTTTGTCAAAAATGGTGGGTGATCTTGTGATTTTCATCCTGGATTCACGCTGATGCTGGTTCTTGGGATTCTGAAGCCGCTCCTTTTGATTTTCCTTACCTCCATTTTTCGGCTATTCACGTTCCATCATTTTGATTACAGCACAATCTTCTTTGTCATTTTTCCTTTATTATTATTATTTTTTTAAAAAAGGTCAAGAAAAATGAAGCAACGAAGCAAAATAGAGCAACAAAACAAATAGAGCAAGTAGCGTAACAAAACAAAACAACCACGCATGCAATCAGTTTGTTTTTTTTTTTTTAACACAAAAGGAAAAGAAACGGACAAGGATGATTATTAGCTTTTCTTTTTTTTTTCTTTTTTTTAAGGCAAAGAAAGAAATCAGAAACAGGCTAAAAATAAAAAAATAAAATAAATAAAAAATAAAAAAAAATAAAATGGGCTTTGGCTGTTCTCTTTTTTTTTAAAAAAATGATTGGACTTATGACAAAAACCAAACAACCAAAAAAAAAATGTAAATGAATTGGGTTAGAAGGTTTTTTTTAATGACAACAAACAAATGAAATGAAATGGGCTTGAAAAATTTTTGGTTTATGGGCCGAACAAAATCGGGTGTTCACAGACATACAAGTTGTGATTATGTTTTATTAGTTGTCATGTGCTTTGAAAGCATGGTCTCTCATGTTGATGGTTTGATTTCTAGGATTCTTTTATACAATATACCATGGTGCAAGAAAGGTACACACACAGCCTAAAAGGTTGGCAAATTGGGTTTGATGAATGAGGACACCTTAATGGAGTTGAAGAAACATGAAAATTAAAGATTTGATGATTGAGATCTTTAAGTTTATTTCCTTTTGTGTTCAGTATATGTATCAATTTCTATTTCAGTCCAAAGATGATTGTTGTGTAGTTTGGTTGTATTTTGGTTCTTGTCCTTCAACCATTTGGATTTTTACATTTGGTTGGGTTTGGATTTGTAATATTTGTGATTTTCTACTTTGTTCAAAAGAAGGCTATTAAATATGTTAATTGTATTTTGATTTTTAATAATTAATAGATGCAGTTTGAGTATATTGCTTTTGAAAAAGGATCACTATGAAATTCTTTGTTTCAATCAAACTAGGTTCAACATTTCATTGAGCATTGGCGGAAAAATGTTGGTAGTTTTAGTTCAAAATATTGATAACCATTTTGAAAAACTATTATCTTTTCAATTTTTCTTTTATATTGAAAGAAATTGGAGTTTTTATAAAAGATTGCACTAGAGAACAAGTTTATAGGACTCTTGGACTATATAAATGGATGAATTAAGCCTTAACATGATATCCAATTTGTGCTTTAACACCAAAATGATTCAAAAAAACTTTCAGATAAAAGTTGGTGATCGATCCTAATATGTTGGTAATTATTTATCAAAATATTGGTTACTTGACACAAAAGTTGATATCTTTTTTGTTTTTGTTTATATTGAAGAAAATTGAATCATTTTGGTCTTGGAACACATGGATATTATGTTGAGGCTCAATTTATCAATTTATAGAACCCATGAGTCCTCTAAACTATTTTTATAACTCAATTTCTCACAAAATTTATAACTCTTTTAATATAAACAAAAAATTGAAAACATACTAGCTTTTTTTTCTAAAAGTTACCAACATTTTGATAAGGAATTACCAACATATTGGAATAATTACCAACTTGTATCAAAAAATTTGCGAATCCCTTTGATCTTGAAACACAAATTGGATGCCATGTTGACACTTAGTTTATCAATTTATAGGTCCTATGGGTCCTCTAAACTTATTCTTTAACTCAATTTCTTATTAAATTTATACTTCAATTAATATAAACAAGAACTGAAAAATAATAGCATTTTTAGAAGTTACCAACAATTCGCTTGAGTATTATCAATATATTGAGACTAGTTTACCAACTTGTTTCAGGAAAAATTTTGAATTACTTTAGTGTTGGTGAACAGAAATTAGATGTTGTGTTAAGGTTAAATCTATGAATTCACAAAAGCCCTTCTAAACAAGTTTTCTAACTACACTTTTCATAATATTCCTGTTTCCTCTAATATAAACAAAAAACTGAATAGATATTAGTATTTTTAAATAGTTACCAACATTTTAATAAATAATTACTAACATATTAATACCCATTACCAACTTGAAGAAATGTGAGGATTAATGATTCCATGAATATTTGAATTTGAATTTATTGGCTTTTGTGTTAAGTCCATGTATCAATTTCTATTTCATTTTAAAGACTATTGTTGCGTAGTTTGGTTACATTTTGTTTATCGTCCTTCAAATTGTTTGTAACTCTTTTAGAATATTGGTAATGTTTTAGATTTTTGTTAATTTTCAAAATATTAGGATTCTTATGAGAATTTTGGATAGAGAGCAATGACAAAGGGACTTGAAATTTTTCATACACTAAGTTGGTAACTAGCTCACAGACGTTAGTAATGTTAGTTGAAAATGTTGGTAATTCACTTCAAATGCTAGTAATGTTTCATGTTTTCTTAATTTTTGAAATATTAGGATTCTTATGTAGATATGAGTTAGAGAGCAAGTTAAGATGACTTCTTAGTACCAAAATCATTTTGTGACTTCAAATTTTCTTTTGCCAGTGGTTGGTAAATGGATAAAAAATGCTGGTGATTTTAGTTAAAAAAGTTGGTAATTTGTCAAAATAGTTGGCAAATGGTCAAGTCTTTTGATTCTTGAAAGTAATATGATTTTTGTACAAATTTGGGTTGCATAACAAATTCAAGAGGACTTTTTGGCTCCATAAATTGATGGGTGTGTCTAGATACAAGAGATGATTAGTGCCAAAATTTTTGTGACTTCATTTTTTTTTTTGAGTAATTGGTAAATGACTCAAAAATATTAGTGAATTCTAGTTTAATAGTGTCACAATGGCAATGTGACATGAAATTTTTCCTAATGGTGCTCAATAAAATGATGAAAGTACCTAAATTCAAACACAAAGCTCTATAGTTACCAACGTGCATAAAAAAAAAATCAAATTACATTGGTCGTAGAGCACAAATTGGACGTCATGTTAGGGCTACATTTATCAATTCATAGAACTCATAAGTCTCATAAACTAATTTTCTGACTTTGTTTTTACTAAATTCATATTTCCTTTAATTTCAACATGAATTGAATGACACCAATCTTTTGAAACATTACCAATAAATTGATAATGAATTATTAACATGTTTGAAGCTGTTACCAACATGTATCAGAAAAAAAATTTCAATCACTTTTAAACATTTCCAACATTCTAAACAAGTTTCCAACATTTCAAAGATTAACAAAATTTGAAACACTACCACCATTCTAAGCAAGTTACTAATATTTTGAACTAACATTACTAACATAAAGCTCAATTCATCAATTCATAGAGCCTATGAGTTCTCTAAACAAGTTCTCTAATTCAATTTCTCATGAAATTCTTATTTTCTTTAATATAAACATAAAATGATACCAAGAAATTGTTAAGGAATTACCAACACATGTACCAGAAAAAATTCGAACCACTTTGACCTTGACGCAAAAATTGATATCATGTTGAGACCCAATTTATCAATTCATTGAGCTCATGAGTCCTTTAAACTAGTTCTCTAACTCAATTTCTCATTAAATTCATATTTTTCTCAATTTGAATATAAACTAAAAAGATTGTAGCATTTTTTGATAGATTACTAGCAAATTGGTAAAGAATTACCAACAAATTGGAAGTAGTTACTAACATGCATTACAAAAAAAAAAATTCAAATCACTTTGGCCCTAGAGTACAAATTGAATGTCGTGTTGAGACTTGATTCATCAATTCATAGAGCCCATGAATCCTCTTGACCAATTTCTAACTTAATTTTTCATTGTATTCATATTTTCTTTAATCCAAACATAAACAAAAAAGATACCAAATTTTTTTTAAAGATTACCAACAAGTTGATAAAGAATTACTAACATATTAGAAACAGTTAACAATGTGTCAGAAAAAATTTGGTATCACTTTGGTCTTGAAACACAAATTAGATGTCATCTTCAATCCAAAATTTTGAATCACTCTAGTTTATTTTTCAATTTGGCTAATCTTTCAAATTCCAACTCTGTTGCCTTTTAGCCTCCTTCAGATGTAAAATTCTCATGATGATCCTCGCTAACTTTGCTCATAATAGCTAAAAGTCTATAGGTAAAACTCAAGCAAATATTTCAATCTACAATTCCTCGCATAATAGCTTTAATAGCTAACTTACAACATTTCTCTTTATAGACAAATTATAAACAAACATAATACAAAGCTCCTACACAACTTAGATGCTTATCTTAATTTAACTCTATCAGCGGGGTAATAAGATTCTAAGTACTAAACCTAAAAAAGAAAGATGAAATATTGAATACAAACATAATACACTATTATAATAGATAATTCTCTAAACATCTATGAACTATATAATGAAGTTAGATCAGGGCTAAGAATTTGCATTTCAACCCTCGATTCCCACCAATTATGATAACTAATTCACATAATTCACCTGACTCTTTCTTTAGATTATTTATACTCATTAAATGCAACTTCTTAGAAAGTTTTTTGAGTATAGCATGATCATGGTCTTTTTCTTTCTATGCTACTGCCATATCCAAGTCCAGACATAAATTAGTAAATTTTGTAGGAGCTTTGAATCTTTTGAATTAAGCATGCATTAGTTCAATCTAGAAAAAAAATAGTCGTAAATAATATAGCACATAATAATTTGTCAATTGGTGTTGCCCTTATCTTTGGCAAAATCATCATTTTAGAGTGCTAAAAACATGGGAATTAAACAAGATTATATAAACAATAGAAAAGTTTGGATCACCACTATACATGGTATTGTTGATTGCATGTTCTTGAACTTCTTTTGATATCTCAACTTTCAATCTCTGTCTTGGTTGCCACATATTTTTGCAAGCAAGTCACTAGATTGATGTATTATCTACAAAAATTAAAAGGCTCCTCTATAGCATCTCAAACTTGCACCTTAATTATATTAATATGGAGCTTTTATTGAGCTAGCTGCTAGTATAAATGACTCCTCTATAGCACCTCAAATCTACACTTCATTAGAATAATATATATTTTTTTATCTATTTTCACATAGCCTTGAAATAGAGTAATAAAAAAGTACAAAATCAAATAAACTATACAATCAGTGAAAACTAGAAGTTTAGAGCATGCCACACCAACAAAAAAAAGAAGAAGAAGAAAAAGTAGTTTGGAGTAAGACTTCAACCACTGTTATAATCAAGTAGCTAGAGCATGTATAACATTTATTAAATCACACAGGTGCATGAATTTCAAATTTAGACAAACTAGGCCTCATTTAGCCTAAAACAAAACACCAAAAAAGAAAAAAAAATCAAGAAATTTCATAAAGGCTATCAAATAACAAAATTTCAGTCTCCTACAAGGTCACTAGGAAATTCAATTCATCTCAATTCAAACTTTCACAATGCACCTCTATTTTTTGTGTCCAAACTACATTATTTAGAAGCATCTACCTTAACTTGCATTATCTAATATTCCTTAGGTGGCATTAGTGGTAGGTCCATTTTGGTGTTTATAGTAAGAAATAATTTTTGGTTTTACATTTGTACCTGCAAGGCCCCATGCCTAGTTGATAGAGTATGTGCTAATAAAAGTTTTGGCCTAGTCCGGGCCTTGGCCACTTACAAGCCACTTACACTATTTATATGGCTATTTAGTGGTGCAGTACTGTATGTGCAACTAATATAGTAGCACTTGAAAAACTACATGTATAAATATATGGATCTAGTGAGGTGAAGAGGAAGACACTTGCCTAGACAAATGAAAATGGGGGTAAATGGTGAAGAGTGATAATTTGAGAAGCCCTTTTTACATTAAAATGAGGGGCTGAGTTACTTAAGAAGTAAGAAGAGGATTAAATAATGGAGTATTCACTTTACCCAATTCATCGTCCTTAATCCTTCAAAACTACAGCACCCAATGAGGACTTCCAAATTTCTTGTAAGGCATCCAAACACTTCTTTGCCTAGTTACAAAATGAAAAATAAAACTTTTTTTTTCAGTTCAGCACATTCAACAAACATGTTGCATATGCATCCTTTTATAACTGCATCAAATATGTCCTTATATTTGATTGGTTACCATTAAAAAGATTATACCCAAAACTATTGAATTCCATTTAATCTCTCTAAACATGAACAATCAAACCATAAGTGAGGTGTGTAGCACTTCAAAATACAGGAGAAACAGAAAATGGAATACACAATAAAATAATTAGCTCCTTGTTCCTAAAATCAAAACAATAAAGCAATTAGCTCCTTGTTAAAGAGAAGAAGGCAGCGTACACTAAACTTTAAAATTCAACACACCTGATCTTGTGTTGCTTTGTTTGCTCAACGGTTCAACCATTTTGCCACTATGGTAGCTAAAGTCTAAGGACAACAGACTTAATTTTGCATTTGCTTTGTTTGCTCTAAGTTCTATTGCTTTACTTTGCGATGGGAAGGGAATGATATGGGAGTGCTTGGGAGAGAGTTTGAGTGTTTGGGGTAGGGAGCCAGGGAGTGATGGGGTTGCCGTCTCTGAGAGTGTAAGGGGAGGAGAGTGGTGAGTGATGGAAGTGGCAGAACGATTCCAAGTGAATGAGAAAGTTTCAGTATGAGTGGTTCTCATCTACTTTCCATCTTTTAATTTCTTTTAACGTCACCTCCCCACCATAGGCCTTAAAGATTCGTGTGCATAATACCTTTGCCTCCATCCGTACCGTATGCATCATGTAGTGCGTCGCTTTAGTGTGTTCATTTATCATTTCTCATGAACTTTGGAAGAAAAGAAAACCGCTTTGGGGTTGTAGAGCAATAGTAAAGGTTCCTAAACCCAAAAGAAAGAAACTAGGTGGAAGAGGAATAGATTGTGTTTTCTTAGGATACTTTGAAAATAGTAAAACATATAGATTTTTAGTTATTGAAACTAATGACTCATCCTGTGAATACAGCAATTGAGTCAACATGTTGTTCGAAGAATATTAGAGTACCTATAGGGAACAATGGATTATATAGTCTGAACTATAATGGTTATCATTCGGTTTTAGAAGGATATAGGGATGCTAGTTGGGTAAATTATACAGAAGATAACTCAACAAGAAGTTGAATCTTCACTCATGGTTGGGGTGTTGTTTCTTGAGGATCAAACAAATAAACCTATATTGCAAATTCCACCATGGCAGAGGAATTTGTTGCTTTGGCATCGCAGCAAGCAAGGAAGTAGAATGACTTGGAAATTCACTGCCTGAGATTACAGTATGGCCAACGGCAATGGCACCAATCTCTATACATTCTCATAGCCAAGCAACACTGTCAAAAGCATATAGCCAAGTTTACAATGAAAAGTCCAGGCACATTGGACTAAGACGTGGTTATGTGAAAGACTTGATTGGCAATGAAGTGATCTCAATTAGTTTTATAAGATTAAAACAAGATCTAGCAGATCCTTTGACGAAAGATTGACAAGGGATTTGACCTGGAAAACATCAAAATGGATGAGACTCAAGCCCATATCTTAAATGGTCACCTATATGGTGAAACCCCAACTCATGAGTCAAACGGTCTCGAGTTCAACCGGGCAGAAGTACATCATTACAGTGACTGCAAGTTCTTACTAATTTTTATCCGTCCCAAGGTCGTAATAAGTACTTGGTATACCATAAAGAAATAAAGGGCAAGGTTGAGTTTTTCTCTTAATACACCCATAGCATGTATATTTGCTGAAATATTTATTATAGGACACTTCTAATAGATTATAGTCTACCTATGTGAGTGTGAAGTGTGAGGCTGCTTCCAAGAGTTAAGGGCTAACTCCGAATGCTCCCATGAAAAGGATATGAGACACAACGTCAAATGTGTTACATTAAATATGACATTCAAGGATATAGAGATTTTACATGTATGCCATGCACACTTGTTCATATGGGTTAAATCGTTCAAAGCTTGTCTGTCTTTATAATCCTGATGAGGGAAGCATCTGTATTACTAAGTAAAGATTCAAATCATGAGATACCTTTACCTAAAGCATAAAATTTCTAGAATGATAAGGATTGGATTAAATGGTGGAGGGTTGGGGGAAATATTTCCAAAATTGTGGAGGAAGCATCCATATGACCAAACGGGTGCAAGACCATATTAGCTGTTAACTGGCGAAAAGTTTCATGGAAACTTTTCATTCACCACAAGATTGTCTATAAATATGACAACCCAATTACAAATCCACTCATAATTTTCAGATTACATTCAAACCCATCTCCATTCTTCTTTTATGCGCATAAGGAATAATAGAGAATATCATTCTTGTGAATTATCATTGTTGTTGCTTGATTGTGTGGGTGTAAAACAATTGTATCCTATAGGAAATTTGCTACTAGACCATTTGATCTCATAAGTTTGGAATTGGTGGGGATGAATTAAGTCTAAAGGAGAATGTGCTTACACACGCTTCGAAGGTTTTGCACATTTTCTTCTTATTTCTCTTTGCAGATTTTGGAAGCATCATTCATCTCCTACAAAGATTTGTCATCGTTCTTTCCAACAAGGACTTGGATTTTTATCTGAAAGGTTCAAGAAATATAATGCCTCTTCTTTAATTACCTGAGTTATGCCATCATTTCCAAGTCTGTGTAATTGTTTTTTTATTTTTCTGTTTTTTCCCCAATTTATGCGGCTTGCAATGTGAACACCGTTGTCCTCTTCATGTTAAAAATCATTGCGGTTGCAGCTTAAGCTGAAACTTTTGGTTTGTTTCTGTTGGGGGTTCTCAACTTTTATTGTTATTGTTGATTTTTGTATGTACTGCTTGAGTGTGCACCCAACAGTGAGATAAAGATTAGCGCAAACAGTGCATATATTCTTTTAAGAAAATTTCGCAAGACAATTTAGTCTTTCGAAAACCGAAACTAAACCCGTGACCTCTTAAGATTTTAATAATAGGCGACATTAGTTTCTATGTGTGTATTTGATCATTGAAACATTAGCAAAATATATAGTGACCCATTAAAAGGACATTAAATGATGCGTGTGTCGTTGGAAGTAGAATAAAGTTTAAAATGACTCATTTTGGTGGTTAAAATTACACAAAAAAGTTATTTAAATCTTCATTATAAGTAATAAAATGACTCATTTTGTGTAAATTTTGAATATCAAAATGAGTGCAATATGTTTTAAAACGGTGTAATTTTGCTTACATCTAATGTTTTAATCGCATATTATTACTGTACTATGTCACATGTTTAAACCCACTAATGAAGAACTAATTCAGAGATTAATGTGTCATTCATTTGCAATTTTGAGAGACCGTCAGAGTAATACCGAGAGAACAGATAGTCCAACTCAAAATAGTGTTCACTCTAAAAATTAATATTGTTTGAAAGGGTAGAAGCTTTTACAGAAAATCGATGCTCACCGTCTACGTAAACATTAGCTGCAACTTTCAATCTACATCACAGCATGAAGTCAATATCGCAGTTGATTTTGGTATTTTCAAGATGACTCTTGCGGTAGCCAACCATGACCATAATGTTTCAAGTTAAAATGTTCATATATATGCCTCAGATATCCACATATCAAAACATATACAAAATATCTTGCATGATGTTTATTGCATATAGACTTATCCAGTTAGTTTAGTTGGTTTTCTTTTATCAGATCATATACAAATATTCCTAATATAGATCTAATAATAGAACCAAGCCAAAATAATACATGAGCAGAAAGCTAACCAAGTGAGTCATCCCCTGTTAGCTTGTTTCATACTTCTACTGATGGATAGTTCTCCTCATATCCGTTAATTTGGTCAAAACTGCAAAAGGAAATCCCTATTCCCATTTTTTGTTCTTACATAGCTTATATTCATTCATTTATGTAAATCTATAGGAATAAATTTGATACAACATCAAGAGATTTTGGACAATGTTGCTTTAGTGCTTTGTAATTAAATTTCAAGTGCCAAATACGTTAAAAGAACGGAATGAGGCGACCAAAGCCAATGTCTGCTTATAAGGAAAGAAATGTTCATATATAATGCAAGTCGAGTAATATAAACTTTTGTGTAACCCTATAATATCTTTTAAGTCATGAACAGTTAGCAGCAGGGTATTCTCTCCCTTTGTTGCGTTTTTCCTGCTTCAACAAAATTTTAAAAATGTGTATGTTTTGTCTTTATGCCTATTATTACCTGTATAGAACAATCAATATGGTTACACGGGAAAAAGAATAGAACTTCATTAGTCTCAGATGGGGAAACAAATGAAATTTATTCAGTATTAATGAAGAATCAGCCAGGCATAAGAAAGCCATTTGTCTGCAGATGGGTAGGAACAATAGCAACCAAACTGAACTGTGTAGCAGATGTGCTCCTTGCCAGCCAATATGTTGTCATAGATAGCGTAATAGCCACTCTAGGCTCTGTTGAAGTGAAGATAATGCTTAGTTAAATATATCAAGAATACCAATAATAGGAAAAATCAAATTATATAGTAAATGAAAATTATTTATTGCAACCAATTGTTGTGTGGGCTTTTCTCAGCATACGTAATTTAGTGATTTGATTAATTTTGTAATACTTGTTGTATGATGCTTTTTCCTCTGGCATTTCAGGAGGTATGACTAACATAATATAACAAATCGGGCAATCATACCTCCATGCATTCATGCAAATTCTCATCTTTTGATCTTACGTGGATCTGCAAAATCATGAGGTCAATTACCTACTTGTCATTCTATTCACAATCTTCTCTACTGGAAGGCTTCTACGGAGAATAATCGAGTCAAAAGAAAAGGTGAAACATTTAAACTTTCATGAAAAGTCAGAGAACCGTACAGACCATGTACTTCCCATTTCTTTCTTTTCTATTTTCTCAAAAACCCTCCATCCAAACATCTTAGAAGTGTTTTGAAAAATTTTAAATACAGTGTAAAGCAAGGCCATGCAAACGTTGTCGTGCTCGGTTTTGAATAATTTTATATATAAATTGTAAGGAGCCATGCTAAAAATATGATGATGAAACTGGAATCCATGAAGCATATCTGCCCTTTAGCCCAAAGAATACTAAACATACCGTGTGTGACATTATGTTCATCACCTTGACTAGGTTGATGCATTTAAGATTCAAATAAAGCAGAGGGCCTTTATTTTTAATTACCCCTATGACTTTGTGGGATGCATTGTGATCGACTTCTAAGCAAGCCAGGATTACAAGTGCTGCAGCAACTGTTGAGGGCCAGTAACACAGCTGCTCATGAGCTGACAGTGCCAGCACCGCCAGGTACTTGACCCTCTTCTCCACAGCTGCATCAGCTTTAGCAGCTTTTAAGTAGAACCTGAAAAAATTTTACAAGCTTGTGTAGTTTAGCTGAAATAAGTATAATAAAGGGGCGAGAAGTAGAACTCTATTTCCTTCTGATGCTTGAGTTACAATCTTTTAAGAAGGCGGTATAAGTTTTTCTTAATTACTGCTATGAGAAGTTACAATTACACATATTTTATCTTTAATTTTTGAATTATGGACAATTTTTAAGATAAAAAAATTCCTTATTTGAAAAATAATTAAAAAAAAAATGCGACTTTGTTTAAACGCTTTATTTGAAAATTGCGACTTTATTTGAAAATCTTAGATTATACTGTTCCTGTAAGAATGCAGAAGAAGTTATACCACAAGAAATTGTATATGGTAGGCAGGAAACACTGGAACTTGAGCACCTCCTGCACCACCCACTCCATAGCGACCACCTCGCATCTACTGTACACACTGTTTCCAATGTAAAAATTCTTTTGCCCCACTCTGTAGTATGCTCAAAAAACTTCAGTTATTCATTAAAGGAAGGGAACTAAGTGACTTCAGTGTACAGGTGTATTTAAATGTACTCTAAGAACAGGTGAACAAAAGAAAAAGAAAAAGAAGTTTGAGCTGGTGGAGAAAACCGGTTAGCAACTGCTTAAGGCGAAAGAGAGAGTCACATTATTACATAAATCATGACTAACCTTGCGAATGTAGCAGAGACAAGATAATGCAGTCTAGTTGTCACAAATTGTAGGTGTGAAATATATATTATCACGCAGTCATAATGTCATATTACAAAAAACTGTTAGATTGGCGCAAAGCAAAGTATATAATCCAACATTTGATAGGAGACATCGACAAGATAGTTGAAAAAAATCGACTCTCAGATAATTATTATCATAACTAAATTCTTTTAAATTATGAGACAATACATGATTAATGATAGCATAAACACGTACACTTTACACTGAAAATTAAGCTGTACTCTATTCTATTTTCCTTAATCTAAAGGCCCTCAATACCCAATCATTTCCACTGTGCGGCAACCCAAAACCAGTGACAAAGGCGTATGAACATGACTTATTTTCCCAAACACAACCAGGACTATGGAAAGAGATGACAAAAAATTAAATGATCAACCTGCTATATTGCTGGTTTTCTTCGATCCTCGTGGCTAACGTCAGGCAGGATATTCCAACAATTTGAAGGTTTCTCTTGGCTTTGAAGTATCCTTTGCTTAAGAAACGATCAAGGAGGCTGACCCCAAGAAACATTGTCTCTTGCCGAAGCTGTTTTCGATAAGATTGCTGTCCATTTAAAGCAAATTGCTAAGTTAAAGCATTTTAAGCAAGATCAACTAGCAATTCGAAGCTGACCAACTTCCATAAAGACAGCATTTCAAATGCCAGTCTTCAATATCTGAAGCTAACTTCAATATCCGAAGCTAAAAGAATTGTGATCTAAATATAAAAAGTTTCGCATACATTTAAACATTTAAAGCCGTTGACTGAATGAGTGTTAGCACTTATCAACACTTTATAGATCCGATTGGTTTAGATTTTAGTAGAATTACTTTTGAAATAATCTATATTAAAAGAATTAATTTTAAAAGAATTGATTTATATTTAGGGAAGATGTTAAAAAAATTAGTTTCAAAAAATTAATATGATATGAAAAAATAAAAACTAATATTTCTCACTTTTATTAGAATCAATTCTTCAACCACTTCTATCAAAAGTAAAAATGTAAAAAAAATATATTCGCTTTTTCTCAACCCAATTTTAACAAATGCAATGCTGAAAGTTTTTGTAACCAAATATGCTGATAGAGGTACGAACTAAAAAGAAAAGTAAAAAGAAGTCACATTTTCGTCTAGTCGTGGGAGAATATTATCATCAGAAACGGTTTTGCTATGAAAAATAGGGTGAAAATTCAACAAAAGAAAATAAAGTTATTTATGGTAATTTCACCATAAATAAATAATCCACAGTAGATATGAAGGAGATTATATCCTCTATACTACATATACTTACTACGTATTAAAGGGATTGTTCCCTTTGACCAGCGCTTAATGTTCAAATTTCCTTTTTCCTAAAATAACCACGTATAAAGAAAGTTGAGGAAAATTATAAAAAGACGAAGAAAATTTAAAAAGTTTTAACATAAAACAAAATTAAATTTAAAAGAAATACTAATAGTAGTAATAATTTTAATATACTATCATTATAATCAATTTTTACATAATTATTTAGTTATTTATTGTGATATCAAAAAATTTGATACTACATTAACTATCTTATAAGTCAAAAACGTAATATATTATAGATTATTGATATAAAGATTTGTTCATAAAACTCAATCTTAAATGACATAATTAAATTATGATCATATGTTAAATTACTAATAGTTTGAAATTTGTTAACACTATAAATTATTATCTCTTTTTCTTCTCCTTGACTCAGGGCGTTAACAAAATGACAGTAGGACCTTCTTCGATCGAAACCGTCTCCTGTATATGTGGTCGTTCTTTCTACGCCCACAGCCTAGAAGGAAAACGCGTAACTGTGTCTTGAAAGAAGTTAAGAACCCAAGCCACCCACATGCACCAATACGAGAAAAGTGCGTTGCATGCACGAACATGACTGGCAACCAAAAAAAAAAAAAAACTGAATCCGACGTGTCACGATACGATTGGTAGCGACTTGACTATTCTCCAACACTCATTGTACCGAATGTTCACTCTCTTAACTGAATCAAGTTTAGTTTTCACTCTTGCATCGTGCTCTCCCTCAGGCAACCGCAATTATAGCTTGGCAAAATAACTAACGACAAGCCAGTATTCAAAGCATGAGCACTGCGCAACTCTCTTTCAACTTTCAAGGGCAATTTATTTTAAAAAACGAAAAATAACTATCCAAATCACAAAAGAGAAAAAAGCATAATAATTAATTTAATAATAATAATAATAATAATAATAATAATGGATTTAGAGCTTTTAATTTTAAGACCAACCTCAACGATCCAGTGAACCATTTTCGAGCGCTGCTGAATCACAAGGTCACCGAATTCCGTGGTGGAAAAATACCTTTCTCCATAATTCCATTGAAGAACTTGCCTCCTTTCTCTCTCTCGCAGCATCTGGTAGCTCTCTTCCTCGTCCAAATCATCGAACCTCACAAACTAAAATCACAAAATGCACCGAAGATAACAAAACATTTAAAATTGTTATATTAATAATTAAAGACGAAGCTAAAAACAAATTTTATTTCCAAAGAAATAGTAACTAATTATTTCGAGCTCTGAAGCTGAAGCAAGCAAATTAACTTTTACTTTGGCCTGAAGAGGAAACTCATCATCTTCAACACTGGAAGCATTATTATCAAATGGAGAAGCTATTAGCGTCGAGAACTCGTTGCGGAACTGAAGGAATAGCGAGTGAGTTGGGGAAGGAGTTTCTCCGACGGATCCCTGCGAGAACTGGCTTCCGGAATCGATGAACAGCGACGGAGTGTAATCCGAAAGCTCAAGCTCCGAGCACTCGGGGAAGCTGAAGATCCCCGAACGAAGATCAGAAAACGAAGTTCCCTGGCTCGAGTAGTACTCAGATTCCTCATCTTCTTCGTCGTCGTAGTAGGAGAATTGCAATTGCTCGGTGCAAGCGAGATCGGAGTTATTCGTCCGCTCGTTGATCGTCGATTGCGCTATCAGATCAACGCAGTTCTCATCGTCGTGGCGGTTTCTGCTCGAGCCTTGAGAGAATTCGAATTCCGATGCTCTGTTTTCCTTTCCTATGGATATGGTCTTCTCCTCCTCAAACGACGTCGAGCGAGCACCAGAGGAGCTAACCGAAGCGACGTCGTTTTTCAAATTTTCGTCACCGGACTTCGAGTTCCCGCCGTGTAACCGCTCCTCGCAAGAAGTGATCTCCGATTTCGTGCAAGCTTCGGAGAGTTCCTCGTTTTCTTTCGGATTTTCGCTCTCTTTTCCTCTCCTGAACTTAAGAATCAAGCTCCTGCTGCTGCGTTCATGAACTCCGGCACTGGAGTCCACACACGAAGACCCCGAGACTTCACTTTCGTTTCGCTTCTCGAATCTTCGATTTTTCGAGAGTTCGCATGGTAATCTCTTGCTCGCTTTGGAGCTGATGCTTCCGTTTCCGGCGACAACGGCGGATGCTCTGCTGGAATCGCACGAAGCTTCTTCGCCGCCGGCGAAGTAAGTGCAAGAGCCGGAATTCCCTGGATTTCGAGAGAAACGAGGATTTTGTCCGGAAACGTTGAGTCTAGTCGAACCGAGAAGCACCGGTGAGATCTGGCTCCGTCGCCGGCGGGGGAGATTCGACCGGAGCTTCTTGCCGGTGATTTGTGGTGGTGCCGGTTCCAGGTGAAGCTTGCGCTTCGATTCTCTCGATGTGATTGTTGTCATTGGTGTTTGGTTGCTGAGAAACGCAGAGAAAATGAATTTTATGTGTTGGATCTTAGTCGTTGAACAGTGAATAGGGAGAGTGACGGAAGGGTGCTCGAACGGTTATGGGAGTTTGTGGGGAAGGAAAATGAGGAAGTAGAGGAGAGTATTTATATGGTGCGGTCCTACGCAATGCGTTTTCCGTGCACCACGTCCACACATAACTGATGACGTGCCAGAAGTAGTACTTTATTTATTATTATTTTTTTTTTGATAATCAAAGTAGTACTTTATTTATTTACTTATTTAGTTTGAAGGATTAACACTTGAATAATTTGTAGTCTTGTACTATTTCATTTATCGAATTGATATAAGAATAAGATAAGATAACAGGTACAAAAAATTATACTCCCTCTAAATTAAGACAAATGCTTTCTCAATAATAGTAATGAGACATATGCTTCCTCCAAATTAAGACATATGCTTTCTCCATTTTACTTTATCTGTCTCAAAACAAAACACACACATATGTTAAAAAACAATAAATAAATCTCAATAATAGTAATGAGTTGCGTAAATAGATAAGATTATCCATATTGAAACAAATATTCTTATTAATGTAATTAATACAATTAATTATGCTAAGAATAGTAATGATAAAAAATAATTAATATCTCATTGGTATTGTAAGTGGACATATGTTTTGAAAAAAATAAAAAAGTTGACAGATGGAGATAAAGTGAAGGGAGAACTATCTCACAGTTTGAGAAATGTTATTTATACTCCTAACTTGTGAGATACCATATTGATACACTCTTAGAATGTGATATGAACGCTACTTAATGTAAATGAGAGTGTGTCAACATAATGTCTTATACATTATGAGTCCAAATAACACTATTCTTACAAATTTTTATGCGTATTGACATGATAAATCATTCAATCCAATTTAGAAACATAAAAAAATGGTTATTAAAAGAACTTTGTTCTTAATGGTACAGATAAAGAAAAAACTACATTAAGGTGTTTAGTATAATTATACTAAGTATTCTTCTATTTTAAAAAATTATCACTCAAGGTCCATTCAGTTCACTAAAATTACACTAATCATTCATATAGACACCAATTCGTTAGTTGAAGTAACCAAAAAAAAATGTAACACATAACATTTACATAATTATTCATAATAAAATTATAATGTTTTAGCAATAGTTAACATATTGGTAGAATAAAATACCTTTTTGATCATATGAAAATAAAATTTATAATTATAACTTATGATTGTAAGAAACACTTTGGCCAATATATATATCAAATATTGTCAAAATATTATAATTTTGTTACTAATCATATACATGTCATATATTTTCACTCAAATTAGTGAATTAACAAATGTGGGGGAGATCAGTGTAAATTTACAAAATAAATGGCTAACGAGAGTAATTACACTAAATCTCAAAGGATGTTAATGTCACAACTACGGGTGGAAATAGGTCGAGTCGAGCTAGGCATTAGGTTAAATAGGCTGGGCCTATATTTGCAAAATAGAGCCTGAGCCTGAGCCTATTACCTAATATAATTATTTTTTATGGCCTTAGTCTGGCCTTCTTAAAAGCCAAGCATGGCCTGAAAGCTTATAGAGTCCTATTTGGTTATAAAATATTTTTAAAAAATTAAAATGCCTATTCTTAGATAAGTCAAAATACTACTAAATATATACAAAAATATATTTTAAAATAGACTAAAAAACTTTAGTTAAAATATATATTTTCAAATAGAGTAAAATATTTCTATTATCATTATATATTTACATGATGATGATGATGATAATATAAGTAAGCTAGCCTATTAGGCCCAATAGGCTATTTTTATAGCTTGAAGTTTAGCCTGATTAGTTAAAAAGGTTTTTTCAAAAAGCCTTAGCCTATTTTGTTTACTAAATAGGTCAGGCCTAACTAGGTCGAATATAGGTGAGGCCAAAGGCCCTTGACGAGCAACTTGGTCTACTTCCACCCCTAGTCACAACCTGACTAGGATCGTGACGAGCACATACACCACATAAGCCTCTCAAGTAACATAACCAGCTAAGAATTTGTTATGACCCGACTTTGGCACATGAGAAATTCCATTTTTACATAAGCCTCATAACCTGTATATCTCTATATACACATTTAATCATAAAGCTGTTTAGAATATATTTTCATTTTCTACATACAAATCTCCTACTCTTTTAAATCAAAATAGTCAAAACTTAAATTTCATAATCTATCTCTAAGGTCTAAAATCATAATGTCAACAAGTATATATAGAGTTCGTCGTATACAAAATAACCATGAATAGTAAATTCATATAAATACAATCCAAATTAATATCATATTATGCAAAAAAATATAAACTATGCTCTACAGTTCGGGATCCTGCCTATATCAACATTGGAGCACTCTAAAGTAGAATAGAGACACTTAACCTAGTGAAGCTTACCAACTGAAATCTAATGCAGCTGGAAAGAAAGTGGTTGGAAAGAACCGACAGTAGCTACTGTATCTATAAATGGAAGAAAAGGAAGCAGGGTGAGTTTTATTCAAGATTCAGTGAGTGAATCCCCACTTGTAACCCCCCTTATAAGACATCAAGGAACAATGCATAAAATCATAATAATAATCATAAAGTTCTAAAACAGCTCATACTCATGTACATATATATAATCAAAATTGTTATTTTCCAAAATCAATAATAGCACTCTAATAAAGAAATAGAAATCTCTAATTATGCGTAGCATCCATGGCCTAATAATTTCTATACTCTATGATCCCTCAGGGATATAAATCGCACACCTAAATAGGTTCTATCTCTACTCTGCTCTAAGAGATTGTCCTCAAGAGACAACTTGGTACCAAAGTCAGTGATGATTTCCCAGTCATTTAATTACTAGCTGTTTCTCTATAGCTACTCTCTAAACTAGTATACTCTTAACTGAAATAAATATGAAATTTCTCAAAATTTTTAAATATTTTGAGAGTTCTAAACCCATGTAATTCTGACAATATGACCTTATCATAACTATGGCTATGAAATCATATCCAAGGGATCACCCGTTTACAGACATTGTGATTCCCAAAGCCCATACAGTATGTAGCTGCTAACTATCATGAATCATACGAAGATTCACACTCTAAAACGTTTATGATTAAAAATTCTAAATCATCTCTCAACAACCTCATTTCATAAGCTTGAAAACTCATCAATCATAATAACATTCCTTAAAATCATAAACTTTTTCAATAATCACATATATAATCCATTCGACATAAAAATCATTTTAACAGCCATATATCTCTAGAACTACAATTAAAACTAACTCTACATAAAATCATTTTATCAATAATGGTCCCATGAGCTTTCTAAAAATATGTAATTCATGCTATTTCAAAAATTGCACTTTCATAAATCAATAGAAATATCTAATCTTTTTGCAACAGTCTCTAAAATCATGCATTAAACCTTATTTTGATAAAAATAGCTCTAATGACAATCTAGAAGTCATAAGTTCGAAGCCACGCACCTAGAGAGGTGGAAGGTGAAGGCTCAACACCAAGGGGGCTCTTGGAAGTAGAAAGACACCAATACCTGACATGAAAACAGCAGAAGTCTATATCAATCTCTAAACACTCTAATCTTATCCATAGTACAATAACACTATAGTATAGAAACCATAGAGAATAATAGATCTAACCTCCAAAAACATGAGAGATTGAAGGAAAAAGAGAGCAAAACCCATAAACTAAACATACCTTGAACTTCTTGGAGGAAGAAAATGGAGTTTGATTAAGAAAATGGTAAAGAAATGGTGTTTGGGAGGTAAAACCAGGGTAGATAGACGAAGTTCTTCGTGTTTAGGGGTGAGGGGAAGTGTTTATTTTGGGCTAGAAGCTAAAAATGGGATTTTTATAAAACTTTGACCGCTGCAGCACTTATAGAGAGCATTCTAGAAGAGCATCGCCTTACCGCTAAACTGCTACAGTGCTAACATGAGCACTGCTTTTCCAGAGAGCTTATCTTTGAAATTCTTGGTTGTCGTGCACATGGAGCCTCTCAAACAACACAGGTAGATCCTGGGAGACCTTAGGGCTGTACAGGGCTAGTCTAAGGGCACGTGGACCTAGGATATTATAGAATACATAATAAACTTAATTTTTTTCCAAAATATAGTTTAACCATATATCATCATGTTTTATAAATCATATTTATAGTAAATAAATCCATGAAATTGAGTTATTTCGAAACATGAAATCATAAATTAACTTACCTAAGCTAGTTTGTGCCATGGAAAGAAATAAATACATTATGGCTCAATACATATCAAAATAATGCATGTCTGAATACTGTCTGCACAACTATTGAAACACTCTAATACTAACATATCTTAACCAAGCTTCATTTTGAAGCGAAGCCCCGTACTGAACAACTGTAGAGTCACTGAGAATGTGGGACCTGAGAGGTAACTAGATCAAAGACTGTATTTGTAAAGAAAGGAAGGAAAGAAAGGGGTGAATCATCAAACTTAGTGAATGGATTTTTACTGATAACCCACATGGGATAACGACAAGGTATATATATTAATAAAAGCAATAAGAACAAATCATTTTGATATTTACGCACTATTTTACTTAGTTTTTTGATTAATGGACAAACAAATAAACTTACTAGCCATGTTTTACTTCTCAATCTTATTTGAGGAATGGAAGTGGTCCTCTAATACGAGTTCTCGAGTATTTTAAGTAAATGTTTGAAAATATGCAGTACCAAAGCAAAGTGCAAATTAGAAAGAACAAGTTAAATGTATAATGTAAGAAATTGAGATGAGAACATTACTTGAAAACTTCTGGAATCTTGAGCAAGAAGAAACTTATTGTGAGTGTTGAAGGCCAAGTGTGTGATTATTGCAAATGAATTTCCTACCACCACCATTATAATAAGTGTTCTCTAAAATTCTAAGACCCTTATTTAGTCCTACACTACTCTTGTTTATAAATAAGCTGTATACATCCCTGTTTGACACATCTCCCATTTCCTAAACCCACTACTTGTACAATCCCACTTTTATTTCTTTATTGAAGCTTGTTTGCATAACTTGTCCCATGTTTGGCATTGTGAACACCATATTTTGTCCATCTTTTTATTTTATTTATTTATTATTTTTTTTTGCATAATAAAAAGGTCCAACCAATAGCCCATTTCAGTTTGTCTAGCCAATTTTATTTCTTTTTCTTTTTTGTTACAGCCCATACTTTGTTGATTCAAAACAAAAAAAATATAACCCATTTCATTTCCTTTTCAGCCCATTCCTCTATTCAAGGTTCATCAATTTTAGCCCTTTTAACTGAGCAAAAAAGGACAAAAAAGAGGGAAACATTGGATTCCTCCTCTTGTAGCTGTTCCTCAAAAGAAGTGTGGCAGGAGTGATGGCAAACACAATCATAAACACTCCACCCCACTCCATGATTTCTTCTCCTTTTTCTTGATTATAGGTTTACTAGTGAGCTGTAAATTAGGCCATCAATAACTTAGTTTGACCAATAACATGATATAATCATCCAACAATCAGACAGGAGGAGGAATAAAAAAATATATATTCAGATAAGCAAGAACTATAATCAATCAGCAGAAAATCCATACACCAAAAAATTTAAAAAAAAAACACATTCTGATACATCCAATCAGTCAGCAAATAGATGTCAAATTCAAAGGAATCCAGCAAATATCCCAGTAATTCAGTCAGTCCAAGCAATAACAAAAGGAAAGAACAAGGTAAAATCCAGCAACAACAACATCAGTTTTGCATCAGAAATTAACAAAAAAGGAAACTAAAAGAGGAAATATGGAGGAGGCTGCGGCAAAGCTCCTCCCCTGCCACCAACCGCGGCCTCCAGTTCATGCCATTATCATCTCCATGGTTCACTGTCGTCATCATCATCCTGGTTCCCTTGCATCCATCTTCCAATTCTTCCTCAGCCGCCAAGCCACCGCGGATCCCCACCATGTTGCCACTACCGGTGACCTCCTTTTCTGTCCTTCCATCTTCATCATTATCAACATTATCACCCGATCTCCCTTCTATGGCCGCAAGCTACCGGAGCAGCCACCACTACACATGAACCGGCACGGATTGGCCTGCAGCCGCCTTCCACTGGCCTTGATCTCTTCAACTGCGAGAACCAACTACATCACACAACCACCACCACCTCCCCTCAAACACCATCACTACCACTCCACCACACTTGATCGATCTCGGATCCCTCTTCCCCTCATCGACTGCGACTTCGCAAGCTCGACCCTCACCGGTGTCATCCATGCCTGGATCCACCATGCCACCCAACCCTTCAATCCACCGACACCATCATCACTTCCCCACAACCCAGATTCACCGTAAACGGCCATACCTTCCCCTTTCTCCGCCAGTCCACAGTGGCACCACTACAGGCCATGACCACTGCGACCAAATCGCTGCACCGCGCCAGTGTCGCCCTTTTAATTTCCTCCGACTTGACCCCCCATGTTGCACTGGTGCCTCTCCCCCAGGCCTGAGCACAGCCTCCATGTGCGCCGTAAATGGTCCCTGTGTTTCCCCCTCTCCTTTTCTGTCCTCTCTCTCTCTCATTCGCCAATCTCTACTCCTTTCTCTTTGTTTCCCTTTTTGTCCATGTGTGTGTTTTTTTGTAGGGTGAGTGTGTGCGTGTGTATATGTTTGAGCGTGTGTGTAGTAGGAGGAGATAAATTAAAGGAGGAGTAGATTAAGGTTTTTTTTATTAACTTTTGTTATTATTATTATTATTTATTGTTTTTATTTTGTTGGATTAAATTTTGGATTTGGGTTTGGGTTTTGTGTGTTTGGTTAGTGTTTGCTTTAGCTCTTACTTGTTAAGTTTGAATTTGTTTAGTTTAGTTAGTGTCTTTTATTTGGTTAGTGTTTATTTAATTTTGGTTCAAAGTAAATACTTAGTTATTTTGATTTATCAAAAAGGGAGAGTTTGTTTTTTTTAGTAACCATTTTAAAATTGTTTAAGTGAAAATTAAATAAATTAGTTTCAAATGTAATTTAATTATGCAAAAAAAAATTTAAAAAACAATTCCATTGCTTCTTGGATTTTGAGTGAATTTAGTGTTAATGTTTCTTTTAATTGAAAAAGGATTAAAAAAGAAAATAGTAATTAGGACCCTTGTTTTTTAGTTTGATTATTTTATATGTTTAGGTGTTTTGTTTAAATTAATTGTGTATGTGTTTATGATTTAATTTTGTCAATTCCAGTTAAAATTAAAGCTTGTTAAAAATGTTTTCTTTCCATTTAATAATAAAATTATCTTTCAAAAATTAAAATCAATCATCTTTTCTTTAATTAGAATCCATTAAACTCACAATTATTTTCTATATAACTACGTGACTTTGAGTTCCTCATTGCATTAGAGGATATGTAGGCATAGCCAACAACTATGAAGCCAAAATTAATTTTTCATTAAATTTGTTCTCTTTTAATTTAATTTTTTTTATTTTATTTATTTTTCTTATATAATTGTGACTTTTGGGAAAAAATAAATATTATTAAAATTATAGTTTATTTGCATAATGAACTCTAGGGTAACTGTATTTATATGGATATATTAAGGGTGCAATGGGATTAAGTTTCCACCATTCCCTAATCATAATCAGACTCCCGAATTACAAATCTCTTTTAAAAATACTAGTTTACAAATTAAAAGATTTTCCAATTTTAACTAGAATTAAAATTGGTGGCGACTCCCATGTTATATTTTATCTTAAAATAAGTTGTCATCCTCGTCGCAGCGCCCTCCATTACATTGTGACAGTTTAGCAACTCCACTAGGGAATATTTTGAGAGTCAACCCTATTAGAGTTAATTGTGCAAATAATTAACTTTATAATATTTATGTTTCCCCATCATAACTCTTTTTTTTTGTAAATAATTATCTTCCTTTTGTAAATAATTATTTATTTTATTTGTAAATATTTGTCATTCAAACCTTAGGATAAAGATTTTTATTTTTGTATATATTTGGAACCTTAGGGTAGATGACTTTTGTATATATATACTGTTTTGCTTTGTTTTGCAAGATTGTGTATAGCATTTAAAGTCAAAGGTTCGTATGCTCCTCATACGCGATACACATTCACAATACCCGAGCATGTGCAACCCAAGGAATAGGAGGGGCCTCAACATTGTCATTGAGGAGCTTCATGCTCACTTGGCATATGGAAGGACTCCATACAGATTATTACTAGTATCATAGAATGGCCATATTGAGGGGGTTCATCCCTACTTATGATCCTTTTGTGAGCTGAATCTTTATCTTATGGATAGGGGCAATCTGGGAATCATAGCCTTTAGAAGTATAGACTTATCCAGAAAACTGTACACTAATAGAATGAGCCTAGTAGCTACCCAAATTAAGGTTTGGACCTTAGAGAAATCCTTCCCGTAGGATTAATCCTTTTAGGACACAAGAGCATCTATCTACTTTTTTCTCTTACATAGCATTACATATAAAAATCATCTTGCATACTTATTCATTGCATAAAAGATAACATCTCATAGCTTGCATAAAAAAACTCATTTTACATAATTCATTTATCAAAAGATCTTACATAAAATCATCTGGTATGACTTATTTATTGCATATATATATATATATAAGAATCTTGCACACATACATTACTCATGCATCTTTCATGCATTGCATACAGTGCTCATTTTCCATACATAGTATTATTCCGTTTAATTTTATATCTTTCTAATAAATTTTTCTTTTGAACAAGTACAAGGGTTATCATTAGCTCTCAAAACACAACAGGGAAACGATCCAAAATAACACTAGCAATGCAAGAAATATCAAGGTTACCATGATCTATAGTGATTTGAGCACAATAAAAAAGATGAGTCAATTGATGCCGCATGAAGACAAGCTTGACTTCCAAAAGAAGTATGGGCACATACTAGACCTATTGGATATCTTAGTCCAAGAATCTGTGCTTAGTGCCCTTACACAATTTTGGAAATCTTCACTTCATTGTTTCGAGTTACCGAAGGTAGACATAGTACTGACCATAGAGGAATACACAACCATGATAAGATTGTTGATCCGTGAGAAATCAGGTGTATACCTCTATCAAGGGGGTTATGTGGCAGAAACAAAAGTTGCCAAGTTGATTGGAATTCAAGCTGATAAAATGTTGATAGGAAAAAGAGGCACGACCCAAGGATTGAGTAGAAATTTTCTTGAGTCTTATCTTGAAACCTTGTTCCAGTAGAAGGAGTGGCATTTGTTCAAAAGAACCTTAGCACTATTAATTTATGAGTTGGTACTTTTCCCTTTTACTCCAAATGTTGTGGATCAAGCTTCCATAGGTATGTTCTTCAGATATTGCACTTATGAAACAGATCCAGTTCCCGCCATTCTAGCAAACACTTTCCTTTCCATAGATATCTACCATCAGAGAAAAGGGGGAAAATTGACATCCCGCCATTGAAGGACTTCTATCGTATCCCAATAGAGAAGTAATCAGCAATTGAATAAATGCAAGAATTCTTCGATATTGAGCCTGGCACCTTTAAGTGGGTTTGTCCTTGGCACCATGGGGAGAGTATTATTTATAGTTGTGGGGTATTTCCTCATGTACCTTTAATGGGCCCAATAGGGTGTATATCATACTCTCATGCCTTAGTCCTTAGACAATTATGTTGAACACAAACTGAATCTAAAGAAAAGTAGCTGAAAGATTATAGTTTCCTGTATCAAAAAAGTCAAGAGACGAAGGCGCAAAAGTTAGAAATCAAGAAGGCTTAGGAAAGCATTGAGCTAGCAGGAAGAAGTAGATTGGGAAAACAACGACCAACTTCATCCCCTAAGTTTGAAGAATGGAGGGAAGCAAGAATGAAGCCAAACAATGAATTGAAGAAAACTTCAAAGCTTGAGAAATCACTCCAAGACCAACTTCAGTCAATATCCCAAATGGCTTCTTATATTGAGGTATTGGAAGCACAAATAAGGTTTTTGGAAGAAAAGAAGTAAGAAGCTGATTTGCAAATTGTCATTCTCCAAGATCGTTGTCACAAGAGGGCTGTGGAAATTGAGAAGCTGAAGGATGAATGTGCAGACTCATTGAATGCGTCTCAATCACAAAAGAACAAAGAGAATGCTTCAATGGCCAACCAGATTAGGGAACTTGAAGGAAGGTTGTGCTACCTTTCAAAGGAAAAGATTAGGCTTGAAAAAGAATTCATGAGCCAAGATAGGACCAAGGCAAAGTTAGAAACTGAATTGGACCGGAAAGAAAAAATTGTCAAGGATCTAGAAATGAAGGTGGCCAATGAGAAAGATGTAAGAAGAGAGCTAGAAAAGGCGATTGACATAGAACGCCAAGCAAGAAATGAGCTAGAACAGAGAGTGCAAGGTTTGATGAAAACCCTTGCACAAAAGTGATCGTGATCGTGCATGGGCATTATCAAGCTAGTACCAACACCTTCATATTACGACAGCTAAACATCGACAATGCAGGAAGGATGAAGCCTTAGATCGTGTTGAAGAGTTGGAATGATGGAAGAGAAAATATGCCCGAATGGTCAATGAAATTGACCATCATGGCTCGGTAGTTTCACAAAGCTTTAAAAAGGCAAAAGAAGATATTGAAGAAGCACCACTACTCAATCTTCCTAAGGAGTAACCGAGTTCATGAAGATGTATGAAGGATATTCTAGGAGATTGAAAAACAGAAAAACAAAACTTTTGATGTATTAAACCCATAAATTCATGATGTACTAAATCACATTCCATTGGAATAAAATTTTCAGAATTTATACAAGAAAGCATTCTATAAAGAACGAATACTCCCTTGGAATAAAAGTCAATTGCATTTTGGTCCCAAGTCAAAGCTGCATTGCTAGTGTCTTTTAGATGGTCTTTGTTAAGGAGTAAATGTTCCCTCAAAGTGCTATCAACTATACTTAATGCTAAGGGTAAGGTACTCATAATAGCAAGTGAAGGGGATCTCTATTTGTGATGAAGGGCTGATGACAACACTTGCACCAAGAAAATAAAAATAAAAAAAGAGCCAAAAACTGAAACCATGTTCTTTCTTTTCTTTCTTGCAGGTTTTCAAACATTGCTCCTTCAAAGAAAGTTTTGTCTAATACCAGTGTGTTGACTAGAGAGCCGTATGAACTACGACCCTGAGTTGAGAAAGAGAAAGCTGAGAAAAAGGTTGAAAAGAGTAAAGGCAAGGAAAAGGTTATGGCTACAGAAGGAAGGAATCTAAGTCAAGAAATTGATGACTCAAAGACATGACGAAGTCTATGTTTGGTTTAGAACTCAAGAAATTCATCGTTGACACTATAAATATGGAAAAAGAAAATGCTGAAAATGTTGAGCATGAAGAATAGCCGGGGTATGAGAATGATGAGGGAGCTACCTCTGCAAATGAAACTGCAAGGGAGTTGGAATGGATTAAACTAAGACAAGAGCTAGAAGAGAAAATGCAAGAACAATTCCGGGCATTAAGGAGACCAAGTCCATTTGGTCCAATGAATATTAAGGAGCTATGTCTAGCTCCCAATGTCAATATTCCTAAAGATTTTAAAATGCTAGAAGTTGTCAAATTTAATGGCAATTCTAATCCCATCATGCACCTAAAAATGTACTACACCAAGATGGGTATGTGGTCTCAGGATGAAAACTTTCTAATTAGTTTCTTCTCTGAAAGCTTAGAAAGGGCCGCATGGGAATGGTACATGCAACTAGACATGGCTAGAGTTAAATGTTAGGAAGACTTGGCTCTAGCATTCACCAACCAGTACAAGTTCAATCTGAATATTGTGCCTACTAGAGACCAGCTCAAGGAGATGAAAAAGAAGAATGATGAATCCTTCAAGGAGTATACTCAAAGGTGGAGAGCTTTCGTGGCTAGAGTCACCCCGCCATTGCTGGAGTAGGAAATGTACTCCTACTTTATCTACACCTTGGAGGGTCCTTTCTTCAAGAACATGCTAGGAACTCATATGAAAGAGTTTGTTGATCTGACAGAGATTAGGGAAAGGATTAAAGCTAATATTCAAGATGGCAAAGTGGAGTTAATTGCTGGAGAAACAAGTGAGGCTCGAACCAGGAAGGGACAGTCCTATAAAAAGAAGGATGGAACCATCAATTTCATACAGCCACAACGACCACCTCAATCCAACTAACCAACCTTCTGACCCAAACCCATTTCACTATATCAACACCCATTTTATCCATTACTTCTATATCAACCTCAACCATACCAAGTCAACAATGTTTCCTACCCTAGACCATATACACCTACCACATCTAATTCCTACCAAATCAACCTAAATCACCAAATGATCTACCTACCCACAACGCCTCCTTGTTTACCTCTTAAGGCCAACGCCATTCCAAGACCACCCATGAATAACCATCCCTTGCCTGATTTCCACATGAGCAACTCTGAGCTATTCAGGCAGTTGTGTGGAGATAACCTACTAGCTCTACGTTCTGGGAAGACCTTTGTATTGCCCTATCCTTGGCGGTACAATCCAAACCAAACATGTGGTTATCATTCTAACTCTCCCGGACACTCTATCGAAGATTGTTATGGGTTCAAAAGTGCGATATGGCATTTAATTGATAGCACGCCATTAAACTGGAGGAAAAATCAAGACCGAACATAAGAAACAACCCGTTCCCCAATCATTTGTGGAGGACAGGTGAATTCCATATGCTATGAGAAGCGTACAAGTCAAGGAGTAAAGAATGATAAGCTCTCAACGAAGGAGATTCTGGAAGCACTGAGGAAAGCTAATTATGAGATAGAGTTTGAAGGAAAGAAAGGAAGTGTTTTAGAGAAAGAAAACTCCACATAGAGGAATGTCCAAAGCTAAAGCTCTATGTCGAAAGGATAATCAAACTAGGCGTGCTTGAGATACCAACATGTATCAAACAAAGTGTTAATAAGATTCATCATGCACCCCCTGTCTTTAAAGTCTACAACTAAGAGCCAGCACTTGTTTTTAAAGTGCCCAAACCATTTCCTTATGAAAGTGACCGTGTAGTCTAATCGAGGTATGAAACCCTGGTGGAGCCCAATTCATCAATGTCTAGAATGACATCTTCCAGTCAAAGAGCAGTACCTGTCTTCAAGGTGTCTAGATTGCCTTATCATCTTGCAACCTACGCAAAGTCTGATCATCCAGAAGTAAGTGAAGAACCTGACAATGAAGAACCCTTTGCATCGCAATCCATAACAAATGTTGCGGGAATAGAGAGAATTACTTGGAGTGGTAGGTGTTATACTCTCGAGAAGTTATTAAAGAACCCCCATGTGATACCTGTGAAAGACCCCCAAGTGGTGCCTGTAAAGGAAAGCAAAGAAAAGAGCCACGAAGTCGAAGAAGAAGAATTTTTAAAGATAATGAAACAAAGTGAGTATGATGTGATGGATCAACTGAAGAAAACACCAGCAAAGATTTCACTTTATTCCTTAATCTTATCTTTGGAAGCTCATCACAGTGCAATTAAAAAAGTGTTGGATCAAGCATATGTGTCCAAAAACATAACCCCTGATAGGGTTGAAGGAATTGTGGGTGCTATCAGAATAGCTAATGGCATCACCTTCACAGAAAATTAAGTCTTCCCTCATCCAACAGGGTGCCTAAAGGCGCTCCACATCACCCTAAAATGCCAAGGTGACAATATTGCAAAGGAATTGATCGATGGGGGATCAACTTTCAATGTGCTTCCTTACTCCACTTTGCAATAACTCCCAATTGATCCCTCCACTATTGAATCAAGCGGAACAATTGTTAAGGCGTTTGATGGGTCTTTGAGGGAGATCATGGGAACTATTGCTTTTCAGCTGCAAATTGGGCTAACTATCTTTGTGACTAGATTCCAAGTAATGGATATTGAACCAGGGTATACGATGCTATTAGGAAGACCCTGGATTCATGAGGCAGGTGTTGTCCTCTCTACGCTTCATCAAAGGGTAAAGTTCATAGATAATAGGAAACTTATCACTGTCAAAGGGGAAGAAGAATTGTCAGTGACTACACCGGTGTCAGTGCCATATGTTGATTGTGTTGAAAATGCCCTCGAGGTCTCATTTCAAAACCTTGGATAGCTGAAGCGATGGAATCAAAAGGCGATGTGCATCAAGTAGTTGCTTGAATAATGTGCAAAATCGGATTTGAAGAAGGAAAATGGTTAGGGAGTCAGCTACAAGGAATCAAGAATCTGATCTTGCTTCCTGACAATCCTGGAAGACTTGGCCTTGGGTATCAAGCCAAGGGTAATCAACAGTCTTTTGAATCCGCTAAGAAAAATATCCCACATATTAAGGATACATTTCCTGCACCTGCAGCAGTGATGGTAATAGAAGCAGCTAAAGCTGTTAGCACTATCGAAGAAGCTAAGGAAGTACCTCGGTTAATTTACCCAAGCTGCAAGCCATTAAATAATTGGGATTCTATGCCCTTAGATGATTTGATGTATCTTGAGTAGTGGACGCTTTAGTCATCTTGTTATATTTCAATTTTAATTGAATAAGATGATTATGCATGGTTTTTCTTTTTAATTCTCTTTTCTTCTCTTCATTTATCTTTTTTCATTTTATTTATTTCGAATCTCATCTTAATTCCAGGGGCTCATCTTTTTCAAAATCACTATCTTGTGCAAATGATTGTGAAAACCCATTAACTGATTATTGCATTACAACAGACTTAAATGAAAATGAACAAGATGAAGATCCTGAGTTATGCCACCAATTTGTCAAAATCATAAATTCAATGGAAAAGGGATAAATCCACATGATGAGGTCGTTGAAATTGTGAATTTGGGTACTGATGAAGACAAGAAAGAAGTGAAGATAGTTGACAACCCAGAAAAGGGAGAGATGATTGTACTATTTCATGAATTCCTGGACATTATTGCCTGGTCTTACCAAGATATGCTTAGCTTAGACCCAAAGATAGTGGCTCACAAAATCCTATTAATCGAGGGAATATAACCTAAATGACAAAAGTTGCAGAGGATGAGTCCAAAAATGTCGCTCAAAATCAAGGATGGAGTCAAAAAACAACTTGATGCGGGCTTTTTGGAGGTTCCACTCTACCCGAAATGGATAGCCAACATAGTACCTGTGCCGAAAAAAGATGGAAAGGTCAGAATGTTCATGGACTATCGGGACTTGAATAAAGCAAGCCCAAACGACAATTTTCCTCTCCCATATATAGATGTTCTAGTTGACAACACAGCAAGAAGCCATAGATTCTCTTTCATGGATGGTTATTCAAGCTACAATCAAATCTTGATGGCAGAGGAAGATAAGGAAAAAACATCATTTGTCACTCAATGGGGAGAATTTTGCTATAGAGTGATGCCGTTTGGTTTAAAGAATGCTGGAGCAACATACCAAAGAGCGATGGTGACCCTTTTCCTTGACATGATTCACAAGGAGTTAAAGGTATATGTTGATGATATGGTAGCAAAATCACAAGATGGAGAAAGTCATATTTCTATGGTTAGGAAACTATTTAATAGGTTAAGAACTTACAAGCTTCGATTGACTCCAACAAAATGTACCTTTGGAGCATCTACAGGAAAATTGTTGGGGTTCATTGTCAGCAAGAAGGGTATTGAAGTAGGCCCAAACAAAATCAAAGCCATCCAAAACATGCCAGTGCCTAACACAAAGAAGGAAGTCCGAAGTTTCTTAGGTTGACTAAATTACATAGCGAGATTCATCTCCAATTTGACCTCTACTTGCGAGCCAATATTCAAGCTATTAAAGAAAACTCATCCAGTTAAATGGGATGACGAGTGTCAAGAGGCCTTTGACAAGATCAAGAATTACCTGTCAAGTCCACCTCTCTTAGTTCTGCCAATACCAGGGCCACTGCTCATATTATATCTCATGGTGTTGCATGGGTCTATAAGGGCAGTATTGGGTCAACATGATGAATCCGGTCAAAAAGAGTAAGCTATTTACTACTTGAGCAAGAAGTTCAATGACTGCGAATCCAGGTATCTTGCTATTGAAAGACTTGTTATGCACTAATATAAACGGTAATGAGGTTACGACAGTACATGCTCTACTATACAATTTTGCTCATATCTCGGATAGATCCCATGAAGTGCATCTTTGAAAGCCCACACATCTCCCTGGGGATGTCCAAATGGCAAGTACCTCTAATAGAATTTGACTTCAAGTATGTGACCAGGAAATCTATAAAAGGGAGTATGATAGCTGACCACCTAGCTGAAAACTAGCTTAAAGATTATAAGTCGATGGAGCTCGAATTCCTTGATGAAGATGTCTTAGCAGTTGTAAATGAAGATAGTGGAAACCAGGAAGAAGATGATTTGGGGTGGAAGATATATTTTGATGGTATAGTTAATATCCGAGGAAATGGAGTTAGAGCAGTCTTAATATCCCCTGAAGGAAAGCAATTTCCAGTCGCTGTGAAACTGGCATTTGATTGTAGAAACAACATAGCTGAATATGAAGCATGCATAACAGGCCTGAAGGCAGCAATATCCCTTGGGGTGCAATACTTGGAGGTTTAGGGAGACTCAGCCCTAATCAATTTTCAAGTCAACGGAGAATGGCGAGTCAATGAACATCTTATGAGTTTGAAAGATGAATTCAAGGATGTCAGTTTCCATTACCTACCCCGTGACCAGAACAGTTTGTAGACGCCTTAGCTACCTTGGCTGTTATGACCAAGCTGGATTTGTAAGTGGAAGTAAGACCTTTGCAAGTGACTATTAGAAGAAAGCCAGCATACTATTCTAACATTGAAGAAGAGCCAGACGGCCGACCATAGTTTTACGATATCAAAAGGTTCATAAAGGAAAGGGAATATCCGGCAATAACAGATGAGAATGATAGAAAAACACTCAGATGACTATCCATGTCGTTTTTCCCCTCAGGGGAAGTATTGTATAAAAAGAGCCAAGATGGAGTTTTACTGAGATTTGTCGATGCTAAGGAAGCGAATTCCATCATATCAGAAGTCCATGAGGGCATTTGTGGTACCCATGACAACGAACACACATTATCCCAATAGATTCTCAAACAAGGATACTATTGGCTTACAATGAAATAAGACTGCATAGAGTTTGTCAAAAAGTGCTACGCTGATCGAATTTATTCTCCTCTCGTGCCATTGCACACTCTTATGTTACCTTGGCCGTTTGCAATGTGGGGCATGGATGTTATAGGACCAATCAGGCCAAAAGCCTCCAACGGGCATCGATTTATTCTGGTAGCTATTGATTTCACCAAATGGGTGGAAGCTGCTTCTTATGCCAATGTAACGCGGAAAGTGATAGTGAAGTTTCTGAAGAACAATATCATTTGTAGGTACGGGTTGCCGAAAAGACTCATCACAGATAATGCCACTAATTTCAACAATGCTGAGGTACAGAAACTGTGTGAGCAATTCAAGATTAAACATCATAACTTGGCTCCATACCGACCAAAGATGAATGGGGCTATAGAAACAGCAAACAAAAACATCAAGAAGATATTGGGGAAAATGGTGGTCACCTACAAAGATTGGAGTGATATGCTGCCTTTCACATTACATGCCTACCGCACTTTTGTTAGATTCTCAACTCGAGCAACTTCGTATTCACTAGTATATGGGATAGAAGTGCTAACACCCATAGAAGTGGCAATACCATCTTTAAGGGTCTTGGTGAAAACTGAATTGGAAGAAGCTGAGTGGGTCAACGCAAGATATGAGCAATTGAATATGCTTAAAGAAAAATAGCTAAATGCAATCTGTCATGGCTAGTTATACCAGAGAAGAATGGCTAAAGCGTTTAACAAGAACATTTGCCCTCGAACATTCTAGCCAGGTGATCTCATTCTGAAGAAAATCTTGCCTAATCAAGAGAACAACAGAGGCAAATGGGCATCCACACATGAAAGCCCTTACATCGTCAAAGATGTTTTTTTTTTCTGGAGGAGCATTGATCTTAACTGACATGGAAGGCAATGTACTCGCAAAACCAATCAATTCAGATATTGTAAAGAAGTACTTTGCCTGAAAAACAATACAAAAAAAAGAAAATGCTCACGAGGTTAAAAACCCAAGAGGGCGGCCTAGGAAAAAATTAGAGCACAAAAAGCAAACCAAAAGAGGATGACAAGTCTTAATTGCTAGATTGAAAACCTGAAAAGACGGCCTATGCAATGGTAAAAAGTTGAGCCAATGATCAAGAAGCTATGTAAGATATCAAAATTGGGGCAATTTGATCATGATATTGTTGGAAACACAATGAAGGATTGCACTCGTTATCATAGAATTCGAGTTTGGTGTAACCAATAAATCAGTAAAATGGGTTAATCACATGAAAATAGCACTACCAGTCTTTCTTTCTTCATTCCTTATCTCTTAACAGTTGTGGAAATCCTGTAAATACTTTCCAAATTGAAGTCTAATGAAATTGTCTGCCTCTATGTCTCTGTTTATCCTTCCTTCTCTACCAAAATCTTTGTCTCTGTATTCTCTTTCAAAACCATGCATAATTATGATGTTATAATTGAAATACAATCAAGAGACTAATTTGCTAACAAACCTCATAACTAATAAGTCAAGTAGGGGCACGAGAATCAAGATAGACTTGCAAAGGAAGATAGGCAATTTGCTTAAGCAAGGTTTGGAGATGACGGTCCAAGCACAAGAAAAATGAAATAAAAGAGCAGTTAAATACTCGTTTGATCAAAGACCCAAACGGGTGATCAAGGTAAAAGTTGAAACAACTGGAGCAAGAAGAAGATGCCGAAGCATTACCAATTGAAAATGCATTAGAGAACTGTCATAGAAAAGCTCACAGAATGGCTCATTTAAAGAGACTGCTTATTTTAGGATAGACAAAAGCTTTCTTGAAAGACAATGTGAAGGTACCTCCAACTAAGGCAAATTTATTTTTAATAGCTATTTTCATCATTACTACATTAGTTTTACATTAATTCATTCATCATGTCATCACTATACCTACTTTGCATAATTCATCATATCACCATTGCATCAATTTTGCATCATGCACATAATCACATCATCCTCACATTGCCATTCATCAAATTTGTCAACTATTCATTTGCATTTGCTTTCACATACATTTTAATTTTTAGACACCTTCACAAAATTTCACTTTCACATGCACCAGTTTTATTTTCACATGTTTCACAATTTTTGCATGAGCTTTCACATTTTACATACTTTCACAATTTACATACTTTCACAATTTACATGTTTTCATAGACTTTTATATGCTTTCATAGACATTTTGACGCTTTCACAGACTTTTACATGCCTTCACAAACATTTATTGTTTTCACAAATTTTACTTTCACATGCATTTACTGCTTTCACAAATTTTAAATTTCATAGACATTTACTGCTTTCACATTTACTTCCACATATATTTACTGCTTTCACAAATTTTACTTTCACAAACATTTACTACTTTCAAAAATTTTACTTTCACATACGTTTACTACTTTCATATTTACTTTTACATGCATTTACTGCTTTCACAAATTTTACTTTCACAAACATTTACTATTTTTACAAATTTTACTTTCACATGCGTTTATAGCTTTTACAAATTTTACTTTCACATGCGTTTACTGCTTTCACAAACTTTGATTTCACATGCGTTTATTGTTTTCACATTTACTTTCATATGCATTTACTGCTTTCATATTTACTTTCACATGTATTTATCGCTTTCACAAATTTTATTTTCCTATATATTTATTGCTTCACATTTACTTTCACATACCTTTACTCTCTGCTTTCACATTTACTTTCATATCTGTTTAACTAGCTTTCACAAATATTTACTCTGCTTTCACAGATTTTAAATTTCACATGTCCTTTACTCTGCTTTCATAGATTTTAATTTCATATGCCTTTATTGCTTTCATATTTGCATTCATACATTTTAATTTCACATATTTATGCTTCATCTCCACATGCTGTCACATCTCTCATGCCTTTAAATTTCACATTCTTTCCCATATGCTTTTAAGTTTCACATGCATTTAGTTTTCATACACATTTTATTCCCCACTTGACATTAGCAGTGTTCATTCATGAAATCATATAGAATCATTCATCACATCATCATTGTTATCATGCATTCATTCTTATCATATAATCGTCATCATTGTCATCATTATTGTGTCATCATGTACTCATCATCATCAATGTATTCTCAGCATGCATTTGGACAAAATATGTATTCATATCTTTACTTGTCTCTTATAGCAAAATATCAAAATCACAGACTTTATATTTTTTCAGTAAAAAACAAATAAAGAAGGGCAACTTGAACACCATATTTTATCCATCCGTTTATTTTATTTATTTATTATTATTTTTGCATAATAAAAAGGTCCAACCAGTAGCTCATTTCAATTTGTCCAGCCCATTTTATTTCTTTTTCTTTTTTGTTACAGCCCATACTTTGTTGATTCAAAATTAAAAAAAAAAATCATCCATTTTATTTCCTTTTCAGCCCATTCCTTCGTTCAAGGTTCATCACTTTTAGCCCTTTTAACTAACCAAAAAAAGACAAAAAAAAAAGGAAACGTTGGATTCCTCCTTTTGCAACCGTTCCTCAAAAGAAATGTGGCAGGAGTGATGGCAAACACCATCATAAATACTACACCCCACTCCATGATTCCTTCTCCTGTTCATGGTTATAAGTTTACCGTTGAGCTGTAAATTAGACCATCAATAATTTTGTTTGACCAATAACATGATATAATCATCCAACAATCAGACAGGAAAAGGAATCGCAAAAAAAATTCAGATCAGCAAGAACTATAATCAATCAGCAAAATATTCATACACCAAAAAAAAAAACATATTCTGATACATCCAATCAGTCAGCAAACAAATGTGAAATTCAAAGGAATCCAGCAAAAATCCCAGTAATTTAATCAGTCCAGGCAATAACAAAAGGATAGAACAAGGTAAAATCCAACAACAACAACATCAGTTTTGCATCAGAAATTAACAAAAAAGAAACTAAAAAAGGAAATAGGGAGGAGGTCATGGCGGAGCTCCTCCCCTTCCACCAGCCGTGGCCACCAATTCATGCCATTATCATCTCCATGGTTCACTGTCATCATCATCATAATCCTGGTTCCCATCCCTCCATCTTCCAATTCTTCCTCAGTCTCCAGGCCACCACGTCACCACTACCGGCAATCTCCCTTTCCTTTCTTCCATCTTCATCATTATCAACATTATCACTCGATCTCCCTTCCATGGCCGCAAGCTACCAGAGCAGCCACCACCACACAAGAGCCGTGGCAGATCAGCCCGCCGCCGCCTTCCACCAACCTTGATCTCCTTCAACCGTGAGAACCAACCACATCACACAACCACCACCACTTCCCCTCAAACACCATCACCACCACTCCACCTCACCAGATCAGTCTCGGTGTCATCCATGCTCGGATCCACCGTGCCACCCAACCTCTCAAGCCACCGACACCATCATCACTTCCCTACAGCCTAGATTCACCGCAAACGGCTACACCTTCCCCTTTCTTCGCCAGTTCGCAACTGCATCACCACAAGCCATGACCATTGCGGTCAAATCGCTACACCACACCGGCGTCGCCCCTTTCCTCCGCCTTGTACCCCACCATGCTGCACCGGTCCCTCGGCCCCAGTCCCTGAGCATGGCCTCCATGTGCACCGCGAATCGTCCCTGTGTTTCCTCCTCTCCCTTTTTGTCCCTCTCTCTCTCTCGTTCCCCAATCTCTACTCCCTTATCTTTGTTTCCCTTTCTGTGTGTGTGTGTGTGTGTGTTTATTTTATGCGGTGAGTGTGTGTGTGTGTGTGTGTGTGTGTGTGTGTGTGTGTGTGTGTGTGTGTGTGTGTGTGTGTGTGAGCATGTGTGTGTAGTAGGAAAGGATAGATTAAAGGAGGGGTAGATTAAGGTTTTTTTTATTAAATTTTGTTATTATCATTATTATTATTACTTTGTTAGTGTTGTTTCATTTTGTTGAATTAGATTTTGGGTTTGGGTTTTGTGTGTTTGGTTAGTGTTTGCTTTAGGTCTTACTTATTAGGTTTGAATTTGTTTGGTTTAGTTAGTGTCTTTTATTTGGTTAGTGTTTATTTAATTTTGGTTCAAAGTAAATACTTGGTTATTTTGATTTATCAAAAAAGAGAGTTTTTTTTTTAGTAACCATTTTAAAATTGTTTAAGTAAAAATTAAATAAATTAGTTTCAAATGTAATTTAATTATGCAAAAAAAATAAAAAAAATAATTTCATTGCTTCTTGGATTTTGAGTGAATTTAGTGTTAATGTTTCTTTTAATTAAAAAAGGATTAAAAAAGAAAATAGTAATTACGACCCTTGTTTTTTAGTTTGATTATCTTATATGTTTAGGTGTTTTGTTTAAATTAATTGTGTAATTGTGTTTATGATTCAATTTTGTCAATTCCAGTTAAAATTAAAGCTTGTCAAAAAATATTTTCTTTCCATTTAATAATAAAATTATCTTTCAAAAATTAAAATCAATCATCTTTTTTTAATTAAAATCCATCAAACTCACAATTATTCTCTATAGAACTACATGGTTTTAAGTTCCTCATTGCACTAGAGGATACATAGGCAGAGCCAACAACTATCAAGGTAAAATTAATTTTTCATTATAATATGTTCTCTTTTAATTTAATTTTCTTTTTTTTTTCTTATATAATGTGACTTTTGGGGATAAATAAATATTATTAAAATCATAACTAATTTGCATAATGAGCTCTAGGGTAACCGTATTTATATGGATGTATTAGGGGTGCAGTGGGATTAAGTTTTCACCTTTCACTAATCATAATCAGACTCCCGAATCCTCGTCGCAGTGCCCTCCGGATACGTTGTGACAAGCATTACTCCTAAAAAACAGGGATCTTCAAGTAACCACTCTCCATTGCTTCGACATAATTTTAGATGGATTTCTTCAAGTCTTTGAGTAGCTTTTGGCTATCTTCATTTTGTGCTTGGTTTCGACCTTAAGCACGTATCGAGTGCTGTATCACTATGTATTTGACTTACATTCTCAACTATTTTTCCTTGCCTAAGCTTCAACACTACTTGAGCAAGTTGATTTGGCTTTTTTTGTATGCTTTGACGTTATTAATCTGTCAATCCTTACCTGATTTTTCTGACTGACTTGCCTTCAACATTGGCCTTTATGCACTGGGCATTTTCATGGAATCCACAACTACTTTTTCATTTGACGTTTGGATACTATACTTAGTTCTTTCCCCTCCTATTGCTTCTTGAAGGGCACTCCCTTGGAGTCATACCTTTGTTATTTTAGATTCTTGAAATTATTCCCTAACACATACATAATTGTATAAAAACATATTTCTAAACTTTTAGTGCAGTAATTATTAGAGAAACAACAATATCTGAATTTGAGACATGAATAAATGATACTATACTAATATTTGAATTTGAGAAGAGCACCTAACAAGGTCCCAAAAGGTAGACACCTAACAAGGTTTCGTGTATGAAATCACAGTTATGAGATTGCCCTCTGGAAAATAACTTGGTACTAAAATTAATGATCTTGACAGCCATTAACTCACTGTTTATTTCTCTATAATTATCGCATAAAACTAATATATATGATAATTCAAATAGTTCTGCTCTAACTTCATAACTATTGTTCTGAAACATTTTCAAGAATCGCAATCTCATAAATATGGCAAATTCATGACTAATAAATATGCACAACATAAGGTTCAATCATACAATTATTTATTAATAAACAATTCTTAAAAAGCATACAAGACCATTAAATATGGTCCCATGAGTTTTTTTAAGACATATTTTCATGGTATAATAAGAAATCCTCTAAGAACAATGAAACACAAGTATGAATCATGCCATATCTTTTCTAAAATCATGTTTTACATCACAAACATTTTCAAAATAGAGTACAATGAACAAAAATAAGGCAATGGATTCAAAACCACTCATCATGATAAGATGCCAAAAGTGCGGTATTGACACCAACTTAGCTCACGAAGTGGACATCAAACCAAAGTCTGCCATAGAAACACAACCAACCATAATTTCTAGTCATGGCTTGATTTAAGGGTGATTGAGGAGAGAGGAGATGTGAGGAATCAATGCATAAGGGCACTATAGTTCATAAACTTGAAAGAAGGGTGGAGGTGGAAGAATCAATGCATTAGGAAACTATAGTTCATAAACAAGCTTCACAAATTCCACAAAGAACACTTACCAAAAATTAGGGAAGAGGAAGAAGGGTGGAAAACTTGAGAGGAGGGGAGAAGATGGTTGGGGACATCTAGGGTTCCTTTCCCAAGACTAGAGAATGTTTTTATAGTGCGTACGGGGTGTCATTTAAGTGAAAATATATCATTTTTTATGATTTTTCAGATACTAAGGGCTTGCTATAGCAAGTGGAGTCTCGCTACAGTAAGCCTAGACTGCCTATAGCAATCCCTTCTACACACAAATACTAGTTTTTCTGCATTTTGAGGGCTTTTTTGCTATGGTACTAGTCGAGAGGTATATTACTTAACTGGGGACACTTGGATGTGGAACATCACAATCAGTGTAATATACCCTGAAATAAATATTATTTGAAGTTGTTGTATACTAATTAAAAAAATCATTAAAAGTCTTGATTCTTTTAAGATGTTTATCTAATAGATTATGTTATCTCTTTAGAAAAAAGATTTTGATTTCCTAAAAATGATGCAAAGAAAAAGAAACGTGTGTCCTAATTTAATTTAGACAGGGTGTTTTGGTTGTGGTAAAAACCCGAGGTATATTTTCATGGATGAGTTGTAATTTAATCACAATAAATTATAAATTTATAAATAGAAAAAAATCATCGGTGGATAAGTCATCATTAATTTGACTCTAGACCCTAATTAATTGTAAAATTATTCTATCAATAATATTTGTGCCTTATTTAGTGCTAAATGTTCCCGGTGGAATTATTGATGGATTATTCCTTTAATCGTTGACTTTCCTAATTATCAAGAATTTCCATTTGTCCTTAAAAATTTCGTTGGTGATATACCAACAAATTTTTGTCCATCAATGTTATCCATCAATGTTCTACAAGATTATATTAGTGATAAGACATAATAAGTTGTTCTAACTTGTTTCCTGAAGGGGAGTCCTCAGCTGATCCTAGCTTATAGCTGGTAAATCTTTGAGTTTCCAACACCTAGGATGGGGAATTTGTAAAGAATCTGATGCTCAAGTCAAAAAAGGTCTTACTCAAGAGAGTAATAATTGAAATGTTACTTAATTACTTGGTTATAAGCTAGAACTGTTCTTTTATAAAGAAGTTTGTAAAGATTTTATTTGCTAGTCTTAGGGCAACAGATTATCTCTTAGGATATCTTAAGAGATCTCTCCTTTAATTGTAATTGAATTATCTTCCTAGGTCCCTTATTTTGAGGATACTTAGTTATTATAGTTCATGATCGTAGCTATAGGTTCTTACTTATAGGCTAGGATGACTCGCGGACTAGGTCTTAAGTTTGTGTTAGGCCTCTCGACCTAAGAGATCCCTATAAACGTTGGTGCTAATCTATATGTCACCAAAGATACTGCTTATCCATAAGCCATTACAGCTAAACCTTTAATTAGCCAAGGTTCTCAACTAAAAATTTTGAGTAAAGAAATGAAATGAACAATAAAGACTAAACAAAAAAGACTGATCCAATTATAATGCACTATATAGTGCACATGGAACACAATGGCGGTCACCATCTACGTAATGGCAGCTTCCGCGATGTTGATAGTGAATCGATGGCTAGTCGTGAAGGGGTTTGAGAGGATTCATGGAGAAAGAGGAGGAGGAGACAGAAGAAAAAGAATAGCTTTAATTTTACATCCTTTGGAATTTATTTGTTTCTTGAGCTTTCATTGTGGATTTGAAAATATTTTTGATATTGCAAATATTACTTTTTGTTTCTTTTTTTTTATCGTTGGATGTGCGAGTGTGGAGTTATTCTTTTATGCTCCGTGGAGGAAGAATTTCTTCCTTCAAGGAGAACCTATGCCTTTGATTCTAAATGAGAGCAGAGAGGAAAATAGAGAGGGAAAAAATAAATGGCGAAGATTGTTGTGTGGAGTAAAAATAATTGTACATCATGGAGGATTTAAGAATCTTCCGTGTGCCTCTTCTCTTGGTTGATGGCCATCGATGGGTACTAATAGAAGTTTTGCTAGTTTGGACTCATTGTTTCACTGTAAATGTAGATGTGCTGTGTGTGTGGAAATGATTATAGTGATGGCTATTATATATATGGATTCCGCATCTAGAGCGGAGAATGACAAGCGTGGAGAGAACTCTCCTTCCCATTGAATAGTTAAATATATCCCATTGGTTTTGCTGATTTAATTTATCAATATGTTTGATTTCAAGTTGAGGTATGGTTCCAAAATCAACTGTAACTCTAAAATCAATTCTAGTTGAAAGGAAGAAAAATTTGCTTTTACTTCTACAAATCCCATTTTCTTTTATTGAAAAAAAAATCATTTCTATGTTTTATCCTTTCTTTTTCAAGTTCTTACTAACATTTTTCACAAAGATAATTAGTCATGAAAGAAATAAAAAAACAACCAACTATTTTTAGTTTAACACTTTTAAAATATAATAAATTTAAAATTTATTCATATTTTATATTATTGTATATAAAATATTATTTAATAATTGAAGAAAAATAATTTTAACTATTTATAAAAAATTTTATTTTAATACAGGAACCAAAACTTAAAAATAATAATTTTTCAAAAATATATAAATAATGAAATAGAATAAAAGAATAAGTACAATATATAATTCATACCCATTTTAATAATTATACTTCTTAGAGTAATTTTAGTTAACTCTCTCTAAACAACATTTATTGTGTAAAAATTAATTTTCACATCAAACTATCAAATATAATTCGCTTTATTTTTAAAATTAATTCTAACACAATTAATTAACAAAAAATAAATTTTCTAAATGAATAACCAACACACACTTATATTCCCAATTTCAAGCTTAGACAACTTGGAATAATCATTATTTACATGATTATATTTGTTGCCACTTGTGTGTGTGAAGAGAACCAGTAGTCCTTTTGTTTGTATTTGTCTACTTGCTATAGCCCATAGTTTTCCTACAGATCCCTTTGCTTCTTTTTGAAATCATGGTTTGTTTAATTCTAGTCTTGATTGCGTGCTTGGTTTATCACAAATTGAATTCGCTGTTGGTAGCTTGTTTGAGGATTTGAAAATACACCCTACCAAATCAAATTTCGATTCATTTATGAATTCATTTAAATGCTATAATTGAAGCGTTTCAAGCTATCTTGACGGTGATTCGATTTGCAACTCATACTATTACTTTGCTAATCTGTATGACGACAATTTTCAGGCAACTGCCACCAGTGGATAAACTAGCAACTCTGCTTCCACCAAGAAGTGCAGAATTAAAAATGTAAAGCTATGAAGATAACTTAGCTGGAGTTGAGCATCTCGTTAAAAATCAGAGGATGCTTTTAACTTTGTGCGATTTGCAAGCTCAGCTCAGAGTGGAGGAACTATGAAGAAATTTTGACTTTGAATTGAGTTGCATTGGAAGGGGGTGTATCCGGATCGAGTCAACTTAATGAATCTGACCAACCTGAACAGGACCAATTAAATCAGTTCGAGTTGATTCGGTCATCAGTCAAACCAGGTAAAAATCAATTAAATCAAATAATAATCGACTTGACCATCAGATTTCATAAGTTTTAACCCGATGACCCGAACCGATCATATATATACATAGTTTATTTAGTTAATAAATCAAACTTTAGTTTTCTCTATTAATGTTTAAACTAAATATGTATATGAAATTAAGAAAACTATTGAAGATTTAAAGTTTGTGATTTTTTTAAGAAAATTTTGTGATTTTTTTCCTTTTAATTGAATTAAACATATAATAATAATAATAATAATAATAATCGGATAACTTAATCACCCAAACCGAACCAATCTGATTTTAATTGATTCAGTTTAGGTTTGGTAAAAAAAAAAAATCTATGAATATAAATCAAATAAAACCAATCAAAATTGATCGGTGCAGATTATTTTTTCCCCCGAACTTCAAACAATCCGACCCAATTACACTTCTAGGGGGGAATAAATCTATGACGTGATTGGCATGTTTTCTTCATTAGGATTAGGCTTAACTTAGTAGGTTGATATTATTTCAAACTTATTAAATTAAAAATAGTCAACTTTTTTATTTGATATTTATTAATATAATTATCAAATATAAATTAAAAATGTAGACACAAATGCTTTTGTATAAATATAGATAAATTTTTATTAAATTTATTTATTGGTTTTAGTTTGGTACTCATACGATGAGTACCCTTTGTGTAATCAATGGTTGTAATTTGATAGATTTTAAAAAAGATTTGATTTAGTAAAACACCTAACTCATTCTTAGCCACAAATAATAAAAAAAATACCATTAAATTTTATAAAAATGCTGAAAAAAAAAAACCCCTTATTTATACTATGATAGATTTTCCCAGAGAGTTGAAGATCAATACCCAAGTATTTTAGTCCACCAGAGAGAAAAGGTGACACGTGTCCATTTGGGGAAGCCATCTACATGCTTCCAAACTTCCCCTTTACCAAGTGGGAGCCGCATCCCGCAACAGCGATGTTGGTCGTGTCTTCACCGCCGACAAGTCCCCACCAAACAAGAAGATCCCTTTCCAGCACGAGATGGCCCAAGTTCACAAGTTCCCTTCCAAGCTGTTCTTGTTCTGTGAGGTGGAGCCTGTAAGTGGGGCGAGACCCCCATTGTTGTGAGCCATGTTGTCTATGATAGGATGAATGACAAGCACCCTGAGTTTGCTGAACGCCTAGAAAACCATGGCTTGTTGTACATAAGGGTCAAATCTAAAACCCAAATTGAATGAATTGATGAACTCAGAAAGAGTATAAATAAATAAACCCAAATTTCCATTACCAATCAAAGCGATAGTGGCACCTCCAACAGCAAAATTTACTTCCCTCTGGGTTCTCGTCTTGTATCTTACCATCCTTGATCCCCATATATGGTTTCAGCAGTGCAATCCCATGTACTGAGCTACCAAACCCCCAAAAATAAATAAATAAATAAATAAAAGAAATGATGAAACACGTGAGAGAGAGAACAGGATGAATGGCTTACACCCAATTAACTACTTCATAACAGCACCTAATTATACCGCAAGGTGTCATACTCCTTGCCATACACATATCAACTGAATGATAGGTATTGATGTACACATTTATGGGAGTAGCCACCATAATATGGGAGTAGTCACCTTTTACTATGATGATAAATAAATTAATGAAAAATTTGCTCTAACTTTTATGTTTCTATTAATTTCCTACATGACTCCATGTTTAAATTGAAATAATATCCTAAAATAATATAAGGATAAAATTATTATTTAACATTATTATTTTTTTCTCTCATTTTTTTCGTCCAAAACATACTTATGAAAAGTACAATTTTATTCCATTTCTTTCTTCTCCATTCTTTTCCTTTGTGTGTGAATGAAGCAAAACATGCTTGCAAGTCAGAACGAAATACATTTATTACATTTTGATATAAAATTGTTATATTCGATCTACAAGAAGGAAAAAAAAAACGAAAAAAGAAAATTACACTTGCATAAAACATGCTACAGGGAAAATCAAACTAAGGGGAAAGCTAAGTGAAAAAAAAAAAAAGAAGATGCATATGATCGCCCCAGTTTATTTTATTTAATTATTGTTCTTCACTTCAATGTCCAGCACTATGCTTGCTGCCCTTCCTTCCTAAATGGGAGCATGCGTATGACAGCATCCACTACTCTTCCCCAAGGAAGAAAACAGTGGGCTTCTTGGGCTGAGTGATCTCCACTGTTCCTTCCAGCATCTTAGCCACCTTCCCCATGGTTGGCCTCAATTCGGGCCTGTCCTGAAGGCACCACATAGCAGTCTTCACCATCCTGTTAACCGAGTCAAAATGTGCCCTGTTGTCATAAAACTCCCGAATCTGGGCATCAAGGATATCCTCCACCCTCATCTCCTTAAACATCTTGTCAAAAGCCCAGCCCGGGAAGTACCATTCCTCACTGCGCACCACAGAGCCTTGCGTCTCAAAGTTCCTCACCCCACTCACAATCTCCAACAGCACCATCCCAAAGCTGTACACATCAGCCTTTGCAGTGATTGGGTCCGCAGTGATCCACTCAGGAGCCATGTAACCAGGAGTGCCCCTCCTCCTGGACATGGTCACCATGTCCTCCTTTTTCCTCATCTTCGCCAGCCCAAAATCCGATATCTTGGGACAAAAGTCCTCCCCTAAGAGAATGTTCTCTGGCTTGATGTCACAGTGGAGAACCCACTCCAAGCACTCCTCGTGCAAGTACGCGATGGCCCTGGCCACACCCAGAGCAATCCTGTACCTCACGTTCCAATCCAGAACAGGCTTCTCTTGTTTGTTTTGATCAGAATCAGCTGCACCACTGTTGTTGTTGTAGTACTTGTTAACCCGGAATAGGTACTTGTCCAATGACCCTCCGGGGATGTACTCGTACACCAGTATCCTCCGACCCTTCTCAGTACAGAACCCCCACAAGCGAACCAAGTTGAGGTGGTGCATCCTGGCAATGCTGGTGACCTCCGACCAGAACTCGGCGTCGCCGCCGGTGACATTCTTGAGGCACTTCACGGCGACGACGCGGTGGTCAGGCAGCTCGCCTTTGAAGACATCTCCGAAGCCTCCTCTCCCTATGAGGCTGGAGAAGTCATTGGTGGCAGCTTTGAGCTCGGAATAAGTGAACCGTTTTGGCCCGCCAGCGGGTAAGAGCTCAAGGCCCAACGTGGTGGCCATGTCCCTGTACTTGATGTACCTCTTGACGAAAGACCAGAAGAAAGCCACGCCGGAGATCAATTCCAAGGCGAAAAGCGTGCAGATTATTGCAATGTTCCTGGTTGTGGCGTTCGAGTCCTTGGGTGGTAGCGGCAGGCTTATATTCACTGGGCACGTTGTTTGCATCACCTCGGTTAAGCCAACGAAATTGCTGGGTTCTCTTTCCTTTCTGTCAACCTTCAAGAACAAGGCAGTTTCTGTCCCTGGCGACCAGTAACCGTATAGAAGCTCTTTTCCTAGTAACAGGACACAGTAGCCTGATCCATCGTATTTGAAACCAAACCCGAGACATTCCGGCTCTGTATGGCAGCTGGCTTCGCAGATCGTGAAATTCTCGGCGCTGATTTGGTTCATCTGGCCGCTGGTGTAGTTAACGTAATCCAGCCTTATGAAATCGGTGTTGTTGGAGAGTGGGATCTTCCTCGTGCACCCGTTCTCGGCCACACTTGCTCCATTGCGCGTGAACCCGGATGGACAAACACACGAAGTGTCAGTGCTCAAATCCTCACTGGGCACGCAGATAGCGTAGGCGCCGCCACACCTTCCCTTGATCTTGCAATTCTCCCATATCCCTCTCCACACCACGTTCCACTGGCTCTGGTCGAAGCTGTAGATTTTGAGATTCCCGTCGTCGTCGAGGACCAGTTTCCTGAAGTTGTTCTCGCCGTAATCGGAAGTGAGGAAACCGTTGCCCACCATGGTCATTTTCCCGAGATCGTCCATGCTCAAGAGGGGATTCGGTGTGGTGTAGTACTGAGGGGAGGCGCCGGAACTGAGGATCAGAGAGCTTGAATTAACGAACTTGTACTTCCCGTTGTTGGAAATAAGAGTAGTAGTTACGCTTATGTTTTGGTTGGGCAAGATTGTGTTGGTGGGGTTATCGAAGCTGCTCCAATTACCGAAAAACAGGTTTCCCTGGTCGGTGAGCGTGAGTTGTGTGGTGTTGGAAGAGGAAGTGGAAGAAGAGGCGTTGTTGTTAGCCAAGGGGGAACCGTTGAGGAGGATCTGGCCATTGGGGGTGATGACAAGGGAGGAATTGGCGTTGAGCGGGGTGGTGGTGGCGGCGGCGGTGGCGTTCCAGACGACTGCGTCTGTGGTTTTGGGGGCCTTGGAGAACCAAACGGAGAAGGTGAAGAGGTTTCGGGAGTTGGGTATGGGGAAGAAGCCAGCGATGAAGTTGGAGTTGGGGGAAACGAGGGTTCTGTTCTGGGTTGGGTGCCATGGGGAGTGTGAGATGTTGAAGGATGAGAGCACTTCTTGTTCTTGTTGTTGTTGGCCAATTGAGGGAGGAAGGTTGAAGAATAGGAATAGGAGATTGAAGAGGAGGAGGAAGAAGAAAGAGGAAGATGGAGACATGTTTGGTTTCAAGTACTACTACTTTCTGAGCTGTCTTCTGAAGTGTGCTTTATCTGAGATGGAAATATCTGTTTGGCAAGTTGGTTGGGTTAAAAGATTGCACAATAGTACGGTAATACAATTGCGATTAATCAGCGGCGGCTTTGTGTGTGTATGTTGACGATGGAAAGGTTGACTCGTGCATTCCTGGTGTCATAGTTTTATCTTTATGGTCTTCTCGCCTATTGCCGAAGTTGACTGACTTTTTATTTTTTATTCTTACTTTTTTTATATTATTGCCTTGTGAGTTGTGGTTGTGGATTTTCTACTACCACTTGCCATGAATAGTCAGTTCAGGATTTGATGTACTCCTGAACCCCCAGCCTCCCAAAAAAACGAAAAAGGAAAAAGAAAATGATGTCCTGTAAAAAGACTTCTCCGCTTACTAATTTTTGTGATCACTGAAATTATATATATATGAACATGGAACAGTAATATTAACCTTACGCTATTTGGAGTTGAATTGTTTAAAAATGCGTTTTTTTAGATGAAAAAAAAAAGAATTTTGATATACTATAAATGTAAAAGTTAAGATAATAGGCAATTAAATAATGAAATAATTGGAATACACTAATGGTGAAAAGTATCTTTGATTCTTTGCACCATCTATAAATAAAACTTTAACAATTGGTTATTTTGTATAACTTTTAAAATTTGAACTAGCCATAATTTGATAAGGGACACACATAAATTTTTTATTACAAGACAATATAAAGATTGTTTCATTATTAATGTATAGTAATTATACTCATTAAATTAGATATTTTTATTTATGTATCAATATATGAATTGATATTTTTATATAAATCTTTTTACATTAATAGTTCTTAAAATAAAATTCTAAAAAGAAATTAAATTCACTTAAATTTCTATACATTGTTATCTAATCATATATTGTCATCACTAAAAATAATTAAGTCTCACATCTACTACTTTAAAAATTATATAAATAAAATAATTTAATTGGATGATAATATAAAATATATTTTTCACTGTTAATATATAAAAATTAAACTCAACTAAATTTTGTGGTCAAGAAAAATATGTTGGAAATTGAAGTGTTATTTTACCAGATTCAAATTATTGGCCGTGTTATATGGATCTTCACGATACCCTGTAGATTAAGCCAGAGTGACCCGGACTTCTAAGGTGCAAGAATGCCGAAGATGACCAAATCGGAAAACCCCCACGGAAGGGTCAATTGAAAGGGGAATACCACATACTAGAAATTAATTGATAGTGCTGATCACATTTAGACAACGACGGATAATATTCTTGTTCAAACTAGAACCTGTTGAATTTTTCTTTTTTTGATTATTTTCACTTAAGATAATTTATATTTCTACTGAGCGTTGAGATAAATTTACTTTGTCTATACAATAATAAAGGAGATTGGGTACGATAATTATTTTTTAGTGTCCAACTTTCCTTTTCATTTTATCCTTACAGCTCTACTCTTTCAATTCTTGTTTTTCAACTCTTATTTTCTTTTTAAGTAATTATTTTTTAAAAAATTAATAATACATGATTAAATATATATCGAAAAAATTTTATATTGATAATGCTGTAAATTTAATTAAAAAAATGCAGTGTCTAACAAGACCGTGTCTGACAAGCGGCTAGTTTTACATAAGGTTTATGATTGAAACTTTTTAAATAAAGCTCTGACTAAAAAAGAGTTTTAAAATTTTATTGAAAAATCTTCTGAAAAGCTTTGTAAAGGTTTGATAAACTAAGCTTGGATGATTTATAATAAAAAAGTTTGAGTCAGAAAAGGTTTGATAGTATCAAAAAATTTGTATCATTGGGTGCAATCTACTATATTTGTCATTATTTGATCAATTTTTCATGCAAGAAATCAAAAAGTTTTTCACAACAAAGAATCGGACTGAGACCAATTAACTTTCTTGATAAAGCTGAGGTTGGGATTTTGGATCAAGGGCTGGTGCCCTGAAATCCCGTTCTCACCTTATGGTGACCTGTAATCTAAATGTTGTTCTGTCATGGAAAACTAGGAAGTAATTAGGTTTGCTAATCAATGTACTAAAGCATGCAAAAAATAGAAAGTTTCAAAGATTAAATGTATTGAAAACTTATAAAAACTCATCTTTTAAACACAGTTTCCATTCTTAGAACTTTAACATGATTTTACGATTGATTTGGGAATATAACCGGTACATAAGGAACTAATTCCACTTAGTCCTCACGTAACGACCCGACTTAACGTTGAGCGATCAAAGACGCGGATAATCTCATCCTCACAGTTCTCTGCATTTACGCGCTCTATATGCACACTTTATTGTAAATAATGCTTCAAATAAGATTTTCTTCTAAGTCAATATCAACTTCTCTAATTAAAACATAATACTTGAATTCATAAAACTAGAAGTGATATCCCAACTCTAAGAACTTCTGGGCCAAAATCGTTGATCATGAAATCATAAACTGTGTTATCATATGATATAAATATGAATCCTGCTCAATCTAAAAAAAATTGGATTATAGTTACTTAGCCGATCTATTACATAATATAAATCTAAATCAGTGATTGAAATCCATATTTTGAATTTTAGTAATATATGTGGAAATACATAAACTTTGAAATTAACTACAATGCCTCAAAATACATGTGTGGTTCGAATCCTGCCTACTCTAAGCCTTACAACAATGTAAAGCTCACCAAAAGATAGCTGCGGCTACTATGCCGGAGACTAGACAATACCTGCACCTACAACTGTAAGGAGGAAGGGAGAGGGGTGAGTCAAAGGACTCAGTGAGTGAGCTCTCACCCATCACCCACATGGGACAACCAATGAATATACATATAATATCATGCATGCAACAATCATAAATCATTTGATATTCTTATGCATAATCTCATAAATATATATATATATATATATCACTGTATTCATAAATTCACAAGAAAATCTCTAAGTTCTTACTCCAATAAGAAAATCATTTCTCATGTATATATAATATCTCTTAAATCAAGTATCCTCAGAAGAACATCAATAATCCCTGAAAATATAATTAACAGTATTCTAATAGAGAAACATGGATATCTGTCCAGTTATACATGTCTACCATGACATAACCAATCTTTATGGGTGCCAGACACGGGCTCCACCCTCAGCCTTTATTGCGCCGTACACGGCTCCACCCTCAAGACTTTGTTCCTTTCCCCGCACACGCACATGTGAAAGAACATGTGTTTTCTCGCTTCTATGGGATTGTCCCTTAAGGACAACTTGGTACCAAGGTTAACGATCATTTCTCTCACTGCTAACTCATCGCTTGTTTTCTATAGCTACCGCCTAAACCTAGTTTAACAAAACCATAATCAAAAAATGGGTACTACCCTCGCTAATGTAGCCCCTAATTTCTTAGTACACTGGGAGTTCTGGATTCACATAACTCTAACAACCTGACTTTAGCATAATCAAGTGGAGAATCGTGCCCAAGGGATCACTCGTTTGTAGGCAAACCGATCTCCAGCCTACAGAATATGTATCTGACAGTTACTAAGAATCATACTGAATTTCGTACCTCTTGGTACCATAAAACTAAAAATTCCAAATTCAAATCTTTAACTATCACATCTTTTTCATATACTTGGTAATCTAAAATCATAGCTCGAAATCTAAATCTTGAAAACAAAACAGTGTCGTAAACTCATAAACATATTTGATAAGGAGCAAAGTCGCTACAACATATATTTTCTCAATAAATCCATTCTTAATCATGTAAAACATTTTTCTAAAGCATATAACATAGCAATCATGGTCCCATGGTTTTGTAAATCTCATTCTTTCATGCTATCATCATAAATCATAATTTTTCTAGCTTGACATAAACATATAAAATCGTATTCTATACTTTTTCTTATCTCAAATTTCATATTTCACAAATATCATGCATCAAACATAATTATAATGATAAAATTAAGGCAATGAGGTCAAACCCACTCACTGTTTGGAGCCGGGAGTATGTGGGCACCACCAACTTGACCTCTGAGGCACAAAATGGCACCAACAACTGCCATAGAACAACATTGACTGAAGATTAGTCTCCGCTAATCTCTGAACAACTTTAATCTAGCTCTAACAACATTGGGGGAGCACCCCCACTTGACAACAATGGAGAAAACAATAACTCATAACAAGAGGAAGGAAGAACACAAAGGAAACTAACATAAACCAACAATAAAACTCACCTTTGGTCATGAAAGGATAATGATTGATGATGGATTGAGAGAGGAAAGGTTGGAGAACATTTGGGGATGAAGGGTTTTGGTTTTCATCCCCAAAATCCCGAGCTTGGGGTGTTTAAAAAGGGGTGAGGGATCACTAACGCGAAACAATGCATTTTGGACAGTTTGGGTACTGCTGACGCCGCTATAGCGGTATATGACCGCTATAGCGGTCTTGCCGGCCCACGCCCCCACGAATCATTCACTTACGACTGCTATAGCGGTCCTGGACCACTATAGCTGTCTTGGACCGCTATAGCTGTCCCCAGGGGACAAAAACACATTGCTGCTGCTACTAACACGTTGCTGCTGCCACTATGACCGCTATAGCGGTCCTCAGAACCCAAATTTGCCTTGTTACACACACTGTAACCGCTATAGCGGTCCTGGACCACTATAGCAGTGACAGTAAAACTGATTCACCTTACTATCAGCACCTCTGAGTGCTCCTAGCATCTAGGTTGCCTCACTACTCACTTATTTACATTTCTTAATTCAAATAAAATATCATAAAAATCAAAATCCCAACCAATCAAAAACCAAATTTTGGGTTTTAGTTCAAATCCGAGAAACTTTGCGATTTTCTAAACTTATGGGCTAGAAACGAAGCGTTTGGAGGCTTCATAAAATTCGTTAAAAATCACTCTTTAACTTGTTTTGCCATTGGGAACAATTACCGGGACTTTTGATCCCAAGAAGGTGGCTTTAACATATAGCCCTCCAAGGAGGTGTAGGATCCAGACTTAGCGAAATCCAGGACCTGATAGCATGGGTGGGTCCCAAGGGACCCTAAGGCTATACGAAACTTGTCCACTGACACGTGTGCCTGGGGTATCACACTCCTAGTGTCACAACTCGATTTGAGAATGTGATTGACACATGAGGAATCACATCCCTCACATAAGCCTCCTTATCCCTGAGTCATACAGTATGCATATTTTATATCACAAAATCCATCTCTAAAGATAAATCGCTTTGCATTTCCAAATCATAAATGAATCATATCATAAATTAAGTCTAGCACGTAAGAACCCTATCCCCATGTAAACCTCATGATCGTTGAATCATGCTATATACATAATTTATTCATAAAATCAATTTTAAATCATAATTCAAATTTCATATCTAATTCATAATAAACCTATATAGCTCTTTTTCGATAAATAAATCTGAAACTGCAACGTAACACAAATCATACTGAGTTGCTCTATTACAAAAGCCATGAATGCTATATCATGTTTAGCTACAATTAAATCAGTAAATCAAAATGCAAAACATGTATATGTAGTCTGAGACCCTGCCTACACTGTCACTGGAGTACTCTATCAAGAGACAAACACTTCATGGTAACATGAAGCTCATCCAACTGAAGATGCACTATTGTTGAGGGGGAGGAGGTAGAGAATCCAAAGCTACTGCTGAATCTGTGAGGAAAAGCAAAGAGAAAACAGGTGAGTTTTATCATAAAACTCAGTGAGAAAATCCTCATCCATAACCATACATGAGACAAGAAGAAAAATATATAAATAATAATGTCATAGCTTTAGCTCATAGCTTTGTTCCTCTCAGTAATTCCCTATTCTAAAATCATACTGAAGTCATAAAATGGGGTTCTATAATTTCTAGGTTCATTTTTCCTCAATTCTTGTCAATAAGCATAAAACTACACATTTGCTTTCTATTAACCATAGCCAATCTTTTTCATCTTAATCCAGTCAAAATCATAATTTGAATCATGTAAAAGAATTTATAGCTTAAACATAGTCCTATGCATTTCTTATAACAATAATTTTAATGAGTTTCAAATATATTTTTTAGTTCTTACAAAAATACCTACACATCTTATACCGAGTCAAATTTCAAGTTTTGATTTGCTAAATACCCAAATATGCTAGGAAAAATATTTTAATGATCAAAATAAGGTCATGAGATCAAACTCATTTACTTGGAGGGATGAAATGCAAAGAACCAACACCAAAAAAGCTTCGAGGCGTAGGGATGACACTAATATCTGCCATTGAAGCAACAAAGCTCATGAATAATCTATGGGTATCTCTAGACAACCCTAAATCAACTCTAACAATATTAGAGGAGTACCCCTACTTAACAACAATGAAAGAAAAATAATAGTGCCCAACTCAAGATCATGAAAAGATGGAGAGGAAGAAGACATAAATCAACAACATTTACTCACCTTGGAGCTTGGGGGATGAAGAGTAGGATGGATTTGAGAGAAAGAAGGAGCACGTGTGTTATGGGTAGCAGGGTTTCTGGTTCTAAGGTGAGAACCCGAGGGAAAAGGGTTTTAAAAGATGGGAGCTCATTATACAAAAACTATGTCGTTTCTGGTACCAAGTTGTCATTGGGGTGCTCATTGCAGCAAGCCTGTGCAACGAAACAGGCATAGAAAGGCCCGTTTGTTAATTCTGCAGAACTTGCAGCTACAACATGATTTCTGCATCCGGGACCCTCCTGGCTACGCGGATAGGTCTTGGGAAACTTTAAGGCCATACGAAACTTATCTATGAACACGTGTATATAGGGTATTACATGTCTATTGACAAGCCCTATAGGGTTATTAACCCTATCCATTTAAAAGAAAATAATTTTATTTATATTTATATTTTTTGCTTAAATTATATTTATATAATTTTAATATTGTGATGATAAATAATATTTTGAATTGATAATATAGTATTAGTAAATACCAATTTAAACTATTATTAGTTAATTTGTTCAACCTTATTGGATGGCATGTGTAATTATATATCGACCAAATAACTAATATAAATTTATATCAAATTAAAATTAATGAATAATATTTATACTTTTATAATATAAAAAATTAACTTTAATATGAAAATATGAGTATTCTAAATTTTATCTAAATATCATTAAAATCTTATAACATTCACATTGTAGATTTCTATCTTACAAGTATGTCTACTACCCAAATTTAATTGATTGTGATTAAATTAAAATTAAAACTTTCAATTTAGTAATTAATATTTGTATATATTGTTAATTATGATAATTATAATAACTTAAATGATTCCAAATTAAATAATTTAAATTATTATTAATTAATTTTGTTTAATCTTAGGATGATACTTAATGTATATTGTACAAGTGACACGGGCATTTTTAATCTTAGAAGGATACATTACATATATGGCACGGGTGATACAGGGCATATGAATTGTAGTTAATTGTATATTTATAGTCCATAATAATATCTACTAGATTAGATACTTTAAACGTTAATAATAAAAATTATGTACTATTTGATGAATAAAATACTATGGATTTAATGATTTCAAAAAGTAAGAAATGATGGGTTTTACAAGGTCTTTACAAATTTTCCTGTAATTTCATGATAAAATCTTAGTTAATACAATAATGTGCACATATATAATAAATTGGCTATAGAACGATTCACTTACTGATAATGATATCTCAAATTGGTGACATCAAATAAGCATTGCACACGTAATATAAACATATAAATTGTGGTAATGATAGTACATCTATGATTCCTACAATTTAAATTAAACTTAAATTAATAAGCTATATGTACATATGTTTAATTGTATTAATAATAAAAATTATATTCTGCTAAGATAAATTCTCGCATAATAAAATAAATTAGCTATATAGTAAAATTTCTAAATAATTTTGATACTTCAAATGGATGATGGCAGAGTGATATATCTTATAGATGATAAATTGATACCAAAAATGTACATTGCATGAGTAATGATTTACTTGCCAGACAACTAACATCGAATTATGTTAAAACTAATAAATAATTACAAGATGATGTCAATTGTCAAACTGACTATACATTTATCATATCAATCTATTTTATATTTAAATCGTATTATTTACCTGTGCGATGTGGTACCCCACTAAAGGAAAAATAATTTGTATATTGGGTTTACATTAACTATACAGGTTCCCTTTTCTATTAGACAGATATTTTCACTTTTTGGAATATCTCTTTCACACACAAAAAAAATTTAAAAAAAATGTATCTCTTTCTATATATATATGTCTGCAATTTTCGAAAGAAAAAAAAAAGATATTTGCAATTTTGCATTGCCAGACGGCAAGTGAATACGCAAGTTGAGTGGATCCACTTAGATTCGCTAAAAAGAGAGAATGGAATAACAGCAAATAAAAGGTAAAGACACGAGAGAATACCATAAAGCAAAAGAACGAATGAATAGTAATGTAGAATGAAAAAATGTGCAGCTGTGGAAGCACGAGTCACATCCCAGATGTAGCACCAATTTGTCTGCACAAATTCGAAGGAGATTTTTTTTAAACCGAAGGGACAGCATTTGGAAGAAGGAAAAAAAAAAATAAAAAAGAAGAAAACACATGAGCTACGTTTTCACCCGAAAAAGTGTCAACCACTCACGACCTCATCATAAATTCTCAAGACAACTGGACGTGTATAGTTTCAACTCTGTTAGTCCCATCAGGTTGTTCTTTAAATTAAGAATTATGTTGTTTATACTCATCATATATACTCACATCTCATCTATTATTAGATGAGGTATGAATCCCATTTAAGTAGAATCAATATCAAATTTAATAGTAAATGAGATATGAGTCGACACGATATCTCATACACAATGAGTGTAAATAATATTTTTCTTAAATTAATGGTTATTGGAAGCACACAAGATTTCAAACTTTAAAAAAAATCTATAAAAAAGAATGGCTCTTTATATTTGTACACACAGATCCATCAATAGAAAAATTGAAAAAAAAAGAGATTTGTCGAGAGAATATTTGAAGCAAGTGCGATACTTTTTCCGTGCAAATAAAAGTAGAATTTAGAAGGGTTTTGAGTTTTTGTTAATAATTAATTAAAGGATATTTCAAAGTATTTTTACACCTTATAAGCATATATTTGATCATGATATGGTTTATGTAAATTCGCTTTGTTTCTTATCGCATCAATCACAAACCAAACTTTGTGCAACTGGGTGAAATTGATTACCTAAATCCAACGATATCATAGTAATATGCAATAAATCATATCAGATTTACAATATAAATGTTGTACTTATTGAAATAACAAGAAGAAAAGGTGAAGACACGAGGGAATACCGAAAAGCAAAAGGACGAATGAATAAAAATGTAGAATAAAAAAAAGTGCAGCTGTGGAAGCATGTCATAGTGCAGCTAGAGCACCTACTTATCTGCACAAATTCAAAAACAATTTTTTCGAAGAACTGAAGGGACAGTATACGGGGGAAAAAAAAGGGAAAAGAAAAAAAAAAAACAGAATGAACACCAGCTACGTTTTCACCGAAGAGTCAACCATTCAACAATCAATGTAAAACCTAGTCAAATCTATATAACATGGAACAAAGATGAAAAACAAAACAACATTAATCATCTAAACCCGTATAAAGTATGAAAACACTATTTCAACCATTTTTTCTGTATCTGTGTATTCTAGCATCCCAGAATTCTCTAGAATACTAAGAAATTTTGAAAAACAAAACAAAAAAAAGGCTATTAGAATAGAGGATATAATCCTAAAAATGCTTCAAAGGCTTGGAAGAAAGTAAATACATAGACTCCAGAGCAGAGTTGTTTATGACTTTATGTATATATCAACTATCAAATTTCATCGACCATCAAAAGATGTAAAGGAATCTGCAAATCCGGATGGCCGAGTTGGTATGCTTGACTGTGTATTTTCTCCACTAGTAAGCATTGATGAAGATGATGATAAATCCAGGGTGCTCCTTCCTTCAAAGGCCTGCCACTTGCTGAGTGCTTGTGGCAAGCTCATGTCCAGGTCAATCGCATATATGTCATCAGCATTTGTTTCTGCAGGCTTCCAAATCTCAACAAGAGGGGCCAGCACATTCACCACATGACCCATATCCGGACGCTGATAAGGCTCCCTTGCACAGCAGTGACCAGCCAACTCTGCAACAGTGGTAAAACTAGCTAAGGCCTCCTCATCATCAACATTGATCGCTGGATCAATGAGCTTCCGGATTGAACTTTTGTTCAGTAGCATCCTCCGGAACCATGTTACGAGGTGGATGTTCTCTTCCGGCTGGCTGTTATCAATTGCTTTCCTTCCGGTTATCATCTCCATAAGAATTACTCCATAGCTATATACATCAACTTTTGTTGTAACTCGTCCAGTGACTGCCAATGGAAACCATTATTGAATTGAACAAGAAAGAAGAAAAGAATGTGCCAATGTTAATAACTCCACATACTAAAGTTCATTAAAGAAGAGCTGTCTAGTACCAATAGACTTGCATTTATATGATATGTAGAAACCAATACAGAGTCGCAATGAAAGGCACAAACAGCATAAATAATGTTCACTTACTTTTATGAGCAATGCTAGTAGCATCCCAGTACCAAAATCTCTTTCTAATCAATCAACTAAAAACTAAATATCAAATCAGGGGCAGCATTACAAGGGTGCAAATTGGCTTTAGAGGATTAGAAATCTGATCAGGCAAATACTGACAATGGCAGTTGTTTATTTTCATAGTGAATTTAATAAGCAATCTGTCATCTTTGCTTTCTCAATGCAGTTGTTTATAGATGAAGTTTTGGGAACAAGTATACTATTTAGACAGTTGCAATCATTTATTCTTTTTCTGCATAACACTAGGATTGGCAGGATTGATTTCTTCATTTTTCTACCTGTACATTCTAACCATTTTGTGAATAAGATATTTTCAAAGGCATCTAAAAGCATAGCAAATGATTGTTATTCCAGAACTTCCTAGAAAACACAAAACAATAATGTTGTAAATGCCTACCTGCATACTCTGGAGCCAGATATCCAAAAGTCCCAGCAAGCCTAGTCTCAAACGATGCCTGTCCTTCTGGAGCGAGCCGAACCAATCCGAAGTCTGATACTTTAGCACGCATATCATCCCCAAGCAAGATGTTTGATGGCTTCAGATCCCTGTGTATAAAAATTTGTTGTGCCAAACCATGGAGGTATTCAACACCTCTAGCAACATCCAATGCAATAACAAGCCTCCTCTTCCATTCTAGCGGCTTCAACCCTTCAACTTCCCAATCAAACAGATGTTTGCTAAGAGGCCCCTGAGGCATGTATTCATACACAAGAAGCCCCTCATTTCCATCCATGCAATGCCCCAAGAGAGCAACCAGATGCCTGTGCCTAACCTTTGTAAGCACCGCGATTTCCGACTTGAACTCTGTCAGCCCCTTCTCACCCTGGCCAACCATCCCTGACTCCATCTTCTTCACTGCAATCTTCGTTCCATCATGCAACTCTCCTTTGTACACAGTTCCAAAACCGCCCTTCCCCAATATATTCTCTTCGCTGAAATTGTTTGTAACCTGTCTCAATACTTGAATTGAAATCACCATGTTACCAGCTTCCACATGCTGAACATCACTGCTTGCAGGGCTATATGATCCAGTCCCTCCACGACCACGACCTGAACCAGCAGCAGCAGCAGCAGAATCCACAACACTTATCTTCAAAGCATCTCCATCTCCAGAATGACGAGGATGCACAACAATTGCATTTGGAGTTTGAGCCTTACCACCACCCTGCTTCTTTTTCCTGCCATACTTAACAAACACAACACCCCCTGCACCAAGCAAAACAACAACCCCAACCACAACGCCAGCAATAGTTCCAGCATTCCCCCTCTTCCCTCCAGAACCCCCTCCACTGTCTGGGCTGCCAGGCGGCGGCGGCGGCAGATCCTTTCCGATATTCGGATTCCCGCTGGTGTTGACAACCACACCCTCACGAAACTTGGGAACCTTACCATACAAATTGTTGTTCGAAACATCAACCTCCTTCAAAGCAGGCAAATTCACAAGCTCTCCGGGTATAGTCCCAGTGAGATTGTTCCCATTAAGAAGCAGCCTCCTCAAAGAAGCAAGGTTCGCGAAGGAAGGAGAAATGCTCCCAGAGAAGCCCATATTCTGCAATATGACATCCACAACGCTACCATTCTCACAGAAAATCCCAAGCCACTTGATGTTACACGGATCATTACCCTTCCATCCGTCAGCAAGCTTTGCAGGGTAACCCAAGGGCTTAGCAACGGACAGCAAAGTGTCCACAACAGGACTACACTTCTCACCAGCCACATTCGTGCAATACCGATTCGACCCTTCATTGTCATCGACCCTGACGCCGTCCTTGAACCTCGGAACCGGACCCTGGAGTAAATTATTCGTCAAGTTAACAACCTGAAGCGAAGGAAGATCAATGAGAGACTGCGGAACCACGCCGGTTAACCTGTTATCCCTGAAACCAACGTCGTAGAGCTGAACGTGGTTCGACAAGTCAGGTATAGGACCGGTGAAAGAATTCCCCTGTATCCAAATCTGCCTCAGCGAGGTCATGTTCTGCAAGACGCCGATGGTGCCGTTGAGACGGTTGCCGTTCACCCAAAGCACGTCCATATCACTCCCCGAGAAGCTGTCGGGCAACCCACCTACGAAGCCGTTGAAAGACAAGGCCAGGTTGCTCATGCCGGAGAGGGTGTCCCTGCCGAAAAAGGCGGGGATGGGGCCGACGAAGCTGGCGTTGATGGCGGAGAAGTTTCGGAGCGTGAGGCAGTCCTTGAGGGATTCCGGGACGTTCCAGGGAGGGAAAGGGTTGTACCCGATGCTGACGACTTGCAGGTTCGACATGCCGGAGAAGAAGTTGTCCGGGAGCGAGGTGAATCCGTTGTTGTTGATGATGAGGGTCTGGAGGGACTTCGGCATCAGAGGGAATGGCCCCGCGAGTGCGTTCTGCCTGCAGTCGAAGTAGTTGAGCTGCGAGAGCTGAGCGAGCTCTTCCGGCAAGGTGCCTTGCAGGTTCAGGTTCGCGAGTTGGATCGACGTGACTTGGCCTGCACTGCACCCCACATGCTCCCACCCGCACAAGTCGGAGCCCGACCAGTTCAGGCTCTTCCCCGACGGGTTTATCGCTTTGTTGAGAGCGCGCATCGCCGCCGCGTCGTCGCACACGGCGGATAGAACCAGCAGCGAGAACGACAAAACGAAACCCAGACCGAAAACGGGACGAGATTTTCCCATTGTCGCGAGAAAATGGAGTTTGGAGGAAGAACGGAGAATCTGTGTGGGGGAGAGATCTTGTTTTTAGCTTTTGCCTGGAAGGAAGGAGTGATTAGTGATCACTGGCGTAGCATTTGCCTCGATAAGGATTCGGGCCTCGAAAAGGAAAGGAGGTAAAGGGAGAATATTTCTAAAGAGAGAATATATGCGCGTGATGGAACTCGCTTTTCTGGAAACAACTGGAATATGACGAGGCGTTGATGGAGGGAGAATTGGAAAAGAACGAGTGTAAGAAGCAGACTAGGAGCGAAAACTGAACAACGTTTGTTTTGGGTTTGAGAGGAGAGAAGGTCGTTTCGAGGTTTTAACATGGGTGTGGGGCCCCATTTGTTTGGATCTACGGCTGAGAATGCATCATGGCGGAGCTGCGAGGGCACTATTAGTGCATAACGTAACGTATCGCACCTTCAGCGGATAAATGTTTTTCTAGTCATATTTTAGATTTTTTATTTTGATGCCATGAGGAGATACCTTTTTTAATTTAAAGGTTATTATTTAATTATAAATATTTAAAGTATTAATAAATTTAATTAATAAAAATGTGGTAAATTTTCAGATTATCTGAAAAGTAACAATATCCATGATAGGTATTGAAGAAATCTTTTTTAGATATTATTCCAGGGGCTTATTTTGTAACTAATTTAAAAAGTTACTTGACGATTGCTGCTATATCGTTTTGATAGTCAATTTAAGAATATCTTGATTTAAGATTTCACTCATAATTATTGAAAAAAAAATTTCTAATATCCTTATAAAATTTAAGAATATTGATATCTTTTATTAGTTATTATTTGTAATTAAAATTGAGTTATGCGTTCTATTAGTTTAAGTTTTTAAGATATATAAAATCAATTATTAAATTACAATAGCTGAAGACAAAAGAATATCAGTACCCTGTGGGTAGCGAAGGAGAATTCTTATATAAACATAGATCATTTTGGTTTTAATAACTGTGAAATTATTTTTGTTATTTTTATTCTCTTATTTTTCTAATATTATTTTTTTTATCCATACTCTTAGTTTGCACTGTTAAATGGGAATATTTGTAAGGACCAAAGAAATTTTTTTAAGATAATTTATAAGGATAACAAACAAAAGTGTCAATATTTGTAAGGAATAATAAATGCATGTTTTAAACCACTTGTAGTGACCTAAATTTAGAACATATGGGCAAAAAATATAATATTATGAAAAAGAAGAACTAAAAAAATTAAATAATAGATAGAATAAAATCAAATTCAGCTATATTTATAAGAATAAAAAATATTAAACCTAAATTATAATTTACTCCATGTCTAAAAGTTATTTTTTTATGGAATAGAAAAAGTTTCATCATTTAAAAAGTCCAACAAGCCACTAGAATTAGTTTAGTGGTGAGGAGTCTGGATAGTATGCAAGAGCTCTCAAATTTAAATTTTATTGTGATTAATATAATTTTCAAAGTATCAAGTTACAAATCAAAATGTATACATTACATTATTTTGAATAAGAAACACATACCCTTTTCACACTCTAGAGTAGCAACTACTGTGTGGCATTATTTTTTATTCAAAAACTATCAATATCTAAGTATCTTTCGAGTTGGAGATCATCATAACGAGTGTTATAACTTGAAAAAAGTATCAAGTCTCTTTTCAACAAAGATATGGATACTCCTATATTTATAAGATCATAAAAAGAAAAAATAATAAAAATTACCTAAAAAGATATGACAAAACAAAACACACAACACCAAAAAAATCGTGGGGCTGCCACCAAAGACTATAGATGACAAGCCCCTTAATATTACTCAATAATCCTTATTTTTTTATTGAGTACATATATATATATATATATATATATATATATATATATATATGGAGTTAAGAAAATTTTCCAACGCTACAAGAGAATTTAACATTTTTCGGTGGATGAATATAGTAAATACTGTAATACTATATTCATCAATAAATTTATTAAAATAGCAATTAAATCTTTTTGAATACATTATTTATTTTATGGATTTAAATAGAAAAAGTTTGTCTCAATTTAAAGTTAAATTATATCGCTAAACTCATCTAATAAGTACAAAATGAGTTAAAACTCATTTTTGATTTTTCAAATGAATCAAATCAGTCATTGACATTACAAAAGATGAGTCAAGACTCCTTAATCCACTTTCATTTAACATTCTATTAATTAAATGATAACGTGTCACGTTAAGTCACATATTGATAAATCATGTGTCATTCTAAAGTAAAATGAGTTTGAAATGACTCATTTTGTTGTTGAAACTATAAAAATGAATAATTTAAATCTGCATTTCAATTCTTAAAATAACTCATTTTATGTAACTTCAAACATAAAAATGAGCCATTTTAAGTCTCTGTTACACGTTCAATGGCATATCACAAAGTGTTGGTTAACATTATATATGATCATTTAAGTGACAAAATGTTAAATAAAAATGGATGAGGGACTAACATGATTGGGACCAATTTGACTCATTTAAAATTCAAAGACTAAAAATGACCCAGACATGTAAAATGAGGGACTAAAGTGAGGTTTCATTCATATAGAAAAGCTAGTATAAAAATACTTATATATCACCCACCAATAAAAAAAATTGATAATTGAATCTTAATCATACTATCTCCATACTGTAATAAGTATCCATCTACTAAAAATTTATTTTTCTATTATTATCTATCTTTTAAAGAATTCTCAACAATATTAATTATTTTTTCCTTGATACCCTTATGAAAATGAAAAAGAGAGATCAGATAGATTAAATATAAGAGATTGTGTTAGGATGGGTGATAAGGATAGTATTGTAAGATATACTTAAATTTATTCTAATTTCAAGTTCATTTAATTATTTCTTAATATGTGTATATAAGTGAAAATGGACACTTATTGAAGAATGAAAGTAGTAATTCACAACAATACATTTGACAAATACTACTCTCCATTCATTTCTTAATAATAATTGTGATAAGATATTGTGTAATTTTAGTATATTGGAAAGCTAATATATCTGAGCCACAAAGTATTGTTATAAGCAATTTACATTTAATCACATTTTAAAAATGTAAGTAAACAAAAAAATAACGTGGCTAAATCATTTCTCCAAAACACTCTCTCCTGCACACACAATACACAACACCCACCACTCCTCTATTCCGCTGTCAGCTCCTCCACCACGATCCGGTCGGCAAGGGCATCAATCAAGGTTGACTTGCCTGAGCCGTTGGCACCGAGGACAGCCATGATCTTGCAGTCCCTTGCCTTGCCGGAGATGTCGTTCAGAAGACCCTTTGTGGCATCGCCGCTGCTATCATTGGTTTTGGTCTCAACAGTGTCATTCGAGGAGAAGCAATGGGCGAGGGACATCATCTTGTGATAGTGGCTTAGTGTTTAGTTAGAGAGTCAGACACACAAATGTAAGAGTTTTAGACTCTAAGGTTGGGTGGTTTTATAGGGGTGTCCACACTGCAAATGGAGGAAGGGACAACGAGGCAAGGAACGACGAGGCATTTGAGCATCTGAGCATAACGTCCTTGTAGCATTTGAGCATCTCGTCGAGGGACAAGTAGACCTTAGGCTGGATCTTGTGGGAGTTGAAGAAGGAGAACCTTCAACCCACTCTTTTTCTCTCTTTGCGGCAAAAGATAAGATGCAAAGATAGATTCCTTTTTCCACTCCTCCAACATAACACTTTCCTTCTCATCCTAAGTATATTTCTTCTTTCATCTTAAATCTAATATAGTCTTATATTAGATTTAATTCCACAGGTCCAATATTTTTGTACAGGTCCAATATTTTTTTTAACATATTCATTGCATCTGTGTGGTTTCTGTATTTTGATATATCAAATCATATGTTCTAACATGATGTGTTGTTTTTTCAACTAGATCGATGAGACAGAGACCATGTGAAGGCTCTGCTTCGATGCAATTCTTGAAGGTCTTGTCTCGTCCGAGTGGTTGATGATGGCTTCCACTTGTTCGTCAGAACAGAGTATTGTGTTGTGTGTGGAGGTGAAAATGTGTTAGGGAAAGGGTTTAACCATATTAATTTTTCCTTTGGTCACATTTTTTAAATGTAATTAAATGCTAATGACATTTCAGGGATTGATTGTCGTGGCTACCTGAGAAATCACCTTGGGTGGTAGACTGATAGGGTTTGGTGCTTTTAATTAGTTGGGATTTTTATTACGGTTTTATTGGTGTCAAGTGCCAACAAGGAAGGGTGATGGCAAAGGCTGGAACAAAACAAAGGTTCTTTGTGGCTTTTTTTCTGGGATTACAACGGTCCTTTTTATGTGTAATTAATTTTTGCTGAGGTGTAAATTTGACTTTTACCATGATTTTTGAAAGTGGCTTCGCCTTGTTCAGATCCTACGTGGGTGTTAGTTTGGCTTTCTTTTTATTCTTTTTTGTGGGGTAGGTGATTATTTTACTACTTTTTTTTTTAATGAAATTGTCCATGTTGCTTTCATCATAATTCATAAAGAAATTGTTGAGTTTTAAAGATCAATTTTAGTGTAAACCTCTAAATTAGCCCTTGATAATATAATCAATAGACAAATTAATTCCTAACAAAAAGAAATTAGTATTAAGGTGGCTGACAGTTATAAAAATAGGATACCACAAGTCTCTAATACACCTACAACTCGTAAAGAGTCTGACATGTTGGTTAATTACTAACATAGACATTCACTAATTGATCCATGTGACATTAGTGAGTTTCTCAATACTAAAATATTTACAATCCTACCCAAAAATATAAACTATTTGTATTCCAACCCTGCCCTAAAAAAAATATTCTTCTGCCTCTTTCGTAACACACCATCCCTCCCCATACCTTTCTTCTCCCTTCCTTCACTGCCCTCCACAACCTCCCTCTCCTCCACAATTGAAGGATGGCAGACCGAAGGGGTATTGTGCGACAAACAGAGAAGGACTTGAAGGCTCCTAGTAGCTGACACAGTGAAGGATGTGCCGGGTGACGACGTGGAAGATGCGATGTGAAGCAACAGTGATAATGGCCATTGTGAGTATGTGGTGGTTTTGAGCATGGGCTAACAAGCTAGCCATGGTTGAGGTGCTGCATATCTGGAATGGAGAAGACAATGGCGTTTAAGAATAACGGAGAAGAAGAATTTTTTTTTTCAAAGGACAAGCTTAGGATTGCGAATATTTTATATTTTTGGGTTGAATGACAAATATTTTGATATTGGGAAACTCACTAATACCACATAGATCAATTAATGACTGCCCATGTTAGCAATTAACTTACACGTCAAACTCGTTATAATTTGTAAGTGAATCAAAGACCTATGATGTCCAATTTTTATAATTGTCAGGGATTTCAATACTAATTTATTTTTGCTAGGGACTAATTTATCCATTCATGATATTATCAAGGACCAATTTAGGGGTTTTAATCTTAATTTTAATATATGAAATCCAACAGATTTGATTTTAATAAGCTTATCATTTTAGCTTATTATTAAAATCATTTGATTTCAAGATTAATTGTTTTATAATTAACATATATTCTAATATATCAATTAAAAATTAGTAAAAAAAAATTGTAATATATAATTAATGAAGAGAGATAAGTGAGATTGCTACGAGTCAAAATTACCTTTATATATTTAATAACATTATTATTATTTTTAAAACATCACCATTAAATTAAAAAATTATATTATCAATAATCTCTATAGAATTTTCATATTAAGTCAATTCCGTTTAACATATTTTTTTACATAAAATTACATTAATGTAATAAATTATTTTAATGTAATGAATCATTTTTCAAAAATGTATAGAAATAAGTTTTAACCTATTATATGAGTAAATTATTTTTCCTTTTATTACTAAAAAAGTTGTTTCTAAATAATACCGATCTTATCAAGAAATTAAAAAGATTAAAATCTTCATTGGTAATATATATACCTATATATATATTTTAATATCTAATGTAATAATTGCAATAAAAATTTTAAAGTTTTATTATTAAAAAAGAGTTTAGTTTTGGTGAATTAACAATGTCATTTAATAACACCTCTCCATTTGAATAATTTTATAAGTAGTGGCAATGAGAGTTAATTATATTTACTGATGTGACATTATGTTATTAGATGATTGTGTAAAAAACATTTGCATTATCAATGCATCAAAATTAAATCCCTATATATTTTATTGAATGTATTTTAAATTGGGTCTACTTATTAGAAATATTAATACAGACTAAAGTTTATTGTGAATTCTACGTAAAGTATGATATCAACCAATAATTTTATAATATCTTATAATTTATAATTTTAAATTATGTTTTGAATTGGTTATAAACTAGCGTTGTTGAGTTTTGCATGTCTTTTCAGTCGCTTGTGTTTCAGCCAAAGCCAGATTCTAGTGATCGTGCCTTTTGCTTTGACCTATATGGTGGATATGTTTCATTTCTCCAAGTAGCTCTTCGTGCTTCCTCTGAAGTAAAGCCATGCGAAGTCGCATTGTTAGGGGGTGAATCGCATTCCTTTCAGTGATGAATTGCACTCTGCCGGAGAATGAGTCATGCTCTACCTAAGGACAATCATGCTCTCCTTGAGGATGAATTGCGCTCTTGCTAGTGATGCTTGACTTTCCCTGCTATTGGGGCTCTGCGACTCTTTGCCTGACATGACGTTTTCTCCTCTACTGAGAATGAAACACTTGGCATTTGGCATTTCTTTTGAGGTATTGTGGGGGTGACTATAGCGTAGGTAAGAAAGCACACGAGAAGTGGGATTGAATCGTGCTTCGCTTTTTCTTTCCCTATTTAGCCTCTAAAAAACTTAGTGAGCTTAAAATGCAGCGGAAACAGTGTTAGTGGTTTCAGAAAGTGAACTTTTTGAACTAAGAGTGTGAAATAAATGCTTGAAAGAAAGCTTTCTAGAAAAGACACAGTAAATAAACCAAATACAAAGATAAAATAAGAGATGAAGGAGAAGAAAGATACTGCTCAAAAATTTTTGTACTGGTTTGGCCAATCTACCTACGTCCAGTTCTCAACAACAGTTGAGTTCCACTAAACCTTTTTCTCATTAGAGAAAGAACAAAGATAGTCTTTATAATAGCTTTCCCAAGCTCTCACCAGTGACTAGTAAACAACCCCTATGGTCACAAACCAAGTAGTTATTCACTAGCCTCTTCAAGCTGAACTAAGTAGTCTTTAACTAGCCTCTCCAAGCTAAACTGGGCAGTCTTTGACTAGCCTCTCCAAGCTAAATCATGACTAGTAAAACACTTCTACTGTATCGTTGCAAGTAGTCTTTTGACTAGCCTCTCCAAGCTACTCACATTGATTACTATTGGATCGAGGTTACAAATACTTGGAAAAAACTCGAATGACTTTTTTCTGGCTATTCTTCTTTGGAAGAACGCATAAACAATGAAGGAATGTTGAAAAAAGATTTTTACGAGGAAAGAAAATGATTACAAGATGCAATGAGCTTTACAAGATAAGGAGAAATTTTTACAGAGTTTTTACTCTTTGTGCAGCATCAATCCCTGCTTGTTTGAAAACACAACATCTCTATTTATAGATGGTCTTCCTTGTGACTATTGCCTTTGATCAGATCTCCAAGTAACACATGTTGATCATCCATTTGTGTCTCGGAAAAATAGTTTAGAAGAGTAGCTTGTCTGTTTGTCAGAGCTGTTGTAGAAGCTGTTGCAAGTTTGAGGTTTCTAATATCCTTTTAGAAACTACTCTTATTTTCTGAACATGGTTTTTGAACTCTTTCTTCTAGAAGTTAGGGTAGTTAGTCACAATGGCTAAAAAAATGACATGCAAGTTCTAGTAGGTTTTGACTTTTCAAATTCAAATTTGAATTTCAAATTTCCCTCATTTTCTTGTAGAACGTATTGTATCACTATAAGTGAGCTTTCTGATGTGCAGTATCATTTCTTTGATGATTCTCAGGTCTTCTTATCTTCAATTAGAGCTTGTTGATCAATAAAACATTGCGAGTGTGATGATTGAAGATAATAGAACATTTTGGCTTCAGTATTTGATTGATATCTTCATTTCAGGTATATTTTCTGAATTCCAGTGCTACTTTTTGAAGTCCCAAAACTTGGTTTCTTATGCTGGTTTTTTTTTTTTTTCAAATCATTAGGCATTTTAAGCTTGTATTTGGACATAATTATCACTTTCATTTAGTTTATATCTCTTAAATGAGATAAAACATGTTTGCACATATAAAATAAAATTATTCTCGCTTAAATAAGCCTTGTTATGCTAACGATAGAACCTATTTACTACTTTAAGAAATTAAATTCAAGATAAAAGTTAGTCATTTTTCAAAGTATTTTCTTTAAATTGGCTATGTTGTCATTCAAAACATATTTTATTAAAGTTTTCAGAAGGGTTCTGGAGCTGACATATAACACTCCTCATCAAATAGTTTTGCCCCTATACTCTTCTATATAAACCTCCTCCTTTTCTCATTTTCTATTTTCACATCTCTCTTTCTCTACAAACATGGTTTTCCTTCTTCAGTCACCACCTCCGTTGTGCATTGTCATGCTTTGTTGTGCCATATTGTGTTTTGTCATTCTCTACCTGGCTATTTTTCGCTGGCAATTACTATTTTGGGGAGTGCTCTTCTTCTTTTCTTTTTACATATTTGTTTATTTCTCATGGATTTGGGTATCTTTTTCTCCTTTTCTATCTTCATAGACCAAGACAACTTTCTAGGGTGCCTCCGCTGCTTTAATGTGGTGGTCCTAATAGCATTATCGCCCCTTGCAGACAGGGGAAATACCCTTAGGCTAATTTTAATTTTTCCCGCTTATTTTTTTGAGCCTTTGTCTCCAACTTAGGCATTTTTGTGGTGGTTCCCTTTGTAGGAAAAATAGAAGGAAAATTTGTGGTCTTGGATTCCCTAGACCGTAGTCTTGTAAAGCATTTATTTGTTAAGGTAGTCATAGTTCAGAGCGTGATGAATGAGAAGATGCTCAAAAGATACAAATAGATACTATAAGAGTGGCTGAAAACATAATGTTATTGATAATTCAATTGTAGAGGGTCTTAAGGCTTAAAATTTAGGTGGGTGGCCATGGTGGTAATGGGAACTGTAACGAAAAAATTGCCATAAATGGTAAGGTGGGGGTCTTAAGGGAACAAGCTCGGATAAACTCGAGCAAATATACATTTGCCCATAAGTTCAAGTACTAAAGCAGACCTTGTACATTTTCTACAGGGTTACCTTTCTTTAATTCCTTTACCATATTGGAATACACCTACAGAAAGCGGAGAGGAAAATAGACCCTAAATACAAATTCTTGGTCAACATTATTGTAGCTATGATGTAGGAGTAGTCAAGGACAATATGATTGTGGAACTAGTGCAGAAAAAGCACTTATAGAGTTAGAAGAGCAGGATAGCCGTGTGTTCTTCTTTGCTTACTGGCCTAGTACAATGGGAGTTCACTTTGATAAAAGTAGAATATGGAGCAAGCTTCTTGTTGAACTTGACCTCGAGGTTGTCACTAAAGCGATCACTGATAACCGGGACAAAATCTCCAGCAACAGGCAAACCCAAAATAGCTACTACATCCATCAAGGTAAGAGAAAGCATTCCAAAAGGGAAAATGAACCCCTTGATGTTAGGGTTCAAGAAACCCAGTAGAGTGAAAATGAAGTGACGATTGTAAGGGTACTCCTTGGCCCTTAGCTTGACCATGTCATAAATACCCTATCGTGTCCATTCTTTCCCTTTGGCCTTAGAAACGTGCTAGAACCAAGCTTCATAGCCCAAGGTGAGGTAAGGCTAGGCGTGAAATTCAGCCAAATATTTAAAGGTATCGAGCTAGTCTTTTGTGAAGGGAAGCTGGTTTTCCGAAGACAATAAGACATGGCTAATAAGCTTTTGCTTAGAGTCGAGGTCTAGTAAAACAGGGCTTAGGCAATAGGTTTGCGTGTCTTCGTTAAAAGGAAGGTAAGAACCCAATGATTTAAGTAAGGGAAATTAAAGGTGGTCAAAGGAGATAAAAGATTTGAGGAGGAGAAGAAGAAGAATGGTGCATGAGAAAATGACAGAGAGAGCTGAAAGAAAAGGACATCAAAGTGATTAGAAGAAGAAGTTGAGTTCAGTTTCACCGCATTTGTGGGATGTCATTTCAACAGCTCTTCTATTAAGAAAGGTTAGTATGTAACCATTATACTTATCAAGCCAACATTTCTATGTGCAATTCTGAAATCTCACATGTTTTCAGTTATCTGAGCTTGAGACTTAAAATTCAATCTCAGCCAAATTTTCTATATAAAATAAAGACTTTAATTTCAATGCCCAATGTAAAACTTTTTAGATAATCATCTGATCATATTTTGTCAAATTGAAATGTTGTTGACTTTTAACACACTACTTCAAAAGTCATATAAGTGAAAAATTTTGATTGAAAGATAATGTAAAAAACTTTACATTATCAATGTATTTAAATTGAATCCAAATAATTTTATTAGAAGTTCCTTGTTTTATAGAAAATTTTATTATTTTAAAAATATTTTTGGTTGATAAATCGAATTTGATACATACATACATATATATATATATATATTTCAAGTAATACAATGCATTTCCAAACATCACAATTACAACATAAACCAATCTTTGATTTATTCCATTAAGAGAACACAAAACTCAACTCACATATCCAATTGGATGGCCAAAGTAAGTTCCAAATTTTTTCTAGATCACATAAACCTTTTATAATATTTCACAAACCCATGAAGACACAATCTAGCATAAGTACTCAAAACTAAACCCAATCCCCCATTTTAAAGTACCAAAACCATGGGAATCACATAGGCTAGAGCTCCAAATAAAAATTTCCAGGAATAATAAATTGTGAATATAGAGTTACAAGTTTGAACTAACTCATTTCCACCTTTCTCCTCCGAACAAGACAACATAAAACATTAAGTCCCAAAAAGATCCATTGAGGCCAAAAATTCTAAAGCATGTTAGGGAAACCAAAACTCATTTTTGAACCAAATAAATTTACTCAAATATCAAACCAAATCCCATTGAAGACCATTTTTTGTAATAGAAGTTAAAAGAAAACAAAAACCATATAAAGGTGCGTAAAGGAAAGGTCACACACTATCTAGTCAGATTTACCATCTTATAAGGGAAACCATTATATTTGATAGAGTATCATGCACAAAGTCCTAGCTCAATTGATCATAAGCCTTTTTCAAGTCAAGTTTGATAGTCATCCAAGCTTTATCACCATTTTTTTGTTTCACAGAGTGAATTACTTCCTCAACAATAATAATGTTTGTAAAAGCTATGGACTTGTATATATACAATTGTATATTGTGCCATTATAAAGTTTGGCCCAAATTAAAGTGATCTGAAAAGGATAAATTAATGGGCCCAAATCATCTCATTAAATGTGAGCTTATTATGTGTAGATACCATGATTACCTAGTTACTAATTTTATGATGGGCTGAATTAGAAACTAGGGTTTACAGAGATATAAAAGGTTATGGTCCCCAAGTTATACGTACACATCTTTTCCTGACATCTTATCATTAGAGAAGAGAGCTGTCATTTCTAGCATACATATCAACTTGGAAGGCCAAGAATCACAGACCCAAACTTCAATCGTTTCCTATGGATTCAGGTACGTTTTCGCTATTAGTCTATGTGTTTTCTTGATGATTTAACATCAATGATCTTGGGATTATAAAGACCTAATTTTCTATCAAGTGGTATCAAAGCTATCCATGGTTGAATCATTGGGAATAACTGATATGTTGATGTTTGGTTTTTTGTTTGAACTTAAAAAAGGATTCAGTGGAATGACTTTTATTTGGCACATGTGCTGCACCTTTGTTTGGCTTTTCTTTTGGCATGGTGATGGATTCAGTAGTAGATTCAATTATTTGTTTATTTACAAATAACGATTTGTCTTGTTGATATTTGGAATACTATATATATATATATATATTTATAGAGTATGTACATTCCATTTTCTTTTATTATAATGGTATTAAGAACATGTGTATTTTATTTCTTGTTACATAGAGAATTTTGGTAACAATTATAAGGGTTTTGAAATAAATTGACTGAAGCAACATGCTGCCAAAGTAACCTCTCGTCTAAGTCAATTTATTTTGAAACATAAGGATAATTATGAGCATGAAATTTCTGCGAGTATTGATCAACCCAAAGGAAGGTCTGTATTTGGCCAAATTTCATACACTCACCTGTAGTAATAAATATGTGATGATTGTCAGGTTGCATGTGAATGATAAGTCGATCCAAAGATAGACTTATAATTTGACAGGATTTATCGTCAGTATTTGATTACTACACCAAGAGTACCATTTACAAATTAATATTTTTGTCCAAAGACTAAATATTAATGTTATGCTAGGTATCTTGTGATGGGCCCTACCATTATTTGAATTTATCTATATGATTTGGAACTTGTGTGATCATGTTATTTTATTCTATTTTTTAGTTAATTCATCTACTTCTATAGTATCTGCCAACATTAACTCTATTCCCATGTTAAATGGGAGTAACTTTAAGGACTGGAAAGAGAACGTGATGGTCGTTCTTGGCTGCATGGATCTAGACCTTGCATTAAGGATTGAACAACCCAATGCTCCTACGGATAAAAGTTCCATTAAGGAAAAACGGGACTTTGAGAAGTGGGATCATTCAAATCGCTTGAGTCTCATAATCATGAAGTGTGGTATTCCAGAAGCATTCAGGGGCATTGTGTCCGAAAAGGTAACCACTGCCAAGGAATTTCTTAAGGAAATTGAAAAGCACTTTGCCAAACACGATAAGGTTGAAACAAGTACAATTTTATCGAGCTTAATTTCAATGAAGTATACAGGAAAAGGAATATGAAGGAGTACATCATGGAGATGTCTCAGCTTGCTTTCAGACTAAAGGCACTAAAGTTAGAGCTATTTGATGATTTGCTTAACTGCTCATGCATTTAGTTTTAATTTCTCTTCCCACACAATTCAGTCAATTTAAGGTCAGTTATAACTACCAATAGGACAAATGGTCTCTTAATGAGCTCATTTCTCATTGTGTACAGGAAGAAGAAAGAGTGAAGCAAGAAATGATTAAAAGTGCTCACTTAGCAAGTACATCTAAGGACAAGAATATGAAAAGAAAGAAGGATAAAGAAGCTATAAATGCTCCACCTCAGAAGAAATAGCAGCAAAAACAAAATAAGGAATTTGGCTATTTCTTCTGTAAGAGTACAGGACATATGAAGGAAAATTGTGCTAAATATCAGGTTTGGTGTGCAAAGAAAGGTACATTTTTTCATTTTGTTTGTTTTGAGGTTAATTTGGTTTCAGTACCAAGACACACTTGGTGGATAGATTTCGATGCTACTACTCACATAAATGTGCCCATGCAGGATTGCTTGAATTGTTGAAAGCCAAATGATGCTGAAAGATTCATCTATGTGGGGATGGTAAATCAGTGGAATTCGAGGCTATAGAGACTTTTAGTTTATTGTTAAAGACTAAATTTTATTTGGATTTGAAAGAGACATTTGTTGTACCGTCTTTTAGATGGAATTTGGTTTCTGTTTCTGTTTTGGACAAATCTATTTATTGCTGTTCATTTGGAAACAATCGGTTTAATCTTTTTCAGAATTCAAATATTATTGGTACAGGTTCTCTGACCTTTTATGATAACCTGTACTTGCTTGATTTTGTTGCCTCTTTCAGTGAAACCTTGCATGTGAGTTCATATGGTATTAAACGCAAATTAACCAATGAGAATTCTGCTTCACTTTGGCACAAGCATTTAGGGCATATATCTAAACAAAGAATGGAAAGACTTGTGTCAGATGGAATTCTTGATTCCCTTGATTTGACAGACTTTCAAGTTTGTATTAAGTGTATTAAGGGGAAACAGACAAACAAAAGGAGGTTAGGTGCCAATAGATCTTCAGATGTCTTAGAACTCATACATACAGATATTTGTGGACCTTTCCCTATGGTTTCATGGAATAGTCAATGATATTTCATTACGTTTATAGACGACTATTCACGTTATGGCAACCTTTACCTCATACATGAGAAATCTTAGTCATTGGACATGTTTAAGGCATTTAAGGCCGAGGTTGAAAACCAACTTGGCAAAAGTATTAAGGCCATCAGATCAGACCGTGGTGGTGAATACTATGGGCGATATGATGGATTAGGTGAACAACATCCAGGACCATTTGCCAAATTCCTAAAGGAATGTGGTATCGTCCCATAGTATACCATGCCAGGTACTCCTAGCATGAATGGTGTTGTTGAGAGATGAAACTAAACATTAAAGGATATGGTAAAAAGTATGATTAGTCAATTTATCTTGCCAGAATCACTTTGGGGAGAGGCATTAAAAGCTACAGCCTATATCCTTAATAGAGTTCCAACTAAAGCAGTGGCCAAAACTCCTTATGAATTATGGACTAGTAAAACGCCTAGCATAAAACATTTACATATTTAGGGTTCTCCAGCTGAGGGAAGGCCTTATAGCCCAAATGAGAAGAAACTGGACTCAAGAACGGTCAATTGCTAGTTTGTTGGATATTTTGAATGATCTCAGGGGTATAAATTTTATGATCCCACTTCTAGATCAATTTTTGAGACGGAAAATGCCTATTTCTTTAAGGATATTGAGTTTGGGGGGAGAAATAAGGTTAGAGACATTATCTTTGAAGAGGAATCTGTTCCACTTCCTATGATTGTTAATGACAACGATCAAGTTCCTATTCCTAATGTTGTTCAAGAAGCAATATCAGACCTACAAGACGATGTTAAAAATCTCCCCAGTCAAGATTATTACATTATTCCAGAACAAAAACCTCAACAACCTCAAGAACAAGTGCCATTAAGGAGATCCACTAGAGAAAGGAGAAGTGTAACTTCTGATGACTATATCACCTTTCTCCAAGAACATGAGGATGACAATGGACTAGCAGAAGATGATCCAATCAACTTCCATCAAGGCATGGAAAGTGTTAATTCTCAAAAGTGGATCAATGCCATGAATGAAGAAATTAAGTCAATGAAAGACAATAATGTTTGGGAACTTGTCTCATTGCCTGAAGGTATGAAACCCATTGGTTGCAAATGGATATTTAAAACCAAAAGGGATTCGAAGGGTAATGTTGAAAGGTATAAAGCACATCTTGTTGCAAGAGGCTTCACTCAAATAGAAGGTATTGATTATAAAGAGGCTCTCTCTCCGGTTTCATCGAAAGACTCCTTTAGGACAATTATGACATTAGTGCCACATTTTGATTTAGAGTTAAATCAAATGGATGTAAAGACTGTGTTTCTCAATGGTGACATTGATGAGACAATTTATATGGTGTAGCCAGAAAACTTTGTGTCTGCAGATGCAGAGAATATGGTTTGCAAATTAAAAAAAATCCATCTATGGGTTAAAACAAGCTTCCCATCAATAGTATTATAAATTTCATCAGGTTATTGTCTCATTTGGATTTGAGATAAATATAGTTAATGATTGCATATACCACAAGTTCAGTGGGAGTAAACATATTTTTCTAGTTTTATATGTCGATGACATACTGCTTGCTAGCAATGACATAGGTTTATTGCAAGAAATCAAGAAATTTCTATCAACACAATTTGAAATGAAAGGTCTTGGGGAAGCTTTTTTTGTATTGGGGATTCAAATGCATTGAGACCGTTCTCGAGGTATTCTTGGATTATCACAAAAGGGTTACATTGAAAAGGTGTTTAAAAGGTTTGGCATGCAAAACTGCAAACTAAGAGACACCCATGTTGCTAAAGGAGATAAGTTTAGTCTCAACCAATGCCTTAAGAATGATTTTGAAACTAAAGAAATGTAAAAGATTCCTTATGCCTCAGCAGTGGGAAGTTTAATGTATGCCTAGGTTTGTACGCGTCCAGACATTGCGTATATTGTTGGGATGCTAGGTAGATATTTAAGCAATTCAGGAATGGATCATTGGGTAGCAGCCAAATAGGTCTTCCAATATCTCCAAAGAATAAAGCATTACATGCTCACATACAGAAAGTTGAATAAGTTAGAGATCAATGAGTATTCAGACTCTGGCTTTACAGGATGCCAAGACAGTCATAGATCTACTTCAGGCTATATTTACATGCTTGCTGGAGAAGCAATCTCTTGGAAAGGTGCTAAGCAGACACTTATTGCTTCTTCCACGATGACAACTGAATTTATAGCTTGTTATGAAGCATCCAATCATGCAATATGGCTACGAAATTTTATCACAGGGCTGCGAATTGTGGATGGAATTGAAATACCTCTTAAGCTATTTTGTGACAATAAGTCTGCAGTTTTGTATTCTAACAACAACAGGAGCTCAACAAAGTCCAAGCATATATAGACATCAAGTTCCTAGTTGTTAAAGAAAGAGTTCAGAATGGTTAAGTTTTTATAGAGCATATTGGCACAAACTCCATGATTGCGGATCCGCTAACAAAAGGTTTACCTTCCAAGGTCTTTCATGAGCACATGCTCATATGGTTGTGATATCATTTGATGATATATTGTACTAGTGGGAGTACGCTTTTAAGTGCTCATTTAGTGGGAGTACAGATTTAAATCCTCATTTATTTAAGTGAAAGACTCTATGTTTATGAATTTCTTTTCTGTAAAAATAAGATATTTAGTTTTAATTACTTTTACTCTGACTCATTGCATGATCTCATAAAGAATTAGGTTGGACTAGTTGGAAATAGACATGCTAGATCACATTACATGTAATTTCCATGCTACACATCTATACTTGATCTATGTCATTTGGTTGTGTTGATATATGTGACCATGGATGAACTTAGTCATGACACATGTAACGAAAGTCGCCTTGATTCTATGTTGACATAATTGATGGATGAGATTGTTGGGAGATGTTTTGATCATAATAGCAAATTTAGCACTCAAAAGTTACGGTTTAACATACAATTTATGTATATATACGTACGTCCAAGTAGGAGATTGTAAAATCTATGGACTTGTATATATACAATTGTATAGTGCTATTATAAAGTTTGGCCCAAATAAAAGTGATTTGATAAGGATAAGTTAATGGGCCTAAATCATTTCATTAAGTGTAGGCTTATTATGTGTAGATACCATGATTACCCAGTTACTAATTTTATGATGGGCTGAATTAGAAACTAAGGTTTACAGAGATATAAAAGGTTATGGTCCCCAAGTTATATGTACGCATCTTTTCCTGACATCTCATCATCAGAGAAGAGAGCCGCCATCTCCAGTATATGTATCAACTTGGAAGGCTAAGAACCACAAACCCAAACTTTAGTCGTTTCCTATAGATTCAAGTATGCTTCCGCTATTAGTCTATTTGTTTCCTTGATGATTTAATATGGATGATCTTGGAATTATAAAAACCTAATTTTCTTCAACAATAATAATGTTATATGAAAATTGTCTTCCTAGGAAGAAACCTCACTATGTAGGGGCTACTAGCCTTCTCATAAATGACTTCAATCTGTCATCATTCAACTTGGTAATCACCTTGTAAGAGATGTTACAAAGGCTAATTGGTTGAAATTGCTTCATATTCACAGGCAAGTCCACCTCGGGAATAAGAGAAATAATAGTTTAATTAACGGCCTCAATCTTATAGGGGAATCAAAATTCTCTTTTACTAAATGGCACAGAGAAGTCCCCGCAAAATCCCAATTGTGTCAACAAAAAAAATAGCTACAAAAACCATCACTTCTCAAGGCTTTAAATCCTCCCATATCAAAAAAGGCTTTTCCAATTTTTTTTTGATAAGTTACAACTCGAGCATTCTGAAGATAGATGCGAGCATAAATATAAAGATGAGCCAAAGATAATGGCGCACTAGCATAACAATGAGCGATGAAGATAGAGCAAGACACACACCGAAAACATCAAAAACATAAAGTGTGAGGAGGACAAAAAAAAAAAAAAAAAGCAATCAAGGATTTCCTGTTTCAGCATCAATGATATTTACACCAATAAAATGAACGTCCCTAGCTTCAAGTTGAGAAAAACAACCCTAAATGATAAAAGGATATGGCAAAGTGTTACAACACAACTCATTGTGGAAGAAGAATGCCATATCTTTTAACTCACATTGATCTATGATCCAATCCCTATCATTATTTTACAAGGCCTTAATATGATTACTCTTATGCCAAACAAACATTGTCCAGTGAAAATATCTACCAATTAGTAAGATAAATGTCGCTTTACACTTATTTTTCATAATTACTAAGATGAGACATTAGCATTAACTAATAATGTTTTAGGCTCTACGTGCTATTTTTGTCAAAAAAAAAAAATTTTGCAGCACCAAATATTTTCGATTTAAAACTGTTGCTCCTTAAGCCAACCTTCAGTATCAATGAAACTAATACTAGTCATTTTATTAATTGTTGCTAAATCCAACTTCTTAGTCCAACTCACTCGCATTGACACGTTAGAACCGAGCCCAAAATTGCCATACTCTGCAAAAGTTATGCGATCCCTGTACAAATATTGACATAATCAACAAATCAAACCAAAGCACAAGGCAAACTAAAATAAATCGAGAAGGAAAGAAAATGAATGAATTGACAAAAATGTTGGCATCCTTGCACATCTTGACGCGTTAAAATTGTCTTAAATTATTATTATATGCATTTTGATTTCAAGTTTTGGAAAGATGGAAAATGTTTTTTCTTTAAGTTTTCTTTGATATTGGTTATGTAATTTATTTTTACTAGCAATACTAATTAACTCTTCATAAACAATCATTTTTTGAAAGAGCAGCCCAAAGGAATTGCCAGAAATATTGTGCTAGACGCAACTATATGGCAAATACGCACCAAATTAAAATCGCGAGTGCTTGGTTAAAAATTAAAAATTTTCCTATGATTTGCCACCTAGCTAGTTTTGGTAGGATACGTCACCTTCCAAGAATAAACTCAAATTGAAAAATAAATAATACAGTCAAATAAGAATCAATTAATGGTAAATTATCAATATAATTTTTTTTGTAGCATCATCTAATAATGTATATAGTATCTACAAAAATATTTAATTTTTCATATAGAGTAAAAATATTACATTCTTGCAATAATAATTATCTCAAGAATCATAAAAAAATTGTATAAAAATTCTTAATTATAATAATTAAACTCACAAAATATAATCAATTAAATATATTTCATACGATCTAGATGCTTAGCTTATTCTATGATTAAAAATTTTTTTTATTAAAATAAGTACTATTTTATATTTTGATATGTTTGTATAATTCTTTTTTAGTAAAAGACATTTTCCAAACAAGAGAGAATTTAGAAGTTATAATTTTTTTTTCCCAAGAAAAGATCATTCTTACAAGATAAAAAATATGCTTAAGAATGATAAACGTCTTTTACTTTTATATCCAAACAAGAGAGAGCATTAAGTAATGCACACGATAGAATATATCTAAAGTCTAGATAATTGGAGTTCAAATAGGATCTTACTCATGTCCAACGAATTTCCATGGATCCCAGCCACTAGGTAGTATAATGTTGGACATGCTTGTATTGTAGAAAAGAACTCTGGCGTAACCTCTCCATGGCCTTCCCAAGTAAGTTTTCCCATTTCCATAGACATTGCAATTCTTGAACACAAACCCATTTGCATCGTCTTGATTTGTTCTCCCTTGTGCTGTGATGAAACCATGAATACCAAGATCTAGGGATGTCCCAATAACAGATATGGAACATCTCTATGAAAATAAATAAATAAATAAGAATAATTCTGAGTTGCATAAAAAAAATTTCCTACATTTTGCATATGATTGGTCAAAATCTTTGCAAGTTTAAAATTTTACCTTCACGTGCCATGATTTTCACACTTTTTTTTTTGGTTTCTCATAGGCATCTTTACATTCAAGTTCAACAAGCATTTGAGATTCTATAAGGGAATTTTCACACTTTTAGCCTTCTTTCATTTACACTATTCATACGATTTTGCCATATTATATAGTATCACTGAATAAGCATGCATGTAACAAGTTCTGAGGGGAAAATTTTTGGTGTTATTGGAGGCACCTATTAGGGTTTTGCTATACAATTTGTAGAGTAACATTTTAGCTTTATGCAATGGGAAGGCACATCACTAACTAAGAGAAATTATTAGATGCACATAAAGTGATACACGAATATGTTTCATATCCCCTGATAAAGTGTTACTTTGTTAGTGGATATAGAACATCTCCACATGATACTCCAACTGTAAACAAGAATATCTCCCTAACTACCATTTAAAGCTTAAATGACACTGTAGATGGCACTACAAGAAATTTAGCATAAAACAACACTTATTTTTTGGAACATATGAAAAGTGTTACTTTTTGTACATATAGGTAACACTTTTTAAAAATGTGTTGTCTCTGATATCTAAAAAATGTTATCTTCTCTACTTAAAAGTGTTGCTTTAAACAATTGACCATACTTGTTTTGATAACACTATGAAAAGTGATGCATTAGCTTAAAAATGTACCCTTTTGTTCAAAAATGTTGCCTTTGATAATTGGCCCTTTGTGATATAGCAACTTTTCAAAAAGTGATGCCTTAACTTTAAAAAATGTAGCCTTTAGTATATCAAAAGTAACACATTTAGAAAAAGTGTTGTCTATGTATGCATAAACAACACTTTTACATATACCTAAAACTAAATATTCTTTTAGGTATAAATTTCTTGTAGTGTGGTTAGAGCACAATCTTAGTTGGCGCTCCACCAGCACCTAAGAAATTTCTCAAGTTCTAAGTGATTTGATGAATATCATGTAGAAAATATAAGATGTGTTTATCATAATTCAATACATAATTTTAGCAACTATTTTGAAACAATGGTGAAATTGAAAATAGGATAATTGGAGAATTGAAGAGAGAATAGAAGAATAAGGTAGAACTTCAAATGGACCGAGACTCAAAAGGGGGAAACTCAAATCACAATTCACCATATGTATACAACTTTTTTTATTAATTAAAAATGGGTAAAAATCTCAAACCATATGTCTACTATTACTATTCCTACTCCTAATACTCCTATTCACATAATTTCCTTCTTTAACTAAATCTACCTATTCTACTAATTAAGCTATTTTGGCCTCCATTATACATGTTACATTATCCTCTCCTTCAAAATAATTTTCACTCAAGGTTGCTGGAAAAAGAGGAAAAAAAAACTTTGAATCTTATTTTCAATAACTTCTAATTATATCTTTTTTTAAGAAACAATTAATAATCCTAAAGGCAATTATTCCTATTCTATTGTACCAAAAATAAACTAGTAGGGCCTCATTTGTCTAATTGGCTTAACAAAGACTTGATTTGGGATTCTTATCATTGCAAGGCAGTCTTTCATGGCCTCATCAGCCTGAAAGATACTAGAAGAGACACTTTAGACTTGGTCTTGACCCATTAGGAGAAACAAAAATGCTACGAATGAGAATTTATGCGCAGCACGAGTTGCGTGAGTGCATGTGAAGTATTAGAAGTGCAATTATAATGAAAAAAAAATGGGAGGACCCCACTAATAAATTTGTAAATCACCGCTTTCCACATGTATTGGGCATTGCACTTTGGTCGTAAGACTTGGGCTCTTTAGCATTAGTTAAGGAGAAAACCCCTCACTTTAGGCTAATCATCCATTAAGCGTCTACATTCTTGACTTCTTAGAATATGGTTACGCGATTAGGGAGCAGAGGCCATGCAAGATTGTGTGGTTGGCCTTTGTTTTGGTTGTAGAGCCTCCATTATTTTTGCTCTCTAGGATTCCTACCCATTTTTATATGACATTCAAATAAAATCAGACAAAAGATTTTTATATGATTTTCAAACCTAACAGAACATTGTTGACAAGAATAAAAGGTCAGTTGAGGGTTGTACAATAGATAATGTGAATAACTGAGTGGTAGTAAAGGATTTTGGCTGGTGTGTGATTAGGAGGTGAGAATATGTTGGCAATTAAATAAAATTGCCTTGTTAAAAGTTAGATGCTATAAGAAAAAAATATAAACACTCAAAGAACAAAAATTTAATCTCACAAGATGTTTGTATTGAAAGAACAACAATACACTCTAAAGACTTGGCTTTTGTTAGTAGCCAATTTTGCAAAACACACAACACTCAAATATGGAACTCGTTGGAGTTCTTGTACTTGTCACTCTCTATTTCTTCTTCCTATTCTCTTATCTCATATATTACAAATGATGGATGCAATGGCCTTTATATAGGCAAACCTTTCTTAATGCTTAAGTAAAGCAATAGTAAAGTTCAACTGAAATTCTTCTGCTGACAAGTTAAATATGACGATTGAATGAATATAAATTCAACTTGAATTCTACTTTATCCTATAATCTTCTAGAGGTAAAGTTTAATTTGAATTCCTCAACCTTGATGATGATGTCGATAAGCTTGGTTTATTTCTTAACATTTGCCACCCTTAAACCAAGCTTGTAGAATTTAACATTCCAAGCATTTTTTTCAATTTGTAAAATGATTCCGTCTTCATTGGCTTGGTAAAAATATCTGCTACTTGATTTTCTGAAGTACAATACTCACCACAATTTCTTTGTCTCTGATCAAGTCACGAATATAATGATGCTTGATGTAAATATGTTTGTTGTGACCATGAAAGACTGGATTTTTTGTCAAAGCAATCGTTGATCTATTATCATAGAATATTTTTGTCGGACCATCTTGTTGGTGTAGCAACTCACTCAATATTCTTCGCAACCAAATTGCTTGAGTAGCACAATTTTTTGCTGCAATGTACTCCGCCTTTGCTGTTGACAGAGCAACTACTTGTTGTTTCTTGGAGGATCAAGAAAATACACCTGTACCAAGATAAAAAGTATAACCCGAAGTGCTTTTTCAAGTTTTAGTTTCACCAGCCCAATCACTATCTATGTATCCAATCAACTCTGGCTTGTTAGAACTTGAATAAAAGATGCATTCATCAATTGTACCTTTGACATATCCCAAAATTTGATTTGTAGCTTGCCAATGGGATTGTCTTGGTGATTCCATGAATCTGCTTATGAGCCCAACTCCATTTTGAATTTCTTCAAAACATCTGTTGCATATTTCTTTTGAGAGATAAAAATCCCTTTATTTGTCTATTTCACTTCAATTCCTAGAAAATAAGACATGAGGCCCATATCTGTCATTTCAAATTGAGTGGACATATTCTTTCTAAATTCAACTAGCAATTTTGAATTATTGCCAGTGAAGATCAAATCATCCACGTACAGACAAACAATAATGATATCTCCCACCTTGTTTGTTTTGACATAAAGCATGCTCATATGGACTTCTATGAAATCCATTGTTCATGAAGTATGTGTCAATACGTGTGTACCAAGCTCTAGGTGCTTGCTTTAATCCATATAGTGCTTTCTTCAACTTGTAGACCTTGTCTTCCTTTCCTTGTTGTTGATAACCTGGTGGTTGCTCTACATAGACTTCTTCTTCAAGTAAACCATTCTCTGGATCATCATCTCTACCAACTTCATAATCTTGCAAGTAAGGAGGTGGACACCGCTTCCTTTGTGAATATCTAGGAAGTGGTGAATCTGATGCTGATTTATTTGATGGTTCATCAGCTACCTCTTCATTTATAATTATTGGTACAGGCAACAAATCATTCTCTTTAACCAGTCCCATATTCCATCTTCATCAAAGGTAACATCTCGGCTGATAATCACCTTTTGTGTTTCTGGATTGTATAGCTTGTAGGCTTTTGTTTCTTCACTATATCCTACAAAGATGCATTTTTCTGCCTTGTTGTCGAGCTTCTTCCTTAGTTGATTAGGAACATGTGCATAAGCAATACAACCAAAGACTTTCAAGTGACTTAGATTTGGCTTTTGCCCACTCCAAGCTTCTTGTGGAGTTTTATCACAAAAACTTTTGATAGGATATCTATTTAAGATGTAAACAGCACAAGCTACTGGTTCAGGCCAAAAACTTGGGTAATTTTTTGCAGTATAGCATGCTTTTCATCATATTCATGATCGTTCTGTTTTTTCTTTCTGCTACTCCATTTTGTTGAGAAATGTATCTGGCAGTCATCTGATGCTTAACACCCTGTTTTCTCAAGAAATCATCACAAACAATATACTTTGTCCCCCTATCAACTCTTAAGGTTTTTAGAGTATAACCACTTTGCTTTTCAACATACGTCATAAAACTTTTGAGTGTATCAAAATCATCAGATTTATCTATCAGAAAATACATCCATGTCTTCCTACTGAAATCATCAATGAAAGTAATAAAATATTTATTACCTCCATTGGATGGAACTTCCACATAGCATAAATCGGAGTGCACTAGCTCAAGTGGTTTTGTAGCTCTCCAGGCACGTCCTTTAGGAAAAGGATCTCAATGCTTTTTACCAACTACACAAGCTTCACATAGTTGATCAGGAGCTTGGATAATAGGCAAGCCAGTAACCCATTTTTTAATTGCAAGAAATTTGATGCTTTCAAAATTGAAATGTCTAAATCACATGTGCCAAAGCCAATTATCATCAACTGCTGCAGCTTTGCAACACAAACTAGCATCATACCTGATATTCATTGGAAATAGACGATTCTTTGACATGTTTGTCTTTGCTATCAAGCCCATCTCAGCATCACTTATGGTGCAACCTTTCTTGTTGAAATTTAAATCATAGCCTTTTTCAGCAAGTTGTCTTACACTTGAGAGATTTTGACATATACCAGGCGTGTAGTGTACACCAGAAATGTAACTCAAAGATCCGTCTTTCAATTTGATGGCAATCTTTCTTTTCCCCAAGACTTCAAGTTTTGAATGATCACCAAGCTTGATTGAGGTGTGGTAACTCTTATCTAAGTCAGAAAATAGGTCATTTTTCCCACTTAGATGGTTACTGTACCCTGTATCTAACAACCACTAGTTGTCATCTTTATCAGCTACGGCATGACTTGTTGTAAGCACCATCTTCATACATTCTTCACTTTCTGCAACTCGGGCATGACTTTCTCTAATATTCAATGCTTTAGCACGACATTCTCGACTATAGTGACTATACTTATTATAGTTATGGCATTGAATATGAGATTTGCATTCAGATTGAAAATGCCCATACCTCTGGCATTTGTGACATTGAATATTAGATTTATTTTGAAAAGAGCCATTACCTCATGTTCCTTGACTTGAGTCAAATTGAGGATTCCTCCTTCTTCCTTTGAAATTTTGAAATCTCTGATGGTGGTTCTCCCTTCTTTGCACAGGTCCCTTATTTTTCACATTTGTTTGAGCTTTTAATGCTTACTCAACTGTCCTATTTGACCTCTCGTTCATCCGCATCTCGCGTGACTCTAAAGATACTTGCAAATCATTTAGAGTCATGGTGTTGAGATCTTTAGCTTCTTTAATAGCTACTACCACGTAATCAAAACGAGTTGAAAGTGTATGCATAATTTTCTCCATGATTTCTTCTTCCTTGTTTCATCGCCGTTATTTTTCATATCATTGACAAGCTTGTCCATTCATGAGAAATAATCACGAATGCTTTTATCTTCTCCTTGTTCCATGAGCTCGAACTGGCGTTTTAAGCCTTGCAACCTTGTTCATTTGACTAGGTCAGCACCTTCATATGTTTTGAGCAAAATTTCCCAAGCCTCTTTTGCTATTTTAGCATGGAAAATTTTCTCAAGAACAGATAACTTCACAGATTGACATATCAAGAATAAAGCTTTTTCATTAAGTAGACGATTTTTCTCTACTTTTTGCATATCAGTTGTTACTTTATTTTCTTCAGTTGGCTCAGCAAAACCATCTTTAATGATTTCATCATATCCGCTGGTTTTTAAACACAGCTCCATCAAGCGTTTTCACATGGCAAAATTTGATTTGCCATCAAACTTGAAGACAGTCGTTTGTAGTTATTGAACTTGACTTGCTCCTGTGTTTGAACTTGCTGCCATTTTGATACAATAGGCTTTGATACTAGATGTTGGCAATTATATAAAATTGCCTTGTTGAAAGTTAGATGCTATGGGAAGAAAATATAAACACTCAAAGAACAAAAATTTAATCTCACAACATGTTTGTATTGAAAGAACAACAATACACTCTAAAGACTTGGCTTTTGTTAGCAGCCAATTTTGCAAAACACAAAACATTCAAATATGGAATTCGTTGGAGTTCTTGTACTTGTCACTCTTTATTTCTTCTTCCTATTCTCTTATCTCATATATTACAAATGATGGATGCAATGACCTTTATATAGGCAAACCTTTCTCAATGCTTAAGTAAAGTAATAGTAAAGTTCAATTGAAACTCTTCTGCTAACTAGTCAAATATGACGACTGGATGAATACAAATTCAATTTGAATTCTACTTTATCCTATAATCTTCTAGAGGTAAACTTTAACTTAAATTCTTCAACCTTGATGATGATGATGTGGATAAGCTTGGTGTATCTCTTAACAGAATAGTAGGTATTTGACAAAAATAAAAGGCATTCTACAGGTGATGGGAAAAGGAAGAAAGTGAATATGCTAAGGGGGGAGAGCTAAGTAACAGAGAGAAAGAGAAAAGAAAAGTAGAGAGAGAAGAGATAAAAGACAAAGATTAAAAAGTAGTTTTGATATTTTTCTTAATTCCAATAGTGCCCATGACTGCATGGTCAAAAACTCACTAATCTCCATCTAAAAACTCACCTTGGTTATTAGGTAAACTGAACTTAAACTAAATCAAACTAGACTTTTAGTTTGAAGAACTGGACCAAACCCGTTTGTAAACACTCAAACTAGTTCAATGGTGAGTTCTGATATGGTCATCGATGAGTTTGAGACAATTGGGGGATGGTCAATAACAAAAAGATGTGGGTTGAAATAAAATTTTATAATCAGACTAAAAAGACAAAAAAATGGAATATGTGGAAGGGTGAGTTTACAATTATTCAAAATTTCATTAAACATAAAACTTAGTTGTTAATCTAAAGAGACTTGAAGGAAAATTAAAAAGAAGGGTTAAATTTGGCCAATAATTAAAACATGTTGCAAGTCTGCTCCTTATGTACTTTCCACTTTCATTCCCATTCCTTCCCTCTCTCTCAAATCACTTTTTGTTGGTCCTTCACCTTAACTAAACTCAACCCAGTTCTATTCTTCTCCGATGGCCAAATCCAAAACCCAAAATATTCTCTTTTTCACTAAGCACAATCCTTTTTGTTCACAATCCACCCTATCCATGAGTTTAGTCAGTGCAAAAAATTGGGTCCTCCACTTGACGGGTTAGGTTCAAAACACGACAGACACCAAGAAACGATGGAGCTTTGTTAAACATAGCAACAAGAACAAGTCACTCACACAGCCACCACTACCGCCGCCTTCTTCTGCCGTCAACCACCATTATGACCCTCATCCTCTTTGGATGCCAACAAGCGCGTTTGTCATCGTCACCACCACCGATTTGGGATGTCGATAAGGAAAGACAACAGGCATGGTCGCTTTTGATAACCTCGCTCACCACCAATAGCAGAGTCGTCAGGCTCGCCATTATGCCACCACCGCCACCATGACCACCACTTTTGACCTCATCGTCGCTGTCGCCGCCCCCTACTCCTCCGTCACCAACCTTGACTATAGTGGCACCAAAAATGATTTCAGTAAATAGTTTTAAATAACTTCATTAAAAGGGAGTAATAATTTCAGTAAAAATAATTAAATATCTTTATGGCACCTAACCCAAAAAATAAAAGATGGGGTTTAAGTTAAATTTTCGTATTTTAAATATTCAAAAATATTGAGAAATATACATTTTTTTACAAGATGCCTACTCTCCTACAGTTGATAATCAATGTCTCAAACCATATTTTTGAAATGTGGTTAAATGAAATTAAATATGTGGCTATACACACACTTTTCCCTTCTCCCTCCCCCACCTCTGCCACCACTCCCCCATCTCCGCCCAGGCACTCACCCAGTGCAGATGATATTCATATTTGCATTTTGCAATTTGTAATCTGGAGTTGAAAAATAAATATGTCAATAAATATTCACTATTTAGAATTAGATTTAGATTTTAATTCTTCAACCACAGATAGACTTAAAAATGGGATGAGTGAGTCCAAAGTTTGACACATGAACTCTCATGAATGAAAACATTTAACATTCATCACAGGTTTCATCAACCTTAATCTTCAAATATCCATCTAAATCAAGATGTCAAACATAACCGCATGGCAAAACTTCCCCAACTTTTGCATAAGAGAAGACACTGCCACTGATAGAAACAGATCCATGCAAGTATCTTCAAACAATTAAAACAAAGTAAAAGCTTACCTTTTTCCAAAAGTTCTCCAAACATGTAAGTGAAAAATATGCATCTAATTCCCAAACCAAGCACACTATGATCTCAATCTCTTTTTTTTTTGGTTGCATGATACCAATCTCTTGAAACTATAGAACACTATCCCATTAGAAACACACCCAAGCCCTATTGAATAACACAAGAAGACAAGAAACTTTTTAAGAATCAAAACAAGAACTACATATATTACTAACAACAGTATTGCAGCAAAACTATGAGTTCAGTACAGACAAGTTCACCTCTAGAAGGTTATATGAAATTTGAAAAACGCTAGAGCCAACAAGCCAACAAAAGGTCAGTGGCACAGACTTGAACTGGAGCTAGTGGAGTGCCCATGACACCCAACAGCAGCCTCAGATCAGATCTTTTGTACAACATCGAAGACACTGAATGGGCACGTGACAACTGCCCCTTCATCCAGTTCCCAATACCCGACTCGACCCACTTTGAATCCCCACTTTATTCGAGTCAGGTCCCTTCCATGAGAGGCGTCAGGGTCTCCCATAACGGCCTCAGGCTGCCAGATCTCCCTGTGGCGAAGGAGGTGTCGAGGGTAGCAGCGACGGAGGCATGCTTCTTCCTCTGGAGCAGACTTGAAATGGGGACCCGGTTCGGGCAAGGCTGCTGGCCCAAGAACGTGAAGGGGAGAGGCTGCGAACCACTTCTCCTTTGAGAGCAGAGAAGAATCCTTGTTTCTTTTGCATTTGTAAAGAGGATAAAATGTGTAAGAGTTGTTTGGGAAAGAGAAGGGTAGAGCGAAGAGAATGAATAGGAAGAGTGAGTTTTAAGAAGCGAGTAAAGAAGAAGATGAGATGGTGAAGAGGATAGAAGAAGTGAACTTCATTGATGCAGAGGAAGAAAGAGAATGTGAGAGAGAGAGAGAGAGAGAGAGAAGAAAGACGATTTTGAAGAAAGAGTGCATGTAAACGGGGGAAGGCAGTGGAGGCGGGGGAAGGAGGAGCGTAGTGCGTGTGGTTGTTTAGCCACAAGTTTAACTCCATTTAACCACATTTCAGAAATGTGGTTAATTTTAACTGCAGCAAATGACATTGACCATCAATTGTATGTGAGAATTCGTCATTTTACAAATGATAACTTACTTTCAATATTAGTCATTGGATCAATTTTTTTGTGGCTGAGATTCAGTAACCATTGAATCAAGTGGATCTGGACGCCGGCGCCTGGACGTTCACGTTGGCGGCAGCGGCGAACGACATCACGTCCTTTGCCCACAACAGCTCCTGCACTCGCGGCTTCTCACTGACAACACTCGGGGCTTCTCACCAACAGAGAAAGAGAAGAGAAACCGGTCTAAGATTTTAAACTGTTCCAAAAGTCCGGTTATTTTAACATGGTCCAGTCTGGTTATAAGTCAAAAAACGATTTTTTTGGTTTGGTTATGGTTTGGTTTTGATAAACCAGCAAATTTGAACAGCCATTGCAGTAGGGAACTGTGACTCGCGACTCCGATGCTTCCTCGCCACCACTCTTATTCATCTCGCCGACAGAGTTGATGGTGAACCTTTGATGATTCTTGCTCCGATCGACCGTGCCGGGACCGTAAAATATTTTCTTACGTAAAGATATGTTTAATCCACTGGAGATGTCCGGGGTGTATTCAAAATAAATAATTACCAACGTCTTAATAGCAGACATAACTGTGAATTATGGAATATGAATATTCTAATTGATTGTTTATGATGGATATTTAATTACAGTACTTCGCTTCCGTTGCCTTTCCACGATGAGGCTGTATTTGGATGGCCATAAATTGTTCATAGGAATACAATCTTATGAAAACCAGCAGCAGCTTAATTTTTTATTACCTCATATAGGGACTGGCCAGCGCCAAAGATAAAATCAACGGCACCTTGGATGGTACAGAGCTTGTAGTAATGTTTTCCTTGATCATCCCACAATGTATCTTGCACACCAAAGAAGCCAACTCTATAAAAGTAGCACTTGTCGCCGCTTACCATCGCAGCTACCGCAGGTACAATGGGTTTAGTATTCATTGGACTATTGTATGAATTCTGTACCAATATAAAAATAAATTCAGAAATTATGCATCAATATTAGGTTGATTTATTGACCCACTACCCAAACAAAGGAAAACACAAATTAAGATTGTGGGTTTGGTACATATATAGTGGATTATATTTTTTTTGATAAATAGATAATGGGATTTATAGCAAGACATGAAATATGCTAATAACTCATTTGGATATTTGTTTTTTTATAAAAAGAGATTTTTTTCTGTTTTTCAGTATATTTGAGTAATTCTTTTAAGTAAAAGCATAATCACTGGAAAAAGCAAAAATCAATATTTTTTTATAAGTCAGAACTTTTATCTTTTGAAAAAAGATTTTTTTATAACATAAAAAAAATTGACAATAAATAAAGATATTTTAATATTACATTCAAACATAAATTAACTTTTATTTTTTTAAAAAAATCTTAATTTAAAAGATCAATTTAGAAAAGATTTTTTCTGAGAAAAACATTCAAACGAGTTCTAAATGGTTAAAAAAAATTCTCCATTATGAATTAAGTTTCTATGTGATGATCACATTGTGATCTTTCTTAAAAGTGAAATATCTTGTTCATTTTTCCCAAGTACATCTCCTCTCTTAGTCGAAAGTTTGGAAGTTAATCATTCTTTAATCATTTACGATATTTTTTGTTCCACTTTTATAGAATTAATTATATAAAAATTGATTTTGAAATAAAAAGATTTATCCCTAGTAGTTCCTCCAAAAGTGATTCTGATCAAAAATAAAAAATTTTACTTTTCCTATAATCAATTTTAAAGCTAAGAATTGATTCTATTGAAGAGAAACCAAACATCCTAAAAACCAGCCAAAATTGATTATATACTCCTAGAATCAATTCTCATGCTCCTAAATACAAAACCAAATATGCTATCAATGTGACTCACACACAACTAACTGAAGTTATTTATTTAAGAGTGGTTAACCCTTTCATTTTCCATTTTACCCACCTCCTCATTTTAAAGCTACTCACTTTAAATTAAGGTAGTCAAATTCCTTAACAAATTATATATGAGGTGAAAAAAATTCGTTGACCGTTATGTTTCTTAATTTACATAAAAGATTAATGATGGAAATTAATTAAAGTCTCATATTTTGTTGAATGTTGACTACTCTATATAATTTTAATAAGTGGAATTAAAAGAAAATTTTGAAATTTGTTAATTTATGTGAATGCAAAAATAATATAATTTGTATTAACTACACCATATTCAACTTTTCATAACATTTATTATTAAAAAGTTCTATTAAAATTTTTTACTAACATTTAAAAATTGTTACTAAAAATATAAAATGTGTTGTTAAAATTCTTTAGTAATATTTTTTTCAAGTGTAGTATATAGTCTATGTTGCTAATTACCTGAGTGAATAACATTTTTCAAGTGTTAGTAAAATTCAATTATATTGTAGTGATTAAAAATATTTTAATATTGTTTGATATGCTAGAGAAAAGTTTTTAAATAAAAGCAGAATCATTAAAGAATACAAAAAGAAAAAAGAATCCTTGAAAATCATAATTTTTATATTTTAGGAAAAGATATTTTCATAACACAAAAATATGTTTAAGAATACAGAAAGATGTTTTAATATTATATTTAAACATTTAATCAAATTTTATATTTAAACATAAATTAATTGTAATATATAAAGTACCAATTTTCAACTTTAAATGATCTTTTGAAATATGTTATTCAAAAACCGTTTCTTAAAACTTCATCCAATCGAATCCTAAAACTTTTATTAGAAGAAAAATTTGTTTCATTGTTTAACGGCATCAATTAGATTTTTCGGGCCAATAAACAGCATATATTCAAAGGTCGCAATAAGTTACTAAGACATTAAATTCGATCTCGAAAAGCTTCCCCACACATTGAAGACCTAAATATTATCTATACCTTGGTCAAATAATTCCTGCTCCTTGGTCCAAATTTTCAGTTCAGTTATACCAACACAATTTGGTAACGTAGAAAATAAATGTCTGAAACTAGAAAGGCACATAGGCATGCATGACCACAGCTGACTTGCATGCATTATTAGCACCAAATTAATAAGAAATTAGTGAACCGTTTTCCTAAAGAGAATAAACATAAACGAACGTGCATTGAATTTGCAGGAAACTAAAACGCTCATGCATCTACTCCATTCAAATCCTAAATTTTTCATGTGTAGAGTAATGAATAAAATCAACTGAAATATTAAGGGTTTGTCTAATAATAATAAGGGGTTGTCTAATAAGTACCCACTGGTGAAGATTCAAGGAAAAAAAAATTGCAAGTATTGGATAGAAAAAGAGAGATTTTCAAGTTTCCAAATGCATGGAACCCATTAGAAAGTTTAGAAACCTACCACTTTTTGAATACTAAGTCCATACTTATTAGGAAAATTCAAATAATAATTAAAAAGAAAAAGCAAAACTTTCATCCAAAATGTGGAAAATAGAGAAGGTATTACCATATGAAGCATTTCTCACCCTAAAGCTAATGAACTTGACGACAACATTGTCTGCCATGGTTGAGAACGTAGGGCTCTGTGAGGTTGTAGCATGGTCATCCCAGTCAACGAATGTTGTCTTCCTTCCTTCTCCTCGTAGTATGATGTAAGGCTTGTCATCAGGAATCTTCAACTTCTCCCTGTGTAAATATGTAAACGCTCAAAAACAAATATTTGTGTCCTGACCAATAATATATTGAAATTTGAGAGATGAAAAATATTATTAGCATCTAATTGCTTACCAGATTCAAAATAAAAAAAAAATTGGTGAAAAGACATTATCGCTACCAAAGTTTGCTATGTATAATGCAATATATTGCATTTTTTTTCTTTTTAAGGTATGTTTAATTAAAGAGTAGAAATGAGAGGTAAAAATTCTTCGAATAAACATCATGTCTAATTTTATAAATGAAACTCATTTGAAAAAATTTTACCTCCACTTTTACTACTGAACCAACCATTCCCTAAGTAAAACTAATTAATGGAGGAGAATATATATAGTTTTACCTGTAGGTTCCTGCCTTCACATTGATGGAAACCCAAAACCTATTATTGGAGGGGACTGAATCAATGGCAGATTGTATGGTAGAGAAGTTTCCGTGCCCTGATGGATCAACTATGATTGTCCAGTAAGGGAGGAGTCTGTGCCCATTCCTTCGGTAAAACTGAGCATCTGCTAGTTCTACTCGTAAACCCACCAAGATAACGAGACGTGAAAGGAAACGCCATAGAAAAGACATGATGGACCAAAAGAAAACGGGAAGCTTTTGATATAGTATTTAAAGACGCAAAGGTGTAATTAAAGACGAATTTTCATGTGTTTTAATGAGAGAGTTAGGTAATTAAGTCAGAAGGCTTAATTGAAGAGAGTGGAGAACCACGGAAGGTGTTATACAATCATATAGCACCCTTTGCGATTCTCAACAAAATCATACCGATTTAATTTTGTTTCCACAACTAGAGGAATATAATATATTTCCTCTTAAAATAAATGTCTTATTCACTTTTTTGTACATCCATAAATAATGTATTTTAATATATCTGGTGGTAAATTAATTTATGAATGCATCTAAAAAGTAAAAGATCGAGTCATTTGTTTTGAGGCGAAGGGAATATCAAACATAAATTAAGATAGGATTTTGTATGTATAAATACTCACACAGACAGGTTCCATTTCCATTTTTATCTAGATTTACTGATATTGCAATGATCCTCAATCATCCCATTATGTTTAGTGTCCAAGACATATCGTGTTCGATACCGATACTTTGATATTTTAAAATGTCATAATCAATTTTTTGCTTTTACACATTGGTTTGTCTAAAAAGGAAGAAATATTCATTTTGGTCCCTAAAATTGTAAGTGTACTTCATTTTAATCCCTGAAATTTTGAAACTAACTTTTTATTCTCTAAAATTTCATTTTGTAAATCATTTTAGTCCCTAGTCAAACAAACGTTAATCAATCGTTACTGTTATACTAACATAACACGTTAAGTGACATATGATATTAAATCAAAATGAGTTCAGATTAGTCCATGAAATTTCAAAATGTTCTCTAAAATTTTCTAAAATATCTCAAAAGAATCTCAAATCCCAAATTTATTCTCTTTTTTTTTATAAAATCTAAATCTTTAATAATTCTTAAACTAACTTATTTCTCTCTCATTTTCATCCCCAAATAGTTCAAACTTTTAAATATCCTAAGCTAAATTAAGAGCTTGATTATATTATTAATCCAAATTTGAGACCCTCCATACTTAGCTAACATAATTAATTTATTAGCTATTATTTTATATTTCTTGGAATAAATTAGGTTTTAAAATATGAAAAATAGAATGTGGGGAAAACATTATATTATCAAGTGTAAATGGAGTTTACCAAGGGGCTATTTGAAACCTTTTAGTTGCAATTTAGTATAAAAGGAATATAACATAATAAATAAAAGAAACTATACTCTCATGTCAATTGTACCCGCAAACCAAGCCCCCTAGAGATGTATGAGTTCAAGCTATAAGTCGCCTAAGAAATAGCTTGGGATAGACAACTATACAACTTTTGTAATATGTTCAGAACATGGACGCAATGGCAGCATATGGTAGAAATTCATGAATGTAAAGATGAGCACATAAAATCTTTATCTATCTAGAGCATCATAGAACATCATACTTCATGGCTTTATAGAAACAAAATACATAGTGGTGACTTCTTAGGATTGAGGAGTTGGACATGGTGGCATCTAGTTCATCAAACATGGTGGTAGCCAAGTCTATATATTAGCAGTCTGCTTCGTGGTACACATCAGATCATCAAAGTCTTCAGAGATGACCATATATTGTAAAAGGAGACCTATTGCCTTAGAAAAATGCCAACCAGCATCTACTAGCAAAAGTTTTCGGCCTATCAATATCATAAAAACAATTATCAGATGTAAAAGGTAACTACAATCGTAAGACTCCAAAGTACAAGTCCCCAATCCCGACATCTTGATATCAAGATAACTCACTAGATATGAAGATTAAGCACATCATCAACCAGGTTAGAGGTGAGCCAAAAAAGAAATAAAAGGCAAAAAATGAAAAACTAAACCTAAAAGAAAAGGGAAGACCAACCACAATGGAGGGGATGAATCACCTCTATGGGATGACTTCCCTTCATTTGGAAGAGGGAGCTGCTGCGAAGACAGGGAAAGATTGGCTGAAAAGGCGGTGATAGTATTGTTTATGTATTTTTGTTGAAGCGCTAGGGTTGGTTGTAGGAATAAATGATAAAAGTTGGGTTGTTCTTCGGGTGGGTCAATTATCCTAAGAGACTAGGCCCAACGCAAAAAATTAAAATGGGTCTATTATCCATGGCCCACTAGATGCGTAAAATATGCCGTGAGCAAATTGGATGGCTTTCCTTCAAGCCTCAAAATAAAGTTTGGTTGGCATGTCTCTCAACGTAATGGATGACGTCTCTGCCGGCCCAATCGAAGGAATGCCGTTGAATAAGATGATAGATTTATAGTGATGACAAAACATTAAAAAAAAAAAATGAAAAAGAAGAAAGAATATATTCCATCATAAGAGACTGGTATTACTAGATCCATGTATGCAAACTTATATCACGTCTTTATACATTTTCTCTGTTTCCCCTCATATATTTTGTCATTTTGTATGATTTTATGTTTTATAGTTAAACATAGCAGGCTCGAACAACTCCTCAAAAGAGGAGAGGAACATGTTTCTTCGACCAAAATAAGAAGGGAGGAAAAATAGGGAACAGAGTTATGAAAAGAATAGGGAAAAAAAGAAGGCGGTGGCGGCTTCTAGACAAGTAATTCCTAACTCAAAGATACATCAAAACTTTCGGAGCTTTCTTCAATCTCGCTCCATCATTTCATACAGAAAATTGAATTTGAAAAATTGAAGCATCTCCATTCCACATAGGCTTCTTAACAATTTTCCCCTTATCTTTGAGCGTGATGCACATAGAAACTGCGATTTTGGAATTAACTAGCGGTAGTGTAATAGTAGTACTACCCATCCTACGTATAACGCTGTGGAACCATGCGATTGTATGATTTGTAATTGTTAAAAAGGATTGATTGGTTGATGTGTGCTCCTTTCTTGTTGAGTACATATTATGAATGATATTTGGAATAAATCTTTAAAGTACAAAAATAAAGCAAATTCGGCAGCTATGGTCACCTAATATTCTATTCTATTGATACTTGACCACAAATAATATTTCCCCTGAGATTGACCACACCATCTGAGTTTTGAGGATTCAACCTTCACGTACACATTAGCTTCTACAATATTTTAGATGTTTCACGTACACACAAGCAAGCGCGCCCTTCTTGTTCTTTTGTTCTTTTTGTCCCCTCAAAAGAACTTGATCATCATTTTTTTGGTTTTTGATAGATCCGCACTTGATCATCATTGAGTGGTTATATCTCTCCCTTGCACCGACGACAGATGCCGTATCAATGGACGAAGAGCAGGATATAATCTAAGAAGCATGGTGTGTTCGTGTGTCGGACACCAACACCCACACGATACGTGTTAGACATGCATCTGTACTTGTCTAATTAGAAAAACAAATTTTTTGAGTTCAGACACGCGATGAACACGACTGGACATGCGTTAGACACGGCTTTAATTCACTATGGACACGACTTGAACACACCGTGTACACGTTTAAGTTTCTCTCTTTTTTAAAATTTTTTTAATATCAATATGAGCCTAAAACCAACTCTAATTGTTTAGTTTGATCTGTATTGTTGAGTCATTTCATTTTAAAAATTCTTCAATTGATTACACAAAAAAATAAAAATTAATTAGATAAAAAATTATACAAACATGATAAATAAATCCAGAAAAAAGAATCATACAATTATATATATATATATATATGTATATGCTGTATCCGTGTCTTGTAATTTTTCAAGTTCGGTGTGTCTCTATATCCATGTCCGCGTCATATCTCATGTCTCATGTCTCATGTCGATGTTTGTGCTTCATAATATATGATAAACGAACTTGGCCCCTCTGCAATGCAAAGGTTGGTAGAGAGAAAAAATTGATGAGTTAATCATTATTAGATCATTCGATAGGATCTATAAATAATGAAAGTTATTGATTTAAAAATAATCAACTATTTATTTTCTTACTTTACTAACTTTCTTACTTTAAAAGAGTTCAGTTCATAATAAACTCTGTCAGTCAAAATTATCATAAGATCAAGTTATTCTAATTATAAAAATCTTGCACAACCCCAAATACTTGTCAAAATTAACCAAGCAAAAATGAGGATGTTACGCATTACATTATTAATCGATATACAAGTTGACTTGATAACTTCCCCTTATTTAACAAAGATTAGTTTGACTGAATAGTATTTTAAATTTTCAGTCCCTCTTTGCCCCCATAATCCCATGCGACTTTGTCCGTCCAAATCTCAATTTACTGAGCCAAGCCCGAGGTTGCGTTACGTTCAGCCCACGCAAGTTACAAGCACCAGCATGGCCCCCACCAACCAACCCACGCCACGCTGTTCTGTCTCCCTTCTTGCCTCCCACTATCAAATTTAAAATAAACGCACAGCATCCACCCCCGAGAGTCAAAAGGCAAATCCCACCATTCACAAAACGCAAGGAAAAGCCTCTCTCTCTCTTATTGCTTTCTTTCTGTACAAAAAAGGTGATAAAGTTCGTTGAAGCTCGGAAGTTGTTGTTGTTGTTGGTGGTGGTGGCAGCGCCAAAAAGGCATAAATATGGCGAAGCTGTTAGCTTTGACATGCTTCCGCGACAAGGAGGGATGGGTTCAGTTGTCGCCGCGGCCTCACTACCCATCGATGCCCAGGTACCCCAAGGGAGTCCGCCTGGAGAAAACGGACTCCGGGGCGGAGAGCAGGGCAGTCTTCTCCGTCGTCGGTATGACCTGCGCCGCCTGCGCCGGTTCCGTCGAGAAGGCCATCAAGCGCCTCCCCGGCATTCGCGAAGCCCTCATCGACGTCCTCAACAACCGCGCCCAAGTCCTCTTCTACCCCTCCTTCGTTAACGTAAGTTCCTGTTCTTCTGTTCAGGCACCACACCATCGGATTGAGACGGAGTTGTGTTATTTGAACTCGGTTCGGTTGGGATACCTTATCGTTCAGACATGATAAGATTTTATTTCAAATATGAGCCGGCACGGTAACCCATATCCACAACTCTTATTTTAGATACTTTACGATCGTTTTTTAGAGCCGGCATGCACGATGTTCCAAGTGAAACAAGTATACGTAACATTTCTTCGTCAAATTAATGTTGGCAAACACTTCGGATTTGTTTCTAATGTTTGAAATTGATCTCTGAAGTTAGTTCCCCCTTTTTGATCAATTTCTGGGAACCTTCAGAGAGTTTTCTAGACTTCAACGTGAATTTCAAGTCGGCTGCCGACCTCTTAATCCGTAGTTCGCGTTCACACTGCTTGCCTATGTTAATTGGATGATGTCTTACTTTTTAAGAAGTTCAGTAAATGACAAACATGTCAAAGGTTGTGTTTCGTTAACGATGGTCATTCTCTGTTTTCTTCAATTTTGGTTTTTTTTTTATTTTTGTCTTTTTTGGGGTATGGATAGTTTGTTATACGTGATTTTGATACAATCAAGAAATGAATTTGATTTATGTAAGGACTTGTGCTTTAGCTGAATATATAATTATTCGCTGAAAATTCTTGAAGACACGAGTTTGATAACACATTTAGCCACACCCACAATATGGTGGAACCTATAGACAAACGAGTCTATCTTGAATAAAGCTAACAAGACCTACTTGAATTGTGAGTGGCCAAATATTCTTGGATATACACAAGTTTAACAACACAAATTTAGCTACTCACGGGAAAGTAGGTGGAATCCATAAACAAGGGAGTGTATCTTAAATAAATCTATTGAGACCCACTTGTATTTTGACTGTGTCCAAATATAGAGTTTTAGGCTTGTGTCTATGAAAGAAATTTTCCATCGTTTTGCATCTCATAGTCTGTGAGGGTCACTCATCGTTGAATTGAATGGAATTGCCAGCTAGACTTGTTGTCTGGCCTTGTGTGGCATGCCTTATTTATCTTTGTTGTTAAGTTTACTCATGGGAAGTCTCAAACTGAGCTTCTTAACCAAGGAAACATTTTCCTTTCATCCCTCTTCTTTCAATTTATGCCATTCACCCTTGCGTGCATTTGTTTCTTCTTTTGTTTTATTTCTCACTGATTCTTTGTATAACAATCCATTGATTTGTAGTTGCACTTGGCTCATTTTTTATGTATGTTTGTAGGAGGAGACCATTCGCGAGGCCATTGAAGATTGTGGGTTTGAAGCCACGTTACTCAAAGATGACAACATGAGTGACACGTCCATTCAAGTATGCCGCATCCAGATTAAAGGAATGACTTGCACATCATGCTCCTCCACTGTTGAATCCACTCTGCAAGCCTTGGAAGGCGTGATCAAAGCCCAGGTGGCCTTGGCAACCGAAGAAGCTGAAGTTCACTACAACCCGAGCATTGTTACCGATGACCAAATCTTGGAAGCCATTGAAGACACTGGATTCGAAGCCACACTCATCAGTTCAGGTGAAGACTTGAGCAAGATAGACCTCAAGGTTGAAGGTGCAATCACTGATCATTCTATTACACTGATTCAAGATTCCCTTCAAGCACTCCCTGGGGTCCTGGCCGTAGATATACACCAGGAATTGGACAAGATATCTCTTTCTTATAAACCAGACATGACGGGACCCAGGAATTTTATTAAAGTGATTGAGGAAACTGGTTCTGGCCATTTCAAGGCAAAGATATTTCCTCAGGAAGGAGGAAGGAGGGATACTCATAGGAAGGAGGAAATCAAACAATATTACAGATCTTTCTTGTGGAGTTTGGTGTTTACTGTCCCTGTCTTTCTAACCTCTATGGTGCTTATGTATATCCCTGGAATTAACCATGTGCTAGATGCCAAAATTATCAATATGCTTACTGTGGGGGAGGTTGCAAGATGGATGCTTGCCACGCCGGTTCAGTTTGTCATAGGCCGGCGATTTTATTCCGGTGCCTACAAATCGTTGCGCCGTGGCTCTGCTAACATGGATGTTTTGATTGCATTGGGAACAAATGCTGCGTACTTCTATTCAGTGTACTCTGTCCTCAGAGCTGCCACCTCTCCAGATTTCAAGGGCACTGATTTCTTTGAGACTAGTGCCATGCTTATATCATTCATTCTGCTTGGAAAGTATCTTGAGATTTTAGCTAAGGGGAAGACATCCAATGCAATTGCCAAGCTCATGAACTTGACCCCAGATACAGCTATATTGTTGACCCTGGACAATGAAGGAAATGTCATCAATGAAGAAGAAATTGACGGCCGATTGGTTCAGAAGAATGATGTGATCAAAATCATCCCTGGTGCTAAAGTAGCTTCGGATGGATTTGTTATATGGGGCCAGAGTCATGTGAATGAGAGCATGATAACAGGCGAGGCACGCCCTGTGGCAAAGAGGAAAGGTGATATTGTTATTGGAGGAACTGTGAATGAGAATGGAGTGTTGCATATTAAGGCAACACGGGTCGGATCAGAAAGTGCACTTTCCCAGATTGTTCGACTTGTTGAGTCAGCACAAATGGCCAAGGCTCCTGTGCAGAAGTTTGCTGACCGCATTTCGAAATACTTTGTGCCTTTGGTAATTATATGAGATATGAATCCTTTAACCTATTTCTTTCATGATTGTTACGCAGACAATTCAGTTTTATTGAATCCTTATGTTTGTAGAGGGCTTACTTTTAAAACAATCTCTTTGTGTAGGTCATCTTCATTGCATTTACAACTTGGCTTGTTTGGTTTTTGGCTGGAAGATTTCATGCTTATCCAAAGTCTTGGATACCATCTTCTATGGATAGTTTTCAGCTTGCTTTGCAGTTTGGGATCTCTGTCATGGTCATAGCGTGCCCTTGTGCTTTAGGTTTGGCAACACCGACTGCTGTTATGGTCGGCACTGGGGTTGGTGCATTGCAGGGTGTACTGATTAAAGGAGGGCAAGCATTAGAAAGTGCACATAAGGTACAACACACTAGCTCCTTGAATTCTGGATTTGATTTTTCAGTGGTGGTGGCTTTTAAAATCGACGGGTGACTCCATTTAAAAACAGTTAAAGAAAAAATTAAGCACAGTAAAGGAAAACAATCAATATCAAGTGGTTTTTGAAAGCCATTTATGCTAAATAATACAGATATATATATATATATATATATATATATCTTTTTAGGAGTGCCACATTCACTTTATATATCATTCCTCCATTGTTCATATTTAGTGCCGGTGTTTGTTATGCTGAGAAATGGGAAATGCTGTTGTTGTTGTAGTCCAATATATTATTTTTCTTGTGCTTCGTTTGTACTTCTCAGAACTTCACTTGAAGTTAAATTGGAGCAAGTGGTCCTTCCTTGCGTATGTATGTTGATGCATCACAATATCCAATTCCCCACATCCCCATTGTAAAATCTACATTTGTCTCAATTGTAAATGGTAGTCGCAAATCTGTAAAAGCAAAAAAATTATGGTTTAACATGGATTTACATTTACATTTGAATATGCTCATGACAATCTTGTTCTCTTGTAGGTGAATTGCATTGTTTTTGACAAGACAGGTACTCTCACTGTCGGGAAACCTGTGGTAGTAAATACAAAATTATTGACAAATATGCTGCTCCGAGAGTTTTATGAACTTGTAGCTGCAGCTGAGGTAGGCTTCTCCCCCACGCCCTTCTGAATGGCTTAGACTCAAATTAGTTATACAAACAGGAGTTGTTTTCAGATAACTTGTTTTATAATTGTGACACCAATTCAATTTGTTATAGTTCCAGTGTTTATACAATTCATAGATTATAGATTCATTTGCCTATGATAAATAATAGCTAATAATATTACTTGCCTATCTCAGGTGAATAGTGAGCATCCACTGGCTAAGGCCATTGTTGAATATGCCAAAAGGTTTAGAGATGAAGAGAATCCTTCTTGGCCAGAAGCCTGGGATTTTGTTTCCGTTACTGGACATGGGGTGAAGGCCACTGTTCGGAACAAAGAAATAATTGTGGGTAACAAGAGCTTGTTGGCTGACCATAATGTTGCAATTCCTAGAGATGCTGAAGATTTACTTGCTGAAGCTGAAGGGATGGCTCAAACTGGAATTTTGGCATCTATAAACGGGGAAGTGGCTGGGGTTTTGGCAATATCTGATCCACTGAAACCAAGTGCTGAAGAAGTCATTTCCATTCTCAAGTCTATGAAAATTAGGAGCATCATGGTGACTGGGGACAATTGGGGTACTGCTAATGCTATTGCAAAGGAAGTTGGAATAGAAACTGTTATTGCTGAGGCCAAACCAGAGCAGAAAGCAGAGAAAGTGAAGGACTTGCAGGTACTTACAATCACAGCTTAGTTTGTTTCAACTTGATTTTAAGAAAAAATATTCTTTAATGAGATGATAATGATTCGGAAAGAAAAAATGATCAAGTTCCTTGTATGAATTACATCCAATTCTCAAATCAAAGAATAACAAGTAGATATTTTTCTCGAAAAGAGTGTATACTTCTAGCTTTTAAATTACTCATTTCAAGTGCCCGTACATCAATATTTGATTTGAAAATTGGTTGAAATGAATACAAGAAACTTGATACAAGTTGCGTCCTAATGACTCATGCAACCGCTTGAAAATAACACTGCTTTATTTTGAAGGTGGGGCTGAACAACTCATTATCTTTGATGGGTAGTGACTAAGAAAACTTTGTATTTATTCCTGGCCTTTATACCATGAACTTCAGTTCAGCTTAAACTAAGTTAGTCTCACTTCAACATTAGTACAGCTTCACTGTAATATATTAGTTGTTGTAATACATTGATTACCTTTTTCTTTTTCAGGCTTCGGGGGACACGGTGGCTATGGTGGGGGATGGTATCAATGACTCACCTGCACTTGTGGCAGCCGATGTGGGAATGGCAATAGGTGCTGGTACAGATATTGCCATCGAGGCAGCTGATATCGTCCTTATGAAGAGCAGCTTGGAGGATGTCATAACTGCCATTGATCTTTCCAGAAAAACATTTTCCCGTATACGCTTGAACTACTTTTGGGCTTTGGGTTATAATCTGCTTGGCATCCCAATTGCTGCCGGAGCTCTTTTCCCTTCTACAAGATTCCGATTGCCACCCTGGATTGCTGGGGCTGCTATGGCTGCCTCTTCTGTCAGTGTTGTTTGTTGCTCTCTATTGTTGAAATACTACAGGAGACCTAGGAAGCTGGACAACCTTGAGATACGAGGCATAAGGATCGAGTCATCAAGTGATACCATGCATGAATAAACTTATTTGTGTGCTGCTAGGAGGGACTTGCTTCCATGAATGAATAAACTTAGGCAGTTGTTAGGCCATGTTGAAGCTGTAAATATTTACCCATTTTGGTTGATGTTTTGTATGTATGTAGCATAACCGTGGTTGTCGATGTTACTTAAGCATAAGCACGCACAAATGAAAGCAGTTCTTTTGTCTGCACATAGTTTTTCCCTTGAAAATCTAACATAATAAAATTCTTCATTCTGCGCTATCAAATTTGCTTGATTTTATCTGTGTAAGAATCACTAAAAATCAGCTATCTGAATTGCTTGTTATAATACATGGCTTTGGCTTGGTCTGGGAACTTGCTTACTATGAGCAGCTATTTGAAAGTTACTCACTGAATGAACTCAAGTTTATGCATTGCCCTCTAGACAGAATCAGGATTAATTTTGTAATTCCAAAACTGAGAAAATACACAACAAATAGATATTATTAGGAAGGTTTTCTGCGGCACCCCAGTCTCTTTTAGAGGTGATGGTGCCCATATGTTATAACTGACTAAATTATGACATGTACTTTCATGTTTACTTGATCAACTTTTCAACTGATAGGGAGGAATTTCTTGGGGTGTATTTGGAATTGATGGAGCCACTCTGGTCCAATTTGGAACTGATGCATGAATGAAAATGTGAGCGGGCTGGTTGAGTCTTCCTGTTGATCCTAGATGGTGGCTGGGAAGCAGCTTTATTAATAGATGCTGTGGAAGATGGCCTTAAACTTGAGCAGTCACATTTCCTTTTCCTGTCTGTATTCCTAAATCTAAAAAAAAAAAAAAATTTACAGTTTATTTTTGCCATTCCATAGAAATAAAGAGATGTAGAAGAGTAACTGATATCATGACATGCCGAGGAATGTAGTCAGTAGAAGTAGAATGTGGTCGAGGAAGAGAGTTTGTAATTCTCTTTGTTCCTTTTGTGTTGCTTTCTCCAAAGCAACAAAGTTTAATGGCTTTCTCCGGACTACAGGAAACAATAAGCTGCCACTTGAGTAGTTTGTAATGTGATCCGTTTCAGCAACAAAAAAAAAAAAAAAAAAAAAAAAATTGCTACTTGTTTTATTTTTGTTTAGGTAAAAGAAAGTAAAAAGGATCATATCAATTGGTTTATACAACTACTAGCGTAATACGCGTACAGTACACGGACCAATTAAATAATTCAAATATAAATAGGATAAATATATTGAATCAATTTAATATTAAATGAAACAATGTAAGGTAACGTTTTACCTGCAACTAATAAGTATTAAAGTGAATAAGATAAAGAGAGATGATATATATTAGAACAAAATAAAATTATAAATGAGAAATTCATATTAATCGAATATTGCTGTAATCTTATCATCAAATAAAAATAAAATGAGATAATATGATAAGGCATAATATAAAAAAAAAAAAAATGAAGGGATGAAATATTCTCTCCTAAATTTGAGTCTACCAACATATGAAACAATATACAATGCTTTAATTCGGTAGATGATTTAGACACAGATATCATACTAAATTATGAAACAACAAAATATAAAATAATTGTTATAGAACACAATAACACAATTTACAGGAAAAACACAACGAAAAAATAAAATCACCGTACCATAATGTTCGTGGTTATGTTGAATGTGGTTACTTTTTATTTTTTAAAGCAAAAAACAAAAGATGTTTTATATAGAATAAATAAGAACAAGTTGCAGAGAATGTGATTATGGGAGTTGCATAAGCAGAGACACATGAACAATTGACGAATAAACAATGGACCATATGTTGAGTGGGCTGGCCTTCATTTCTTTTGTCCTCGTCTTTATGCTTAAATTTACCATGGTAAGGTTGAATAGCGATGAATGTGCGAACTAAGATAAGAATAGAATTTCACTTAAAATTTTCCGCATGTCAGATTTATAATGAATTTGTCAGGGACCTCCATAGTGCAGACTCTACTCCTCAGGTCTTGTTGATCCAGAGCTAAATATCTTCGTCTTTTTTCTCAACAGAGCTGGTGCATGTACATTTTGCTTCGTAGTTGGTCAATTTAACGGAGTGAGACAGTTGCTGAGAAACTGACCGAGGAATCTTTTGAGAGACTAGAACCATTTTACTGAACTTCATTTCTTCCTTTGAAGCTAAGGATGGTTTGAATGATTCTTGCTTCAACTGAGTTAACTGGATTGAAATTCTTTCTCACATTCTTTTTCACAGACCCCACTAGGTAGGAGCCCCGTGCATTGGTCGTTCTTTTTTTTTTTTTTCAATTTCTTTTCTCCTTTACAAAATTTTTGTCCAGCTGGAGCTGACTGCATACTTGTCCTTCAAATGATTGTAGTTTTACAGCTCAAAGGCGGACAGGGAAGACATCTCTCTGAACAAAGCAAGCTCCAGATCCATCAGATTCTCAGACCTATATTATGTATTGCTACTTTTGTTAAAGGGTTCTGAACTTTGTGAACTTTTATGGTCCATCTTCTCTGACGCTTCGTAAACAATGTGGTTCTTCAGATAATTGAAAGTTCTGCGCATGAATTCCTTGGGGATGAAGCGTCTAGCTCCCTTGGTGCTTCAGTAGTTTGACTAATTTGCTCATCTTATAGGAAAATATTTCAAGTATCAGTTCATTATGTTTATAAGCATGTACACGAAACCAAATGATAATTCTTTCTCGATCCGCAGTTTGGTTGGTCTTGCAGGACGTATGCGTGCATCCCTAACCAATTCAGCTGTACAAGGTTGAAAGAGGGTTGCGACATAAAGCAGAGTTTTCTAACTCGAGGAACTGCTATCTGCAAACTCAGGTCAGCTTGTGAAGATTGTATTTCACTATTTTGTGACATACCAAAATCCTGAAGATGAGTTTGTGCGCACTCAAGCTTACACTGAACTTTTAGTTCCCTTGTTATGAAGCCTGTCAAGCATGGTTACTCCAAAATAAATATCTGATCGTTATCCGGTATTTACCTGGTATCGATACTTGTTAATCAATAATTCTAATATTTAAATATTATTTAAATATAAATTAATCCTTATAAATATTAAATTTTATAATTAAATGAATTAAACTATTATTTTATCTTTTCAAATATCATATTTTTTTATATATTTTTAATAAAATATTATTTATTTTATGATATAATTATTTTATTAATTATAATTTTATATTTTTATATAATATATCTGCACCCGGCTGTACCTGTACCTATGGAACATAGATCAAGCCAAAAGCAAACCTTTGTTTGCCTCGCACGCAATTGAGTTTGGATGAGTTTCAATGCATGAGCTTATAATATTGCTCACTTTATAATATAGCTTTCAGTAACCTCCTCATCACGTATGAGACTGTAGATTATGGTCTTGTCTGTACCTATTGCCTTTCCTGTCACCACGCACTTTTAGGCTTTTAGCAATGTTTTGTTTGATCAAATAGTCAGCTCTATTTTAATTTGTTTTACTCCTTGCCCTGGGCACAAATTGGTTGCAAGTATTTGCAAGTGATAGAAGGAACCTTATGATTCGCCATATAAATCTGCAAACTCCTATGCGCTCCCTTGTCATGCATTTACATTCTTCTCATGACCTAGAACCTAGCCAATCATATTTTAAAATGAGCTTTGAGATTTGTATTATACTATTTTCTTTTTAATTATCAAATTACACGTCTTAAGGCAGTAAAATAAATAAATAAATAAATAAATAAAAGACATGTAAATTTCAGGTATGTATATTGTAAATGCGCCCAACTATGTATACATGGAGCGAATTCATAAAGATTTCTTTCCATTTTTATGGACAAACCGAATATTTCCCACAATAAAAAAACAACCGATCAAATGAAAAAAATCAATAGTTGTATCTGATACTTTTTTTTCTTTTTTTCATGCCCGTCTCCAAATTAGCTTAATAATTAGTTCATTTAGAACTGTTGGTTCTGAAGCCATTCGTCGGAGTCAATGAAGTCCATACTTGCCATGTTATTCACTGTCGCCAAATCCAACTTCTTAAGCCAACTCACTCGTCTGGAAGTATCAGAGCCTGGTCCGAAATTGCCGTACTCTGCAAATGTAATGTGATCCCTGCAAGATCAAACCATGAATGAATCCCTTATATATATGGCAGTGAAGCTAAAAGGATTGCAGAAAGTGGAGAAAAATGAGAAGACAACTAGTTCTCTATGCCTTTTCTAGTCAAAAGGATGCATTGAAGTGGCCTTTTTCCCCCCCTAAAAATTCTCTTTTTTGTTTTTGGTGAAATTCTGATCAATTGCACTAATAATGTAAAAGCAAATCCCTTTCTTTTTCTGCAAGAAAGTATCAGAAGCAATTACTTAGCATAATTTCATACTTTTTATAAATTCTATTTATTGACATTGCAAAATTACTTTATATTTGTAGAGTAACGAGATACTAAAAATAAAACTCTCTTTATTATTTATTGAATAACTTTACATTTCATACACTAGAGCACACTAAAACTTATGTTTTCACTTGCTTTAAGCATACTTGCTTCTCACAAGCATACTCATAAATGACCCCATCGCCTATTTATAGGCTTCAATGTTAGTTGTAATCACTGAACTAGAATTTTCTAGTAATAGACAATTATCTCTAGACAATTCTTATGGGTCTAGACTTAGAAAGATTTAGAAGCTTTTTAACATCTATTATATTTTCTAGATAATTCCTATGGAATTCCACACATAGAAACCTCTAGGAGCTTCTATATTAAATTTTCAAAGCTAGAAGACTCTACATATTTTAACTATGGTGCATTACTCATGTAGAAGTCTCTAGAACTTGCAGTGACATTCAACATTCATAATAAAATAGGATTTAAATGGTGACGAATTATGGTAAGTAATTTTTCATATTAAAGTTATTTTACATTTTCATTATATAAAAATCATGATCTAATTTATATATACTATTAGCGTAAAATAATTTTACATAAACAATTTAGCCTTGTAATGCAATGTGAGCAAGAAAAAAAATACTTGACTCAATCATCCACCATCTTCAAATTCTTCTCTGCAAATTAACCTCGTATGTTCCTACTTCCTAGGACTTGGATTTATAGAGCAAGTGCGACTATGAAAGAGAGAACTTACTCGTGCCCGACGAATTTCCATGGCTCCCAGCCACTGGGCTGCACGACGTTGGACATGCTGGTGTTATAGAACAGAACTCTGGCGTAGCCTCTCCATGGCCTTCCCAAGTAAGCTGTCCCATTTCCGAACACATTGCAACTCTTGAACACAAACCCATTCGCATCGTTTGGATTTGTTCTTCCTTGTGCTGTTATATAACCAGCAAGGCCTGAATCTAAGGCTGCACCAATAACAGATATGGAACACCTCTGCAATAAATAAATAGTTAATTAATTGAAAAAAAATGTTTCCGCCACATAAGATATCTTTCTGATATATTCGAAGTAACAACAGATTCATTCAATTTTTTTTTATCCCCAAAATAACTACAGACACTTTGACATGCTCAGATATTATATTTCCTGCATCCTGAATTGTCTGTATAAATATACTAACAATATTAGATAATTTATACAGTTAACTAATAGAATTTTCTTTTAAAAAAAAAGCTATCAAATTATGATAGATAACTATCATAATGGTTAATTACCTGGCATAATTTATGGCTTTTTTTTTAGAATTTTATTAATTGACCTATGAAATTTGTTTTGAGTTTAATAAATTTTTATACACTAAGAGTATAATTCAATCATGTGTTACTGCTTTAGCAGAAGTAGTTGAGTTTCACACTCACTGCTTGAATAATCATTCAAATGAAATTATTTAAATAAATGATAATATAAAAAAGCTTACACCGGCAATGGATAGAAATTAAATTAAAGGTTTAATAATTTTACTAGTTCTTATAGTTTCACTCAATTTTCAATTAGGTTCTTATAATTTAAAATTTTTTTAAGTAGGTCCCTATAATATATAAAATTTTTTAATCGGATCCATGTCAATATAAAAACAGAATATTCATGAAATTTTCATTTCCATGAGAGGATAAAAAGGGATATGAAAATCGAGTATTCGTGGAATATTCTTTTTTGATAACGGTAGGAACATGATTGAAATATCTTATATGCTATAGAGATCTATTAAATATTTTTTAAATTATAGGAATCTAATTAAAAATTGAGTGAAACTATAGGGACTTACAGAATAATTAAACCTAAATTAAACTCATTTGTTTTACACACATTGAAATTAAACTCTATAAACTAATTCTTCCAGTACATGGCATGTAATTAGATGTCATGTGGTCTTTTAATAATATACACACATTGTAAATGAGTGGTTACGTATTTTCTATTTCGTTGTGCGTCTCATTATTACCTTTCCACATCATGCCATCTATTATTGATATTATTGTTCATAAGCACAATCATTACCAAGGGAAAGAAAAAAATAAACAGCAGCACTATTACCTCAAACAAAGACTGGCCTGCACCAAAGATAAAGTCAATGGCACCTTGTATGGTACAAAGCTTGTAGTAATGTCTTCCTTGATCGTCCCACAAAGTGTCTTGCAAACCGAAGAAGCCAACTCTATAGAAGTAAGACTTGTCGCCGCTTACCTTCGCAGCTACTGCAGCCACCGTGGGTTTATTATTTATTGGATTGTTGTATGAATTCTGCTCCATATATAACAAGACAAAAATTTAGGAATTAACGGGGATTTGTAGAAAGAGAATGAAATAGGATGTGAGCGAGCACGGAATTAGACTAATATATTAGAGGAGACTGATACTTAATAGTATAAAAAATATATATCTTGGTAATGTTTAATCTTATCTAAAAATTAAATAAAAACCATCATATATAAAAGAAATAAATATTTTATAATAAAAATTCAAGAGCAACACAGATATTTATATAGCATGTTATCTATTATAATATCTAAATATGTTATCTATTATAATATCTAAATATTAAGTTAAATAAAAAATTGAACAAAATTAACTAAATAATTTTTCTAAGGGGTGGTCAAATTAGAAAAAATGAACAAATCATAAACGAAACTAACAATTTTAGGGGGCCATTGTCCCCCTCCCCGTGACAACCCATGGCCACCGAATATGAGGAAACAGCTTGATGTATATTTATTTATTGAATTCCTACATTATCATAAGTGGTTATATTTAAGGTGAAAAGTTGGTAGAAACTCAAACTCTCCTTGTACAAGAATCATCCATGGTTTTACACATTACTATCAAGAAACTTCCATATATGTTGAACTTTTTCATTAGTTGATCTATTATAATGAAATTCAAAATAAATTTGAATTTTATAGTTTTATGCATACGTATAATCTCTCTATGATTTCTAGTTAAAAAGTAAACAACCGTCGTTATACAATTTGAGTCTAAAATAAATAAAAGATCGACGAGTGAAAATTCGAAAGAAAAAATGTGTTAAAAAAATTATCAAAGTCACCATACACAAGATTAAATCTAGATCATTTTTCTTGAATCTATAACATCCTATCAACAACAATAAAGTCGTTTGTCCCTGCTTAGAGTCAGATACATGCATTAGTCAGCCCCATTATAAACCATATATTTATAGACAAATCAAGGTCATTCTTAATTATTTGGGTTTAGTTTAAGTTTTTATTTTTTACTGTTTTCTATTTTTAAAATTTTCAGAAGAAAATAGTAACAATAATAAATAAAATCCGAAAGTATAATTTTTCTCTTTTCATTGATTTTACAATCCATTCACAAAATCCCGAAAACACAAAACACATAAAATGAAGATTAAAAAAATAGAGATAATGCATATTAAAAAATTGGGTCTTGAGAAATATTCTCTCTAGATAGTATTTTAATAATTTTCTTAATACATTTATAATTTAATTTTTATAGATTTTCAATATAAAAAAATTTATGCAAATATTTAATTATATATTATCAATAAAAATATTTGACTCAACTATTTACTATCTTAAAAATTTTATACATAAAAAAACATGATTGAACGAATACTTATTAACACCCTAGGTTATTCTAAACAAAATTTTATAATTTAATTTCAAAATCAGAATCCTAAATTCTTCATATATAGTTTCCGCCTGGGATTCCGAAAACTTCTTAATCAAACGGTTTTTCATTATTTACGTGAATCGCTGATCAAACGTGTTTTCTTTGTTGTACAGAAACAAAATTCAAACGGCGCAATAAGTTACATAAAAAGTTATGTTTGGGTTTAGAACGAATTCCCCCTAACACTAGAGACCTGTGCGCTATGACTTGGTCAAATAATTCTAGTCTTTTGTCCACTGAAATTTGGTGTACACACATGAATAACAAAAATATTGTTTTTATCGACATTAAATATAATGGTAAATCTATTTATTTTATCCATCTATCATATTTAATTATAATAAAATGAATTTTTTAATAAATATTTGATAAAATATGACTGCTTTATGAATAAAGAACATAAAGGGCTGTTAGTGGCCATGGGACATACCACGCACAAAAGATAAATCAATAAAAAAATAAAAATAATATTTCCACGTAAAAATTAGTGAATCATTTATTTCTAACATATTTTTGTTTGAACATGGTACATACTCCACTATTAATATCATATGTAATAATGTAAATGTGGAATCGACATGTTATTTTCAAAACCGCTTTCATTACTTAAAATCAACAAAACAATGAGTTTGATTTCTATAGGCATTTGTATAAAATAGTTTTAATTGATATTTAATTGAGTACTATCATATAAATAAAAAGTATTGACTTTGACACCTACTATCAAAAAAAAAAACCACTTTTATTTATACGACGGTATCTACCGTCATAAAAATTAAACTCTAAAATAATTATATAAGTATAATTCACAATTATTTACATATCGTGTACGTTACATATTTAAAAGCTATGTTAAAAAACATTCTTACTTCTAAGGAAAGATACGTACAGTAATTGAGAGCATAATGAGCCACTCACCTGGCAAGTGATGGCGTTGCATTCTTAGAACAGGTGGGAGGAATAAACCTTTCACCTTTGTATATAGTACATCAATGATTTAAACTAAAGTTATTTTACAAGTTATTATTACTTGAAACATCAAATATGACTTAAACTGGCAATGTTTAATTTTCCCCATATATATTTTTCATTGGCTAAGATTTGCTGTATGCCTTGCATATGAAGGGAAATATTTTCAAAATTATATAAAAAGGTGAAAATTAGAAACCAAGAATTGCAAGTGAGATCAAAGTTCAAAGACATTGTAGTAAAAGATGCAATTTGGAATTGCGAAAAAAGAGAAAAGAAAAGAGAGAAAGCAGAGAGAGGGGCAATTTTTGTGGTAAAGGAAAACGTAAAATGAAGGCTTACAAAACACATCAAGAGAATGTCTCACCCTAAAACTGATGGATTTGACGACAATATTGTCAGCCAAGGTTTCGAACGTAGGGCTCTGTGCGGTTGCATCATGGTCACCCCATTCAACCGATGTTTTCCTCTTTCCCTCTCCTTTTAGTATGATGTAAGGCTTATCATAAGGGATCTTCACTTTTTCCCTGGAAATATATAAACACAAAATAAAACACTTCTGTCTTAATCCATTGAGATAACTTTATACTATAAATCTTTCTTCCTTTCTCATTCCTTCTAAAATCTCAACTCACAAATATATCCCTAGAAATGGAGATAGAATCATTGACATACCCGGTTGTGGGGAATGGATAGAGAGAGGGCAGGCACCCCCCTCTTCCCTCGTTTATATTCTTTAATATATAATTAAAAATTATAAAAACTACTAAAAATAATATGTATATATTTTTTAAAAAATTTATTTCACTTTTTTTGTATTCGTTTAGATGTATTTATATTAAGTGTTATTAATTCTTTCTAAATAAGTTAGTTGGTTTATAAAAAACTTGTACAATAATATCATTAAGAGAAATATTTTATATATTATTTATTTATTTATAACTAAATTTGTAGTCAATTTATGGCGTAGACATACATAGCAAATTAGTAATACCTAATTGAAACTCCCGAACATTCAAGTAAAATATTTATAATTTGTAATTTATAATATGACTTTCAAACTATATTTTATTATTGACAAATATTATATAATTGTCCAAAGTATGATATGATTATATATTATCTAAAATATGATATTATTATTTATATAATATAATTATTATTTAATATTTTCAGCTCCTCCTTCAAATAGTCTCGGGATCCGTCACTGCAGTCATAATTAATCCATGTACTTTTTCTAACAGTAATTGTTAAATAAAAAATAAACTAATTATCATTCTAATCATATCTTAATTAACCACATTATTATTATTATTATTATTCTAGGAGCAGTTGGAGACCAACTAAAACTTTAGTGAGTTTGGATCATAATCAAATAGGAGAAATTCTTGTATGATCATATACCGTCAAGTGAATTATACTCTACTTATCAATGATAAAATAGTATTTCAAATAAAAATGTGAGTTCTACTATTAAAAATACGTATATGAGTTTGAATTTTAAAGAGAAAAATAGAGGAAGGAAGAACTTATAGTACATAAGTTTAAAATTTTACACTATAAATCCTTATTTTTCTTCAAAATTCAAACTCACATACATATGATAAAAGAAATTGTGAATAAAGTCCAGTCTACCTTGAAGTTCTGTGACTATTTAACAATTTCTCATCAGATAGTACATGGTTTGATGACCAAACCGATGGAGGAGAGCATTAAGTCTTACCTGTAAGTGCCTGCCTTCACCTTGATTGAAACCCAATGCCTGTTGTTGGAAGGGACTGAATCAATTGCAGATTGTATGGTAGAGAAGTTTCCAATATTTCCTGATGAGTCCACAACAATGGTCCTGTAAGGGAGAAGTTTGTCTCCAACTTTTCGGTAATACTGAGCATTTGCCTGCTCTACAACTACTCCCAAATCCACCAAGAGAAAAAGACATGCAAAGCAACACCAACGAAGAGACATGATGAATGAAAAGACAGAACAAGCTGAGAGACTTTTCTAAGAGCTGGGAAATTTCAGTTTTTGTTGGTGTTAGCTACAAGAAGGAAAAAGGAAGACCCTACACGCAAGAGGAGGGACAATTAGGCACAACTTGTTTGCAATCAAATGAGGTATGCAAAGATATGAATCTGTATTTAAGGACAAATTTCTATGTGCTTTTTGATTTGGAGAGAATGTTAGGAAAGTCAAAGGAGAAGGAGAAGGTTCTTCAATCATGACATCCTAATTTTATTTATTTATTTATTTTGTGGTTTGAATATGCATCTCGGAGATGAGAGACTAATCTTCAGAGTGATATATAATCAAGTATTTAAGCAATTATATTAAATGTTTTTTTCATTCATACAACAAATTCCAAGATTAAACACAGAATTATATGTCTAAGAAATTTAAGCTCTGTCCACTCAGATCAACACGTTATTGATATATAATATCATATTTAATTGTTAAAAATCATGCTTATTTTGTTTCCCATAGAATATATGGATAAGAACGATACATAACAGATGAAGAGGGGAATGAAACACGTTTCACTTCGATCATATGGCATTTTACCAAAATTTTTACCGAAATTGCCGCACTAATTTCTTTCTTTGCATACGCCTGATGTGTTTACATTCTTATTAAATGCCCGTGCTTATGATTTTCAAAAGCGATGTTAGGGCCGGCAATAAGCAACCAAAAGATTGGTGTCGTTGTGTGAGATAGAATCAATTATGTTAGGTGGTATTCATACATACTTGGCTCCCAATTTTGAGAAAAAGAAAATGCTTTTAGAATGAACATTGACTTCGAATTCCATCACAAGTTTTTTTAAAGAATAAATATATAAACAAGTTTGAAGATTTGACATAGTAGCCTCTTCGTCGGACACTTGCATCGCGGTCAAAAAGCATCAACATTCCAATGTTGCTCCCCACAACATACCGAAAAGGGTGCCAAGTGCTAGCTAACTGAATTGACTTCAGTACTTCACTTTCCTTTTCCTGTAAATGTAAGATAATGACAAGTGTTAATGTCAATGGATTACAAACTAAGCACCCAAAAAAAAGAATGGATTACAGAGTAACTTTCTTATACATGCAAGTTAACTGTGTGTTATTGGTCTGGCCAGTAAAGAAGAATTTGAATAGTATATATGAGATCCTACGTTTAAATCTTATTGTGATTAATATAATTTTTAAAGAAAAAAAAGAAATTTAATTTTGCTCTGATGAAATAATTCTTTTTTTTCATTTTACTCTTTTTTTTTATTTTTTAAGAAACGGAAGGAGGCGTTTCATTTCCTCAGTTCCTCATCATACAGTACTACACTTTTATGTTATTAGTTCAAAGCGAGTTATTATCACGACCCAAAAAAAAAAACCCAGCTATTATGAATTATTATATTGGTAATCTATTTAGCAGGAACATTATTTAACATTCAAGGGCCTCTCACTTAGTCTGCATATGTAATATTCATCTTTTATATAGAACTAACATTTTCAACAGGTGAAAGAATAATTTCCTGAATGTGGACAGGCTTCCAAGCAAAAACATTTTCGATAATTTTTTTTTTCGAAAAAATGAATCATGGGATCGAATTTAAAACTACACATATTAAGGGGTTTGAACCCCTTATTTGTTGGTAAAATGAGTTTCATTTTGATACATTTATAAATAAACTATTTTAACACTAATTATTATTAGAAATAAAAAATTGATATGTAATAATATGTAATTAGCTGATTATATAAAAAAAATTTACATGAAAAATATTGTATTAAAATTAAATCTACAAATAAAAAAAATTGAAGATAAATTGTTGGAGGAGTTCAATCTTCATAACTCTTTATAAGTCTAAAAAAACCGTTCTGGTCTTCGCATAATTTAGGTAAATTAGGTGAGTTTTCCGATTCATGTTGAACGTTTGACTTTCTTAGCATCTCTCTCAATCAATTGCAATTCGACCAGAATGTCTCCAATGACCCTCTCAAACCGAATGTTTAATATGCTCTGAACTTGTATACAGTTACGTCGTTCCCTGCGTAAGGGAAGAAAACACAAAAGACAAACCGGCCTAACAAAAGCATTGCCTTTTTTGTTTGCTCAACACGCACTTAAATATCCCAAAAGAGGAAAATCCCAAATAACACTCAAATAAATCATGTTGATAATAACATATCGTCACGTAAACTAGCATATATTGGTGTTCTTATCTAATGAAAAATGATGGATCATTCACATCATGACGTGCACAAATTGGGTAAAATTGGCTGCATCTCTATGTGCATGTCCGTTTGAGTAAGCAATAGTGTGGGAAAACCAACAATTTATGTCCATTAGATTCGAATTCGGTATTGAACCCAAAAAAAAATGGTGCACAAAAGAGGGGTTGAAATTGATAAGAACAAGACAAAGACTTTATTGGAGGCTAGTCCCCCGCCAAATTTAAAAAAGCCTGTGCTTTTGTTGGGTAAGATTAACTTCCTATATTAGATCTATCCCAAATTTATCAAGACTAAAATCCCAAATTGATCCCTTATATTTATATAGGGAGATAAGTTAGTTCCTCAAATTTTGAAAATTCTAAATTGATTCCTCACATTTTTAAAAAAAGGAGATAAATTAGTCCTTCATATAGTTTCATACAATTAAAAAGGGGATAAATTGATCCCTCTGTACACTGTACAGAACTATAAGAAGGACCAATTTGTCCTCTTTTGCGAAATGTGAGGGACTAATTTGAGATTTTTTAAAAAAAGGAGATAAATTAGTCCTTCATACAGTTTCATACAATTAAAAAGGGGATAAATTGATCCCTCTGTACACTGTACGGAACTATAAGAAGGACCAATTTGTCCTCTTTTGCGAAATGTGAGGGACTAATTTGAGATTTTTAAAATCTGAGGGACTAACTTATCCTCTAATACAAATATGAGGGTTTAATTTGGATATTCAATCATTTATCAATGAAGACTAATGTGTTTTCACCATTATTGAAACTCATGGGGGACCAATAGTTTAGATGGGATGGAGACCACCAAAAAGTTTTCAACAAAATAAAGCAATGTTTGGCAAATTCACATGTGATTGTTTCTCCAGAGGAGGGTCGACCTTTGAAGTTATATATTTCTGCGTCTGAATCGACTATAGGAAGCATGCTTGCTCAAGAAGATGAGCATGGAGTCAAAAGAGTAGTTTATTACCTTGGTCGAGTTTTACTATTAGAAATCTGCTAGATAACGATTGGTACAAATCTATCAGGAACTACTGACGGGTTGACATTTTTTTTATTATTTAGTTTTTTTATCAAAAAATAAGACTACGATCCGCCAATATACCCCTCAGTAATGCTTGGTACCATCATGCGTCATGATGAGCACAATTTCCAAGGAGTATACCGACGAGTTTACCGACAATATGAATATTTATTCTATGCCCATCAGTAACGTATCAATATAGGCTAGCGCATCACGTGGAAACACAAATTTTCAATCAGTATACCAGAGGATTTATACTAAAAAAATTTTATTTGTGTAATCCACATTGCTGATAGTATACTAACAAGTTTGAATTAAATTAAATTTTAGTTTTATATTGTTATTAATTACCGATTGGTATAGCAACTGGTTTATATTAAATTAAATTAAAATTTTTTATTTTTAATTACTAACGAGTACATCAACGGGTTTTTGAAGTTTTGGAATGTTAACATGTGTCTCTTGGGATTCGCTATATCTGTCGATAATTAATGAAACCCAAAATGCACCGTTTCACTTAATGATTATCAATGTGTTTACCCATTGGTGTGCCACGCATAAGTAGAAACAGAACACTTTTTCTGTAGGTGTAAATGTGCATGAGAAAGGAGGTTGAATCGTGCATTGCTTCTTTTTACATTTTTGAAACACTAAAAACAAATACTATCAAGTGCGAGACTTATAGTACAATGAAAACATAGTTAGTGATTTTGGAAAGTAGATTTCTAAAGCTAGTTAATAAATGTTCATCACAAAAATAAACAACAGAGCGGCGAGAATAAAATATCAGTATATGAATAAAACACAACAAGTAAATATAAGGAGATTAAGGAGAAAAATATGAGACACAAATATTTTTATACTGGTTCGGCCAAAACTGTTTACATCCGATACTTAACAAATGTTGAGGTTCTACTAATAACATCTTTCTCAATCTAAGAAAGAGCAAATGAATAGTCTTTACATTAGCCTTCCCAAGCTCTCATATATGACCTTCAAAAATCACTTGTTGCCACAGATTGAGTAGTTCTGCACCTGCCTCTCTAAGTTGAAATTCATGACCAGTAGCAACCTCTACTGTCATGTTGAATGTAGTATTACCCCAATCTCTCCAAGCTAAAACGTGTAGTTCTGTACCAACCTCTCCAAGCTAAAACTCGTGACCAGTAGCAACCTTTATTGTCACGTTGAAAGTAGTGTTGCCCTAACCTCTCCAAGTTACAAGTAGTCTTACTCCAGCCTTTCTAAGTTGCAAGTAGTCTTTGACTAGCCTCTTTAAGCTGAATCGTGATCAGTAAGAACACCTTATTGTTGTGTTACAAGTAGTTTTACAGTAGCCTCTCCAAACTATCTCACAGCGATCACTACCTTATACAAAGGTTAAGTGTTTGGGTTGCCACTCAAACTAACCTACACTCAAATTTTCTTAACATATATATGAAAAGTTCCTAGAAAAAATAGAATGATTTCCTTTTATCATTTCTTCCCTAGGAAGAGCATAAATCTAATTAAGAACGTAGAAGGAAGATTTTATACATCAAGGATAAAAACTGACTACATGATATATTGAATCTATCAGGAAGTGGGAAGAGATTTTTACAGAGTTTCCTCTCTTGAAAAATCAAATCTCTCTTCAGCTCTTAAGCATATCATCTCCATTTATAGCGGTCTTCCTTTATGACTGTTGCCCTTGATTAGTTCTCTAAGTGACACGTGTGGATCGTCTGTTGTGTCTTGGAAAATCAGTCTAGAAGAGTAGGTTGATAGTTTGTCACATTGGTTGTAGAAACCGTTGTATAGTTAAGGTTTCTAATGCTGCTCATAAATCACTTTTTCACTTTCTGATCATGGTTTCTGAACTCCTCCTTCTGAAAACTCGGGTGGTTGATCAATTAGGTAAAAGAGATGACGTACTGGGTTTAACTTGAAAATTTGAAATTCAAAATTGAAATTTCCCTTCTTTTCCTGTAGCATTCTGTTCTCCATAGTGAAGTGAGATTTCTGACATGCACAATCAGTTCCTTCATAAAATCTTCACTTTTTGATCTTTAATCTAAGCATTATGATGATGATTGATTTGCGATTATGTTGATTAAAGATAATGTAGCATCTGGTCTTCAGAGAATGCTTGATATCTTCATGTAAGCTTACTTTCTGATATTCAGTGATACTTTCTGAAGTTTTAGAACTTGGTTTCTTGTACCATCGAAATTTTTTTCTGATCGTTAACTATCAATTGCTTGAATAATGATATAATTTCACTTCTATTTCATTTCGGATATCATAATATGAGATGAATATATTTACACATGCATAGTGAAATATATTCTCATTTGAGTAAGTCTTGCTCTTGCTAAACAATAGAAATCTGTTATATTTTTACAAGAAACTCAAGAGAAACATCAGTCATTTTTCAAAGTATTTTCTTTAAATTAGCTTTGTTGTTATTCAAAACAAATAAGCACATATTAATAAGGTTCTTGAGCTAACATTTTCTTCCTCATTTTGCAACTTCTCTCTCTCTCTCTGCCGCTGCTACCCTTCCTCGCCTATGTTCGCTGCTTCCAAAGCTTTATTCACGAAACCAATTTCATAATAGTAATCTAGGTATTTTTTTAGCATTTTAATTGATTTATTTTTTAATTTGTCTTAGTTTTTTAGTTCATTTTCATTGCCCAAAGTGTTAGTTTTTAATGCATTGGGCAGCAAATGTTGTTTCTATTTTGTTAATATCGGAGTTCCATTGAAGAAAGCACTGATGGAGTTTACTGTGGAATTTCATTAGTTTTTTTTCATTTTTATTACGTATTTTCGATTGTCAATTTTTCTAATTGTGTAAAATCAATAGTTTGTTCATTTCCCATTTGCAGGATTAGATTAGGTTGCATTAGAGGTGTCAAATTGGCCAGCCTACCCCTATTTGGCCCTAACCCATGTTGGTCAGAACCAAAAAGCCCACAACTACAAAAAGCCCACAAGGCCAACCCATGGACCAGCCTACTTATAAAAATTTAAAAATTTATCAATATTTAAAATGAGATAACCTATGGATTGGCCCATCTATGAGCTAGTCATAACCCACCTATAAGTTAACCTTAGCCCACATAGTATAGCCTAAAAAAAATTTCAGATTTTATTTTTTTATTCAATTGAATTAGAGAAGCACTAGACTATATAAACAAATCACTAGACTATGAAAGCCCAAACTTAAGAAACTCACAAAAAATCCAAAGAAGAAAACAAAACCTGAATAAACCAAAAAAAAAAAAGCTAAAGCCTAAAATCCCTTTTGACCCAAAAACACAAAAAAAAGAAACTTGAACAGCTTTGGTCCTATACCAAAAACCAAAATCAAATCCCTAATCCACTAGTTCCCTTCTCAACTTGTGATGTACCAAAAGCAGAGCAAGGCAAAAGTTGAGGGCTAAAGGTTGCGCAGCAATAGTGCAACCATTGTATACTAGGAGCTTTTTATTTTTTGTTTTTGCGCTACATTAGAGGTTAGTAATGAAATTCTTATTATTTATATGTTCTAATATCTATGAAGGGCAGACACTTATGATTTATAGGATAGAATTATAAGAAATAGAAATTGCATGACTGAAGGGAAGGGTCTAGAAGTCCTTCCTCGACTTGTTCGTATTGTTTGCTATATAGTTTGTTTGTATTTGTGGAGATTGTAAGATATGTATATTGTGAAGTTATAAAGGAATGTGCTCTAGAATGATTTATAGGATTATGTAAATTATATGTAATTATTTAAATATGTCTATTATGTTGTTGATGTTTGATAATGTCTTTAATTGTTGAAAGCATTGAATTAATTGTTGAGAAAAACTCCTAATTTAAGTAGAGATGGTATTGAAATCTCGTGAACTTTTTGTTAGGCAAATAAAATTAAAAGTAATTGAATTGTAGATTCTGCAAAATTCTTCAGAATCTGTCTTAAGCCTCGGGAAAAGCCTTTCAGTCTCACTTGGCCTCTGTATGAGTACATAGACCTGAAATATTATGCTTGGGCTTAGTTGTTTGGCATTCAGCCCATTTAACTCGCAACCCGCATGAAAATGTACTAGAAAATTTTTAGCCTGCTAACCCGTGGACTTTTCTGGCCCCCTCCTCCTAGCCTGTGGGCTAAACGGGCCTGGCCCGCGGATTTGCGGACCAGCTTGTCTAATCGGCATAGAAATTACTATAGTGCGGTCCTATTTCAATCCAACTTCCACGGACCATTTCACTAGTCACTACTAGTAGGCGTGAAATACTGAAATGTCTAAGCACGAAGCATACCAAGCCCAAGGGGACGTTTTCAATTTAGTGGCCCAGTCTTGATCTACATAGATATTAGGGCTACTGACTAGTGGAAGATAGACACACTTCTCATGCTGGGGTTGCGCACTTCTAGTTGCCTTGGCTTTGACTCCTAAGCGGCGCCCTCTTTCTCTCTCAACTCACCCACGACCACGAAGGTCGCGGTCTCTCCCCTTCTCAACTCAGCTACCACCGTCCCCTTCTCATTCTCATCTCTCTCAGCAGTCATGCCTCATGGAGCCGTGGTCAAGGCCTCATGGGTTGCTACTAGCCAAGAACACCAAAACACTATGGCAGATCTCATGGGTTGTTGCCAAGCCTATCTCTCATGGGGTTACGCCTCTTGGTCTCCTCATGGGTTGCTTCCAAGATAGTGCTTCACCGACCTGTTCCCGTGCTTCACCGAGCTACCGCCAGCAACCTTCGCGGGGCACCTTCGTCTGAAAGAGAGCAAATCTGAGTGAAAGAGAATTAGTATACGGGCCTTTTACTAGGCTTGTTGCACTAGCTTTTGGCATGGTGTGACTTGTGAGGAACTTGAAGCGTAGTTTCGTGATTACTGATTAGTGGTCGAAAATGTGAAATGGTCAAATTTGTTTCAGATTTTTTAGAGGGTGAGTTCCGTCTTCTCATCATCAATTCATTAAAGAAAAAGCTCTCTAATTTTTTTGGTTGCTTGTTTCTAACTTTCTCAAAGGGCCCTTTCCCCCCTGAAAGAAGCCCTTCTTCTATGACTGCTTTGCCACTCGCTGCAAGTAGAGATGTCAAAACGGGCCACTGGCCAAAGCGCCAAAAAATGGGCGGGATGATTTGGCGTCAAAATAAAACGAGTTGAAATAGTCAACCCAGTCTGTTTTGGGGCGGGTTGGTGGACCAGCCCATCAAAAAATAAAAAAAAAATTCAAAAAAATATTTTTAATATTTTGATGAAATTTTTTTTAAAAAAAGTTTAAATAATATTTTTTATTTATGTGTACCCAATTTTTTAATATCCATAACAACTATATATTAATTTCGACTAAAAAATATTATTGTTAATAGTGTTATTTGTGAGTTATAGCACTATTTTATTTTAAGTTTTAACTTTGAGTAAATAATGTCAACTATATAATATTAGTGTATTCGTAACTATACATATTTCTTACTTTTTTTTATCAATAAATTATAAATTGTTTCTTAAAAAAAAAAGATTTGGCCCGCTCCAATCTGCCAAAACCCGTGGGTTAGGCAGGGCGGAATTTTTTGGCGGGTTCAAAACTTCAACCCAACCCGCTAAAAATGGCAGATTTGGCGGACCAACCCGGCAGGCTCAACCCGTTTTGACATCTCTAGCTGCAAGTGATTATAAATGAACAGTATGCGGACTGGTTTGTGGACTTGCTTGTTTAGACAAGGCGGATGCGGACCAGGTAAAAGATAAGTCCATTTATGAAATGGACCGGTCCGGCCCGTTTAATCTTGGTCCGTCGTGGATCTGACTAAATGGACCGGACCGGTCCGCATACCTAGCTCTAACACCAGGTTTCAGTCTCCACTGTCACTTAATACAAGTGGAGCAGCAAACACTTGTTTGAGTGAGAATTGTTTCTTTTTCTTTTTAAGCTAATTTTTTTGTTGAACTTTTACTTTTCTTTCTTTACTCATTTATTTTCATTTTCTTTTTGAACTTGAACTTTCTTTCAATCTTCTTTGTCAAAAATCTTTAAAGACTTCACACATACTTGATCCTTATACATCAAAAGGAAGTGATTCCCTTGTGTGAATTGAGATTTAAAATTAAAAGTGTTGTAACCGTCACATTTTGGCAGTATAGCATGGAAAAAACCACGAATAGATAGAGGATCTCTGTCCAAAAACTATCTACTTTGGTAAATAAAAAAGAGGGGGAGAGGGTGTTATGATCCTTGTTTAGGTTAGAATGTGTTAATAATTAGTTCATGAATGCTTCCAAAGATAGTGTTTGAAAAATAGGAAGCATTATTAAATTATTAACACTATTCTCACATTACTGTTAAGAAGTTGGCGTTACATTATTTTGATCCTTCAGGAGAATGTTATTCCATTCATTTATATGAAAAACCTAACCTGTGTGAGCGATTAGCAACTAAAGGTATAAAATTTTAATTATGCTGTATGTTAAAATTTGTATGAAAAATAATTTCTTTTCAAACATAAATGAAAAAGTCATTGATTATTGACTTGTGGTTGTAATATATAACATTAGTCCCTTCTTGAAAAATAAAATTGGCCTTGAAAGCACATATACGTTTAACCAAAACTTATATCACATGCTTTAATTGTGAAGTATGAACATTAACATATTAATACAATTCATACAATAATAGAAAGAAAACGTGTTGGGCTAGATTTGCTACAAGATACTTATTAATTATTGTATCTCATTGTCTCGTTTCTATATATTCCAATATATTTTGTTCTTACTATTCTACGTGGTAAGAATTTGGACAACATGGGGTGAAAATAAAAGAGAGATTAATAGGGTTGAGAAAGAACAAGGATTTAGATTTTACGAAGAAAAAAAATGAGAAATTTGAGGACTTGATACTTTTTTGACATGTTTTAGAAAATTGTATGCACTGTTTAGACACATTTAGAAATTTCAGGGGGACTAATTTGAACATATTTAAGGTTGATGTCACTTCAAAAGGCCATGTGGCAAGCCATGTGTACTTTAAGTGACATGTCAAAAAAAAAATGTGATATGCCATGTGTCGTAACCAGAATCACGACGGGGACGGCGAAAAAGAATTATTTGTTTAAAAAATTGGAGTCGCCACCAAATTTATTGAAATTGGGAAAACATGGAAAAACCCATTATTTTTAAACGGTCTTTGAAACAGATTCGAGTTTGGGAGTCGGTTATGCATAGAGAAGGGCAGGCATTTAATCCTACGCACTCTAAGACAATCTGGCCCCAGACTTTGCACTCTATAATTGATTTGTGCAGATTATTAATAACTCTTTTGAAATATTTATTCTTCCATTTGTTATTTACAAAAAAGATAAAAAGCTTCTTTAAAAAGAAATTTTGGAGCATCAAACTGTCACAATTCAGATGTCCAAAATATTGAGTTAACAAACCGTCCCGGCTAAATTAACATTTTTATTTGAAATAAAATATTTGATAAATAAATAAAAAAAAATATTATAAATATTTACAAACAAGAAAGGAAAGAAAACAAGTAGTTTTAGCATTTTTACAAAAGAAAGAAAAAATAAATAAATAAATACAAACGAGAATAAGTATATTTTTCGTGGAAATTTCGAATCATTAAAATCATGACTCAAATGTCCGAGTTATTAAGTTAACAAGCCGTCTCGGCTAAATTAACATTTTAACAGAATATTTCTCTTAAAAAAGGAAATCATTAAAAAATTATTAACAAGTAAAATAAATATGTAAATTTAATTTTTGACTTGACAGGGATCAGAATCACCTGCTCCTACGTATCCCCTGGTGCAATAGAGAATTCAAAGTCACGTAGTTCTGTAGAAAATATTTTGATTAATTTTATTATACATTTAAAATTTTTTTATAAAATATCAAGCTGTCACAGCTAAAATATTCTAGAATTAATAAGCCGTCACGGCTCAATTAATCCTATTTATTTGTTTGAAAATCCAATTACTGAATTAATGAATTAAATAAATTTTTAATAAAAGAAAAAATTAAAATATTTATTTTAAACCCAAAAATGAAATAAAAATATTTTTTTGTTTTATATATTTAAACTCAAGCTAAACTAATTCTGAAACAATAAGTCTAGAACTAAGAATTAAATAAACACTAAATTAAACAAATAAACTCAAATCTAAACAAATAATTTTAAAAAAAATTTAAAAAATAATGTCAACTCAAACTAAAAAAAATCAATTCAAAAAAACTTCTTATTTATTTTCAAATTTACTAATCTAACTCTACCCCTAAATTAACTCTACCCACTCCCCAAACATACTCACACGCTCACACACTCTCACACACACGTTCACCCACTCAAAACACACACGCTCACCCACTCAAAACACACCCACACACCTTCAGTAAGAAAGAAAGAGAAACAAAGGGAAGAGAGTCTGAGAGAAGGAAAGAGTGAGGCATAGAGAGGGAGGGAGAGAGAAAGGAGCCGAGGGAGTGAGGGAGAAAGAGGGAGCTATGAAGAGAAGGAGTGCCGGCCGCGAGGAGGAGCTCCGCCGCGCAAGGGGAAATAGGCCGGCGGTGGAGAGCCGCGATGCAGGGCGGTTCGCGGCGCAGCTCCGAGGCGACGGGGAGGCCGTGCGATTTCGCGGTGCTGGCGGAGAGGCTAGCGGCCTCAGACGGCAGATCCGAAAGGGTTGTGGTGGCCGATGGCGATGGTGTCAGGAGCTGGTTCGCGAAAGCTCTGGATCCGGCGGGCAGAGAAGCTGGGCTGGCCGCAGAGAGGAGGCAGTGACTGGTTATGGTGCGAGGAAAAGGGAGGCGAAGCCCAGCCAGCGATAGATTCCGGCGTGAGAAGCTTCTGGCGGTCTTTGGCGTCAATTTTCCAGCGTCTCCCTCTCTCTCTCTCTCTCTCTCTCCTTTTTCAGGTTCTGTTCTCCTTTTCTCGATTTCTCTTTGAAAGAAAAACAATTCTGTTGAAGCTTGGTTTGTTTATGATTTGAGATTGGGATTTTCAGGTGGCTTGAAATGATGATGGTGTTAGATATGGGTTGAGGAAGAGAGAAGAAGCTGAAAGACAAGGAATGGAGGAGGAGGATCAAAGTAGATTGGGGGAGGAAGACGGTGGTAGTCCGATCTATGGAGAGGGGAGTTCGGTTCTGCTTCAAATCCAGCAGGAGAAAGCGGTCTTTGCATGGCGGAAGAAAAAACCAAGGACGTCGGCGGCCATGGCCATCACGGCCGCGGCAGAACATTGGTCCTTTTTATTTCCTTTATTTTCCTGAAACTGAAATTGTTATTTTGTTCTGATGGGGGAGTTGAGACTTCTATTGTTAAACTGGAGTTGAGACTTCTATTGTTAAACTAGACTGGGATTTGAATGGTTGAATTTTCTTTTACCAAAGGGGTATGGCTTACCTGTATTTCTTGCTGATTCTTTTTCGTGTATACTGCAAAATGTTTTCAGATGAAATGTGGTGATGGAAGGAATGGTGATGAATGTTGTTTTTTTTTTTTTTTTGTGTTTGTGAAAACTGTAACACCCCGATTTTTCTGTCTGAGGGAAATGACCAAAATGCCCCTAAGGTTATTTCCTGACCCGAATTCGAGGGTAGCCAACTCGGTCGTCCTCGAAGGGTCAACTCAATGTTTGAAGGGGATTGAATGACCTTTGAATGCTTTCGGAAGCGAAAATCTCGTTTTCCGCAGTTTCGGATCAAAATGACCAAAATACCCCTATAGCATTTTTACGCGGGTAGAAGTGCCGTTTGAGCCCGAAACTTTCCCCAGAGGTTTAAAAACACATTTTCATGTATCTAGAGGTCCCTGTTCAAGTCCCGGTGGTCCCAGTCAGTTTCAGTGCAAAATTACGATTTTGCCCCTAGAATAGTGTTTTTGAGCTTAATGACGTAATTAAGCAAACCTAAGTAATATTAGACTCTAAACGAAGATTAATTAGTTTTCCTAATTAATCTAGAGTCAAAATAATTTATTAAATTTAATTAGAACCTAAAATTGCTTAGATTAAATTTAAACCCCTTTTTAGAACTCAAGATTCCTAGTCTTGGAATCTTGAATAGTGTTTTCTCTCTCCAATTCCTTAAATCAATGAAGTGTGTCTAGAGTTGTTTAGACCCTAAATTGAGGATCTAACTCACTAATGGTGCAAGACCACTCCTTAATTATGTCTAGACCACCCTAATTATCCATTTTCCTTACCTAAACACTTTCTTACAAATTCATAATCTTAAGCATAATCAAAGATACACCTAAACACAACTCTAAACCACAATTAAAATGCAAACTAATCCTCCCCCAAATCTGATGCACATGGCCGAAACTCTCACCCCCTTTGGCCACATGTTTAATTGTTTTCTCACTCAAAGAACCATGCTTGAGGCCATACCTTGAACCATACCTTACCATACTTTGAGCCATACCTCACCATGCCTCAAGACCACATTATCTCACCTCATGGAACTCATGGATGCCCTCCAATTCTGCACACAATGGGCGAAACTCATCAGCCCATTCACACCCTCCATTTGCTTCATTTCTCTATAAATAGAATGCCTTGAGGAGCTTGCACCACTTTTAGATCATTTGCTAAGTTTAGGAACACTCAAAGCTTTTCTTTTCTCTCAAAGTTCTAGTGTTCTTCAAGTTCTTCAAAGTTCTTCATCATCTTCATCTTCTTCTTCCATTTTCAAGTTCATCACACCAAGTAGGGATTTTCTTTCAAGTATTCCTTTCTTTAAAGTTTTTTTTTCTAAGTTTTATGTTTATAGTTTCTCTTGATTCTTTTTAGAACTTCTTTTCTTCTCCTTTTTCCTTTTCATTTTTGGCCATAGGCCTTGGAGAACAAAGGAATGAGAGCTTGATGATGAGAGTTTCATGATGATGTTCACCACTTGAAACAAACTCTAGAGCTTGATCTTTGTTCTTGAGTAAAAATACTTCTAGTTCTTCCTTTCTTTAACTTTTGGGATCTTTAACTTTGATGATGTTTTAAAATGGTTCTATGAACTCCATGATGAGGACTCGTGGTGTTGGTGTTAATATATCACCAAGATCATGGACTCTAGAGTTTTCAAATATTCTTTTTCTTGCCTAGAATGTTTCGGCCATTTCCTTTTCTTTTACATGCAAAATGTTTTGATTTTCTAAAAATGTTATGTTGAGTTCTAAGAACTCTAGACTTTACTTTATCTTGGTTTGATGAGTTTGGGTTGAGGTTTAAGTTCCTTTAAAGTCTTGTTAAGAGCTCTAGAAAGATAAAATGAACTTGCATAATTTATTTTATGCTTGCATTTATATTTACATTCTTGCTATGCACCTTTACTTTCAAGCTATCACCTAAGAACATAAAGATTAAAATGGAACTTGCATCATCACTTAATTTAATTCTCAAAGCCTTTCTATTTCGGCCTTAAAGTCGATTGTTGTTGGGCCTAGAGCACTAAAATAAAGAATTAAACTTGCATTATCACCTAATTAATCTCTCGAATGCCTATCTATTTCAGCCTTAAAGTCGATTGTTGTTGGGCCAAGAACACTAAAATAAAGAATTGAACCTTGCATGTTTACTTTCAAGCTTGCACGTTTAAGTTTATGCCTCGCATATTTACTTTCAAGCTTGCACGTTTAAGTTTATGCCTTGCATATTTAATTTATGTCATCACTTTATTTTGTAAGCAAGATTAAAAATGAAAAGCATGAGCATGTTTATTTTATGTCGTAACTCAAGAACCTAGAGCTCAAAGACTTGCCCATTTCATTTCAAGTTAAAGCTTAATGTGAATGCATTCTTTGAATGCATGTTTTCGGCCAAGTAGTGATGATGGACTTGCAATGAGTTTTCATCTAGCTACAAGGACTAATAGTCTATGTTCTAAGTTTTTCTTAAAGCTTTACAAATCTTTACAAGGTTATGTTATCATGAGTTATGACTTCATTCCCTTTTAGAAGATGAAACACATTTTGGTCATTGACTTAAGGCTTCTCTTAGCCTCTTGATGAATTAAAATGATTTGCAAAGAGTTTAGAAATTCTAAATTGATTCCAAGAGAAACTAGTTAACTTATGTACCTAGAAATGTCAATTTAGTTCTCTTATTGAAGTTAGATGTTTTCGGTACTGTCATGATGAGCTTGTGGCTGTATGATGATGTTTTGATGTGTTTGAATGTGTGAAAATATCATATGACGATGTAGAAACGATTCTATGCATGATAGGTAAGAAACTAGCTAACTAGAAATACCGTAAAGCTAGAATTTAACATAGTTTTGACCCATTCATTTTTGGAACTTATCCAAACTGTTTTAATGAGAACATAATCAGATTAGGATTGTTTAGACATGAAAAACTTGGTAACATTTGGATTAGAATTGAATTTTAGCACCGATCGGAAAACTAGTAACTAGAAAACCGTAAAAATGCAAATGTAGAACTCTTAGAACATTTAGTTTTCTGGATTCTGTCCAGCAACGTTACAACATGATAAATGTGATTAATAATTAGTTCTTAAGCATAGGAATGTCTCATAATTGATTTAGATTTAATTTATAGCGCCTTAGGCGAAGACGGAACCGAGAAATGGTCTAAAACGTTAGTTCTAGAACCCCGTTACCACAAGTTAGAAATTCTACCCTATGCTTTTCAGATTTGAGTATGAACATGAGGATTAGGAATGATGATTAATTATGAGCCCTTAGGTGCATAAAATATGAACGACAGATGTTAGAAAACTATATCTCAAGATTAAGACCCGTAGGGGTCAAAGCATAAGCTACCGTAAGGGTAAGCGTTTGAATGTTCTATGATGAGGTATGTGGTATGTAAATGATGATGATGTTATTCATATGAGGAATTCATGAGGATATATGTTTATGTGGCATAAAGCAAATTTGGAAGGAATTCGGCGTAATGCCATCGTGCCGCCGAATTCCCGACGAATTTGGGGACTTAAAGAGATTTTGAAAATTAAGGTACTAAGATGGGTTCTAGGATGACACCGGTTCGGCCGAGCACCTCCATAGAACTCATGTGACATCGGTACCAATTTATACTCTTAGGTGACACCGGTTCGGCCGAGCACCCCTAAGAGAATTGCCCCCTAACCCGTACTCAGATAGTCGGGATTTATGATTTATGATACGCTTATCGTTAAGTGGTAAGTAAGAACTAGTGACGACTAGTTAAGGTATGAGCTCATAACCTAGATATGTGACACATTCTGGGTGACACCGGTTCGGCCGAGCACCCCCAGTTCGATTGTCTTTTAGGGTGGCCCATGAGGGAGAGAAGTTTCATGATTATGTTATGTCACTAAGTTTATCCCATATGAATGTTTCTATTGCCACTTTATGCCACTAAGCATGATGAGGCTTGATGATATGATTTATGTATGTGCATTAGGTAGCGTCATGCATGCATTCTCTATTATGTTGCATTCATGACATTGAGATCATCCTAAAATGAATGGACCTTGGCTAAGGTATATTTTAAAGTTTAAAATGAACTTAATGCATGTCCAGTCATTTTGTGTAATTAAACCCAAGGTTCTTGAGGTCGTAGATGATGACACCTAGGTAGTAGGAGGCCCTACTGAGATTCTTTAGCAAGATTCTCACTCCCTCTATCTCTTTCTTTCCGTCACGTCTTCAAATGGCGACGTTCGTAGTGTTCGTGGACATGCCGACATGGGAGGTGCACCATGACCCGGACCATGGGTCATTCCATTTTGTGGGTCGATGCACGGTTAGAGTATTCATGTTCATAGGTCGACTCTTCACTCCCCCTGTACATTCCCATCGCTTCTCCCCCGTCTCACCTTTTGGCGATGACCTGGTGTTCGAGCGCGCACGTCCCCTAGAGGAGAGGCTTCACCGTACACCACCGTCCACGTCCGCCGCTCGAGACTACCCCCAGTATGTGCCCCATTGCCCGTCGTCTTTTTCGGAGACGGATCCTTCCGAGGATTCGGCAACCCAGGTACCCTCCGAGGGATCTTCCCCCACCATACCCATGGATCTTGGGGAGGGTAGCGAGCCTTCGGTGACTCAGCCGAGGCTTCCACGACGACCAAAGATGAGGCCACGCCGTGGAGGTCACTTCCGAGCCCCGTCCCGTCTATTCACGCCGGAGGAGCTTGCTCAGTTTCTTGGTTACGTACCACGCTCGAGGGATAGTCACCAGTAAGAGGCTGTGGATGGCCCGGGTTAGAGCACACACCACTTAGATGGGGATAAACCTTCTTTTGTTTAGAGGTTATCCCATTAGATGCACTCGGGTGGGGGAGTAGTTTATGTTTATGTTTACGTTATGTTGTATCTCCTTTCATGTGTTCCTTTGTACCAAATTAAGTCCCACACTCATAAGTGGGCAAGTTATATATGTATGAGATGATATTCAGTGTTTTCTCATGATGTGCCTTTATGTGCCATATGCTGTGACGCTATGAGATGTTTGTTTTGCCCGTTACTTGTTACATCGCATCACGCGGCTCTCACTTTGTATTTCAAAAAAAAAAATTTACCCGTATTTTCCGCTAAGTATTTCTAAGTAAAATTGAGAACTATGAAGTAACAGACTAATGGTTAACCTAAGTATGTTCTAGAGTATTGGGTTAAAAATTAGGATGTTACGAAAACAGCCCCCCCCTCTTTGTGAAATTTGATCTCATTTATAAATCTTCATGAATCAATTTGTCAACCTCACAGCAGCAATTTTTGATTTAATTGATACTTGTTGCTGATTTCATGGGATTGCATTTGATCTTGCATGTTGCATTCTTTGAATTTTTCTTCTCCTGCATGTGAGCTGTGTCACCGCCTTTGAATCCAGTGCCTGATTGCAGCTTGTTTTCCTTATTTTATTCGGCTATCACATTACAACACTGACTCCTCTTTTGTATTTTTCCTTCAGACTCCATCAATTTCTTTCTTTTTTTTTTAATAAAATAACATAACAAAGATAAAAATGAAACAGGCCAACGATCATTTTTTGTGTTTTTTTTGTTTTAAGTATTTTTCCTTGCAAAGAAGCGAAATGGGTCAGAAAAAGAAATGGGCTTTAGTCTAACACCCAAATAGACAAAAATGAGCTTTAATAAAAATGACAAGGACAACCAAAAATGAAATAGATGAGATGGATTGAAAGAATTTTTGTTTTGGCCGGACAAAATCGGGTGTTCACAGTTGCCCCTCTTTACTTATTTCTTATAAGAGAATATGAAAAACTTAAGTTTTACACATTGTCTTCATAAGGAATAAGTAAAGATATGAACATAGATTTTGTTCGGTAGTGCATGAAATGTAAATGCAAGAAAAATCAAATTCTAACATGGAAATAACCGAAACATGCAAGAAAGTCCCATGTAAATTATGCAATTCAGAAACTGGCTATGCAAAATTTCAAATGACGAGAGATGGAAGAAAGAAACGGACTGTCCTGAAATTTAAATGGATGCTAACAAGAAATTAAAAACCAACAGGGGTTTACAAGAATTTGCAAACTTTGTGACCAACTTAACAATTCTCAAGAAATTAAAGATCTTGCGACCAACAAGATATGGGTCAGCAAGCAACAGAAAAGTATTGTGATTAACTGGACACAAGTCAACAACACATACTCACACTCATCAATTCAAACACGCACACTCGCACGTATGCACACACACATACACATGGAACTTACACACCCACAGGAAGAGAAAGAGAGCTAGGAAATTAAAAGCCGAATGGGGCTAACATGGACTTGAAAGCCAACAGGGGTTAATAGAAATTTACAAGCCATCGAGGCCTGATTGGAAATTAAACAAAAGCCATCGGGGCTAATTGAAAATTAAAATTGGCAATCTGAGACCGACAAGAAAAGTAAATGGCAATCTATGGCCGACAAGCGAGGTAAATTGGCAACCTGAGGCTAACTGAAAATTAAATTAACAATCTGAGGCCGATAAGTGGGTGGTTTGGCAATCTGAGGTCGACAAGAAAAGTAAATTGGCAATCTGAGGCTGACAATGGCAATCTGAGGCCAACAAGAAAAATAAATTGGCAATCTGAGGCCGATAAGAAAAGTAAATTGCAATCTGAGGCCGACAATGGCAATCTGAGGCCAACAATAAAAGTAAATTGGCAATCTGAGGCCGAAAATGGCAATCTAAGGCCAATAAGAAAAGTAAATTGGCAATCTGAGGCCGGCTGAATATTAAATTGGCAATCTGTGGCCGACTGAAAATTAAATTATTCAAATTTCTTTTTCTCTTAACCTTTTTTGAAAGCACCTTTGTGAAACGACTTTTACTGTGTTGAAGCAACCCTTGAGGAAGACTTTAACCGATCAAACTTGCAGCTCACGAATTGGACCTTTTGGCACAAATGAGACTTTTCTTTTCTTCTATGAATTTTGCTCACCTCCTTCTTCATTATTTCCTCTTACCCAACTTAGTCGAAGCTTTTGAGTACTCTTAGTGAAATACTAGTCATTGATGTGTTGCTGCAAATATTGTTAGACTGCATAGTCCATACTTAGATTCATGCTTACTTGAGACATCGTAAATGAATATGCATTTAAGAGAGAGAAAAGGGGAAGAATACATTTTATTGCTTTGTGTATTTGAAACTTCTAAGAATAAAGGTAATTTCAAAGGGTTGGAATGGAACACAAAAGAAAACATCACTGTTAGGGACACAAAATTTTTTCCCCATTTTCGATTCTTGGTTATCCATTCAATTGATTCCTTGCTCTCACTGGCTGTTATAATCATTGTATCTGACGACATGTCTTCCAGTCCTTTCTTTCTTTTTCACCTGAATCCCCAGAATTTGCCTCATCGATGATTTTTAGTCCTCAGGACTGATTCATCATTGAAAAAAAAATTGCCCCAGTGTAGGATGCTTTGAGATAATGCTCATTATTTTGCCCTAACTTTTGCTTAGGCCGCTCTTTCGAGTTTTCGACCTAGCAGGCATTCTTCTTTTTGTTACCCTAACTTTTGCTTAGGCCGCTCTTTCGAGTTTTCGACCTAACGGGCTTTTTTCTTTTAATTTATTTCTCACCCTAGCTTTTATTTAGGCCACTCTTTTGGGTTTTCAATCCAACCAGCTTTTATAGCATCTTTTCAAGCATAAAACTTCTTAACTGCATCTGCGTTAATTGGTCTAGACAGTTCTTGTCCATCCATATTTTGCAAGATTAATGCCCCTCCTGAAAATGCTCGTTTGACAATGTAAGGGCCTTCATAGCTCGGGACCTATTTTCCTCGTGCATCCTCTTGATTAGGAAGAATTTTATTCAGAACCAAATCTCTTGGATAAAAATCCCTGGGGCGAACTTTCTTATTAAAAGCTTTAGTCATTCTGCTTTGATACAACTGGCCATGACAAATAGCTGTCAATCTTTTCTCTTCTATCATATTCAACTATTCATGCCGAGCTTTCACCCATTCAAATTCTTCTAACTCTGCTTCCATCAGAACCCTTAATGATAGGATTTCCACTTCTATGGGAGATACAGAGAAAGGAGTTGCCCCTGTGCTTGATCGTATGTTAGTACGATATGCATGCAAAGCATAAGGCAGCATTTCATGCCAATCTTTGTAGTTCACTACCATTTTGGCGACAATTTTCTTGATGTTCTTGTTTGCAGCTTCGACCGCACCATTCATTTGAGGCCTATAGGGAGCTAAGTTATGATGTTTGATTTTGAAAGTCTCAAAGAACTTCTGAACCTCAGTGCCATTAAGATTAGGAGCATTGTCTGTGATAATTCTATCTGGAATTCCATATCTACAGATGATATCCCTTTTGATGAATTTGACAAACACCTTCTGTGTGATATTAGCATATGAGACAGCTTCCACCCATTTAGTGAAATAGTCTATCGCTATCAAGATGAAACGATTGCCATTGGATGCCTTGGGATTAATTGGACCAATAACGTCCATGCCCCACATTGAGAAAGGCCAGGGAGATACCATGTTGTGTAATGGAAGTGGAGGAGCATTGACTCGGTTTGCATATATTTGGCATTTGTGACACCTCCGAACATAATTGATGCAGTCATTCTCCATGGTGGACCAATAATAACCACTCCTCAAGATCTTACGTGCCATCATATGCCCATTAGCATGGGTTCCACAGATCCCTTCATGTATTTCTGTCATGATCATGCGAGCTTCACGAGCATCTACACACCTTAAGAGGGTGCCATCATAATTTCTCTTATAGAGAGGACTTCACCATTCAAGAAAAATGCCATAGCCACTCGGCGAATTGTCTTCTTATTCACTTCATTTGCTCCGACTGGGTACTCTCCTTTATGAATATATTGCTTGATGTCATGATACCAAGGCTGGCCATCTGGCTCAATCTCCACATTGCTACAGTAAACTGGTTCATTTTGCACTTCTACATGGATAGGTTGGACGTTAGTGTAGACTTCCAATTTAGTCATTGCAGCCAAGGTTGCCAAAGCATCTGCAAATTGATTCTTGTCTCGAGTTAAGTGGGAGAATGACACATCGTCAAATTGCTCAATTAGTCGAGACAAGTACTTCTGATAAGGCATCAATTTTGGGTCCTTGGTTCGCTATTGCCCATTAACTTGATATATGATGAGTGCAGAGTCTCCAAAGACTTTTAATTCTTTCACTCCCAAATCAATTGCAGCTTGCAAACCATTAGCGCATGCTTCATATTCTGCAATATTATTGGTACATTCGAAATCTAATTTGATAGAAACTGGGTATTGCTTCCCATCTGGCAATACCACTACAGCTCCTATTCCACACCCATTCATATTGGCAGCTCCATCAAAATACATCTTCTATCTACATTCTTCTTCTTGCTCCTCTTCCTTTACTGCCATCACTTCACCATCAAGGAATTCTGATATAACTGGTTCACCATCCTCAAGAGGGTTTTCAGCAAGATGATCAGCAATTGCACTTCCCTTAATAGATTTTTGAGTCACATACTTGATATCAAATTCAGACAGTATCACTTGCCATTTTGACATTCTTAATGACACGTGGGGACTATCAAATATGTATTTCAATGGATCCATTCGAGAGATAAGCCAAGTGGTATAGTATAACATGTACTGTCTCAACCTCTTGGAGGTCCATACCAATGCACAACATGTCCTCTCAATTGCCAGGTAACGGGATTCACAGTCATTGAATTTCTTGCTCAGATAATAAATTGCCTGTTCTTTCCTCCCTGACTCATCATACTGTCCTAACATTGCTCCCATTGATGTTGGTAGCACTATAAGGTACAGTATTAATGGATGACCTGGTGTAGGTGGAGTCAAAACTGGAGGTTCCATTAAATAAGCCTTTATTTTATCGAAAGCTTCTTGGCATTCATTATTCCATTCTCCAGGTTGTTTTCGCAACAACTTGAAAATAGGCCCATAAGTGCTAGTCAAATTAGCGATGAATCTAGCAATGTAGTTGAGCCTTCCAAGAAAACTTCTCACTTCTTTTTCAGTTTTGGGGGCTGGCATATCTTGTATCGCCTTCACCTTGTTTGGATCCACTTTTATTCCTTCTCTGCTGATAACAAAACCCAGTAACTTCCCTGCACAAGCTCCAAAGATGCATTTGTTTGGATTCAACCTCAACTTGTATTTTCTGAGCCTTTCAAATAACTTTCATAGGACTGTCACATGACTTTCTCCCTCTTTAGATTTAGTAACCATATCATCTACATACACTTCAATCTCCTTATGCATCATGTCATGGAAAAGTGCAACCATTGCACGCTGATATGTAGCACCAGCGTTCTTTAATCCGAATGGCATAATCAGATAAGCAGAATGTTCCCCACGGAGTTATGAAAGTAGTTTTTCCTTTGTCATCAACATCCATGAGGATTTGGTTATATCCTGAGTAGCCATCCATAAATGAAAATCGATGATTTTTTGTAGTATTATCAACAAGGACATCAATGTGAGAGAGAGGAAAGCCATCTTTTGGGCTGGCTTTATTTAGGTCTCTGTAATCTACACACATCCTGACTTTCCCATCCTTTTTAGGCACAGGGACAATATTAGCCACCCAATCAGTGTGTCTTGATACCTCCAAAAATCCAGCCTCTAGCTGTTTAGACACCTCCTCTTTTATTTCAATGACATTTCAGGCCGCATCCTTCTTAACTTTTGCTTTTTTGGTTGAACTCCTGGATATAAAGGGATCTTGTGTGAAGTTATTTCCGGATCCACCCCTGGCATATCACGATAAGACCATGCAAAGACATCCATGAATTCTTTGAACAATGCAATCATCTCTGATCGTTCTGGGTTTTCAACTATTTTCAGCTCTTTCTTCTCTTCTTCAGTCCCCATATTAATCAACTCAATCACTTCATTATCTGGGCCAATTTCTTTTCCAGAATGTTCTAATAGGTCTGAGAATTGCTCGACAATTTCTCCATCCTCATCAGATTCATGATCTTTACAATCAAGTGCAGCAAGAGAGTCAATTGATGAGCTTCCAAGATTTCTTTCATGTGACATAATTTTTAAATCCCTGGAGAGCAATGGTGTGGGGTTGGAATAGTAAAATGGAGGGATAAATGGGAATAGTATGGAAGAACATTAATAAATAAGCTAAGAATGGTTAGAGGAATAAAAGGAAAATTAAAAAAGGAAACAGAAACGAGGCAAAAAGAAGACATAAAGAATAATTATTGAAAAATCATGCAAATTCATTATGATGTCTCGGAGTAGCATAAACAGAAGCACAAACAAATCCTTATTAATGTAACCAATAATTACTTTGAAGCAACAACATCAATCATTGGTTCAAATGTCCAGTTCATCAGCATCTCATCATTGTTAGCAGCATGAGTATTGTTATGCTCTTCAGACTCCTCAGTATCCACCATGTTGATGATTGGACAATGGCTAGGGGAGCAGCCTTCTCCAGCTATGATCACTTCAGCTGGGTAAGGAAATGTCTCTTTTAGGCGAGGGATCTGCTTCCTCGTCTCATTCTGTTTCTTTTGCCCAAGAGCTATAGTCTTCATCTGCTCTTCCAATGATACCTCATATCCTAAACCAAATCGGTTATGCTTCCCTGAGATAGGTAGAGGTATTTTGATACCCTGCAACTGCAGCCCCAACCCTTTGCCATGCAGATAACCGTTCTTAGTCATGATGTGAGCCACTACCTGATTGACATCCTGCCTTGGAAACTCATTTTCTTCTTGTTTCATCCCTACAACCTCCAGATTGTGCCACAAACTGCTTTCAACTAGCTCCACATTTTCAACATATGGCAGCATAACTGGTTTAGATACTATGATCTCCTTCTCTCCATGGATTGTAATGACTGAGTCATTCTCAATGAACTTAACCTTTTGATGCAAGGTAGAAGGAACGACACCAATATTGTTAATCCACGGTCTTCCCAGCAACATATTATAATCGGATTCAATCTCTATTACTTGGAATAACACCTCAAACCTGCTTGGGCCAACTTCCAAGGGCAGAAATATTTCCCCAATAATGCTTTTTTTTGCTCCGTCAAAAGCTTTCACAACCATCACTTGTAGTGAAATATCATTTTTTCTTATTGATAAGTAGCTTAAGGTTGATACTGGTAAAACGTTCAATCCTAACCCTCCATCGATGAGAACTTTAGGCACTATATAGCCTCTGTACTTCAGAGTTATGTACAGTGAACATAGGTTGGCCTGTAATACAATTTCTTCATCTGAGAATGTAATCATATTAACACGCTTCACTGGATCAACCATATTTACCACATTCTCTAATGAAACATCAGGTTTCACATAGGCATCCTTCAAAACTTTTAGCACGGCCTTTTGATGAGATTCAGATGACAAGATTAGTGACAGTAGGGATATTCTGGCAGGAGTTTTCTTCAATTGTTCTAGTATATCATATTCACTTTGCTTCATAATTTTTAGGAACTCCTCTTCTTCATCTTCTTTTCTTTCTTTTATCTCTAAATCAGAGCTGTTTCCACCATTCCCTTTGTCAATAAACTTCCCTTTTTCCAGCTCTCTAGGACCATAATACCTTCCACTTCTGGTTATATTGGTTACCACTCCACCTACTCGGGCCTCTGAGGTTTCTCCTATATCTTCTTTTGTCTCTACTTTCGTTTCGTAATTCCATGGCACAGCATGAGTATTCTCATAACCAAAGGGCATCGGCTTCTTCACTGTGATCACCACTTTTTCCTGTTTTGGAGCTGGGTTAAGTGGCGGTACTCGGAGCACGAAACGCTCGATCACATTCACCTCTTCAGAGAAATTTGACCTCTTTTCTGCCTGAATCACACCTAAGTTGAGCAATTCTTGTACTCGAGCCTTGAAATCCTAACAACTTTCTATATCATGACCAGGACCTCCAGAGTGATATATGCAGCTTGATTCCATGTCATACTTCTCATTCTCCTTTATTGCAACAGCAGGTGCTATCGTATTGTAACCAGCCTTATTCAAACCAATGAAAATTTTCTCCATGGGTGTTCTAAGACTCAGCACCTTCTTTATCAAAGGTTCCTCCATTTCCAAGGCATTCATATGACCTCCTCCTTCATGATTTGGAATTGGATTATTGACGATGTCAGGCTTTGATTCTTCCTAGAGGTCTAATCTCCCACAAGCAATTAATTTTCTTATTGCCGTTTTAAACCCTTCACAGTCCTCAATGGAATGTCCCATAACATCCATGTGATACTTGCAAGTTAGATTCGGGTTATACCATGCTGGGAATGGTGGTTCCAATGGACGTACCGGATATGGGGATATCAAATGAGTCTCGAATAATCTTTGGAAGAGGTCAACATTAGAAATGGATAACTTCGGAAAAGGTGGAAGGTTTGGGAATCGATTTCGATTCTGATTTTGGAAATTTGGTCGTGGTGGTATAGTGTTTGGGTAGTTTTGAGGATGCGTGGTCGGGTTATAGGTATAGGTTGGGCGAGATGGTTGATGCGGTCTTATATGGATATTGTTGACTTGAGGTTGAGGGTATGGGGTAGTGTTTGTGGCTCGGTAAGAAGAGACAGGGGATTGATATTGTGGATTTTGGAATTTTGGGTGCGTTGATATGTATCTAGGGATAGAACATTGCTGACCTTGTACAAGATTTATTTCAGGCTCTTTCTTTTTTGGTGGGAATGTTCTTTTTGTGTCCTCATTGCTTGTAGGAAGCTTACCAGCTTTAGCTAAGCTTTCAATTCTCTCTCCAGCCGTTATCAGCTCAGAGAAATCCTTGTAAGCTGCTCCTGCCATCGCTCCAATGTAAAGAGATCCCAAGGTCCCCAAAAAGTATGAGCACATTTCAGATGGGATAAGTGGCGGTTGTACTTGAGCAGCTAAAGCTCTCCACCTTTGGGCATACTGCTTGAATGACTCGTCTTTCTTTTCTGCATCATGGTCAATTGCTCACGAGTAGGTGCCATTTCCATGTTGAACTTGTATTGGCTCATGAATTGATCTGCCAATTCTCTCCAGCTAGAAATCTTTGAATGGTCCAGTTGAATATACCATTCCAAGGCAGGTCCAGTCAGGCTTTCATGGAAAAAGCTGATGAGAAATTTTTCATCCTTTGACCATATTGCCATTTTAGTACAGTAACTCTTCAAGTGAAACAAAGGGTTACCAGTCCCATCATACTTTGAGAAATCAGGGACTTTGAAGTCTTTGGGGACTATCAAGTCTTCAGGAGGACACAATTGTTGAATCTCCACGTAACCATAGGAGCTAAGACCTTGAATAGCCTTAATCTGCTCTTGAATTTTTCTCATCCATTCCTCTTTTAACTCGTCTTTCCCCGCCTCTACATGACTATTTTCTGAGTGGAGTGGCTGCTTCTGAGTGACGACACGTGGCTGCTCCAAGTATGGATAGCATGCCCGTGTCCTTCAGTATATTCATTTTCTAGGGGATGATAGCCTTCTCCGATGGGAATCACCATTGGCATTGTTGGTGGTGGTTGTCCATGAGGGTTATTCAGTATTCTTCCCATATCATTCATCTCCTGGGTGATATTCAGAGGCTGGGTGATATTCAGAGGTGCACTTGATATCATTGGCATGGTTACCATGGTGACATTTGGTTGCACCCTTACTGACGTATCTCTGCTTTGATAGGCTCCCAACAGGTCAAGTGACTCTTTCATGACTCTCATCATTTCTTCCATTCTTGCTTGAGTATCAGTCATCATATTCAACTGCCCCCTTATTTCATCCACCTCCATGCTTAGGTTCCTTCCTGGTTCAACAGTGGTTGCAATTGAGTGTGTCTTTCCTGTTTCAGAATTTCCTCCTCCAGCCATCTTGGTCCGAGCTCTTGTATTGTAAGTACGAGTTTGATCAATTTCTGTTTTCCTTGGGCGCCTAATGATGACAAAGTTTTACCTGTAAATTGAATTTTATTAAAAAAGAAAGGAAAAGTACATTGCTGTTTGCTAGAGTCCTTCAATCATGTCTAGTCTTGTCGTGAGTATCTTTGATAATAACTGTTCCCCATAACGTCCCGTTCAAAGGTACTAAGTCATGGATATGATCATGAGACTAACACAAGGAATCAACCCTTCTTTCATTCATTGTGCATTGTAATCATTGTTCGTGTACAATCATTCAAAAAGAAAATACATTATAAAGCCAATGCATCAGTACTTCCTAAAAGCCAATCTACTTATGCTTCCTCAGTGTCTTCCCTTGATTATTTGCTTCATCTTCCCAATCAAATCTTTGCAGTAGTATACAAAGTTACAAATCTCATCTGGGGTGTCAAAAGGAATTATTTCTTGCTCAGCCATTTCTAGGTATCTTGGAATATCTTCTATTGCCGCATTAGCCAATCCCGCCAAGTTTGAAAAGCGAGTCTTCAAGTTATGAATAATGTGATCTTGATTTTGCACTTCAAACTTTAAGTCTGCAACTTTCCTCTTTTCTTCTCCTAATGCAGCTTGATAACTCATGATCTCATCTTTCATGTGTTGTTTTAGTTCTGCAATCTCTCTCTGATGTCCCTTGATCATTTCTTCCGTTTCTTGCCTCATCTGTTCCTTACTTGCGAGCGTAGTTGCTTCAACTGCCTTCGCATTATGGAGTAGCTTCTTTAGTCGTCGATTTTCAGCCAACGCCTCATCACGCTCTTGCCTTCGAAGCTTTAACTCTTGATTGGTAGCTTTGAGACATTCTCTGGTCTTCATCATGTGCTCATGCTCCATTTTTAACTTTTTACTAGTCCCTTCTAAAACATGATTCTTTTCAATGCTTTCTCGCTTTAGAGTTGCATAATCATGGTGGGCGTTTTTTAGTTCATTCTCTACTTGTATCTTTTCTTGCTTAACTTTGTCCAACCCTTCTCTCATTTCTTTAATCTCTTCACTGTTTTCAAGATGTGAGGTTGATGCCATATTAGAAGTAACTGCTAAAACTCTAAATGGCAACTTAACCTCTTGAGCCCCGTTTTTCACCCATTGACGGTAGCTTTCCTTTACTGCACAGCTTCTGACTCCTAATTCTTTTCCTTTTCTGACAACTTTGTTCCAAGCAGATCGGACTTTCTGTAGTAAGTCACTGTCATTGGAGTCCAAGTAATATATGACAAAAGGAGTTATTGCAGCTTCGGAAGGTAGCTCCATTATAGGGCAACCAAGTTGGCGCAATACCAATGCTGGATTGTAATTTATGCACCCTCGGGTTCCCATAAGAGGTACATTTGGAAAGCTTCCACACTGATAAATCAAGGTCTGTCCATCTTCCCACCAGGGGTACCATCGAATTCCCTTTTCGCTCAATTTTGCAAACTCTTCGGCCCATTCCCGTCCATTTTTCTTCTTAATACGATGCATTTTCAGATCATCAATAGGACAGGATGTCTTGTAACTCCTTTGGAATATATGTGAGGTAACCCATATATATAACATTGGCAAACAACACAAAATTCTCTTGCCATTCCTTTCATAGCAGAAATTCAAGGAACAATATACATCTGCTAAGAGGGCTGGAACAGGATTATGGTTATGAAATTTCCGAGCAAGAAACACATCAATTGCTGCAAGATCTACGAAACCGTCAATATTTGGAAACAAGACAGTGCCATAAATAGTGAGAGCCAACATATCTGAAAAAGTGTCCCAATCTTCAGCTTGAGCTAAACGATGCATATGTTTCTCCAAGTAGTCTTTTAGGAATCCCTTGGTCCCATTTCTACATTTTTGTGCCTCATGCAAATCTCTTGCATTTACTTTTAGAACATTTGCTATAGTGTGCAAGGAAGCATAATGTCCTTGGTAAATGTAAGGCTTTTCTCCTTTTAATGGTAACCCCAAAATCCGCTCAAATTCCTCAAGGGTTGGTGCTAACTGGAAATCTTGAAAGGTGAAGCATCGGAGTGGAGGATCATAATACTGAGCTAGTGCTGTGATTGCTTCTACTTGTTCTTCTACTTCCAGTAGGCTGAAAACTTTTCCATACTTTCTAGTAAGAGAAAGACGCTGTGGTACTTTCAACAGCTGAATCAAATATCTCAGGCTTTCTGTGTCGGGTTTCTTGGCTTTAAGATGTAAAGTCTTTTTCAGTTTTCCTTCATGATTGTTTAGTCTCATGTTCGCTTCCATTTTTTCTAAAGATACTCACAACGAGACTAGGATATGATTCTCTAACAAACCTGCTGAAACAAAGAGGGAAAGAATGATTTTATTTTTAAATTATGAAGAAAAAGGAAGAATAAACATCTAGAATATATAAAGAGTTTATGTACAAAGAAAATAAGTTAAAGAAGAGGTATGCTCCCTTTGTGTCCTATTTTCAGGTAAACTGTTGAGGGTTCTATGGTCTTCTGGGCTTTCTACTTAGTGTACCTCTCATTAGGTATGGGTCTATGATTTAAGGATTCTAATGGCCTCTAGAGCTAAGAGCTCATTTCAAAATGTTATCTACAACAGCAGGTGAACCGCTAAGTGTAGGACATTCCGAAAGAGTCAAACTCTAGATGAGATTTTCGCAATAACCAAATAGGACGTACATCCAATATGACTATTGCTACACAATCTCTTACCTATCTCAAGTTGCACTCGGACCCGGGTATAGGGCCCCACTCGTGTGTGATTAATGCGTGAGTGTTGTGTGTGAAGGGAGCATACAAACCTGGAATCTTAAAACTACCCATGCCCAATACCTGCAAAATAAACAATACTAAACAAAGGTCGTCTACCCTAGGGTTGTCGCAAATAAATAAATAAAAGAATATGTACAAACATAATGAAAATAAAAGGAGGGAAAAAAATGGCACAAAATAAAAGTCGTCTATCCTAAGGTTTTTATAAAGACACAAAAATAATAAAAAACCTATACAAATATGATGGTGACAAAATTCTAACAAAAGAAAAGAATAGCAATCCACTAAAAAGAAAGGAAATGAATAAATAAGATAAAAATAAAATAAACTAAAAAAAATGTGGTTATAATAATATACACAATCAATTATTTTAGGCCTAACTCTCACTGACAGTCCCCAGTGGAGTCGCCATTTGTCGTAACCAGAATCACGACAGGGACGGCAAAAAAGAATTATTTGTTTAAAAAATTGGAGTCGCCACCAAATTTATTGAAATTGGGAAAACATGGAAAAACCCATTATTTTTAAATGGTCTTTGAAACAGATTCGAGTTCGGGAGTCGGTTATGCATAGAGAAGGACAGGCATTTAATCCTACGCACCCCTAGTACACCCGTCCTTAGATGGTACCTATAATTGATTTGTGCAGATTATTAATAACTCTTTTGAAATATTTATTCTTCCATTTGTTATTTACAAAAAAGATAAAAAGCTTCTTTAAAAAGAAATTTTGGAGCATCAAACTGTCACAATTCAGATGTCCAAAATATTTAGTTAACAAACCGTCCCGGCTAAATTAACATTTTTATTTGAAATAAAATATTTGATAAATAAATAAAAAAAATCTTATAAATATTTACAAACAAGAAAGGAAAGAAAACAAGTAGTTTTAGCATTTTTACAAAAGAAAGAAAAAATAAATAAATAAATAAATACAAACGAGAATAAGTATATTTTTCGTGGAAATTTCGAATCATTAAGCTGTCACAGCTCAAATGTCCGAGTTATTGAGTTAACAAGCCGTCTGCGCTAAATTAACATTTTAACAGAATATTTCTCTTAAAAAAGGAAATCATTAAAAAATTATTAACAAGTAAAATAAATATGTAAATTTAATTTTTGACTTGAAAGGGATCGGAATCATCTGCTCCTACGTATCCCCTGGTGCAATAGAGAATTCAAAAAATATTTTGATTAATTTTATTATACATTTAAAATTTTTTTATAAAATATCAAGATGTCACATCTAAAATATTCTAGAATTAATAAGCCGTTACGGCTCAATTAATCCTATTTATTTGTTTGAAAATCCAATTACTGAATTAATGAATTAAATAAATTTTTAATAAAAGAAAAACATTCAAATATTTATTTTAAACCCAAAAATGAAATAAAAATCTTTTTTTGTTTTATATATTTAAACTCAAGCTAAACTATTCTGAAATAATAAGTCTAGAACTAAGAATTAAATAAACACTAAATTAAACAAATAAACTCAAATCTAAACAAATAATTTTAAAAAAAATTTAAAAAATAATGTCAACTCAAACTAAAAAATCAATCCAAAAAAACTTCTTATTTATTTTCAAATTTACTAATCTAACTCTACCCCTAAATTAACTCTACCCACTCCCCAAACATACTCACACGCTCACACACGTTCACCCACTCAAAACACACACGCTCACCCACTCAAAACACACCCACACACCTTCAGTAAGAAAGAAAGAGAAACAAAGGGAAGAGAGTCTGAGAGAAGGAAAGAGTGAGGCATAGAGAGGGAGGGAGAGAGAGAGGAGCCGAGGGAGTGAGGGAGAAAGAGGGAGCTATGAAGAGAAGGAGTGCCGGCCGCGAGGAGGAGCTCCGCCGCGCAAGGGGAAATAGGCCGGCGGTGGAGAGCCGCGATGCAGGGCGGTTCGCGGCGCAGCTCCGAGGCGACGGGGAGGCCTTGTGATTTTGCGGTGCTGGCGGAGAGGCTAGCGGCCTCAGACGGCAGATCCGAAAGGGTTGTGGTGGCCGATGGCGATGGCGTCAGGGGCTGGTTCACGAAAGCTCCGGATCCGGCGGGCAGAGAAGCTGGGCTGGCCGCAGAGAGGAGGCAGTGGCTGGTTATGGCGCAGGGAAAAGGGAGGCGGCGGAAGCCAAAGAATGGCGATTCCGGCCACGAGAAGTTTACCGCAGTCTTTGGGTGTCAATTTTCCAGCGACTCCCTCTCTCTCTCTCTCTCTCTTTCTCTCTCCTTTTTCAGGTTTTGTTCTCCTTTTCTCGATTTCTCTTTGAAAGAAAAACAATTCTGTTGAAGCTTGGTTTGTTTATGATTTGAGATTGGGATTTTCAGGTGGCTTGAAATGATGATGGTGTTAGATATGGGTTGAGGAAGAGAGAAGAAGCTGAAAGACAAGGAATGGAGGAGGAGGATCAAAGTAGATCGGGGGAGGAAGACGGTAGTAGTCCGATCTATGGAGAGGGGAGTTCGGTTCTGCTTCAAATCCAGCAGGAGAAAGCGGTCTTTGCGTGGTGGAAGAAAAAACCAAGGACGCCGGCGGCCATGGCCATCACGGCCGCGGCAGAACACTGGTCCTTTTTATTTCCTTTATTTTCCTGAAACTGAAATTGTTATTTTGTTCTGATGGGGGAGTTGAGACTTCTATTGTTAAACTGGACTCTCAATGAACTTTGGATCGTGATCCTGAGTTTTGATTTGTTGTGTATTTGTCTAGACTGGGATTTGAATGGTTGAATTTTCTTTTACCAAAGGGGTATGGCTTACCTATATTTCTTGCTGATTCTTTTTCGTGTATACTGCAAAATGTTTTCAGATGAAATGTGGTGATGGAAAGAATGGTGATGAATGTTGTTTTTTTTTTGTGTTCGTGAAAACAGCCCCCCTCTTTGTGAAATTTGATCTCATTTATAAATCTTCATGAATCAATTTGTCAACCTCACAGCAGCAATTTTTGATTTAATTGATACTAGTTGCTGATTTCATGGGATTGCATTTGATCTTGCATGTTGCATTCTTTGAATTTTTCTTCTCCTGCATGTGAGCTGTGTCACCGCCTTTGAATCCAGTGCCTGATTGCAACTTGTTTTCCTTGTTTTGTTCGGCTATCACATTACAACACTGACTCCTCTTTTGTATTTTTCCTTCAGACTCCATCGGTTTCTTTCTTCTTTTTTTTTTTAATAAAATAACATAACAAAGATAAAAATGAAACAGGCCAACGATCATTTTTTGTGTTTTTTTTTTGTTTTAAGTATTTTTCCTTGCAAAGAAGCGAAATGGGCCGGAAAAAGAAATGGGCTTTAGTCTAACACCCAAATAAACAAAAATGAGCTTTAATAAAAATGACAAGGACAACCAAAAATGAAATAGATGAGATGGATTGAAAGAATTTTTGTTTTGGCCGGACAAAATCGGGTGTTCACACCATGTGTCATGACAATGATGTTTAACCAAGGACTAAGTGACATATGAAATACAATTTCAGAAACTAAATTGTTAATTTTGAAATTTCAGTGATAAAAACAAAGCAAGCTTAAAGCTTTAGGAAGCAAAGTGAACAACTATTATTATTATTATTATTATTATTATTGTTATTATTATTATTATTATAGTAGAACTAACCGTTTTGTAGGAAATTATATATATATATATATATCAGAATCGGATATGAAAATATTCTTTTCGTATAAGCCAAAATGAGTGTTGGGCACTATTTTTTTCTAGACACTCAACTCCCCAAAAGAGTATCCAATCACAAGTTGCAACTTACAAGTTAAATATCAAGACAAAAGGAATTCTTCAATTCTTAAATTGTTGAGAAAGAAACCAAGGATATGCTAACAAGAGAAAAAAGAATCAAGATGGTAAGGAAGCTAAGGCATGGGTTTCCTCCATTTGAAGTTTAAACACATGACTTTTATACCATCAAGACTGGGATCGAAACAAATAGAGAAAACATATACAGACCAAAAAGGAATCATTCTCAACCAAGAGGAAAATTAAAACCAGAAACCCCCATTATTAATCCTCACCAAAATTACAGGGCCTGCTTATATTTGTATAGAAAGCAATTGAAAACCACTCCCTTCATTCATTCAATCCATTTCCATAACCTGTCACACAAGAAACGAAAATTGAATATACACGAGGAGCCACTAGCCACGAAATGGAAGCCAAGGAAGCAGCAGCTACTGGCATGCACTATTATGAGGATTTTGAGCCCTTCTGCAAATGGATTACAGATCAGACTCTGGAGATCGATCTGAAGGGTACAACATTTCTTGCTCATATATTTTTGTTATGATGATAATTAAGTTGAATTTAGCAATGCTTTATTTATCATTATGGAAAAGGTTCATAACCTTGTGAAGGAGGGGAATTTTTTTTTATTTTTTTATAATGACGTTTCTTTTTATGCATTAGTGTAATATGGGGTTGTGGGGAGATTTGGACTAAGATGGTGTTTTTTACATGTAAATCACTCATTAGCAATTTGTGAGAAACAGACCAACATTGACTTGAAGTGATGAGTCTGCGCGAGATTTAATAAATCAAATAAAATTATTTTTTAATAGATCATCAACACAAATAAATACATAGTGATTTAGGATATTATTTTTTTAATAAAAGTGCTACATAGTGATTTGTGTTTATTTGAAATACAAAAAAATTAAAATAAAATATTATTTTATCACACAAATCACTACGTGGCAATTTGTATACGAAAAATATCAATTTTTTAATTGAGATTGCACATAAATCACTATGTAGCGATTTGTACTAAAAAGAACACCATGTTATACATAAATTTTGTAAATTTCAATATTATACTTAAAACACCACCCTACACTCATATTCAAAATAATGTGCCGGTGAACGAAGGCTACAATCTATTCAAAATATAAGAATTATAATTCACCGAAAAGAAAACATAATTTCACAAGTATTTCTTATTAAAAGGAAAAAAAGATAGAAAAGAGACAACAGTAGAGTTAATGAATATTTTGATCTCTCAAATTCTATAGGACAGTCACTTTTATCTCTAAAGTTTAAAATCCAATTAGTTAATCCAGACTTAGTAATTGTGATTCACATTAGTCCTCAGTGGGTATTACAAATTTGAGTCTTAGAGCATATACTAATTTGAATCAAGTTAGTATTTAAGAAATATGTTTAATGGCCTGATATATGCCCATTGTGCTTTCATTGACTAACATAGTTTGTAATTATAAACTAATTAGTCAAATTTTATATTTCAAATATCAAAGTGGCTCACATATTTAATTTCAAGGAGCAAGTGAACATTAATTCATGATATTAAGCTGGCATGATATGACAAGCATATACCCTAAAAAACGTTTTTGTAACCAGTGTCCTAAGAAAACAAAAAAAAAAGTTTCAAAACTTTTTAATGGGCCTCAAGTATTAAAAATATAAATTCTCATCTTTCCATATAAAATTTTTCCTTTGTAAATTATTTAACCAGTTTTCCTAGGATAGTGGTTAGATAAATCAAACAAAAAACATGCATGGTAAGAATATGGTCTTCTTTAATTTGTGCAGGTTTTAAAAAGGAGCAACTTAAGGCTAGAGCCAACAGGGGGATCCTAACAATATTGGGAGAAAGGCCACTCGATGCATCGAACAACAAATGGAGCCGCTTCCGCAAAGAATTTAGGCTCTCCAAAGACACTGATGTGAATGAGATTAGTGCAAAATTTTCTCGAGGGGTTCTTTCTCTAGTACTACCTAAAAAGAGTCAATCTTTGGAAAAAGAAGCAGGAAAGGAAAGTAGAAAAGAAATTGAGAAGAAGCATTCAAATTGGGGAGTGAACGTAAAAAAGGGAACGATTATTAAGGTTGCAATAGTGGTAGTGATAGTGGTGGTGGCGGCTGCAATTGGTACCCAAATAGCCCGACTTGTAAACAAACAGACATCCTCATGATACAGCTGTCAAGGATAAAGCTGTGAGTGTTTAAGTTATCATGCAAATATGTTAAGATTGCTACACATGATCAATATTTTCAAGCACTTATCGGACGATGGATTGTGTTCATTTTGGTGACTGGCTTTTCAACTATCGAGTGCGGGTTTTAAATTGTGGCTGTGTTCGCGGTCGTTATGATTACGGCCATTACGATTATTGCGATGCAGATTACAACTATTGTAGCGTGATTTGTTTTTTCATAAAATATAAAATAAAAAAGGTATAACAATTGTAGCATCAAAATAACAAGTCTCCAAGCTATTTGATATGAACTTGTGTGACCAACATATTTAAAAATAAACTTTTCATGTTTTTAGAATGATATTCATTCAATAAAATTAGAATTTTAAAGAGAAAAACAAATTGCTATAATTGTGATTAAGTGACTACTTATCCAATCCCACAAATTAGAATATCTCCTCATGAAAATAAATAATGAATAAATAAGTTTAATACAAGATTTTAATATAAAATACTATTAATAATTAACTAAAAACAAATAACTTAAAAAAACAGATAATCTTAACTTTTATATAATTAATTTCCATTTTAGTCATATATAACTCATCGTTAAACCTAAAGAAAGACATTAAACAAAAATGTTCAACCTATGCATTCTACCCCTTCTTTCGTTTTAAAAAATAAAAATAAAAATTGTCAGCAAAAATCAAACAAAAAAACGTAAGTTTCAAGCCCTTTGAGTTAGTTCTAAACTTTAAAAACATAAAAACTATCATTTTTAATGTGAAGACTTTCTTTTTTAACTCCTTAAAAGGTAATGGTCAGATAAACCCTTTCTACTACATAGGCAAAGTGTTAGCTAAATTTAATGCCACCTAAATGTTACAAGAAAATAAATGATATATGGTGCCCATGCTAGGATTTTTGTCAAAGGTTGCTTCCATGTAGCATATGCACCAAGCCCATTAAGTGTCCCCTTGAAAATCTTTGCATCAGAAGCTCTGTGTATAGATCATCCTAAGCATCTCTTTTTTAGTACCAAATTCTCATTCTCGTTTTAGCTATTTGCTAGCAGAGGAGAGAGTTCGTTGAATTTCTCTAAATTCTTCTCTTCAAGAGTGCTAAATGCATACTTCAGTGAACAAAAAAAGTTGTAAATATTTCACTTGTATTAAAGAATTGTTTTAACTAAAGTGTGACCGCAGAATCCGTCTCTCTTTTCCTCTCTCTTTCTTTGTTTCTTCGTTTTCTTCATAATTTCAAAACTCTACTTTTCTATATTCTCTCGTGAAGTCAATTTTGCTAAAAGCACACCCTACCCAAAAATTAAAAAAAAAATTGTTATATATGGAACTCACCCATTGCAATAATGATACATAACCCAATTGTTGAAGTGGTATGAACATGCGCCGAACGCGCACGGTAACTTCGCTAGTAAAGATATAAATCTCCACATATGCAAACCTTCACATTTTGTTCAGAGGTTTTTGTCTAGTTTTTCAAACCCATTTTCATTTTCTTTCTACTTTGCCATTCTTCATTTTAAATCGATTTTGAAGCACTTAAATTCGTTGTAACCAGGATCACTAACATCAAGAAACCATAAGCTCTGTGGCATAAGATATAAATTATCTATGGAATAATTGACAAGCTATTTACAATTACAACCTTTAAACATTTCTTGGGTTCTTGCTCAAATTTATGTTTTCATGAGCAATTTGTTTTTTTGGTCAGTTGGGGGGGGGGGGCGTTGGGGACGGGATTCTCTGACTCCACAGATTAAACTTGCGTTCCTTTAACTGTCCCAGATGCACTTCTTTCAAAGCTGAGTTGTCTGTCTTAAGCAGCTAAGTCATGAGCAATCCTCAATTCAAGTCTTGCTTATTATACTATCAAAATTGAATAAAGATTTCGAGTCTATTTGGTTTTAGTTTTTCAGTTTTCAAGATTTTATGAGAGAAATATTAAAAACTTAAATTTATAGTTTTTAAAATTTTTAGTATTTTCTTCACAAAATCTAAACAATTGGAAAACTGAAAACTCAATTTATGAAGGAATCATTGAAAACTTGAATTTGTAGTTTTCATAATTTTCTTCATAAAATCTAAAAATTAAAAAAATGAAAAATGAAAAATCAAATAAAACAAGCTTTAAAATTTTAGCCGGTTATTGGAGGATATATTTCCTAAGTTTCTTTTGCCATACCTCCATCATATATCCTAAACTACAAACCGTGAACAATCGTAAAACATGCATCATCAAAGAAATGAAGAACACACACACACCACCAAGATATTAAATTTGAGGGTCGCTCTGAAAAATAAAAACCGATCCCAAATTCATTTGTATACCCCCGACACTAAGTTCTGAGTCTCAAAATATGCACCCTTGCTACATTCTGTTAAAGCCAACTACACAAATTTCTCACTTTCAACTAAGTATAGATAGGGCTATAGAACCTAATCACAGATTTGTACTAAAGGAAAGAAAAAAAAAATGAACTAATTCAAATAACCATTTCAAAACATCTGACCGCAGACACTGCAAGCAAGACGAAGGAGAATTAAAATGCACTTTCACTTTCTATGCATGATTTAACGGAAAACAAGCTCAAGCAGTGGGGAAATACTGTAGGATATGGCATGGATTTTGAGTCAAGGTCCTGAAGGGAGCAAGCATGAGACATCTTGCCATTCTCAATGTCATACAGGTATAGATTTGCACACACCTTCAGCAGCAAGACCCCGTCTTTGAAGCCTAGAGGATTCATCCATGGGCTTGTGTCCATGCTCACCCGCTGCGAAACTCGATTCTTCAAATTGTAGAAGAATTGCGGGAATTCAGCTTCAATCCCCTCCAGAGACTTCCAATGCTTGAGTGTCCACTTGAACTCATAACAATCTTCGAGGCACCACACATGAAGGCCTTCTTCTGATATCAAGACATAGTTCAGCTTGCCTTCATGTTCCCCAATACAAGCTTCAGGTACAGTCCTGAACCCGAAGGCCGGGACCGGCACCGGAATCAGCCAAGCCATCTCCTTCTCTACATCAAAAGTCAGCACTTGATCACCATCAGTGAGCCAATGCAAGACACCCCCTATGCACAAGCCTTTGTTCTTTATCAAACTGTTGTTACATTGGCATATTTCATTGGATTTCCTCCATGCTTTTGTTTCTGATGAGTAAAGCTCAAATGTTAGGTAATATGTTCTCTCCTCATCCTCACCATGCTCACCCTCACTATCCTCCTCAACCTGCCTCACTCTCACCAGTTTGAATCTCATAGAGACCATGTCAATGCTGCAACCTTTAGATTTGTTGTCACTGCTGTCAAGATCAAAAGCCAATGCTATGCTTTCATTTCTGTTACAAGAAGGCCACCCTATCTTGATCCATTCCTTGTTGGAAGGGTTGCAGACATATATAGACGGTTCCGAGGAACAAGGGAGGCAGCTTCGGCAGCAGACAAGGCCTTTGCAAGATGATAGGACAACGGCGTCTTCAGGGAGGAAATCGAAGACCGTTTGATGCACTGCTTTGGAACCTGCTGAGATTGTTGTCCTCCCAACAGGGATGTAGCTGATTGTTTTGATGTCTTCCTTGCACCACATGAATTTCTCCTGGAAGATGAAACCCGTTAAGGCCAGCCCTGTGTTTTGCAAGTGAGCTTTGACGAAGGGAGTGCTGGAAATGATGCTGTGCCACTCCCTCGAGATGCATTTTAGACCCAGCAGAAGCTTCACAGGGATCCGTGACAGAACATCGAACAGAATGTCAACATTCAGAGACCTTTCAACTTTCTTCATTTTCTGAAAACAAGCAAAAGAAAAAAAAATGGTAGTACCGCAATTAATCACAATAGCATAGGTTCGGTCCAAAGCAGAGTTAAAAAAAAGGGGGGGGGGGGGTTTATTATATAACACCCAAATCAAACTCATAATCAGGGTGATTCATTATACTATTTACCAATGCAGATTTGAAGGGGCGAAATAACACAATAATCTCAACTAGAAGAATTTCAACCATTTTAAATCTACTTACTTATGTCAATTTAACATAGCATAACAGAGTTATCAAACCCGTACATTTATTGGAGGAAAGCCAAAAGCAGAATATTACAGAGAGACAAGCATAAAGATAAGAACAAGATCAAAACAATAGGCAAATAGAAGGCTTTTCCATGACGTACAAATAGCAACGACAAATAGAACAGTGTATGTATGGCAATAGGTAACTTTTCTCATATCAATATATCAATCAAGAATGGAAGATACTGAAGGAAACCCAACAATCTCTCCTTTGAGGTTCAAATACTGTTGCATTTATTGTTTCTATTGATGTAAAAGCATTTTGTACGCATATAATGGAAGCGAAACAAGAGTTTCAGGGATTCATATCAGCTTTCTCTAAAAGGTTAAGAAAAAAAATAAAATAAGAGCAAGTATATGAAGAAATGTTTTAAAAGAAGGGTCTGGTCTCTAACAACGCCTTTGAAGTTGAACCTGCCTGCGTTAACTGTATCTGTATTTCAACAAGAGCAAGGGAGTATTCATTCAGATGAAGAAATGGGGCTCATATGAAAAGCATTGATCAGAAGGAATTGATGGCATATCATATTGAGTGATCATAAGATAAGGGAATTTGAACGAGCGTAAACCGAAAAGGCAATGTGTGTTGGGTGGCTAGCCAAAACGTCCCTTCATTTGCAAAAGCAGTGTGCTACGACGTAGAGAGTGGCAAGGTTGCCTTGCTTGCAAAACAGAACGCACGCACATGTATAGAGAGAGAGAGAGAGAGAGAGAGAGAGAATTACATTTACAAATATTTTCTTTTTCCTTTCTTCTGTCGTGTAGTGTATTGTAGCAAATGGAGGCAAGCGAATGGTTTATGTGCTGTGCTGTGAGCTGTGAGCTGTGAGCTGTGAGCAGTACCAACGGTCTCAGCATAAAACCTTAGCCACAGGATTTTATTTAATCCGAATCGGATGGCTATGATAAGCAAGTGGGCAGAGAGGGTGGAAATGAAATGACGGTGATTTCAACTAAAATACACCACGCGCTCTTCCAGCGCGTCCAAGCACGTCGGAACGCGTAGTGAGTGACCAGTGAGTGTCAAGAGGACTATTTTTTAGTGGAAAGAATGCTAGGTGTACTCATTTAATATAGAACACTATGTCAACGAATATAATTGTTGATAATCATGTATGACTGAATGATCTGACCTTGCATTAGTTATGAGGTGAACTCCATTTAAACGGAATCTATACTTCATTTAATGATGGATAGAAATAAATTGATATGATATCTCATATCAAGTGAATATAAATAACATAACTCTTTGAATTTTTTGGATAAGGGTGTTCACAAGGCATTGACTACAAATAGCTGGGATTTTTAATTTTGATATGGACCTGTAAGGGGCTTAATATTAAAATATATTACTTTTGGAGTAATTTGGGAGGAGTTGTTGGAGAAACATAATCCGCGACAAACAGATTATGTACCAAAATCACAAAAAAAATAAAAATGAAGGGTACACAATCCACTAAGGGCAGATAAAGAGCCTAACACCAACATGATCCATGACTACTAAATCGCATGCGGTAGAATAAATAAATTGAGCGACATTTTTTTTCAAATTTTACCAGAACATAATCTGCTAATTGCAGATTCCTTTCCTTTAATTATTATTTTTTGTTTGAAGTGTCAGTATTCGTTCCAAGCGGATTGCTTTGCTACTCTCACCTTACAGTGATTTATCTATAAACGTAATATGTCAGTGTTTTCATCGGTGCATTCCCATATAAAAAAATTGATCCACGAAGAGCCTCTGGTCTTTTCTTATTTATTTTCATTTTTGTAGTTAACAAACAAAATCAAAAGAAATGATAAAAAAAGCATCCTTTAACCATAGTTTTTAGAACAAAATCCATGATAGATTCAGTCAAGACACTGGGTCACTAGCTCAATTGATGGGTTACAGATTGAATTGGTTGAATGGAATTTAATTAAATAAATATATAAAGATATAATTTAATATGAATGTATATATAATATATATAATTTTTGTCAAATAATGACACATGAGTCAGTGTAGCACAATGATTGAGCACTTCCCTCTCTTCCCACAGGTAGGGGTTCCAACCTGGTAGATGGACTGGTGTCCAGTTCACTGATTTTTGGTCTGAACTGTTCAGTCCAGTCTGATTTTCAAAACTATGCCTGTAACGGCTGAGACAAAAAAATTATGTTTTACTATATTAGTTACTTGTGAATGAACATATTCATTTTGGAGTCTTTCTCCTCGATTTGAGGGGGAAAGTCTAACAGGAATATTAGTTTTTTTAGGTAAAATCTGCAATCATATTGTAACAATTCATAGCACTCAATAATTTAACTTGCATCTTACTCGTTAACATTAATCTCACCATAATTTTTATTACAAAATATTTTCATAATATCTTTTTACATAATTACATAATATTAATATACATATTAATTTTGTGAAAAATCTTGGGGCCACAGCCCCTACTGGTACCCCTCTGAAACTTACACTAGGTATATAAAAGAGGACACCATTTGGCACAGAAAATTTTCATATAATAAGTAATTTTGTAACAACAATGAAGTAAAACAGTCTAAGCATAAAACCTTAGCCACAAGATTTTGTTTCATCCCAATCAAATGGCTATGATAAGCCAGTAGGCTATATAGTATAGACACTGACATGGACATAGAACACAACACAAACATAAGCACATTAAACTCAAAAAATTATAAGACATATGTCATGACCCAAGCTGGGCCTGTGACCGGCACGTGGGAAATCCTTATTCCCACGTAAGTCTCGTGACCTCTGAGTCTCTCTATATGCATAAAATAACGTATTTTTCATTTTGAAGTCATAACTTCATTTTAAACTTTATTTAAACTTTATATTTGAAAATATAAAACTGAAATATTTGATGTACGAAACCCTAAAGATATCTTAATCTTACTCTGAAAACCAATAAATCATGTGGACTGAATCATACTTATATCTCTAGTTTATTGCATAAACTCTAATCAAACTCTACGATTTCAAAACCATACTTATAAACGGAAAACATATACATTGTTGTTCCAAATACTGAGACTAAGTACATAATCTGAAAGTAATGCATGACTCAGATCCCGCCTGCACATCTATTGGAGCACTCTACTCTAACAAGACTTTAATCTAAGCCTTACTTCGAAGTAAGACTCACCACGGAGAACCACTAAGTCTGGCAAATCGAAGGCTGAGTAATATATGCACCTACAACTATGAGGAGGAAGGGAGAGGGGTGAGTCAACGGACTAAGTGAGTGAGCTTTCACCCATCACCTACATGGGACAACAACAACCATATATAGATATACATGCACTGGAAAAACATTTCCAATATTTACATTACATAGCTACTCTCAGGAGAACACTTTCAATGCCATAAATTCATAAATAAGCATCTCTAAAACTATAATTTGTTACAAACCATTTGATATTTTTGTATATAATTTAATAGAAAATATATCTCTATATTCATAAACTCATAGAAAAACATCTCTAAATTCTTACATCAACAAGAAAATCATTTCTCATATGTATAATATCTTTTAGGTCAAATATTCTCTTAAAACATTGATAATCTCTGAAAATCATTAATACTATCTGAAAACATAAACAACAGTACACTACTAGAGAAACAGGAATCTCCTCTACTCTATGGTTCTTCAAGAACCGAAAATGTTATGCTCTATGATCCATTGGGATCTAATGTGGACAGCTAAATATATTCCATTCTCTGCTCTATGAGGTTGTCCTCTCGGGACAATTTGGTACCAAGGTTAACGATCGGGGTTCAGCCATTAACTCACTGTCTGTTTCTCTATAACTACCGTCTGGTCTCTAATTCAATAAACACATTGTTTTCTCTAAATCTCTATTACATACTATAATTCGGGTATCAAACTCTTTCATATATAAATACTCAAATCTTTGAAATTATCAAGATAACTCATAAAATCTCTAGATACAATCATACTCATACTCTAGCTCTTTATAAAACTCTTAAAATTTTACAAGCTCTAGACTCATATAACTCTAGCAACCTAACTTTAGCATAACTATGATTGTGAAATCATGCCCAATGGATCACCTGCTTGCAAGCATTCCGATTTTAAGCTCACAGAATATGTATTTGGCAGTCACTATGAATCATATTGAATTCCATATTTTTGGAATATCACAAAACTGAATTTCTAACAGCTCATTTCTCAAGATAATCTCTTTTTATACTTAACTCTAATATCGTCTTTGAAATGGAAAAAAAAATACAAAATTCAAAAATCTCTAGTATTATAATAAAACATCTCTGCGTTATATTCCTTGCCAAAATCTCTTAACTGGTACTCGAAATCATATTTGGAAGTCTCTAGTCTTGAAACATAATTATGTCATAACTCTTGAAATATTTTGGATATGCTAAAATCTTATTAAATCGTATAATCTCGCACTAAATCTCTTCATGAATATATATAAAATATTTTCATAGCACTCTATACATCAATCATGGTCCCATGGTTTTCTAAATACATAATTCATGCTCTTTGAAAATCATACTCCTTGTCTAGATTGTCATACTTGCAAAATCATATATATATATATATATATATATATATATATATATATATATATAGTCATAATTTCATCTCTAATGTCATATTTGAGCATCATCATGCATAAAACATATTCATAATGATAAAACTAAGGCTATGAGATCAAACCCACTCACCGTTTAGAGCCGGGAGTATGTGGGCACCACCAACTTGACCTCTGAGGCATGGAATGGCACCAACAACTGCCATAGAGCAATATTGACTTAAGATTAGTCTCCGCTAATCTCTAAACAACTCTAATCTAGCTCTAACAACATTAGGGGAGCACCCACACTTGACAACAATGGAGAAAAATAACAACCCAAACCAAGAATATGAAAGAATGGAAAGAACGAAGACAAAATCTATCAACATAAACATACCTTGATGATTTGGGGGAGCTAGACTTGAATGAGATTGAGAAAAGAGGTGAGAGGAGGGTTTGAGAATGAAGAGGATTCGGATTTTGGGGAAGAAATTCGAAGAAAAGGGTTTTATAAGGGTAGGGGCTCTCCTGTAAGTGAAACGATGCCGTTCTGCACTGCTACTAGACCTCTATAGCGGTCTCTAGAGACCCAATATCCATGCTGCCACATACTGTGATCACTATAGCGGTCTTGGCCCGCTATAGCGGTAACAGTTCACCCAAACACCCAGTTTAAGGGTCTTTCATGCATCTTGGGCTTTCCCGGCCACACGGGTGGGTCCCAGGGGATCCTGGGGCAGTACGAAACTTATCCGCCGCCATGTATACCTGGGGCATCACATTCTTCCCCCCTTAAAAGATTTGGTCCCCAAATCTTGAACTTGCTTAACTGGAAGATCAACAAAATGGAACATATAACCCACTAGGGGTTTCAAGGATGGGCTTGAAGGCCCGAAACACTTTGACATGATACTCTAGCTACATAAGCTGATATTCTGGCTACATTAGCTGATACTTTGGGAGACAGTGCCATTCTGAAGGCCATTACTCCATTACTCTAGCTGAGGGTTCCAGTTGGCACATCTGGGTGGCTCCACCACCGAGGGTAGTCCCTTCCCATCAAGGTAACACTGGCTTTGATCGTGATACTTACACCTGGCTGCTTCGTCTCGAAGGGTAGCCCTTTCCACGGTGCGAGTCCTGGATGAGCATCTATGCTCTGCCGCTTTTTGCACACGTGAGCTCACAAAGATGGGGCTAAACATCACTGGCGTGCTTACTCTGGTTCTCTCTCTTTTGCGTCTGACATTAACTGATACCACAAGGACTCCTAGTCCTCGATTTCTGAACTTTCTTATTCTCTACGTGCATTTCATGCATGGAAATCAAATTGCTCTATATGCTCACATAGAAAGATGCAAAACAACATGGCATTCATACATATTATTCTCTACTAGCATTCTTCAACCTTCCAAGTCATGCTCATTAACTACATGCCTATACATCTAGCATCTATACATGTAACACATCAATTGCATTCATCATACATGCCAATCAAATAGTCATAGCTTACTCTAAGAACTCTAAAACATTATACCACGATAACTTGCTTTATTAGTTCCTATGAACTACTCTTCCTGCCCCTTACCTATCAACATTTTATTATTAGATTACCAAGCTGTAGCTTAAACTTAATGACTTTATTTAGATTTCTTTCATCTAGCTCTAATCATGTTTGTGCAAGACGAGCTCAGGTAAAACTATCATACAAACACATGAGACTTTATTTCATGTTACTCATCCTTTTGAAGACATCTCATCGCAAAACAACCCAGCGATTCGCTATGGGCATAAAACAAATTGTATGATAAACTTGTACTAAAATATCATAAATCTCATTTAAGTAAAAAATATTCTTAAATTCTCTTTTCCACAAAACAAATTAATCATGGAAATGCAAGGTTGACAAAACTTTGACAAAAAGAAAATCCTTTCCTTTCGAATTTGCAAAACTTTGGCTAACAGCCCCAATGTTCATAAAACTTCTTTCAAGGTACTAACAAGATTCTCAAACCACATGCCTAACTCATAAATCATAACAACATGATAGTACTTAAGGAAACTAGACCTAACTAAATATGAACTTTCAACATCATGGAAAGCTATTTTACTACTTGTCCCAAAAGGCATATTAGACAAGCATGCACATACGTGAGATCACATGTTTAATAAACATGAACACATCATTCATTTACCCAAGTCATCACGATGACGAAACATGGTGGATTCTCATAAGAACATGCAAAACCATGCACCAGGGTTCTAAATGCCATACCATGTGCAAGTACTCTCTAGTCTAATTCTAGGTCTCTGAGATATAAAGCTAATTACTAACATGCTTGTTTATACTTACATGTGCAGTCATGTAGTGCTATTACTCCTTCCTTTAGGTTCTAATTCGTCTTAACAAAAACAATCACTGAAATTCTTAGGGAGAACTTCTAATAACTTATTCATGTTGACTCTATTCATGGCTGGGCAACCTTATAGTCATGTTTATAGTCGTGAAAGAAAATAAGAGAGGACTAAAACATATTAATACAACATACATAAAAACACATCATGGATACTCGAAACTAGCCAAGTACTCATGTTATGCTACCATCTTACAAGGCATGCATACTAAACTCATGCCATGCACATTACAAAGGCCATCCAAAACTTATCTGCCATTTCATATAATACGGCTAACCTATTCTTCATGCATACTATGCTTTTATCACTTTACAATCACAACTCTAAATATATACCATGAATGATGCACACTTTAGAAACAAATCATGTAATAATACTTTTTCTAGAAACATGACATGCAAGATGTTCATGGCATCCAAGATTGCTCCAAATAACTTAACATCTTAAAACAATTCATCAATCCTAGAGTGTGCCTATATGCATGATTTGTGCTTGCATCAGGATTCTATCCGCTAACTCTAGGTCACTCTAATACGAACTTTCTTCTTCATATGAACTCACTTTTCTAGGTACCGAGTTTCTCTATTCTTTGGCTCATACCTTCCAAGACAACAAGAAATCATTCCTTTTGTGTTCTCTGTGACTCTATTCGTAGATGGTGGGTATGCCTCATAGGCACCAACCTCCATGGGGTTCCTTGCCTGTCTAACAATTGAGTGAGACCAATCGGTCCGCACTGAACTCTGTGATTTTCGCTGGCTATTACCTTGTCCTCTTCGTGATGATGGGATACGTTGGGGAGGGCACTGAGAGGGGTGGCCTTAGCCAACGATACCCGCGACTGACCTTTGGTTGAGCTAAATTTTTTAGCTTTTGCCTTCTCTTAAAGCACTCTAGTTTGGTCATGCTTTCTGACTATCTCTAACACATTCGAGATAGCCCACTCAAGGCACCATTACAATCGATACAAGTGATGTGGTGCTGCTAGGTGACAATGATCATCAGGTGGCCTAGCACGCCAGAAAAGAGAGATAAGGACAGAAGGCTGAATCAAGAATTCCAAGGAAATGACAAAGACTCTAACTGAACCTTAACATGACTGACTCCTCTTATAGGCCTCAAATAACATCACATTAGTGCAAATGCCCGCGGTCCCATTCACATAAACGTCATGCTATTTGTGGATAATAATAATAATAATAACAAAATTAAGTGACATGATTCATTTATTTATCTAATATTTTTCCTGAAAATCATGATTATTTTTTCCTTTGTAAAATTGTTCAAAATATATATTTGTAGTAAAGAATGTTTAGCCAATTGAACTACACATGGGATATCATAAATTAAAAGTAATTATAAATGTAGATAATTACCTACGTGATGTCTCTGATTTAATTGAAATTATCTAACCTACAAAATGTAGTCTAACAATCTTTTTATTTTTTTCATATGATGTAGTCTATTAAAATTGAAAATTCCTTAAATGTCACTTATCATCTCATTTGCCAAAAGCACAAATTGACCTTTATTGTATATAATGATCATAACCAAGAATTTTTTTTTTCAATAAATTATTCTAGACAATCCACAAACATAGGAATGAGGACCAACTACATCAAAAGAGTCAAAAGTAAAGACATTGTTATAAAGCAAGAATCAATTTCTACAATAGATTTCACATGTCACTCTATAGTTACAAATATGATTTTTTGTATCAGGTCCCTACTCTTTTCCTATGATTAGGCATCATCTTGAAAGAAGCACTCATATTCCTTAGCCCACTTGACCACCTAGCTTTCCCAAATTTCATTCATTTGGAAAATGTGATCATTACAATAGAACTTGAAATTTAAATCCTAAATTGCCAATGGCTAAAGGATCAAACAATAAGGAACAATAACTTTCATGCTTGCCAATGTCTACCAATAGTCCTCCAATGGCAATAAGACTCCTTGCTATAGAAGCAAATCAGAATTTGCTATGGTGGTAATCAAAGGCATTAATGCCAAATCTTTTTGACCAATAAATAAATAGATTGAATTTTGTGTTGCATACCCCTCAATCCAAACTAAGCATCCAGAAGTAAACTTGACCTCAATGTTTGAGATTATGAATGTGAGGAGTGAAAGGTAATGGGATCATTAAATAGGAACCAAAAATTTTACTAAGAAATCAAGACAAAACAAATTATCAATATTTACCAAGATTATCTACTATTGTCCATTATTCTGGTTTATATATCAAACACAAAATACAAAAATGAAAGCTATTCTCTTTTGAGAATATAGGTGGTTAACACGACTTGAACAGTATAATGTGAAAGACCTTATAAACAATATATTCTAATAGTGGAGAAGGTAGTAAGAATGTAAATTCAAAGGCACCCTAAAGCCTATATTTGCTATCATAGACCAAAAAAATACAAAAGATTGAATAATAAATCATCATTTGGACTTACAATAAAGATTGGTTTTCAAAATCACTTGAAGTAGAAGAATTTAATAAAGCTTAAAAACTGATAAATCTCAAAAAATTCAAAAATCTAATCAAAATGTTATCTTCAATTCAAAAGAATTAGATGGTAAGATGGGAACAACTGAACATGAAAACATTATTGACTCGATAATACATGAATCTTATACAATAATGCAATAAATAGGGGGCAAAGACTGTCTTTTGCACTAACCTTTGCTAGATGCAAATTTATATTTTTCAAAATACTACCAAATAAGTTCAGGAATAAAACATGATAATGGTGAGAAAAAATTTTCTGCTTTATAATTTAGACATGATGCATCAATAGCCAGTATGCATAGTTGAGATTGCCAACTTTTTTATACAACTCCATCAAATAATTTATTTGATAGATATTAAGAAGTTTCAAGGATGAGGTTTCCTAATATGAGGAAGAAGTCTATCAAAATCAACAGAATTATTTGTACTATAAAAAAATTAACTATAGCATTAAAATACATAATCAATAGCTTTGAGAGCATTAAATTTACCTTTCATAGTTAATTCCAACTCATCAATCAGTTCCTTTATAATTTCCATCCTTCTTACACACCAAAAATAGTTATGAGCATAGACATATGTTATGAAAAATGTAAATGTTACTAAAGCTATTCCAACAGAACTAAGATGGCAATGGAAGGGCAATTGGTAGAGTTAATGACAATTACCAACATGGTGGTCTTAGGTTTAACATTTGAACATGAAGCAGTTGCTCCTATTGCCTGCACTTATTAACAATTTAAAGAATCAGAAAATAATGGAGTGAAAACCATGATAAATGGACAAAACTCGACAGCAAAAAATGATGGTCATACTTAACAAAGGGCTATATATCAAAAGAAGAGCTTATTTAAGCAATGATTAAAATAGATTAGAATTGAAAAAAATTACGTAAGTACAACATAAATGAATAAAAGTTAAAGGCAAAATAGAAGCACAACGAAGCATAGCAGATAAGCATAATGAATTGAATGACTAATATAGCACCTATGTAAAGAAACTTGTTTAGTAAAGGGCTAATTAGCAAACAAAAAACTTATATAAGAAACACTACAAATAGGATCAGAATTGACAAAACTAAAATGCACATTGAATATACCAGAAGCCTGTGAATACTTCTAAAAGCTATGGTATAGTTACTCTACCTGGCATATATTCTGTTATACAACCGACAAACACTACAAAATATAATAGGCCTTAGAGCAGCCGGATCATCCCTTAATTTCATATTATCCTGCATGTAAATGTTACAAATAAGTGAGTAAGGCTTACATAGTGAAAAGTTTTCAACTACTCTAGTATAACTCTACTCCAACTCCCTTTTGAAAAAATAATAATAATCAAGAAAGAACATCTAACATCTACCTTTGAACATCCAGATAAGATAGGGCCTTGGGTTTAAAATATGAAATAGGTTAATATAGCAACAACAAACAAACCTTACCCCACCAAAAAGACTAATCTACTTTGGAAAAATTGATGCCAATGGGCTTTATCAAAAACCAAATTTTCAGTACAATAGTAGAATCATTTAGAGCAAGCTCTTTTCTGAAGGTGTCATAGGTCTTCTACCCTTTTCAATAAAGCTCAAAAAAGAATGCTATTCATTGAAAATTCTTGTAAAACAGAGTAACATTTCATGAAACTATGAAAGATAAATTATGAAAACATTCAAAGAAATGATAAAAAGAGAATACTTTTAAATAGCAAATGATGAAAAATAGAAAATCAAACCGAGAACAGTTTTCTCCTTTGATAAATAGCATAACTGATTAAACACTATTATTTCAGTTTTTTTAAAGGTTATTATTTTAGATTTTGAGGAAGAAAGAATCACACATAACAAACAGATTTTTTGTAAGCAAAAGTAAAACTAGAATCTGTGTTTAAGTTCCTCAATTACCTTTATAAGAATAGATAGATCTTATAAAATCCTCCTGGAAAGAGTAAGAAGAAATAAACAATAAGAAGAAATAAATCATTAAACAGAAATAAAGATGAGTACCAAATAATATCTAATAAATCCATAGGGATGCAAACTTTAATTTCTAATGCTTCTAGTCTTTCAGTGAAAAGTGATCTCACCTTTTACACTACTTGAGGTGGTACTTTGTCTTAGAATGAGAAACAATATTAGAATGTCAGCAGCCAAACTTCAATAACTAAGCCCCACTATGAAAGAGATACTTCTTACCCAATAATGCCATCATGATTAGCATCAAGAAGTACCCAAAGTTGAATGCAAAACATGATATATGACATACCCACCAATATTATTTGAAAATAGTACATGTTAGATGTATGCATAGCATCACATTTATGTACCATCTAAAATACTATTTTGTTACTCATTTGAAGAGAAGGAAGTTAGAAAAGCAAAACAAAAGAAGCAGCAATAAAGCACAAACAGTAAATTTTAAAACATACAGCCAATAATTGCTTGAAAAGGTTGAACATTAGTTGAAATATATAAGTTGTAAATAAGTTAAAAGCAAGCATTCAAAGGAACATAGAATCATGTTCAAGAAAGAGTTAATGACTCAGGTCCTAAATCTATCGCATTGGTGTCACCAATGTCCAATGATATGCATAATTCAATGAAAATCAGTTTCTAAGAAATTGAGTTTTTAATTGTCAATGTTGACTCATTACTTATCACTTTGAGTTCAATCATTTTCCATGCAATTACAAAAAGATGAATAAATAAATAATAATTATTACCTCACAGATTTTGCCAAAAGATCCATGAAATAAACTTCTACTTCCAAGTGTGTTGTAGCTGCCAGTAAACCAATTCTAACATTATAGCTATTAAATTATTAATTTAAATAATATATAGTAAAAATGCCCACCTACTAACATTGAGAAACGTACCTGAAATAGGCTTCCAGGTTCATGAACTTGCAGTTCTAGAGCATGGTGATGATCTATTTGTTCGATAAAGAACTTGAAAATGGGCAAAACAAACATTGAAACATTGATTTTAGAAGATCAAAATGTTGGAAAAATGCTAAAAGAAGCATATTATAGATATCAACTTTTAAAAGAACATAGTTTACTAATAATTTAGCCAGTTACAACCTTTCAAATCACATGTCCAAATAATATCATTTATGGATTACTTGAATTATAGTTTAAAGAACAAAAAACTAAGTGCATTAGCATTTAGGTAGCACCTCAGCAGCATCCTCAACATTATTCTTCACAAGTGCATAAGCAAGCCATATTTCCATCACCTACACAATTACAAAGATCTAGTAAGCTGTCGACCATAACAACCACAGCATCTACTCATAAAAGAAACTATTATAGCATTGCCCAAAAAGTGGCATAAGCATAGAGTGACTGTATACAAACTAAAAGCTCAATGGAGGGAAGGTCAAACTTGAGCTTTGATTTGCTAAAATTTGTGCCCCATTTTCATCAAATAGATAATTTACCATAAACCCAACCCTGGCTGATTGGGGCAATGTTTTTGGATAGTCTTGCATCATATATTCAAGTTTAGTTGAGGACTTCAATGAAGTTTTGTTGGCATCTTTATATATGAATGGAAATATTGCATAATGATATAATATATCACAGGAAAAAGAAATTATGACCCCTTATGAATTTAAGCAATTCACTAAAACATAAATAAAAATTAGTTTATATGTTATTTATTTATAACCTTGTCATGTAGTATTTATAACCTACTAAATGATGACCATATTCAATTTCAATCTCGCATTAAAGAACTATTAGTATTTTCATATAAAAAAAATATCCAAATGGCCATTATGATTATATTATTTATCTACAAAACAAATAATTAAGATTAGTACTAACATCTACTCAATAAAGTTTTTGAAGAAAACCTGACATAATATAATAGTCCTCCTTATGACTTTGAGTTTTTATTGCTGCAATTCATCATGTCCACAATGTTAGCAATGAATTTCTTTATTTTTGCTTGAAGACAAATCACTTCACATAATTTAGCAGGAAGCAAGCGCAATACAATGTAAGACATAAGCAAAGGAAATGAAGGACTACCTTGAATGGTTCATTATCAATTTGGGACTAAATTCCTAGAATAAAATGCAACCATAGAGGGACACCTCTAGTCCAAAGTTAAAAGCCAATGATTAGATATTAAAAACATGCTTGTTAGAAGATACATAGAAAGATCCAATTTTTACTCATAGTTCCATTCAGCACATACAAATGGTTTACCAACTCTGTATTCTTCCTAAGGTTAATCTTTTTCTTACAAATGAAGGTTAGATTAAGGGATAAAGAAGTGAGAGACATTTGAGTATTATTTGATGCTTTTAAGTTTTAATTACAATATTCACATTATCTTTGAAGTTTGAATAGTGAAAGAATGATAATTTCTTTAGTTTTTTTGTTTCATGAAAACTCCTTATGCCAAGAGAAATGTTAAAATCAAAGACAAATATATCAAATTGTACTAATTGTAAAAACTCATAACCTTAAACAATTAAAGAAAAATACAACTTGAGAGACAAAAAGAAGTATGTCCATAGATATAAGATCCAATATGAAAGCAAAGTATCGGGAGCAGATTCATTTAGATTCATATATATGTATTAGAAACTACCATACCTTCAACTAAGAGCATCATTTATATGGCTTTCAATCTTGCAAAATCCAAATCATCATAGAATTGAACCCTATTAGTCAAATCATAATCATGATTAGAACAAAATTCATATCTTCCTGTTATCTAGCCCCCAAATAAGTAACTAAAATCAGCCAAAAAAGAATGAGCTATGTGAAATTATAATAACTCATTTTCTCTTTTCAAATCACAATATAAATCAATTTAAGGAAGTGGCCTCAATTTAGGCACCTAATCCAAAACTCCATGAACGCATTTGTCACACATTATTGCAATCTATGATTCCATCTATAGTTCACCATATCACAATAGCATTTTTATTATAATACACCTATTCTAATCATCACATGAGAATCAATGTTCCACAATCATTGCACTTGAAACGCAGTAAACCTAAAAATTATTGGACCCTACAAATGAGATGAGTAATGAAGTCTAAATAGCAATTCATAACCTTGTATTGTAATTGTATTAGGTAGCATATTTTTTTAACTAAAATATATCTTCATTCCCTTACTCCATTCTCTTTTCAAAATTTTAACAGTCAAGTCATCTTTTAAAATTTTGTTGTAGATAATAGCAAACTTGAACTAGGCAGCCTTAAGCATATTCTACAAATAACACAAACATGAAACCACATTCTTGCATTCCATTCTAATATCAACATCCTTAGAATTTGACATTTAATGATAGGCTTTCCACAATACTTACCTTGTAAGGTTTTCATAACGTTCTGCTAAAAAATGAAGTTATATAATCAAAATTGGCTCAAAAGAAATAAGCATTACCAATTGCAGTATATAGCATAAATAAAAAATGTAATCTTATAGGAAGAAGGGGACAATAGAGGCATTGAAAAATGGGCTTTTACAGAACTAAACTAACGAGAATTGAACAAAAAACATGATGAAACTACAATCCAAATGGTCAAGCAGACATTCACACCTTTTACCCTTTTTCTTATCATTTTTATTTTTTATATTTTCACCTTATTTTAAGCAAAACAAAGTTAGCTCAAATAAAAAAGAACCAGCACTACTGAAATGAAAATAAGAAAAGAATTAAAGTTGAATGATCCCAAATATTAACTTACTCAAATAGAAGCTTTGTGGCCCATCATAAATCAAGTTGCATGCTTTAGAGGCGAAAAAAAGTAACTATCAAAACACATCAATAACCAGCCACCGCACTAGATTTCAAAAAAGGTCGTCAACCTCTACTGCAACATTCTTCACTACTGCCCTATGCCTCAAAACCAGCCACTGCAACAACCATTGCACCACTTTGATGTATCGCAAGAACTGAAATATGAAACTCAAAATTAGCTAAGATCTAGATCAAAATCTATAAAACATAGACAGATCGAAAGCATACAAATGCAAATAAATCACAGATTTGTGGATTTCAAAGGAAAGTGAGTTTTATAAATGGGGTGAAGAAAGCATACAAATAAAGAGGAATGTAGAAAGGCATTTACCAGTCATGATGAATGAAAGCCACCACCACTAACCAGCCAACCTGCACCTGTTGCCAACACTGCGACACGATCTTCATCATCGCATAATATATCATGTTATTATAGCTATCAAAATTTGAATAGTATATCATGAACTACCCTGTAGCAGAAAAAATTTAAAGCCATGTGATTAAACTCTTCACTCAATCTCAGTGTCCTTAAAAGAAAATTGCATTGAAGAAAATCAGCAAAAATAACAATCTTCATGTCCAGAAGCCAAATGGGTACATACATATATAAAAAAATGATCACCGAGAAAATAAAAAGGGATGAAGCCAGACAATGTTGACCAGGGAATGTAAATCTCCTTAACAATTGAAATTATTGCACAGTGATTTATCCATACTTCTTTCCTTAAAAGAAAGAACAAACACAATCAGGTGTATATCATAATCATAATTAAGATTAGTAAAAAAAAAATAAAAGAACGAACCTTAACACCTAAATTGAAATCATAATTCCAATTGCTCTTAGATCTAAAATTAATCAAAACCCACCAAACAACACAAGACAAAAAATAAAAGCTAACATCAAGTTATAAAAGTCTATGATATTAATAAGTTCTTAAGATATCAACTCACATTTGCGAAGCAAACATACCACTCGTATCTCCCTGTTGACTATCCTGTTCTAACTCCAAATTTGAACCCCATCGATCTCCTCCATTATCATGATTTGAGCGATTGCCAACAGGAAGCTTCAAAAAATGCTCCTCTTCTGTGTCAATATTCTTAATGGAAGGCTTCCTAAGTTCCTACTATTTAAGACCAAGATAAAGACAAAAACATGGCAAAAAATTAAAAGCCAGCATTCTAAAGTAGTAAACTTACTTAATGGCTTTAGAATCAATCATATTGGTAGGCCAAAAGAGTATCCCTATCCAAGACATCATTAAAAGTACAATAAATTCTACATAAAATGATATCTGCATACTAATGGCCAACTGGCTACAACTCCATTCACAAACATATACTATTGAGAAATAATCTTGGAACCAAGCATCTGGATGGTGAATATGGGCATTCCAATTCCCATAGAATCCATAAGCGAGAAATTTGACTTACAACCTTCAAGCAAGAAAAAATAATTTTAAATCAAATAGACCATGAAATGAAATTGCAGCTGAAGCATCCATGTTTGTTCACAAAAAAAAAAAAGAAAAGAAAATCTGTTCAAAACCATCAAAGATAAGAACTTTGGATAGAAGTAAGAAATTATATATTAGTTTCGTTATCAAAATCAACACATACATCGGTAAGCTCAAAATCTAAATCATCTTCTTTCTATATATGATAAATTGTTATTGGGCTTCTAAACTTACGCTACTCAAAATGTATGAATCAAAATGTATGTTTCCAATAAGATACAATTGGTAGAGGCTTTATTTCCTAATTGTGCAATAATCTATGAACGAAATGACTATAAAGTTTCGTTTATATTGAAATTCAGCATCCAATAAGTAGAGCCATTATGAGGCTCACATAGAATAAAATATAGGAATAATTTTCTTAAGGAAAAAAGGTGACCAAGGTAACAAACTTTTGAGTACTGAATTATAATAGACATGTACATGCACGTCACAAATAAGGATGTGCACGCCATAAAAAGTAATAATCCAAACAGATCATTAGAAAGTTCCTAACCTTAAAAAATTGTCTAAAGAACTAAACAGGGATTACATCAATTCAATATTAAAAAACAATAGCAACAAAAACTCCTACATTGAGTGAGCAAAGTCACATAAAGAAGTGTCTAATAGCAACACAAACCAAGAAACTAAAAGAGATACTGACACGCCACATATCAGACCCAATTACAAATCCATATTTGTACACAAAATGAGAAATCCATTGAATATGACAAAAAATTAAAAACCAGCTAAAGAAAAGGTCCATTCAGCTTTAATTTTAAATGTCAAAAATCAAAACATACCTACAAACAGTCGTAGCTCTCTAAGTTCTTCACACCATCTGGTCGAAGATGAAATTATATAATCAAAGTCACTTGAAAAGATATAAGCATTTCCAGCTGTGGTATATGGCTTGAATTGAAAAACTAAGCCAATAGGATTTCCTACGAAGATCAAACTCAACACCTAAATTTGAACCCTGTTAGTCAAATCATAATCAAATAACACAAAACCTAAAACAAAAAAAATTAATCAAAACACTACAACGCATAATCAGAGACAAAGAGAGAAGGAGTACCTTTTTTGGAGGTGTATAGGAACACTGAGGTGACAAAAATAGGCACCACCGTCTCCTGCAGATCTGCCAAGCCAGCAACTGGCCTTTACTACAATCGCCTTCATCTGAAATGGGAACGGCGTCGGAGGATTCCACCTATAAATCCGCTGTTGACAATGTTGTCTCACCATCAACCACTATACTCCACCATCAACCGTGCACCAAGCCTTCGTCATGCAGATCTTTTTGTCTTGTAGCGATACGTGAATAGGTATGCAAATTATTTAAATCTAGATCAAAGAGGCTGGTAAAGGGGTGGGGTAGCAATTTTCAGGGGATGGAGAGATTGAAACTTGAAAGGAGGAGTGGGATGAGAAAAGATAGATTTTTTTCAAAAATAAAAATGTTGATTGAGGCACCGCCTCAGAGATCTGCTCCACTACGAAGCAGATGTTCTTTTCTTGTGGCTGCACTTGAATGAAAATGGGAGGACGAAAATAAAGGTAATGGATGAGAGAAAAGGGAGAAAAAGCCATGGAAGAGGGAGCATGGAGGTTAGGGTAGGGTTTGGAGAGGGGAGGAAGAGGTGGATGAAAGTTGAAAGGAAAGTGGTTTGTGTGCAAGATTATTGAATGCGTTTTTTTTTTTTTTTGGCTAGGAAATAATGGGAAGGGCTTTAGTTTTGGCCGGTCACATTGAGCTGCTGCTTTTGAAATTCAAATTCAAATTTCATAAAAAGCATGTATTTGCTGAAAATCAACACACATTTAATGGTAGCAATAAATACTTTTCACTCGTAGCAGGTAAGTGGTAGTCACACGCTAAATTAAAAAGTAACATGGCTCTGCTTCAGTTTTGACCGTAAGGAACCATATATTTAATGAAAGCTTGACGAAGAGAGAGAGCTTAGTTACACGTGTTGGGCAGAGAAGCCTTAAAACCCTCTTTTAGAGGTATAGTAAAGATTAACAAACAAAATCAAAAAAATGAAATTGAAATACGTCCAAAAACGGAAATGAAATAAATATCTCTTAACTTATGTTTGAGTGAAAAAGATCATGAGAGAAAACAAAATATAAAGGAAAAAATGAGTGAATTGTTACTTTTATATAAATGTCCTTGAATTAAAAGAAAATGAAATTGGAAATAAGAAAAGAAGAAGTATTTTTTATTTGTGAAAAAAATAAATAAATAAAAGAGATAATGATACCAAATAACAATTTTATCTTTGTTATCAAAACGTTAATTTTTTTTTTTATGAATATTGGGTAGAAGCCCAAACATTATGTAAAGTTATTCCAAGCATTAAAATGTACGAAGTAGATAAGTTTTTGAGTTATTTTTATCTAATTTTGATAAAACAAATATAAAATCTCTCTCTCTCTATATATATATATATACACACGCGCGCGCACTGGTTAAATATATTTTTCATCTAAAAAAACTACGTGAGTTTTCATTTTAGTTTATGAATTTTTTTATTTTAATTTAAATATTTCTAAGATTATTTAATTTTAATCTTTATAGTTAAACTCTTTCTATTAAATACTAAGTTAACTAACGAAAAACAATATTAACCAATGTTATATAGTAATCTAGGGTCATACTTCACATATCATATTTTATATGTAAAGTTTTACTCAATAACCCCTTGACTCAACCTTTTAGCCTATGAGTACCATGCAATATTGGATCATGGTTTTATATCACTCAGCTCATCATTTAACATAAATAGATTAATAGTAGAGATTAAAAACAGATAATTTTAGAAATATTCGAAACAAATCATTCTTTTAATGGGTTATGTTATTTGTATTCATTATACGTTGAACACTGTATTGACTAACAAGAACACATTCATCTTTGGATAAGATATGAACCATATTCAATAATGAATAAATTATGAGTCAATAAGATTTTCAATATACAATGAATATAAATAATATTTTTTTCTTCAAAAACTAAAATCAAAATTTAATTATTTTTTATGGATAAAAATATACTTATACTTTTTTCCCCTCTTTTCTCATGATTATTCTTTCACGCCCAAATAAATGGTTTGCGTGTGTTCAGTTTAAAAAACTATTTTCATGTTATGTTTTTAATCTGCTTATTATTTTCAGAATTTTACGGAGTAAGTAGTGAATAAAGGATAAAAAAAACTAAAAAATTGAATTTTATAATTTTTATTATTTTCTTCACAGTGTTATGAAAAAAAACTGAAAAAAGAAAATAAAAAATGAAAATTATTTTATAGAACCATATTTGTTTTTCGCTGTTTTGTTTCTTTCAAATTCTTTTCTTCCACTCTTCCTCCTCCAATTTTAAACTCAAGCGAATAAAGCCTTCGACTCTGACTCCGTTTCAATTCAACTCTCAGAAGAAAAAGCAAAAAAAATGCAAAACCCACTGTACAGCACCCACGTCAAACTCCTCGCCTTCGATCTTCTCTCCCTTACCCAAACCCCTTCTTCTTCTTCTTCTTCTTCTTCAGATCCATTCCCTCCGCTTTCACGGCGAGGCATCCCTCTCTCTCGCGCCGAAACAGTGGGCACCGTGACCCTTCGCGACCACAAGCCCCACAAGTTCCTGCGCTTCGCCATCGACGACGGCACGGGCTGCGTCCCCTGCATCCTGTGGCTCAACCACATGACCTCGCCGTACCTGGCGCGGCGGCGGAGCCCCGAGGACGTGCGGCTGATGGCGGAGTCGGCGGCGCGGTTCGCGGCGGCGGTTAGGGTTGGGCTGGTGGCGAGGGTGAGGGGCAGGATCAGCTGCTACAAGGGGAAGGTGCAGATCACTGTTTCAGATGTTGTGGTTGAGAGGGACCCCAACGCCGAGCTGCTGCACTGGCTCGACTGCGTGAAGCTTGCTCGCAAGTGTTACAATGTTTTGCCTGCGCCTGTTCCCTCTGCATCTGCTACGCACAACAAGTAGAGTGGTTGAAGAATATAATAATGCTTTTCTGTTTTTTTTTTTATTTTTCATTTTAAAAAAATAAAAATATTAGGCCGTCATTAGTTTCGATTTTTATTTTTAGTTTTTCAATTCTCAAAAATTTATGAAGAAAAAAAATTTAAAAACTGATATTTATAATTTTCAAAATTTTAAGTATTTTTTTGAGATGAGATATAATGATGATAACTGATACACATTAAGCACATATGAGAATGGTTGATTTTGGAAAAAGGGGATTGGCTGGGGTGAGAACAGAGGATGAGAGGAAGATGCTGGTATCGCTATAAGGAGGGCATAATCCACACACTAAATGCAGCTGAACTTGTGCGGGTCTTGTGAGAATATCTGGTGTGAAAATATCCTGTGATTTTTTTTTTTGTCACGAAAACAAAAAAAGTTATTTTGTGATTTTACGGGGGGAAACGTATATATAATATAGTTTGTTTTTAATGAGAAAGGATCTATTGACATGGTATGATTTAATACATATCTTATGCATTTGATGACCCTCTAGGGAAGAATTTGTTTTCAAAACCAACAGTTAGATTAGAAGTTTAATATGTTATAGATTATCTTTATAAAATTTGACATTAGTATAAAGTTGTTCAATACATTTTTCGCATTCGTCTAAATCAACATAATAATTTTTTTTTCAAAATATATGGAAATAAGAATTATTTGATCACAACTTTATGTATGGCAAATTTTTCAAAAATTTGGCACAAAAAATTAACATGATATATTTCTTGTGATAAATAATCAATTAATATTCAATGGTTAGATTGATAAAAATTATATTTTATAAAAATTTATTGAATGTGTAACTATATTAAATCTTACACAATTACACTAATGTGAATGGATGCCTCTTTTAAATATTAAGGCTAGATTGGGAGTTTTATGGAGATCAAAGAGAAGGGCTATTAATAGAATAGAGAAGAAATGTGTGGAGTGGAGGAGATTATGTCATATCCTTATTTGGAAGTTTATGATATAAGTGAATTGAATGGAAATCATTATGAAGTTTATTTTTCACTTTTATCCTTTTATTTTATGAGTATAATTTTAAAATATATGAAATTTAAGAGGTTAAACTAGTAAAAAAAAGAGGGAAACATAGTAAGCCCTCCTTGTCCTCCTGTTTTAAGGTTTTAAGGGGTCACCAAATTCCCTGTATCAAATGGGTAAGAGGGTTTGTCTCCAGCTTGCCACTCCTTCCCTTTCCAAAGACAACACTCAAAACACATTTAAAGTATCAGTCCCTGCCATGCCTTTCATTTTTCATCTCCCAATCACAACCTAACAATATCAAATCTTACAAAATCACACCAATGTGAATGGATGCCTCCTCTTTTTTATTTTTTCTTTTGTTGCTATGGAGAAAAAAAACAAGCTACAATATAATAAAACAAAAACCCCAAGAATCACTCCTTCACAGAGATTTAATACCTACGAAAGGAGTATCCCACAAATGGAAGGAGAAACAATCCATACTCCTTCCTTTGCCAATAGTCTGCGCATGCATTGCCCTCCAGAGAGTATGAGCAAGTTGGAGGATCTAGTTGCTACGAAGAAGACTTAGAATGCCTCCTCATCTAAATATTAACAATGTATTTAGAGTAGTTTTTCTTTTCTGTATTATTTACAATTTTATTCAGCTTGTTTAATAAGGTTAAGTACTTTGTGAAGACAAGCGTAATGGTGGCAGGACAAAATCCCACAAGTCTTTGAAAATTGGGACGAGAAATTTTCCAGTAGATTTGGCCAGGTATAACATTTGTGAATGCCCTAAATTTGAGTTAGGAATGAAGGAATGGAAACTTAACAAATAAAAGAATGTTGTTAGATCATCCAAGAGTAAGTATTTCATTTGGATATTTATTTTTTCACCATTAGATAATATTAATAGTCCTTACTTGCTCTTATTCATTTATCTCATCTAATAATAATAAAATAGATATTTAAATGGCCCAACCACTTTTAAATCTCCAGTTAACAAAATTGTAATGAAAATGTTGTCTGGCTCGAAACTGTAGAGTGAAAGATCAGTGCTTTGAGTTTTGAATTTAAGAATACCCTTTCGCCTTTTTAAATCTAAATGGGAGCGAAGTCAACTTATTAAATACAATGATCATATTATTATAGATCAAAATAGAAAAGTGTACAATCAGAATTATTACTACTAAAACCAATAGATCCATAAGTAACAGTAAAATGTATAATTGACCCAAAAAATTACTGTATTAAGAGCACAGAGAAATATAAATAAACCTCAGTGCTCCATCAAGGGACAAAAATAAAAAATAAAAATAAAAACTTGGTTAGACTTCCTAATTTGAAGAGGAAGTTTCCAATTTTCACTTTACCAAAACCAACATTACATAAGGTAGTGTTTGGAATCATTAAAATTAGAAGATAAATTAATTTGATTTGAAATCATTTAAATTAATTTAATCTTTACATTAAATCTTATGTTTAAAATAATTAAATGAAATTAGAAATAAATTAATTCAGAAATTGTATTTGAAATGATTTAATTTATGTTTAAGTTTTAAAATTAATTTATCTTCATCCAAATCCTATCAAAATCCAAAGGATTTGGAAATTAAAATAATGGAATTTGATGGAATTCCAAATCAATTCATTTTTTATCTTTTTAAATTCCAAATAAATGACTTGATTTGCAAATCTATTTTCATGTGATTCACTCGAAGAGACACAGATTCACTCAGAGGGAAAGGGAACACAGATTACCAAATAATTATCACCAAAATTGCTGTACATAACATTATACAATAACAGTCTTGTCCCACAATGTGGGGAGGAGGGGTCCATATAAGAGGCATTTCGACAGCACCCGTAGAAATAACCGTACAACTGGAACAAATACCCTAGTTCTCTTTTTAGATGAAAACATGTATAAAATCAATTTGTATTTGAATTATCAATGATGAAAGATGGGAATTCCTTTTTTTAAAAAAATTCATGAACGCTACAACCTTAATAACGAATCAGATTACATAAAACATTAGCAACCAAATAGTGAAATGCACAAAAGTTTGCCTTCATGATCACCATTCAGTGCCTCTCATTCTGTTACTCCACAGCAATGGTTTTCCGCATGATCACCGTGACATCAAGCATGGTTTTGTAAGCTTCATGAACTTCCAAGGTCAGAGTACGACTCATCACACCTTTGGCATTTTACATGCTGCACAACATGATGTGGCAGCAAAGGCACAATCTGAACTCCAAATTTTATTTATCTTGTTCCCTATTTAAGCCTAACCTGGAGAATTAGATGCACCTGCTTTTTGAAAATGGATCTTAGCTCTTCATTGGCCTCAATTCCTATCCTCCTGTGTCAAAGAAACATGGATAAACACATTTGCAACTTCCAGCATAATGATGCCCTAATAAATGTTCACTTCAAGGAAGGAAAGAGGAGATATGAATCTGGAGCATACATTCCAAGGAGGAGAAGGAGGACATGAAAGTGGGTGAGAGACTAAGAAACCAAAATAAAATAGGAGGACCAACCTACTATGGAACAAGAAACCTACAGAAAATGGAAATTTTCATCGACAGAAAGGTTAGCGATTCCATTATTGAGTTCAAAGAAGCTGCATGATGAAACTATCTGAATAGTCAGAAGTTTCCATGATAATGAACACAACCATACAATTGAATCCCAAATATATAACAGAAAAGGATGGAGATATCCCCAGTTTTTGCCATATGTATTGATTGAACTCAAACCACAATGCTCCAACGCAGTTGTATTCCAATAAAAGAAACTGGTAAAATACGAATATTGAAATCTGTGAAGCTACATGAGGGAAAGGCTGAAGATAGAAATTACCCAATCTTTGAGCCATTCTTCCCCACAAGAATCTTGCGTTGACTTAACTTGTTTGTGATGAAGTGTTGCTCGATCCTGAGGGAACCATCTCGTAACTCTTTCCAGTCAATCAAACGATGTTCAATATCATATGGAATTTCCTAAAATTGAGAGGAGTATTAATGAATATAAAAAATTCTAACACTTTCCTGACTCTACAATATACTTATCAAGGCAGCTAAAAGGGCCAGCCTAGCTTATTAAACTCGAGCCAAAATAACAAAGTGTTAAACAGGCAAGTATTTTACCAGCTCGGCCATTTATGGGTGTCTTGTGAACCTAACTAGGCTGGACTTTGAAAGCACTTAAATTCAAATCATATCAAATGCAAGCTTCCAAATCTTAAAAAGTCATATCAAATTTATTACAATGTCATTTATTAAATAGAAAAAAACAAATGTATTCTCCTACTCTCAAGAACGCCTAAGAATTTCTCCCATACAAAAGACCCACCAACCGATGATTTCAAGAATAAAATCAAATTCAAGTTGTGATAAAGCATAAAAAAAAGTCAATTAGGTGAGCCAATCCCCATTGGCAAAGTCATGGCATATCTAAAATTTCAATTCTAAAGCAAAGTCATAACAAATTCACACTTCCAAATCAAATTCATCAATCTATACTTCCGAGAAAAAAATTATATGGTAATTTTTAGAAGTCATGTCAAATTAGTTACAGAAATTTTTTGGTAGTTTTTATTTTACGTTTTATTAGTCTAAACAATTATTGTGTTACTATTGGGCACTATCTTTTAAAGGAAAAAAATATATGGGGCAACAGGCCAGCAGACAAAGGAACCAATTTTACTTCTGGACTAATTTAAAGCGAGAAAATGGGCTAGCCAACCAAATCATCTTGTTTTGACCGCCCACTTATACAATTTCTAGCTATAAATTAGAAAATTGAATGAATTCAACAACTACCTGATGTACATGGTCCAATAGTCTTTCACGTACAACTTCTAATGCTATCATCTTCATAACTTCGTCACTCATGGTGAATGGATCTTCTTCCCAGGGTCGTTCAACTGCCTAAACATCAGAAACAAGTAATGAACTAGAAGCCTTATCCCATTAGGGGCGATAATCTCACCTTTGCACACCTAGAGATAATTGTTGTTTCCGTAAAAGGAAATAATGATATCATTTGGATATAGTTAATATACAGCAGTAGAGAAAAACACGTGCCTGCTCCATCAGATACTGAGTCAAATCTTTTACTCCAGCCCCCTTCAGTCCTGATATCATAAAATGCCTAAATAATATAAAAATAGACATCAGAAGTGAGCTTGAGGACTAAAGTAAATCCACAGAAAAGTTACAAACTTTCAATCATACTAATACTAAAAATCTGGATCGTCCCTTGCCTGGTCTTTATCCAAGAAATCCTCACCTTTCATATCCAGGAAGATCTTTGAATTCTTCAGCAACCTTCAATAAATCTTTCTTTTTCTCTACTAAATCAATCTTGTTCATGCACAAAACTCGCCTTTGATTTGGAATGGGTTGACCTCCCATACGCTTGATCAATTTTATCACTCTTGAATCAGGCCTGTATTGATGGAATATTAAAAGGATGGGGTTAGTAATAACTAAAATAATAAACAAATATGCACTTAAGAACATGTATACTGATGCAAAATAATGTTAAGAGACAAAAATAAGGTGACACCAGATTGCATTTCCATCGCTAGATCAATAAATCAACAATTCATAGAAGCATTCCAGGGTCCAGACAGCCTGAAGAGCAGTATATCCATTGCGGTATTATATAGTGTGCTGTATGGTTTTGATTAGTATTGGTACACAAGCACTGTACGAATGATCCATCACCTCAACAGTACATCACACTCATGATCATTGTTAAAATTGAGGGTTTTAGATGGTGGAGGAAGAAAAGAGAGAGAATAAAAACTCAATAATATGAAAGTATATTTGATATATTGTGTTGTTGTGATACACTGAGAGAATCTTATTTATAAAGTAAGGATAAAATCTAAACATAATGATAGAATTAACCTAAATCAATCTAATATATGATGTGAAATATTCTAAGATATAACGGAGATATTACCAAATATTTCCTTATTTCTAGCACTCCCTTTCAAGCTAAAGCTTAAACTTGTTACAATTAAAGCCTAAAAATACAAAAATGATCTCTATTGAAAACTAGCAAGGCAACTCAGAGACGTTGGATATGTCCGAAAAAGACAACACAACAAGGCAACTAGAATGAACATCAACTTGAACAGCTTGTTGAATAATTGCACGACTAGGAAAAGAAGAGACACACACAACTATCAGCGCGAGAAGAGATGCAATGAAGGCGGTGGAAATTTCCTATACATGCAACAATAGATCGCAAGAATAGCATAGGGAAGCCTTGAACAGTTGAAAGATTGAAGATCCAAAGCCAAAAGAGCATATCACCGTCATGATTGAGTGAAGACAAATATCACCATTGGTATGATTCATAATGAAAGAATAATAGGAAGCATAACCAAATATTCATTACTCACAACCATGGGTCACAAAAACACAAGGGTAGAAGAGGTATTTTGACTATTTTTCAAAATACGATGCCTGTAAAGTGCACAATTAGTGAAAAGGTGGATAGCTTTGAAAAGGGTAGGGCGTCATGAGTACGGTGGTGGTGAAGCCGGCTTGCCGACCGCACCTCCACCCGCGGCGAAAGCAAAGGGGTGAACAGTACCGCCGAAAGCAATGGTGGTGAGTGGCGGCGCGTCAGACGCTAGATCAGGACCGGACCACCATGTGTTGGTCGTGCATGGAGAGGCGATACCGGGGTGGGATCGGATGTCGGAACCGTGCCGGAAAACTCGTTGGTAGTGAAGAAGAGTGGCGGAAGGTGTTGGAGGCTGCTCAAAGTGTTGACACAGCAGGGAAAAAGGAGCAATACACTGCCAAAGGGGTTGACATGATGGGAAGAAGACCAGATAGGTCGCCGAAAAAGTGGCTAGAAGTTGAAACAGCAGTGGTTTGATGTTTGAAATTTTCTGAAAAGCAAGAACACTATCAAACCTTAAAAAGAATTGAACAGCTTGATAGGCAGAGTAATGGTGGGACCGAAATAAAAGTAAAGATAGAAGGGGACACAGTAAAAGTGAGTTCCAAATTATTGGAATCTCTGTGGCGGAACAATAGATACAAGTCATAGTGGATGATACCGCTCTGATACCATGTTGAAATTGAGGGTTTTAGATGGTGAAGGAAGAAAAGAGAGAGAATAAAATGAAAGTATATTTGATATATTGTTGAGAGAGAATAGAAACTCAATAATATGAAAGTATATTTGATATATTATGTTGTTGTGATACACTGAGATAATCCTATTTATAAAGTAAAGATGAAATCTAAACATAATGATAGAATTAACCTAAATAAATATAAATCAATCTAAGATATGATGTGAAGTATTCTAAGATATAATGAAGATATTACTAAATATTCTAACAATCATAATAGAAACAAATGAGAGCCCCTTGGCTGATTTATATAAAATAAAAATATTCATAAAATTCAACAAGTCACCAAAAGGCCAAACTATTCTCCAGCCAAAAGTTAAACAGATGAGAACAAGATTTAATGAATCTATGACTGAGTATGAGATTAGATTTATAAATTGCAAGAGAAGAGACAATTAACATCGAACTTTCTGCAAGTCATGTATTAATTATGGAACACAGCCATAGCCATACCTGCCTGGATAAGTAAAAGAGGAAAGTTGGGAAAAATCTAAAAATGGAATTCCTGATAAAAATATTTACCATGAAGAAACAATAACCACTTTAACAGGTTATATACACGAATTGAAGCTACAGAATAATCACTTTAGCAGTTCTCTCTTTTTCTATTTTATTATTTCAAGGTAAACAACTGTAGCAAGAGTTGCTTATTTGGGATTCTCCCAAAGGTTGAACATTAGAAAGAAAATAGGTCAAAACGCAATGGTAAGAGTACTCATCAATTTAAATAATAATATCTTGACCTGGTAATGTGTCTATGAACGTCAAAAATGACTATAAGCACTTCATAGAGATTAAGTGAACTCCAAGCACTTTCCACACGAACCTTGACATCCCTATAAGGATATCCACCAAAGTTTAACATGAGCCCTGGTGTATCAAAAAAACACTGCATAGCAAAATGATACGACTATGAGTATGCAATTAAATAAAATGCATTATCAAATGAAGAACCTGTCCAAATGCAATACAATGAAACACCAAGATCATGGATAAAGCTCTGAATCCCAAAATTTTTTGACAAATATAATCAACAAATAATAAACAAATGACAAAATCCAAAACCAACAAGTGGCTGGATCAAAGAAAGTTGAGGTAAAGAAACAACTACTGACTTTAACAAAATGCTAGCATAATGTTTTACTTAATTTTTTCCACTCTTAAGCTATATAAGTGTTAAAGGAAATACATTTTTTCATAAGCTATAACTGCTGAGATACATTTTTTTATAACTCATTCATCATCGGAGTCAACATTTAATTTATTCAAGTGCTTAGCATGCAGTCTGAATTGCAAACTCAATCAAGTCAAAGGATATCATTTGAGGAAGAGGAAAGAAAAGGGGGGGGGGGGGTAAAGCTCTTGTGCTAGAATTAAGCATGATAAAAAAAATAGGAGCCTTTTTGAATTGATTTATTTACTAGCCCTCCAGAAAAAAATGTAATTACATCTGGCAATTTGCAAAAATTTGAATGAAGAAAAGGCTCTATAACTAGCAGTAGATTTGTGGAAAAAGTGACCCTGCCTTTTCCAATTCGCAACCACATAAGCAAAATGTTCACTTTACAATGTCAGCTTTTCTTCACTTTGCATAATGAAATCCATGACAAAAGCATAAAAATGAAAATCAAGTTTCATTGAAAGTTGATCAAACATACATATATCAACAGTTAATGATCAGATGGTCCATTACTATAATTACTATACTATAACTATTTGAATACTTTGCAAGCTCAACCATACTTGTTGCAAGTCAAGTATATCATACTTAGACTGAAATACATATAATCAGTCATTTCAAATTATATCTTGAAGAGAAGTGCATGCATATTTTGGCTCAGATATAAAAATCCAATAGTCACCATCAAAATTATTCTAATCTATCACATGTACTTCTGCTCCCTTTATGCAACAAGTTTGATTTTAACCTCACAGTATATCCCCTTATACACACAGCAGTAAAATAATCAGCCAAGTTACTCACAATTTGGGTATCTCCTTTTGTCAACACGCCTACAACTTCATGAGTTGTGGTGTTTGTCTTCCGGGAAACAGCTGCTACCTTTGTCCCAACCTGTGACAAATGTGTAGAACAATAAAACACATTAAGAACTCATTTGATATGACTGCTGACGATGGAAGATATCAGAAGCAATTCTGAACGAATCCAGTATGTATAAACTACTCTCAAACAAAATCAGACTAACAGTTCAAATTTAGTAAATGCCTAAATGGACTCCTTACTACCACTGAATGTCAACATAAGTTTATCCGAAATAAGAACAAATGGTTTGCAACTGTTAGATACTGGTATTAGAGAAGAAAAGATGTTGATAGATATTGGTATTACAGAGCTAAATGATGAAAGAAAAGTCTAGTATATTAATGCAGCTCAAACCACTACCTTGGTGATGTCAGCAAGGCTCTGAGAATGGAAATTAAAGATGAACACAGCAGAAAGAAAGATGCACCCTGAGTTATTTGAGAGACACAGCACTCTTCCACTAGTTTCCCAACTGATTTCCTACCACTCCCTCACTCCCACACAAATATCCCTCATACCCAAAACCCACAAAATCCTCCTCTACCTCTAATTTCTATTATTCCTAATCAAAGAAATTCATCCATAGCCAATTAGCTGTAACTCAAAGTGCAACCTCCCCTGGTCCTCCTAGAGTCCAGGGATGGTTGGCTTTTGTATTAAGGATTCAATCCCCCTTTGTCCATCCTTCCCCATTTCCCCCAGCTACACTAGAAGCACCCTGGAAAAAACAAAATCATAACAAGCACTTCTCCAAGCCATAGATAGTTTGCTCGAAAAGGCATCTCAACAATCATGAACAACCAGGCTTGTCCCTCCTCTCACTTCCTCTGCACCAAGCAGCCCAAGAGGCATGCGTAGTTCAGAATGACACATAAGCCAATATCACCCCCTAATCCAACACAAATACTGGTACAATACTCTTTCTTTTCCGCCTTAAATTTTAAATTATAGGATCAAAAAATTAAAGATATGACCGGAATCAAGTTGGCGGGTTTTTATTTCTTAGGGGACTAATCACAGACAAACCTCGAAGCTGTTCTTTCTTTCTTTCTTTTTCTTTTTCTTTTTTATATTTTTTGTTTGCTAATCTCTAAATAATTGGAACAAAAAACGACAGAGTGGAAAAAGAAATAAAGGAAAACATTAGTAGGAAGTAACGAACCATATAATTAGTGAGGGCAGACTTGCCAGCATTGGGAGCACCGATGATCCCAACCGACAACGATTTCTGATCCTCCTCCTTCACCACACCCAAACCCTTCTCTTCCCTCACCTCTTTCCCAACCTCATCATCAAGCGCAGCCTCAAGCAGCGCCTTCGCGAGCACCCTCCTCCTCCTCTCGTCGTCCTCCTCCTTCAGCCTCAGCTTCCCCTTCGGCCCCTCTCCACCGAAAACCACCTCGTCGGCTCTCGCCCTGAATTTATCATCCCAAGTGGCCCTGTGAGGTTCCTGTTGTTGCTGTTCGAGGTGGGTTTGGGGAATGGTGGGGATTTCGTAGTGGGAACTGTCGAAGACTGAGTGGGATTCGGTTTCGGTGTCCGGGGAGGTTGTAGGGTCCTCGTGCTGCGGTTGCGCGGAGAAGAAGTGGTGGAAGATGGTTGTTCTTGTTGGTGGCGGTGGGGCTCTGGAGTAGAGGGTTCTCCTTAGGGTTCTAAGAGATGTGGTGAAGGCTTTCATTGTTGTTGTTGGCGGTGGTGGGTTCTATGGAGCAACCATGGATCAGAACTTTATGGCGGCAGTGTCTGTGTTTGTGTGGCAGTGGGGGGCGTGTGTGTGTTTCGTGTGATGGCGAAGACTTGCTTCTGGGGATTTTGGGTCCTGGGGTTTAAGGGTGGCGTTTGGATGAAATCTTGGGCTCTCAGGCCTAGGGGGGCGGGTAAGATGATGGGATTCTCGAGGTGTCAAAATCATTTTTTTTTTTTAATTAAAGGAATCACTTATTAGTTTTTTTTAAAATTGTATATAAAATTTAAGTAGGCCATTTTGATTTTAATCTCTCTGAAAAAAAAATTTGACTTTTGATTTTTTTTTTTAATATTGGTCCTTACATCTCATATTTAGGTAACTAAAAGTAGTTTAAACTTTAAAATATGTATTTAATTCTTAAAAATATTGAAGGCTTAATTTTTTATCCTTTTAAATATCTTAAAAATATTTCTTTGGTCCTCGTTACTATCACTACTTAACATTACAAACTGATGGTAGAGGAAAAAGCACAATATTAGAAAAATGAGAGATCAAAATCAAAATTACGTCTGCTTTCGAGGGCAAAAACATATTTCAGCCTAAAATTTAAAATTCATAATCAATTTTTCAATAGTACGAAGCAAGTTCACTCTTAATTGAGAAGTAATGCAACACAAAAAGAAAAATACAAAAAAATAAAAATACAGTGGGATGAATTTTTTATGGCATAAGTAAAAATAAGAGAAATACTCGAGTGCTCCGGGGGTAAGAAAAAATTTACTATATTTATTAATTATCACTTTAGGTTAATGTATTATTGTTATATCTTATTTTATCTATCTTTTGAATGTAATCATTGATGTGTCAATAATTCCCTCCCCTTTCAAGTTATCTATCAAGGAAAAAAGCACACATATTAAGAAAACACTAAATAAATATTATTAATGGTATAAATTATATAAACAGAAATGTTACTCTAACGCATTGAAACGGACGCATACGCGACGCATACGTACGGAAGAGGGTTGATATTATTATGGTCACATGTATTGAAAGCCTATGATGGGGAAGGAATCAATAAAATAATAATAAAAGGAAATGTAATAAATAAAAACAGGGAAATCACGAAAAAACTATTGCTATGTGAGTTTTCCCTCTCTCTGCCCAAACTTTGTTTCCCCTTGGCACTGCTTCTGCTTCTCTCTTATTGATGGAGCTTCAAGGTTGCTCAGATCAATGCTTCCCTGAGAGGAAAGACCAGAATAGGAAGATCGAGGACGAGTCGATGAGGAACAATTTCAGATCTCCACTCCTTCCACCAGCGACGCCCGCGACGCCCTCCTCTTTGATGTTAAGGATAGGTCTCCATCCTCAACTCTACTTTCTCCAGGAACGACTCTGATCGAGCCACCACCAAGTGCGCTACTCATGTGCTTGCCGATCTTGCCAAAAATGGTCAATCCTTTTTCGATCTCCTCACGTCCTGCTCCCTTCATTCCGATTTTCACTAAATTCAATTTTTTTTTTGTAGACTAAGTGGTGAACGTGATAGTTGAAGGAGGCGTAATTTCGGCTGTAGTTCATTACCTCCAAGCGCATCTTGTTGGGGAAGGGGACCTTGTTCAGAGGCCATTACCGTTCGAGCACGAAGTCGAGAAAGGGAGTACTTTCGCACTTGGTCATCTTGCCGTCAAGGTGACTTCATTTTTTTCTCTGTTTTTTGGTAACTATTGTTTAGGAATTGTTCTAATTGAACTCATTTATATCATGGATTTTGCACACTACTTGGTGTAGGCTATAATGTCTATAATGATTCTGCAAATTAAGGCTAAGGTTTTACTTCGTTAATTTGTTAACTACTAGTTATTTGTAATACCAGTAAATTAGTAGGAGTTACTTTACCTTGAATTTGCTTACTCAGTGTTGATTATGTATTTTGTTTTCAAATCTTACCTATTACTTTGTTTTGGCTTAATGTTGTGAATGATTGTAAAGGAAAGCTTCGAAGAAAATGCCTTAGGGAGTGTTATCTGTCATTTAATTCCTAAATTGGCTACTTTGTTTGAAAATGCCATTTATAGCCTGAACACTAATTCCCCTGACTCTGATGCCACTCAATTAGGATTTCGAAGCATTGTGTCTTTTCCATTGAACTAATCACCCTAGTTCATGTTTTCTGCCCATTGCTTCAATTATACAACTGGGTTACTTTTCTAATACATAGATAGGTTAGTTTACTTTAAGTATGTGACTGAATGCTTTATGGTTCTATCCACCATGTGGTGGAAATAACATAATTTTCAATTGGGTTTTAATTTAACTCACTATGTTTTGGTGCATATGTTGCTGTTAATTGTCAAGTTGCTATGATAGTTCTAAGTTGATTTGTCATGAGTGCAACCAAAGACAAAAATGTACAAACCTTGTGAATACATGCCATTCAAACCTTGTGTATATATGGATGGTTGATCAAATTTTGGAATTTAGATTCTAACGAAGAAAAAATTCTGATTTTTAATTTTCTTTTTTTGGTCATTGTAGTGAAGAAAATGAATATTTTGAGGCATCAGATCTCTATTTTAGGAAGTTCTTATTTGTCAATAGCTTATGGGCCATTTTCCAATTAGCTAAATCCCTAGATAAGCTCAAACTTCTATTTGAGTTTTAGAAAAAAATTGCCTTTACGGGAATCTATTAATTACCTTATTAGTTTACAAAAAAATCAAGACATTATTGTTGAAGGCTCTGTTTTTCAAAGCAATTGCTATATATAAAGAAAATATTATGTGGAATGTTTGTATTTTGTATTGGCTTCATTTTGCTTTGAAACTGCATTCTGTTTTGTTGAAATTCCAAAAACTTATAATAGAGATATGATTAGCATATTAGAATACTCTTGGGCAGTCTTGCATTCATTCACAAACGTAGAAACACCCATGCCATCATGACATGCATGCTTACCATCATAGGTTTCTGTCATATATATGACTAGTATGTATTATCTAATTGTTTTAGGATAAACTTGCCCTGAATGTCACCCCTAGATATGGAAAGACAATAAAAAAGAATTAGGATGCACAAGGAGATGTATTTTGTGGTTAAAATGGTATCCTGGAATTTATTTATATCTTTTATTATTTTATACTAGTTCCAATAAAAGCTAATGTGATTTTGTATATGCTTTCTTTTTGGTCTTTATGACAGATGTCTGAGCTAAGTGCAGAAGCTGAAATAACAATTGTCACCCCAGGAAGATTTATTGATACTTTACAACATGGCAACTGTTCTATTTCATTCTAAAGATGATTGTTGCGTAGTGTGGTTGTATTTTGTTTATTGTTCTTCAAACCGTTGGATTTTCATATTTGGTAATATTTATGATTTTTGATGTTGTTCAAAAAACCAAAAACCTATATAGGTCAAAATGTTGGCAACTTGGTTAGAATGTTGGTATTGTTTTAGATTTTGTTAATCTTCAAAATCTTATAATTCTTATGTGAATTTTGGATAGAAAGCAAGTTAAGGGGACTCCTTAACACTAAGTATTAATGAAGGGAGTCTAATTGCATCATGCATGCAATGCTAAGATGGCAAGGTGACTTAAAATTTTCCTGCACTATGTTGGTAATCAGCTCAGAGATGTTAGTAATGTTAGTTCAAAATGTTGGTAACTTTCTTAAGATGCTGGCAAAGTTTCAAACTTTGTTAACTTTGAAATATTAAAATTCTTATATAAATTTGGGTTAGCAAGCAAGTGAAATGAACTTCTTGATACTATAAATTAATGAAGGGAGTCTAATTGAATCATGTAAACAATGCTCAATGGTAACGAGACTTGAAATTTTTTCTGCAATAAGTTGGTAATTGGCTAACATATGCTTGTAATATTAGTTCAAAATTGAAAAAAATTTTCTGGTAAACATTAGTAAGTCATGCAAAAATGTTGGTGAATCATGATAAAATTGTTAGTGAGTACGGCAAAGTCGGTATATTCTCGCTTTGGAATAACTAATAGGGAGTTGAATTTCCCTTGTAATTTTAATGTAAGGACTACTTTAGAGGACTTAGGTTCACTTTGGATTCATAAATTAGTGCTCTACACAACATTTAAGTTGTGCCCAAGGACCAAATTTGGAAAGAAAACAAATTCTGTTTAACGTTGGTAAGTCATGCAAAAATGTTAGTAAGTCATAATAAAATTGTTGGTGAGTATGGCAAAAGTTGGTATATTCTCAGTTTCACACTTGTAATCGATTACACAAAGCGTGTAATCGATTACTGGCAGCATGACCCGTGCCAGTTTTCAAAATTTCACACTGGTAATCGATTATTCACATCATGTAATCGATTACTAGTAACATGAAATGGTGGTGAGTCATGATAAGATTATTGGTGAGTATGGCAAAAGCCGAATAAATATTTTTGGTATACGTTGGTAAGTAATGGAGAAATGCTGGTGATTGTCGATACAATTGTTGGTGACCATGCCAAATGTTGGTATATTTTCAATTTTGGTACTACTAAAGAGTGATTGAATTTTCTTAGAAAATTGAGATTGAAGACTGTGGTAGAGGACTTAGAGGCTCTTTATATTGATGAATTGGTGGTCACAACAACATCCAAGATGTGCAAAACAAACAAAACTGACTAAAATGTTTCTAGTACATGTTGGTAAGTGGTGAAGAAATGTTGGTGATTCATGTTAAAATTGTTGGTGAGTTATTCAGATGTTGGTATGTTTTTCGGTTTTGGAAAAATTGAAAAAGGGATGAATTTTCTTGAGTAATTGAGATTAAAGACTATGGTTGAAGACTTAAAGGCCCTTTATATTGGTGAATTGGTCCTCTTAACAATATCCAAGGCGTGCAAACCAAATAAAAATGATCAAAATTTTTCTGGTATATGTTGGTGAGTGGTGGAAAAATATTGGTGATTTATGTTTAAAATGTTGGTGAGTAATCCAAATGGTGGTAAATTTTTAGTTTAGGCAGTACTGAAAAAGGGTTGAATTCTTTTGGGAAATTGAGATTGAGGAGTACGATAAAAGAACTTAGGGACTCTTTGAATTGATGAACTGGTCATCAAACAGCAATGAGATGTACTTCAATGACTTATGCACTCTAGAATTCATATATTTAGCCTCAATATCACACCCAATTTGTACTTCAAGATTAAAATGAGCAAAAATGTTTGTTTTTTATTTTTATTTTTGTTCTGATACAAGATGGTAAACGTTTGACATATGTCAGTAATTTCTTATCAAATTGTTGGTGAATTCTCCAATTAGTGATTCCTTTACAAAATGTTGGTATCTTATTATGTTTTCTTTATATTAATGTTACATCGTTTTCAAGTTCAATTTGGTAAATCTTTATTGTTAAAGTCGATAGCTATAACTTAAATGGATATTTCAATCTGTAACTCCTCACAAAACAACTTTAATAGCTAATATGCAACATGTTTCTTTATAGATAAATCAGAACCTATGACATTTAGAAAGCTCCTGTTTTTTATTTAAAACATTTTTTTTAATTTAACTCTATCAACAAGACAATAGTGTTCTAAGTACAATAAAAGATGAAATATTGAATACGATCATCGACTATTCCATGTTAAAGGTTTATAATACATAATTCTCTGCACATCTATAAATTATATAATGAAATTACATTAATGCTAAGAAATTTGCATACACTTATCCCCTGCAATATTTGATTCCCTACCAATCATGATGCCACTTATTCGGCTGGCTCATATAGTCCTCAAATACAGCTTCTCAAAAACTTTTGGGTCAAACCATCTTTGAACTCCTTTAAAATCTTGTCTCTCTCTCTTCATGATCAAGCCCACCTTGTACAGAAGTAACCTCATAACCCAAATCAACAATTGATTTATGCACTATTTCTTGTGCGCACAAATATAATAGTTTGGCACATGTTCTCTCCTATTTCAAATATGTAATCTTTTATCACTTCAATCTTAGACAGCTCGTCAGGACAACGCACTCTATATTGCTTCACTGCATCTAAAAAAGTTCTTCTTTCTTCACAAAAAGTTTATTATGATCCTTCTTAACTGTCTTTGAAACAAAGTTCTTGACAGTTTCATTAAATGTAGCAAAAAACAAAAGAACTTGGAAATATACAAGCCAATAAAAAATTTTAGATAAGAAAAGAAACTTTAGAATATCAATAACATCACACACAAGAATACACAAATGTTGAGTTACATACAATAGAAAAAACATCCAGGTAAAAAAAAAAACTCATTCAAATAAAGATGTAATGGTTCAGTTCATTAAGATGCAGATGCAATGACATAGTGCATCCAAGTGCAAATGCAATGGTTCCGCTGAACCCAATTGTGTTGCACCTTTAAAAATTAGAACACCCAAAATTGGTAGGACAATATATGAGACTACTACAATTCCTATAGTTGTCCACAATGGAGTACTTGCTCCCTTCAAACCTGCTCCATTCATTAATGAAAAATCTTACTTTTAAAACAACCACAAGAAAAGGTTAGAAAATAAAAATGGAAGATAAAAAGAGCCATGCCTACAAAAGAAACTACACAACTACCATTACATATAGTTTACCTTTAAGGAGGTTAGCACCCATTATAAGGGTGAGAGTTGGAATCGCTGCTTTCACATGTAATATATAATATAACATAACATAAGGAAATGAAACTTGCTAATATATGAATTAACGAAGGTTCGCATCTTTAAAGGGTAACTGAAGCACTTTCAGGAAAGTACATAGGGGATTACACCAATAATGATGACAACAATTCAAGACAAAAAAAAATCATTTTTCACTTAGGGGATTCACATAAGATTATTTAAAATAACATAAGAAACTATTCAAGTAAAAGCACCTATTACTTCATAAAGAGCCATGACAGTCATAGGACACACTTAAAAACCCACAAGCCTTCTTAGATATGTGCATTATCAAACTAAATGATATCTCAGACCAGCCACATATAAACCAAAGGATGAGCCATATGAGTCATGACTGATACTACAATTTAATAAAACAATAGCAATTACAAATAGAACCGAAACCTTAGCCAAAATGAAGACAACAACAAAAACCAACCAGAAAAAGACTGAGCAGAGAATCCTTGTTGAAAACCCATGACACCTAGCATATTTGGAATAAAATTCACAGGCTTCCTTTTCAGTACTGAACTCTAAGCCCCATATGTCTTGCTAGTTAACCTAGTTATCCTCTTAAAGTTATAACACTCATCATCATTGTCTCTGTTTTGTTCCTTCTTATCAATGTTAGCCTCTGTTTATTCTTCACTAAAGCATTCACCGTGTGCCTCATAGTTATTATCATTTGAACTCACCCCAACATCACTGCCTAAAGTTTAATTAAAATTTCTTTAACACAATCACCACTCATTAAATTTTAAAAATAACTCAACAAGTTCGTCAAACATGTATGAACAGAATAATACAGCCAACACAGTAGACTATGCAAATCGAATCAAACTTAGAATCAAAACTAAAAAGATAAACAGATGAACATCATATGTTTAAATATCAATAACAAAATGAACACAAAATCTCTAAACACAGAACCAGAAGAACTTGATTAATTTATATAATGCAGAACCCAGATGAATAAATCCAACCACTGTGCCTTCCACTTCGAAGCCGCCATTGTGTTCTTCGCTTCGCGCTTCCTCTTCTGTTGTGCCTTCCACTATGTTCCTCGCTCAGCCATTGTAGGTATTTCAGAAGGCGACAGTGGTAGTTTTGCTTCGGGACTGTGGCGCCTTCCTCTTCAAAGTCTCCATTGTGTGGCTCCGATTTGTGCTTCGCGTGGCCACCGGAAGGATTCTTGAAGGCGGCGAGTTTTGGTGATGGGGGGTGGGGGCCGCGGTGCCTTCCTCTTCAAAGCCTTCCTACTTCCGGTGATAGGGCAGGGGCAAAACTTGGACATGCAGTGTGGGGCTTCTTCTTCGCGCTGCGATTCCTCTTTGTGTGGCCTTAGACCGCATCACCCTTTGACTTCGTCGTCATCACTACTGTTTGCTTCGGGTTGGCCTTCAACGCCGTCACAGCTATGCCTTTCTCTTCCAAGCCGTTGCCGTTGTGTGCCAGACGCCTTCTGGGTATGAATCGCGTCGCAGCTCTTGATTTGGGTTAGGGATCTTAGCATATTTTGGGGTTAGGTTTCTTATGCAATTTGGGGCTAGGGTTCTTAAGTTAGGCTCTTAGGTGTTTACTAATTTGAACCGGAGAACAAGTATGAGAAGGAGTGCAATTCAGTGCGAAGATGATGAAATTTCATTACCTTTAATGATGACAAGAGTTGCAAAAGAGTCAGGGAGAGGTCACAAGGAAAGGGCTCGAAGTTCACGGGTTTCTTTTTTTTTTTTCATTTTCTCAATCTTTCTTTTATTGTTTTTTAAGCTCTTCACTCCACTGTGTGCCTTCATAATGATAGTGCACAATAAACATCTTCCCTGATCCGTACGTATGCGTCCGCGTATGAGTCGACTCCAATGCGTCAAAATAACGGGACTCTTATATAAATGGACTAAATTACCCCTATTCAAAAATAATATAATTATTGTTTTCTGAAAATGATAAGTAAGCACTAAGGATAGTATTGACAAAAATAATTAATATTCTTTTAAAATGATAAATCGATAGTTAACCTGAAATATCAAAAATCTCAATAAGTGGATAGCCAGTCTAAAATAAACAAAGTAGAGCAAATATTTTTCTTTTGATTTAAGGGCATCAAAAAATTTCTTCTAAAAATATATATTTTTATTTTAAAAGAAATTATTAATGTTACACGTCATTCAGACTATCTACATGAGAAGTCTCATTTCCAATCTCACTTTTGGCACTACTGCTTTCCATCGCATATGCAAAGTATCATAAAAGTTAAAATGGGATTGGAGTTGACATTCGTTACTGCAATGGAACGTCCCAACTTCACTTTTATATATATATAAACCTATTTATCAAATATTGTATTACAAATATGCCATTACATTTTTAGATTAGATAAAAAAAATTCAAGCTTAATTTTTACAAATATAATTAATTTTTTATTATTAGTTCTTTAAAATTAATTTTAAATTAAAATTTAATATATTAAAATGTTTAAATTATTTTTTAAAAGTACTACATAATTAAAACATTACATAACTAAAATATTGCATGACTGAAATATTTATAATTAAAACATTACATATCTAAAATATTCATATTTGAAATTTTATGTGATTGAAACAACAGAATTAAAATATTAAATTACTAAAACGTTACATAATTGAAATGTTGCTTTGTGAAAAACTAGAAGCTTCACAATAAAGCAATATTTTGTTGCTAGGTGAAAAGCAACTGTCACAATGACTGCATGTTATTTTTTTTTATTTGATCCTCTCTCAAATGACCAAGTCTCACTTTACTACGACAGGCCCCATTTTCCACATTCACTCCAATGGATTCGCTCTTGTTTGAAAGGAAATCGAGAGAAAATTGGAAAAGGACGGAAAGTGGGAGAAAGGAAGTGGTCTCCCATTGTCTAGTACAAAAAAAAAATTAGGAGAAGAAAGATTGAATAGTACCAATAAATATGTGTGACCCAGTCAAATTTTTTTCTCCCCATGTGGGCGGAAAAGTATGGAAGTAATGTGTGATATTTACATATTTCAAAAATATCCATGCTCATAATTTAAATCTTTATCCTGACTTTAATATTTTTATTTTAAACAAATTTAAATAATTTATTTTTATTAATATTTTCTTATTTATTATCTTGATATTATTCTAAAATTGTTATATTAAAAAATAGTTACATTTTCTTTTTGATATTAATTAATAAAATTATTAAATATAAAATAAAGATATCAACTTGAATGCTTTAATATAAATATGTATAAAGTCAATTTTTATTATATTTATTTATACTATTTTGATAGATAAATTTATAACAAAATTGCATCTAATTTTAATTTTTCAATTTTTTTTTGATAGCTTTATAAAAAATAATCTTTTTTGTTTTTTCATAATATAAAGATAAAAAAATCATTTGATGTCATTGTTCTCTCTTTCCTTTCTCATTTTTATCCAAACAAACAAAATAAATTAATCTTTCTTCTATTGCTTCCTTTCTATTTTCCTTTCATCAAAACATATCTATAAAAAATAAAAATCACCTTAACTTCCTTCCTCTCCATTTTTTTCCACTCCATTTCCTTCCTCTCTATTTCTTTTCTTTGCCAAATAGAGCCAAAGTGAGATCGTCCCTGCATGTGTCCTAATCCATATTGTTTAGTTTGCTATTATTTTAAACTCTAGAAAGATTTGTAAATGCATTTATGTTTTAAAAGACATTTGACACCAAATAGGTCTTCAAGAGATCATATGTCCTTTTACTTGTTTTTAATATAACAAAGGCCTTTACAAACGACCAACCAATGAGAAAGCCCAAGATCCAAATCATGACTAAAAACATACAGAAGGCAAGGTGAGTTGGTCTCCATTGGCCCAGTCACAGCAAATAATTTAGAAATTTTGTATTTTTTGTTTTCTAGTCTAAACAAGTATTCTGTCACTATGGGGAATTACCATTTGAAAAAATAAATGGGCTGACAGAACTGCCAGAAATGGACCTGTTTAACTTCTAGGCTAAACAGGCTGGGTCAAAAAATATAAAGTTTCAACTGGGTCAGCCTTTTTGCAGCCCAACAAATTTTGCATGAAAACGGGTCAGCCGAACGGATTTGGCCTGTTTTGACATACCTAAGTACTTCTTACAAATTCTAGCTGTAAATTACTAAATAAACTGAGTTCAACAACTACCTGATGTACATGGTCCAACAATCTTTCATGTATAACTTCTAATGCTATTAGCTCCAAAAAATAAATAAATAAATAAATAATCCTAAAGGAACTAATGAAATCTTTTGGATAATATACAGCAGAAGTAAAGGAAAAAAAATGCCTGCTCCATCAGGCACTGATCAAATCCTGTACTGCAGCCCCCCGTCAGCCCCTCAACCGAAAAAAAAACAAAAAACAGCTCCCTTCAGTACTGATATCGTAAAATGCCCAAATAATAAAAAATAGACACTAGAAGCTAGCTTGAGAACTAGAGTCAACCCACAAAAAAGTTACAATCATACTACAAGTTGGCATCTCCCCTAGTCTTTCTTCAAGAAATCCTTACCTTTCATATCCAGGAAGATCTCAGCAACCTTCAATAAGTCTTTCTTTTTCTCTACTAAATCAAGCTTGTTAAAACTAGCATTTGATTTGGATGGGTCTACCTCCACTTCATTTAGTTAATCTTATCACTCTTGAATCAGGCCTGTATTGATGGTACATTAAAAAGAAAGGTACAGGGTCACTAATAACAAAAAGAACAAGACAAACTATGCCCTTAAAAACATGTACTCTAACGGGCAAAAGTGTAAAGAAGAGACAGAAATATGCTAACACCAGATTGCATTTGAACAGCTAGTTCAACGATGCAACAACCCATAGAAACCTTCTGCGGTCCTGACATCCAGAAGAGCAGTATATCCCTTGTGGTATTAATTATATAGTGCTTTATGAATGATTGGTGTTGGTAAACAAGCAATATAATCTGTGAACCATCAGCACACCGATACATCACACAAATGATCATGATATGAATCAATGAGACTTCCTGGCTGAACATTTATACAAATATTCTTAAAATTCAATTGGTCACCAGAAACCCAAACTATTGTCCAACTAAAAGTCAAGCAGACAAACAAGATTTAATGAATCTATGATTGACTAGGAGATTAGATTAATACTTACAAAAAACCAAGAGAACACACCATTAATATCAAACTTTCAGCAGATTCAAAGGTATATTTTATCTCTACTCATGTATTAATCAGAGCAACACAGCCACAGCCATATTTGCCTGGAACAAGAAAAGCTTGGAAAATTCTAAAACTGGAACTCTTCATAAAAACATTAACCATGAAAGAACATCAACCACTTTGATAATAGCCACTTTTAGTAGTTATCTCTCTCATTTCCTTTTTTCTGGAGGTAAACAACTGCAGCAGGAGTTTCTTATTTGGAATTCTCCCAAAAAGGTTTAATATAAAAAGAAAAGAGGTGAAAACATAATGGTAGGTGTACGCCGGTAAGATGTTTATGAACATGAAAAATTACTATGAGCACTTGTACAGATTGACTGAAGTCCAAAGATTCCAGTGAGGAAAAAGACAAAGGAAACCACTGCAATGAGGATCGATAAATGGCAACATGAACAAAAGAATTAGGGCAGCCAGCAAGATGCTTGTGAAAGACATAAAGATAATAATTTGATCACTAAGTAATCCAATTCCCTACTTCTTACAGAATTACATGTATCCCTAAATCTCTGCATCAAACAAGCTCCACAAACAGTATAATTTTCACAGAAGCATTCATTTACAGTAACATTTCCATTTATGATAATAGAATTTGGGAGAGTTGAGAGCAGACTAAGCTATCAATCCATCCTTCCACTAGTATCTAGGAGGACCTATTCTGCCAACTGTCTAGGCATACATATCCATCAACCATACTTATTCATGTTGGTTCAGCATATCATTGGTAATTGTGTGCACTGTTACAATAAAAATCACCAATAACAGTGAACACAATTCATGTAATCTTGAATAAATTTATTTAAACCAATTAAGCTATGCTGATTTATGCACAATAGTTAAAGAATAGAGAGGGTGAAGAAAAATATACCTGACATGCAATTGAGATAGTCCAAATCAAGAAGAGACAGCTGGGGCCATGCGTGATAATGCCAAAAAAACAATAACTAAGGATGATGTTTGGCAGAGTCCATGACCTTATTTTTGGAGATTAGGTTGATCCATGAAAGAAGAGTGATATATAAATTGATAGGAGTCAACATTCAAATCAGGCACTTTTCCTACAAGATCAGATTCTCCGAAGACATTAGATGTTGTTCGGGTTCTCTGTCCACAGCCATAGAGTGTAGCCATTCATCTTCCTCCACAACTCAACTTCCCGTCATACATGGATTTATACAGGAGTTTTAAGTATTGCAGAGGTCTGCAGCATAAGTGAAATATTCAATGATTTGGGTTAAAAGTTTACAAACCAATGGCTGATTATCTATCCCATGTAGGAGCTAGGAAAAGCAATATTGGCCTTAAAATGGGAAGGTGCCCTCCCTACACCCTTGTTACCTTCTACCTCAATGGCACTACAACCTGGAACCTTTTTGATTCCCATATCTTTCATTCTACTTCTCACCTTGCTCACATCTTCCCATCTGTCAGCAGAAGCATAAATGCTAGCAAGAAGTGTATGAAGACTTGAATCACTAGATTTAACTTTTGCTAGTGTCACTGCAAGCCTTTCACCCATATCGATATTCCCATAAATTCTGCAGGCACTTAGCAAAGCCCCATAAAGTGGAATTATCATCTCATTGTTTTGAGCTGGTAACTTCTTTACTAAATCCTCCGCTTCATCTAACAGTCCAGCTCGACCAAGAAGGTCAATGAAACACCCATAGTGCTCTAAATTTGGCTTGATATGATATATTCTTTTCATGGAATGAAATAACTTGCGGCCTTCTTCTACCAATCCTCCATGACAACATGCACTCAACACAGCAATAAAGGTAATGTCATCCGGTCTCACCCCAAATGTTCCCATTGCTTCAAATAGCTCAAGAGCTTTGCTTGTCTTACCATTCATGGCAAGCCCATAAATGATTGAAGTCCATGTGGCAGTATCCTTTTCCTTCAATCCATAAAAAATCTCCAAAGATTTCTCTACGCAACCACATTTTGCATACATTTCAATCAAGGCAGTACCAACCACGGCATCCACCACGATTCCATTCTCGTCTATGTAACCATGAATCCACCTGCCTTGTTCTAGAGCTCCCAGTTGAGCACAACCAGTAAGGAGGGTGACCACAATGAATTTATCTGGTCTGACTCCTCTAATCTGCATCTCCTGGAACAATGCAATCGCCTCATCAAAACGATTAAATTGCACATACCCATTAATCATAGCTGTCCAAAGAACAATATCTCGAGATGGACTTTTCTCAAACAAATCTCGAGCTTCATCCAACAGACCGCAATTCACATACCCAGCTACCATACTAGTCCAACAAATCACATTTTTCACGGGCACCTCATCAAATATTTTCCGGGCTTCACTCAAGCAATCACATTTGCAATACATGTCCAACAACGCATTCCCTATTTTAGTTGTTAAATCCAGTTCGTTTCTAACATAACTATGAATTTCCTTGCCAATTTCAATATCTTTCAATGCTGTACAAGCTGATAAAGTACTTACAACCGTGGCCTCATTAGGATCCTCACCGCTTTCCTTTCGCATCCGCCGATAAATACAAATAGCCTCTCGAAACCTCCCGCACCTCACATACCCTGCAATCATGACGTTCCAAGAAACCTCATCCCTCTCAGGCATTTCCTCAAACACCTGTTCGAAACAACCAACTGTACCCAATTCGGCATACATATCCATCAACGAGTTACAAACATAGGCATCAAACTCTAGCCCAGTCTTGACCACAAAGGCATGAACCTTCTCCCCCTCATTAACCTCTCCAACACAGCCAATAGCCTTTAAAACATAAGGATACGTGTAATTATCCGGCGACACAACAGCATCTTCCCTCATTCGGCGGAACAGAGAAATGGCTCCTCTGAAACAACCCCTTTTGACAAGGGCTTTGATCATGACATTGTATATGAACAAAGATGGTTGGTGAATGGAGCTGAAGATTCTGAGTGCGTAGGGAAAGTTGTCTCCTCCGTTGTTGGAGTCCAGAGAAAAGGCCATAAGCTTGTTGAGGGTGTCCCTGTCTTGCTGCAAACCCACAGAGAATATCTGGGCCTGGATCTGCTTGAGCTGGCGCATGGTTTTGCAGCTTCTGAGAAGGGAAATGCATGTCCCCTTCATTAGTTTTGCTGCTGCACTGCGTGACATGATTGATGCTGACACCACATTGATTGGGTCACGGCAACGGTGCGTGCGACATGGTGGTACTGATAGTGAAATTATCTATTTACCCTTAAGTTGCAACCACCACCGCCGCCGCCGCCACCAGCAGTGGTGAAGGCGTCGAACGAACAATCCTTCGCCGATGGCGAGGTTTCACCGACAGTGAGGGTTTCGGTGACGACGTCGAAGACTCTGTGTGTGTGTGTGTGTGTATGAACCGAGACCGTAAGAGACCGCTGCGACACTGCAATTGGTTTGAGCGATTCGCACTGAGTTGACTTGCAGTTGCAGTGGATAGGACGACGAAGAAGACGGGTCGAGTATGCAAGGGGCCAAAACCAATCAATTTTAAAATATCGAGGAAATTACCCCAACCTCCTCCGATATAAATACAATTTACACCTTCTTCAGTTATTCAATTTATATTCATATTTTTTTTACTTATCAAATTTTAAGTATTTATATTATAGTTATACTCCTCATTCACAAAATATTATTAGTAAACTTAATAGAATAATATTTTTATGATATTAATTGTTCATAATTAATAAAATTATAAAATACCCTTAAACTTAATTGAGTACGTAAAATTATTTTTATAATTTTATTAATTAAAACAATTAATATCATCAAAATATTATTTTTTTAAGTTTGTTAACTATGCTCTATAAATAAAGAGCGTGACTGTAATATAAATACTTAAAATTTGACAAGCAGTGGGGTGTGAGTGTAAGCTGGATAACTAAAGGGGTATGAGTTGTATTTTCACAAACCTTAAGGGAGATGAGTGTAATTTACCCTAAAATATTTTGTCCAAAGCCAAACAAAAATATTTTCTAGAGACTAAAATCAAAATTTATTTATTTTTCAAGAACAAAAAATATATTTAAACTTATATATAATTATTGTCACAGGAGCTAGTTGGTCAAGTGGTTGAAATGCTTCCCTTATGCTTCATTGTGGGTTTATCCTGCTTTGATCAAGTCACATCTAGGTGCAATCCAAATAAGGAATTAGACTAGTCAAGTGGTAACTAGGGATTGAAGATTATAAACTTTTTATTCCTACAATACTCTTAAACTATAATATAATAACAATAATGTTAAGGTTCATACTTAGTGAAATTCATGACTGTGATATGAGTGGGTCGAAGGGCTTGAGCTATACTGAAAAAATACTACTGACACGTATACCTTAGGTATTACATTTGCCTTGTTACTTGCTGTGAAGAAATGAAGAGAGAAGAAGAAGAATGATGCCTTCATGCATGAAGGTTGTTTTTATGAGATAGGAAAATAGGGTGATTCTTATTCTTGTTGTGAGGTGAGAAGTACAAGCTTTAAAGGAGAAGAGAGAAGAAGTTTTAAGTGTTTTAAACTTTTGAAAATTTTCAGTTTTCCCATCACTTATTTTGTCCTCTTTCGGTATTTTCCTACAATTAAAGCCTAGATATTTGTATTGGTGGTGTACCAATAACATTATTAAATATAATAATGTTAGTAATAAGAGTAAACTAATAATTTTATTAATAAACAACCTACTCCTTCCCATTCCACCCAACTCGGGACAAAATATGTGAAGAGCCTATGGAATTGGATAAAATGCAGTCAATCAATCTCCATTCCACTCTACTTAAACTTATAATATCCAAACAATTGAGCTTGGAAAAATTTCACTCTACTCAATTCACTCTGCCATGCTTCATCAATCGAAACATACCCTCAATTTCATAATTTGGAACCAACTAAATTCATATAATTGAAATACAGAAGAATTAAATTTCATAAAAAAATAAAAAAGTATTATTTTATCCCTATTGCTAATATTATTTCATCTTGTCTTGATAGAAATAAAATATTTAAGTTATAACAATTCTAGTCAATTTCATCCTTAAAATATCCAAAGAATGAAGCTCATCTCCTTCATTTTATTCCACTTTATCAATCCAAACAAAGCCTTAGGCTATGATTGAGAGTTTTATAGAGGAGGGAAGAGAATTGTCATTAATGGAATGAAGAAGAAAAGTGATGAGTAAAGTAGAATAGAGTAGCTACACCCTTACTTGGGAGTTTATAATTTAACTGAGTAGAATGGAAAGAAATGAAAAATTTAGGGCCTATTTGATTTGAGTTTCTAGTTTTCAATTTTCTAGTTTTTAAGATTTTATGAAGGAAAAACTGAAAATTGGAAATAAAAACTGAAAACTGGATTGTGTAGTTTTCAAAATTTTTGGTATTTCCTTCATAAAATTTGAAAAGTTGAAATACTGAAATTTGAAAACTCAAACTAAACAAGCTCTTATTTTCCATTTTTGTCCTTTGATTTTGTGGATATAATTTATATGGATATAAAATATAAGGACTAAAATAGTATAAACATAAGCTCTCTCCCTTCAACCTCTCAATTTGGGGGGACAATAATTTAATTGTGCATGATCGCTAAGGAGGGACTTCTCCTCCCTTGTTGGCCCTTTCCTCTTCTCCTCCAAACAACATTCAAACACATGTTTAAGGCAAATGTCCTTTCCATCCCTCACCATTCTTTTTTTTTTTTTACTCCCAATCATAGCCTTAGAGTTTGATTGAGAGACTAAGAATCAGTAGATTGACAGAGAATGGCAAAGAGATTTCATGTGATCTGTGTTTGGAAGTGAATTTTTAGGAAGGGAAGGTAATTTTATATGGTACCCACTCCCCTACAGTTGAGAGTCAATGTAGGTGTTTGTAGTTGCTTTTAACACATTTCTAAAATGTGATTAAATGTAGATAAATATGTGGCCAAATACACATCATATGTTGTGTGGACTATATAAAGTACTGTACAAATAACTGAGTTTGGACTGTCTGAACTCAATTAAAAATTTAGTCGCCTTTAACCACATTTACAAAATGTGGTTAAATGCAAATAGTGTGGCAAGTTCCAATGGCTAAATAGCCACACACTCTACCTCTTCCCATTCCTCCACAACCTCCTCTTGGTCAAGAAAGAGAACAAAACCCCTCAAATTGTTAGGGTTAAAATCCAACAGAACCAAACCAACAACACAGTACAAATTTTTTTAACATTTATACATTAGTTTTCAGAAAAATTCATAATAATAGATGAATGAAAAAGAAAAAAAGTAAAAGGAAGGCCTCATAAGGCAATCGTTGTCATCAAAACCATCATCTTCTAATTTGACCACTTCTTTCCCCATCATACTTGCCATATTAGCTAGCACACTGCATCCATTTAGGGCATTGGTCTTCATCTCTAGAAAGAAATTAACCATCCTCACCTCTAACACAATTAGTTACCTTGGTAGAAGTAAAAGTTGAAGCTATTATATTCTACACGAGCATTTTAGAAGTGGATGTGAATGGAACATCATTGGCTTTGATTGATAAGAGCATAAACCACTGTAGATGACCCATCCTCCTCGTAGTTGCCACCATCAATCGACTTCTCTACTTCTACCGATTTGTTCTTTTTCCTCTACCAATGATGTTCTCTCCAGCGTCATATGCACTCTTCTTGATGGCTCAAGTTTTCTGGCATCCTTTTTCAAAGAGTTGTTGGAGGGTGTGGCAGAGGTGGGGAGTGCTAGTGGAAATGGAGGAGTGAAACTGAAAGAGGGTTGAGTTTGTTGGTGTTTTGCCACATATTAAATTTCATTTAACCACATTTATGAAATATGGTTGAATGTAATTACATGAGAAGATATTGACTAATGAATGTAGGTGAAAAATCGCCTACACTATTCAATTGTGTCCACTTATATTTTAAACTCTTGGAGAAGGGTATGGCATGTATATCAGTATATGCTTCTATTAATGGCCATTGCTCATACACCCACGAAGGCCAATGCCTTCGATACCGAAATCTATATGGCCAATTGTAAAATGTCATTTGGTATGTAGATCCCACAAGAGCATATTAAACTCCTCTAGTTAATTAGTTAACACAATGAATTAGACCTCCATTAGTTTTTAAGATTCGGTACGAAAAATAAGTTAATTGAAATATTGTGTATTAACAAAATTTGTGATGGAAAAAGTGAGAAGTGGAAAAATGGGAAAAAAAAGTTTAGTAGAGATGGTGGAACCCTAGAGCGGTGAGCACATAGGTAGTGGAAGGCAAATAGGAGGTAACCAACAATGGATGAGTTAGGGATCGATGCTGTGGTAAGGTTGTGCAAATGCCTTGCTCAAATGTCCAACTTAGGATAAGGTACCAAAAAGGGCCAAAAGGAAAAACTAAGCAATTAAAAAAAACCCAATTTGAAAATCGCAAATAATTTGCATCAGCTCAAAACGGAAAATTGCGTGGATTGGCTTCTTGCGTCGAAGAAATATTGGAGGGAAATGGAGTTGAGGAGCTTCAGACTGGAAGGTCATATTGACAAAGTAGGCGAAGGCGATAGGTAGTGGATACGTTGTTGTTTGTCGAAGCTCTTGTCAGGAGCACTGTTCGTGAATCCTACAGGAAGTGGAATTGACGCCTCAAATGCAATTTCTAGCAGTATGTTGTAGGCAATTTATTCTTGATTAATGTTTGACGCAATACATGGCTTGATTTGGTAGATTAAGATGTATTTAGATTCATTGGTTAATACCAATATGATCTTGATGCAAGATTCTGTGTTGCACATCATGTTTTGGGGGCAATAGCAATATGATGAACATGAATGCTTTAGTGCCATTGTTTTAGGGGTAATATGAATGTGATTTACATTATTGCTTCAGTGTGCTTGAACCGACGTTTGGGGGTAATAGTAATTTGATTTTCATTTACATTTGACGTTGCTTGACCTCATGTTTTCGGCATGGTAGTTGGTTGGTTCATGTTTACAAACTTAGTTTTGAACTTTCATATCTCATGCGACACAATCTAGGTATTGATGAAGGTTTTTTTGTCTTAAATTTAGTTTTTAGTTGATTTGTGATCAACCCAATGTTGTTAGGAATTATTGTTTTATACTGATACTGCATATGGATAGGCAATCATTGTATTTATCGTGTGTGTTTTGGATTTGGTACTCATTGTATTGATGGTGAGAGAAACATAAGCAGTGTTTTTGAAAGCATGTAGGAAACAACAATAGGATACATGAAAGTGTTTCATATTGTGCATTGTTGTAGTCTTCCAGTTTGATTAAGTTTTAAATATGTGTCCGTGATTGTGAAAGGGTGATTTACAGAAGGTTAGGCTATATGTACAGTTATGTTAGGAAAGTTGCTGTAAAATTTTGATTCTGTGCAGATAGTAGTGTCAAAATGGCCCACGGAGCATGGTGACCCCTAACCCTTCATTTGGCTCCAATCCAGTTGAAGGCAAGATATTTAGGTGGCGACCATGGTACAGTTCGAGCATTTAATCATTTTAATTTATTTTTAGCAATGACATTAAACATGGCAAAAAAAAACAATAGAAGCACCTAAAACTAATGAAAGTAACTTCAGTTGTTAGAAGCGACAGCTGAAAACTAATTTTAAACATATTTGAAATAACATTGTAAGGTTTTCCAATTTTCATAATGTCGAAGTGTCCTTTTACAGTCCCTTGTGTTCGTATGCAGTGTTTGGTTGATTTTTGGTTGTATTTTTTTAGTCTATGGGTTTTGGCATCCAATTTGGTAGCAAGTATTATGAATTGCATTTATGAGATTTTGGTTGCTGGTTGGTATTGAAGGAATTATTTAATTGAAAGTTTAGCAGCAGAAAGAAAGGCAAAGAAGTAGGCACAAAGGTAAGGGAGTAAGAAAACCATTGTCAATAATTATTTAATGGTATGAGATTAGAAACGTACTTGAAGATACATAAAATTTGTGAATACAGAAATTGAAGTAGTTATGTGAAATGTTAATGAAAGTTAATGTTTGAAGCATGTGTTAGTTTGAGGAGAGTTAGGTGGATTTCTGTTTCAGAAATGGTTGATGTTATAAATAAATTATCATGTGCTTTGTTTGTATGATGAATTGTGTAGAAACTGAGTGTCTATTATGTCTAAGTAGAGAAGATAAAGACAAAGTAAGGTAGGAATGAAACGTGTTTTCAATTGTAAGTTTTTTGTTGCTACTGATACACACACACACATACACAAATGGCTTTTCAGTTATCGGTAACACCATTATACTTAGTTCGTGGAAAATGTTTGTCATAGGAGAAGGAAAAGATGGAGTTGGCAATTAGTGAGGGTGAATATTTTTTTTGATGGTGATACACAGGAACAACAAAAAGAAATGTTTGAAGAGCAACTGAAGAAGTCTGAGAGCATTTTAGAAAGAAAATTGAAAGCATATTCATACTTTGAATATGATAAATGGTATACTTTTATTGAACAACCTAGGTGGCCTGTTAAATTTTTGTTGTATATATGATGTAGAGAAAACTTATTGAATGAATCCTTCATTATATTTGTTAGTATATTGGTTAGTATAATTGTTGTGTATATGTTTTGCACTTTTCCTACATTGTATTTTTGGTAGGGAGGTCAATCAAACTGACTTTATAGTATTAGTCAGTGATGAAGTTATTAGGGTTAAAACATTTAATTGAAGTTTTCAGCAGTCGTTTGAATTAGACGAGTGAAATGGGAGAAAAATTTGGTTCCTTTGTCAAGTACCTTACAGAAATGACACTTTAGTCTATCTGTTTATTGTTTCAATTGTATTATGATATTTTCCCAATAGGTGATATGGAAAGTAGTAACTTGATTTGAAAAATGTGTCACAATTATGTTAACATGCTATAGATATATCCCTGGAATGTTTGTAATTGTGATTAGTCATAGATGTTGTTATGTATGTGCGAGGTGATGCAACAAAGATGTGGTTTTGCAGTTTATTTTTGCATGGTTCCATTGTGTTATTTGTTTGCATGTTGGGATAGTTTGAAAAATTATTGGCATTCAAACACCAGATAAATGGCAACAGTATAAGAGTGGTATTTGTGTATGTATGTGTAAGTATGCTTCTGCATTAACAGTTATACATTTTACCTGTAATTTGTTGATATATTCGTGGTTTTTTAGTTCATGTTTTCATAAAGAGGTAAAAGTTATGAATAGTAGGCCATGACTTTTGTCAACTGATCATTATGGGATTTTTTTAGGAAGGTTAAAGGAAGAATGGAGTTAGTGTATCCATATAGTAATGGAGTTGATAGATGGTTTGTGTGATATCTTGGTGACTGAGTATAAAGTATTAGGAAATATTTGGTTTCATTATTTTTTATGAGGTATGAAGTATGATGGGTTCCAATATTATTTTCAGGATTAGCGGCTTACAAAATCATACAATGAGGTTTGCTAATAGAGCGGATTGAATGCACATTTGCTTATCTGAGTTTGGGAAGTATGTAAGTAGTTGAAGGCGGCTTTCGTTTAATTGGATGTTTATGTTCATAGGGCGAATGCAAGTTTTATTTAAAAATTATTTTGTATAGGAGAATTTGTGTGAATGAAATTTGACACAGTTACTTGTCTTTTGAAGGGATGTGAACTATCAAAATTGCCAAAGTGGTGGCTTTGCATCACGAACGTGAAGATGAAGCCAAAGAATGACGTTGTCATGCGATATATACTTGTTATATTATTCAAAATCTACATTATGTAGTTAAGAACTTATGGGATGGAATACTTTTGTATAGAATATTGGAGTATTTGACAATAGTTGGTATTTGAAGTTGGCCTTACCAGTAAGAAAAATGTTTTTGTATTTTCATTGTAGATATGAAATATAGAGAAATAAGTGGGCTTTTAAAAACAGGAACTGAAAAAAGGATGTGTGATCACAATTTAGGCACTATAAGGAACAAAATGCAAAGTACGTTAGAAAGGAAAGAAAAAGAAAAAACATAAAAAATACCAAAACTGAATTCGAACATTCCGAATTCAGCAAAAAAAAGTTTGAACAAAATTAGGAATGTCAGAAACTTAATTCAAAATTTCAAATTCAGTTAAAAAAGTTTGAAAAAAAATCTAAATGTTGGGATAAATGCAGCCTATTAGTATTAAGGAAAAATAAGGAAGAAAAACATAGTAGTAGTAAGAATAAAATATAAAATTTAGCTATTCATTTAATTTAATGTATATCTAAATTTCTGAAAATTAAAAATTAACCTTATCGCTAAATTTTGCATCAGTGATTAATACAAATAAAAAAATGTAATAGAATACAGGGTATTAATTTATATATTTATTAAATTTGATAGGGCTGATTAGCATTTTTTTTTAAGTTTAGGAGTTAAAATTGAAGGAATAAATTGTGATTTTCCCAAAATATTAATTTAAAAGAGAAAATTGACTGTAAAAGAGTTATGATAAATTTATAAAAAAAATATGAAGAAAGAGAAATAAGTTACTCAATTTTATGCTATGGTGAAAACTGATAGAAATTGATTAATATTCTCTTGAGTTAAGACAATTGTTTTCAAAGTAAAAAAAAAGTGCAAATTTAATTTAAAATGGAAAAAGTAGGTATTTTACTTTGTACAATAAACAATATCAGCTTAATGTATGTTAGTTTGCTATTTATAAAAGAGAAATGATAAATCTTGTCAAATAATGATCTGAAAATATTTTTTACTTGAAATATGTCTTCGAGGTCTATTAAATAGTCACTGAATATTTATAAGTCATGTTATTATGAGTAAAAAATTAGGAAAACCATTAGGATGATATGTTATCTATCCATATTTTGATTGACGCATATCATTATTACTGTATACAAAATATATACAGAATATGGAAATGTAAATACATGTTTATATCTTTAAATACTTGTTATAATATTATTGAAGGTGATATTAATTTAGTGAAAAATTAGTAGTATTTAATTTATTCTTAACCACTTAAATTAACCTTAATTTGAGTATTCTGACTAATAATTATACAATTGTTAAAATAGACCCATAAAAAAAAGAAAAAATGTTTATGATTCAGCTATCTACAAGACACCTCATGATCATGTAGAAATCATTTGGTTAAACTCCCAAATTGCATACATCACAATTCTTGATTGATATAGTGGTCTGTAACAGATATTAATTAGTATATTCATCAAATTTGATAGGGTAGAGTAGAAAAACTTTAAAGTTTAGGAGTTAGAATTGAATATGCGCTATAATACAACCAGTAAATTGCGATTTATTCGAAAAGTTTAATCTAAAAGAGCAAATTAACCTTTAAAAAATGACTTTGTCGCTTCCTATATTGTTGAAAGTAAAGGAATTCACAGAAATGGAAATACAACGATGCGGAATATGTGAATTTGGAAAGAAGAAGAAAAAGAAAAAACATAAATAAGCACATAACTGAATTTGGACATTCCGAATTCAGTATTAAAAGGTTAGAAAAAAATTGGGAACTTCAGAATAAACGAACAAGTTCGGAAAAAAAAATTAAAACACTAAATTTGGAATGTCTGAATTCATTGAAATAGTTTACAAAAAAAAAAATCTGAAATATCAGAATTCATAGAAAAGTATCAGAATTCATAGAAAAAATGTTTTCAAAAATCCAAGTATCTGAATTGAGGATTGTTAAACAATTTCATGAATGTTGGGATAAATGCAGTGTATTGGAATTAAGTGTTTACTAACGATGAAAAAAATAATAGTGGCTAAAGAACATGAATTAAAGAAAAAATGGAAAATTAAAAACCATTGCACAAAGAACAAAGTTGACTGTAAAGAGATTTAGAAAAAATATAGAAATAACCAACAAAATTTGGATAATTTTCATTTAAAAAGAAGGGAAATTTGAGAATTTAAAAACAAAATGGATTACTTTAATGGAGAAAAGATTGTGGGTACTACGAATTTTTAAAAAAATGGAAACAAGTAAAGGTTATTAGAGAACAGATTTGTTCGGAATTTTCAAATAAAAATAGTGGGAAAAAGAATTATAAGTATAAGTTGTAACATCCCCTGCTGCTTTATGGATTGACGACTGTCCCCACAAACCAATACGGGTCTTTTCAGCATGCTTTGTCCTCACTCACACGCTTGCTGGGAAAACTTCCCAGGAGGTCACTGTAATATCCCAAAAATAAGTGGCATTGGGAAGACCAGGTCTAAGCTGTGAGAGTGTTGGATAAAGCATAAGGGAGATTTAAATGCCTTATATATATAGTTCCCAAAAGGAGAAAACAAATCATAAATTTATAATGAATTTTGTACATAAAATTTTTTATATAATATTCAATTATTATTTGAATTTGATCATTATTCTTTTTATGAAGTTAATATTCAGTTTGTGATATGATGTTTGATTTTAAATTCTGAAGCAATTATCTTATTAAAATAGATTCAATATTATTTATAATAATTGGTACTGTTTAATTTCTAAACTTTAAAAATATTATCTGATCTACTCTATTAGATTCAATATTATTTATAATTATCATTGATATTAATATTTGTATCACCATTGTAGATATTTCTAGAATTAGAAAAGGTACATTGTACTAAATTTTCCTTTTTTCACATATGCTCTTCATAAATTAGTTTTTATATCATTTCTAAGATTATGATAGGATTTTTTAGATATATGTCATCCATATTTATGATGCTAAATATAAATTTATATTTGAATATATTAGATATGTGGGTGTGGGTGTGTGTGTGTAAGTGAAGTGTTAATTTGAGATTGGTTTCTACCTTTCATTAGAGATTATAATTATTCTATAAAGATTTAAATATTAGGGTATATATATAGTATTCACAGATACTACTTTAATAATAACAATTTTAGCATAAAGTATTTTATATTGATAATAGATATAATTTTTAAAGTAGTTATAATATTGTCAGATACCTCCAAAAATATAAATTTATAGAATTAAATGAATATTTTAGAAAAATATGTTTCTATCTATGCATATCTGTTTCATGAAAATTTGGATACAGACAAATCTATAGTTGAATATTTTTAAAATAATTGATAGTTAACCAAAATCATGACTATTGTGATTTGAAAATGATTTTTCAAACATTGCTGAATTACAATTATACTTACTTGAAGATATTAGATATTATTTATATTTGACATGTATTGTGAAAATAATTTGTTAGATACTATTTTATAGAGAATTATTATATATTTTCAAGAAGTTATTAATTACAAGAATTGAGTACAAAATTTGTTCATCATGTAAATCATCATATCATTATTATTGTTGTCGTTGTTGTTGTTGTTATTGTTATTTCAAAAGAGAAGCAAATACATAATATGAATATACCAAGATAGATGTTATTTGTTTTGGAAACCTCATTGGCATTTCATTTCAATATATATATATATATATATATATAGATATATCGGTGATACAAAAGATAATTGAGAGATATGTTAGAGTAGTTTGAATTCAAATTATCCAAATAGTTATAAAAGATATGATTAGATTTATTCTTGTTACTATCCTTATTTGATTGTTGTTGATATCACCTACTTAGTTATGATATATCTATAAAAGATCTTTAATATAACTTTATTCTTGTGCTGTCAAGTATGACCCCTGTTTAGTATTTTACAAATATCTTGAGTTGTAGATGTTCGATTGACATAATTTTTATGGCATTAGAAAGCTAACTCAATTATCTACAAGTTCTATTTCTAGCATGGAGGCCAAATTCTAACCGCAGGGAAAGTTAAATGATTACAAAAAGTCATAACGAAAAAAAAGAGAAAAATGAAAAATAGAAATAAAATAACATTTGTTAGTGATATCTTTCACTTTCTAGTATAAATTTAACACATTATAGTCCTTCTAAACATTCTTTTAAGAACCTTAGCTGTCCAAGGGATTTTTCCTATAGAGAAAGATACAATTTTTCTCAGTCATCTTCGAATAATCTCTTCCGGTTGGTCCTCTCATCCTTATCCTTATATGGTTATAAATTTAGCAAATCTTTAAATGATTGTGGTATGTTTTCTCTTCCCGTTCAATTTCAAGTCATTCCTAATTCTTGTCTATAATTCCATGGCAGTTGAGAGTGTCATTCCAATTCTCCAGTATCATATAGGCAGTGGTCAGACACTCTCGGCAAACAGTGAGTGAATTTAAGCTCATGACTATACTTTTGATCATGTAGTCCTTTTGGTATACTCTATTAGATTCAATATTATTTATAATTATCATTGATATTAATATTTGTATCACCATTGTAGATATTGCTAGAATTAGAAAAGGTACAGCGTACTAAATTTTCCTTTTTTCACATATGCTCTTCATAAATTAGTTTTTATATCATTTCTAAGATTATGATAGGATTTATTTAGATATATGTCATCCATATTTATGATGTTAAATATAAATTTATATTTGAATATATTGTATATGTGGGTGTGTGTGTGTGTGTAAGTGAAGTGTTAATTTGAGATTGGTTTCTACCTTTCATTAGAGATTATAATTATTCTATAAAGATTTAAATATTAGTGTATATATATAGTATTCACAGATGCTACTTTAATAATAACGATGTTAGCATAAAGTATTTTATATTGATAATAGATATAATTTTTAAAGTAGTTATAATATAGTCAGATACCTTCAAAAATACAAATTTATAAAATTAAATGAATATGTTAGAAAAATATGTTTCTGTCTATGCATATTTGTTTCATGAAAATTTGGACACAGACAAATCTATAGTTGAAGATTTTTAAAATAATTGATAGTTAACCAAAATCATGACCATTGTGATTTGAAACCGATTTTTCAAGCATTGTTTAATTACAATGATACTTACTTGAATACATTAGATATTATTTATATTTAACATGTATTATGAAAATAATTTGTTAGATACTATTTTATAGAGAATTATTAGATATTTTCAAGAAGTTATATCGGTGATACAAAAGATAATTGAGAGATATATTTGAGTAGTTTGAATTCAAATTATCCAAGTAGTTATAAAAGATATGATTAGATTTATTCTTGTTACTATCCTTATTTGATTGTCGTTGATATCACCCACTTAGTTAGGATATATCTATAAAAGATCTTTAATATAGCTTTATTCTTATGCTGTCAAGTATGACCCATGTTTAGTAGTTTATAAATATCTTGAGTTGTAGATGTCCGATTGACACGATTTTTATGGCATTAGAAAGCTAACTCAATTATCTACAATTTCTATTCCTAGCTTAGAGGCCAAATTCTAACCACAGGGAAAGTTAAATAATTACAAAAAGTCATAACGAAAAAAAAGAGAAAAACGAAAAAGAGAAATAAAATAACATTTGTTAGTGATATCTTTCACCTTCTAGTATAAATTTAACACATTATAGTCCTTCTAAACATTATTTTAAGAACCCTAGCCGTCCAAGGAATTTTTCCTATAGAGAAAGATGCAATTTTTCTCAGTCATCTTCGAATAATCTCTTCCAATTGGTCCTCTCATCCTTATCCTTATATGGTTATGAGTTAGCAAATCTTTAGGTGATTGTGGTATGTTTTCTTTTCTCGTTCAATTCCAAGTCATTCCTAATTCTTGTCTATAATTCCATAGCAGTTGAGAGTGACATTCCAGTTCTCCAGTATCATGTAGGTAGTGGTCAAACACTCTTGGCAATGAACAATGAGTGGGTTTAAGCTCATGACCATACTTTTGATTATTATTATTATTATTTTTCCAATATTATATAAATTATTTATTAAATTTTAGAATAATTTATGTCCAGAAAACATGCTTTTATGGATTACAGAAATTTTAGAAAAATTATTATTTTTCACAGTTATCATGAAAAACTTATTTTAGAAAGCTCGTGGGGCCATATTTGATACCTTGCATGTTATGAAATATCTTTTTCTAGTTTATTAAATTATGATACCTTAGTTTAATGTTTCTAGCAACAATATTGAATATCATGTTTTCAAACTATGGATTTCGTATTAAGATTTTAGAATACCAGATATGATTTATTGAAAGTATTGAATAAAGTATGATTCATAACAATTGTCAGATACATACTCTGTTGGCTTTTGAAATCACTATGTCTACAAGCTGGTGATCTCTTGAGCATGATTTTAGAATCTCAGTTATGCTAAAGTCAGATTATTAGAATATAACAATTGTCAGATACGTACTCTTTTGACTTTTGAAACCACTATGTTTACAAGCTGGTGATCCATTGGGCATGATTTTAGAACCTTAGTTATGCTAAGGTCAGATTGTTCGAATATAACAATTGTCAGATACATACTTTGTTGGCTTTTGAAATCACTATGTTTACAAGCTAGTGATTCCTTGGGCATGATTTTAGAACCTCAGTTATGCTACAGTCATATTGTTAGAATTATATAAATTCAGAGCTTTCAGATTTATTTAATGTTGTTGCAAGTTATTATTATTTTAATAATTAGTGAGAAACAGAACAGTGAGTTAACGGCTGCATGAATGATTGTTAACCTTGGTACCAAGTTGTCCGCTAGAGGACTAGCTCACCCACAATAAGGAACCTAGTGAGGTGTCTAGTTATGGGACCTATTTAGGTGCCCATCAGATTAGCCATTAGCTCAGATTCAGCTATTCAACTCAGATATTATGTACAGAATAATTCATGTTTCTCTACTAGTTATTGCCATGGATTCAGTTAAATTATTATTTCCAGTACGATTATATGTATTTAAATATTAAAAATGTTTTATATCAGCTGCATGTATATTTATGTACTATCTCTGTTGTCCCATGTAGGTTGTGAGTGGAGGCTTGCTCACTGAATTTTGATGAACTCACCCCTCTCGTTTTCCTCCTCCTTACAGTTACAGCTGCAAATCTTATTATTTTTAAGTTTCAGCCTCAGAAGCCATGTAGATGTTCTATTGGTGAGCTTCACTTCGTAGTGAAGTTTAAATTAGGATCACGTTAGAATAGAGTACTCCAGTAGTGTGCAAGCAGGGTCCTCGGACATCATTTAGCATGCATGATTATTTTAAAGTTATGTTATTTTATCATTATGATATTTTATGTAATTTCTTCCTGGAACGTGATTTAAGATTATCTATTTAAGTTATGGGTTTTGGAACGATTTAGAATAATTAAATATTTTATGTATTCTTTATTAATAAAGATTTCAAGAAATTTTGAGAAATTTATTTGTTTATTTATTTTATGATTTATTATGAGCATTAATTTAGTAATTTACTATGCATGATTGCATGCAATTAGTTTCAGAAGGCTTCGATAAGGGACAATATCCCTTATGTGCCAGTCACGATTTTGAGTCGTGACAGTCACTTATCCCAAAATTGCTCCAAGTCAAGCACCCTTAACTGTGGAGTTCTTTAGTGATGGGCTACCAAAAAGAAGATGCATCTTGTTGGTATAGGTAGTACAAATCAATTCATATAAGCCCTCCTTAATTGTATAGTCTCATACCTATACAGTCTTAGGATCCCTCTCATTCGGGTATATAATCAGTTCATTCATGTACCCCTTCGCTTTCGAAGTCTACCAGGGGGCGCTTCTTGTCCGTGCCTCCTTGCACCGGTGATCACTCCTCGACTTCGCAATCCTCAGGCGTTACATGCCCACCAGCTTCCACATAGTTCGTCTCCAAACCAAACCGTACTGGGAGAGGTACAGGCTCTGATACCATTTGTAATATCCCCTGCTGCTTTATGGATTGATGACTGTCCCCACAAACCAACACGGGTCTTTTTCAGCATGTTTTGTCCTCACTCACACGCTTCCTGGGAAAACATCCCAGGAGGTCACCCATCTCAAAATTGGTCCAAGTCAAGCACGCTTAACTGTGGAGTTCTTTATTGATGGGCTACCAAAAAGAAGATGCATCTTGTTGGTATAGGTACTACAAATCAATTCATATAAGCCCTCCTTAACTGGATAGTCCTATACCTATACAGTCTTAGGATCTCTCTTATTCGAGTGTGTAATCGATTCATTCATATACCCCTCCACTTTCGAAGTCTACCAGGATCCGCTTCTTGTCCGTGCCTCCTTGCACTAGCGATCACTCCCCGACTTCGCAATCCTTGGGCGTTACATGCCCACCAGCTTTCGCTTGGTTTGTCCCCGAACCACAGCGTACTGGGAGAGGTGCAAGCTCTGATACCATTTGTAACACCCCCTGCTGCTTTATGGATTGACGACTGTCCCCACAAACCAACACGGGTCTTTTTCAGCATACTTTGTCCTCACTCACATGCTTCCTAGGAAAACATCCCAGGAGGTCACCCATCTCAAAATTGGTCCAAGTCAAGCATGCTTAACTGTGGAGTTCTTTATTGATGAGCTACCAAAAAGAAGATGCATCATGTTGGTATAGGTAGCACAAATCAATTTATATAAGCCCTTCTTAACTGGATAGTCCTATACCTATACAGTCTTAGGATCCCTCTCATTTGGGTGTGTAATCGGTTCATTCATATACCCCTCCGCTTTTGAAGTCTACCAGGAGCTGCTCCTTGTCCGTGCCTCTTTGCACCAGCGATCACTCCTCGACTTCGCAATCCCTGAGCGTTACATAAGTCATGTTATTATTAGTGAAAAATTAGGAAAACTATTGTGAAGATATAGTATTACTCTATAATTTGATTGACATATATCACTATTACGCTATATAAGTATACACAAAATATGGAGATGTAAGAAGATGTTTATATGTTGAAATATTTGTTATAATATTATCGAATTTGATATTAATTTGGTGCAAAAAAGCATTATTATTTAATTTAGTGTTAATTGTTTAAACTTACAGCAATTTGATAATTCTGAGAAATAATTATACAATTGTTAGAGTGTAGTGATAAGAAAAATGAAGAACTGTTTATATTTCAGGTATCTACAACACAGATTATGATCATGTAAAAATTATGTGACTGAACTCCCAAATGGTGAATATCAGTATTCTGGATGGATATAGTGATGTCTAATAGATATTAGGCTACATATTTTTTAAATATGTTGGGTTTGATTAGAATTTTTTTTAAAGTTTAGGAGTAAAAATTGAACATGCACTATAATAGAACGAGTAGACTATGGTTTGTTGCAAAAATTAAATTAAAAGAGCAAATTCAGCTAAAATAAAATCGCTTTAGCGAATAATGAATTGTTCAAAGTAAAGGAATCCACAAAAATGGAAATATAGCGGCACAAAGTATGTGAATTTGGGAAGAAAAAGAACAAGGAAAAATAGAAATATAACTGAATTCGGAATGTAATTGCAGTTAAAAAAGTTAAGAAAAATATTGGGAATGTCTGAATAGAGGAACAAGTTTGGGGAAAAAAAACACAGAATTTGGAATGTCCAATTCAGTGAAAAAGGTTTGCAAAAGAATTTGGGATATCCGAATTTAGTGAGAAAAGTTTGGAAAAGAATTTGGGATATCCGAATTCAGATAAAAATGTTTGGAAAAAAATGTTAGTCTTCGAATTGAGGATAGTTAAACAAGCATATGAATGTTGGGATAAATTAAGGGGATTGGAATTAAGGACAAATAAGAATGAAAAGGCGAAAGTGGCCAAGAACAAAATTGAAAATTCAGAATTAAAGGAAAAAGGGAAAATAAAAACCAGCACACCAAAGAAGAAAGTTGACAGTAAATGAATTTACAAAATTCTTAAAATAGCCATGAAAATTTGGATAAGTTGCATTAAGAAAGAAGGAAATTAGAAATTTTTTTTAAAAAAGGTTTACTTTAACGAAGAAGAAAATAAAAGTAGTACGATTTATGGAAATAAAATATAAAGCAACTAAAGGTATTGGGGTGACCAGATGTGTCTGGAATATTCGAATAAAAAATAATGGAAAAAAGGCAAATAATTGGTTATGTGTTACATATTGTATGAAGTTGTGAAATTCAATGCAAAAGTCATTGGTAGAAACGAGTGAATGTGAGATGATAAATACCATAATTTGTAGTTGTATATTGAAAAATGAAAAAGTTTTAAATCAGCTCGCACTATCAGTTTACCATAAGACCAGACCAACACACTACACCTTTGCAATCCACTTATGTTGTGTACGTTATCGGGTAAAGCTGTAGAAGTTATAACAATGAATATAAGAATGAGCAATATAAATTACCTGATATGTAAGTTGTTTTCATTTACACGGTTGATGAGGACATTATGTGCAAAATTTGATATGTTTTCTTCCAATGGGACAAAGAAATATATTTTTGTTTCAGTGTTATTCATATCAGGTTATAAAAATCAATTGTGGTTTTGTCAAAGAAAATCATTTTGACATACTTGGTTCTTCACCTCGGTGTATTGTACCATACAAAACCATTAACTTGAATTTTTTAAATATGAGTAATAGTTCAAAACAATGGGGAAACAAACGAAGAGTCCTAACCAATTTAGTAAATAATGCAAATAAAATAGTATAAAAAAGCAATTTCGTTCATTGCTACGAAAGATAATGCATTTTAGGCATACATGGAGGTGCCCATGATCAAATTGGAATGTGTCTACTGGAATGAAGAATTGGTTACGAATCACAATTTTAACAGTGCTGGTTTTTGAATGTAGTTCATGCAATGAGGCAATGAAATGATTTACATTCCGAAGGAATGATGTTACGGAATTAACAATGTACAAGTGAACAGCCTGACTACAAACGTAAAAAGGATAATTTTATAAAATTAGTGACCTTTTTTTGGTATTGTTTGTAAAGAAGATTGAAACTGTAAAATGACAATGAAAATAATGAGATGCACAAGTGGTTGAGCATATAAAAGGAACAAGAAGATATAATACCATGATGTACCCCAACTTAAATAGACCAAATAATTATACAATAAATTGGCAGTCCAAACATAGCGTAGTCCAATAGGCATAAAGAGAATATGGGAATGGTATTGGTAAGTCCAAAGGTCAAAGGAAGATAAAAAATAAGCAATTAAAATTTAACGTAAGACCTAAAAAAGGCCCAAAACAAAAATAAACATTGCAAGCAATGACTAACAAACCATTCAAAATAAGACATTGCGTAGTGGGGTAAATAATAAGATAAGCTTGGACAGCAGACATATACAAATTTTGGAATAGGGATTATGTAAAGTACAGAATTGGGCATTTGGTGGCAATATAGGTCAAAAGTGTAGATATAGATAAACAGAAGCCATACAAAATTACATGCAAGCACAAAAGACTGCTGAAATTAATACAAATCGACCATAGAGACACTAACCACTGAAATTGACTGAAATTGATTACCACAAAATCCAAATGTAGTGGGTAAATAAAACCCATAGATGTATCAATTAATGGAGTTAACAAATTCATCTACATGAAAATACTGTAGAGGACACCTATAAAAGGGATATAAAAACAATCATTTAGCACAAAATAATTAAGATACTAATATAATTAAAGCATAGAGAGACTAACAAATATAGTGAATAAATCAAACCCCAAGATGCATAATATGGTAATAATGGTAAATTATATAAGTGATATTGCCATGGTAAGATGATATCTTATATAAGTGTTGATGGTTAATGCTGTTTACTGGCAGACATGAGAAGAAAGTAAGGGGTGTAATGCAAGAAATTTAAACATCCCATTTGATACAGCTAGTTTGAAGGTGAAAGTGGATAAGCACAAGCTGTGAAAAGTTAAGGCAAATATTTTATACATGAAGTGAAAATGAAAATGACATGGACAATGTAAGTAATATAATCCTGTGCATGGGAAGTCTCAACGTCGTCATTGTGATCACATGCAATGAAGTTGCCAAAGCATTGAAGTGAATGCTAAGCACGTAATAGAAATCATGGAAAACACAGTTTTGTATTGATTTACTTTTAAGATTGAAACCTTATCAGTTGACTTCATGATACACATGAACCTTCAACTCAAGAACCCTAGTATTTATCAGCTCAAAGATGCAGATATCATCAGCTAATTGATTGTCGGATGCAAATAACTTCCAATCGTCTCCAAACATCACATTGTCCCAGTTATCGTACTTTGTGCACCATATGTTCTACTGGTGACCACCATGCAACAGGACAACCTGATATGATTTTTAGGTTATGTTGCAGAAATGGGCAGATTAATCTGCAAAAATCATGCAAGGAAAATTAGTAACATATTCAATGTTTGTAATATGAATAAATGGTGGTCAGAGGGTATGAGCTTTCCATGTTTATGGGCATAGCGAGAAAGCTTTATGACAAAGAAGTCATTTTTCGTTTGGAAGGCTGTAGCAATGTGTTGTGTCTGCAGATTGTCCGGCCAGTTCAATGCTTTGATCGGGCGGGTTAGCATATTCTGTTGCACTACAAGACCAATATCACACAAGTAGTTATCAAAGTGGGTGTGCATAGCAAAAGACATAAAGTAATGAGTACATTTTTTCATTTCTCCTTTTGGTGATGCAGGTGGCGATGGTATTGTAGATGGGGATGGAGCTAGGGATGCAGATGGTGACGGGATGACATTTAAAACATAGTCAAATCTGACATAGTTGATTTCCAAGCCATCTGGCACCATTACAATTACATTAAACGTTCTATCCGCATTGAAATCGAATGCCAAGAAGTAATAAAGGGCGATGCTATAATGGTTGAGGAAATCAGACCATCCTTGTTCAAAGTAGAAGTTGGGAATGCTTACAGAACACTTGTTGTTATTTGGTGTCCTAAGTATAACCTCAGTTGGTAGATGGTCGCCACGTACTTGGATGAAAGGAGATGGCAATTTCTTCTATATGAATGAAATTGATTATCAATGCAAACATTTACATATATAAATTCGAGATCAAATAAAAAAGGATTATTAGTGCTTATACATCAGTTTATGTCATGTGGGAAGATGATTTTGTAGAACGAGTTAGGTAAGGACGGATGGCGTTGACAATCATGAGCTATCATTTGCATTGTAGGTGAAGTAATAATATGCGAGTGAAAAGTGGAAGATCAATATCAAATGTACAATTCACGAAGTGAGAATATTTTGAAGTAAGGTTTTGCCCCTATGAAATGAAAAAATAATATATCCACATTGGGAATATGTAACAACTTGTATAGTCGGTTCCAAATGTACAGTAGCATATCTTCCACAAGTTGTTAATATAGTACATGCGCATGTTCAAAATAAATCAAATTGCAAGGGTACATGTTTACATATTATATGAATTTTTTTTCATTATTTGGGAAATTGTAAAATGAAAGTAGTGGAAGACATGTTTTCTGCTTACGAGAAAATAGGTAGGCATCTATATTATGAATACAACAAGTAAGCATTATGTTGGGAGGAAAATAGTAGTGGAAACTTTGTAATAGCATAAATATAATCAGATGCACAAGAAAGTAATTAGCATGATTAGGGAAACATGTGTTGGTGCCGACAGGAAAGTATTGCAAATAAAGGTTAAGTCTTTCAGCATAGTGCGGCGAGCAACATTTATAAAGGGTTGCAAAAAAAGGTAAATGTCGATATGTTTGCAGAAAAATTTTTGTAAGGGTGTGGAAAACCTGATTTCATAAAAACACAATAACAAAGACAGTAGGGTGAAATGGTGACTTTGTTAAAAGCCCACGTTCGCACTAGATAGAAAATAGGAAAAAAAATTTCAATGAGAAGGTGAAAAGGTAAGGCACACTGATCACGTAATGAGTAGATGCAGCATGTGTATGTGAATGGATAAAACGAAGCTACGTGTGGGATATTCGAATGTGAATGTTGAAGGCCCCCTATTGCAAAATTGAGAAGCTAGAAGGGATATCGTCCGGATTTCCCAATGAGATTAGTATTTGTTTGTTTTTGGTGTTTTGAAGTTGTAAAGGAAGCGCCTGAAATAACTGGTTACGATGTTGAAGGAGAGGCGGACCATCGATGGAGAATGAAGATGTAAAATGATAAGTATAAAGTTGAGAAGTTATAATAGTACCAATATAGGAAAAATAAATTAATGTGTAATGGCTTTTTAACACACGATTTCCACTCACTCGGTCATTATTGTGGATATGGATAAGGAGGTGATTTAAGTGTGTTATTTGAATTATTGGTGTTTAAGAAAAAATAATGCCTGCTTGGGAGAAAATAACGAGATTCGGGTAATTCAAATTTAGATCAGCGGGTTACCACCAACTATGTACGGATTATCAGAAGACAATACACATTAAGTTAAAGTTTAAAAATCATAGTTCAGATAATCATAATTATAGAAGAAAAAAAAGGCCTGGATGATATTTGGGAAATTGGACCTGAAATATGGAAACAAAATATGGGAAAAGAGGCTTGCATATCATATAGTGAACTTAAATTATATAGGCTAATTTTGTTCAATTGGTTGCAAAATTCATAACAGTGATAAGTCAGAATGTTTTCCTTATATGCTGCTATTTATTTATTAATTAAAATTTTATATTTATTACAAATGATTATATAATTTGGATTCGAATTAACCAAATGGTAATATATGTAGCTTAATATGATGTATTACATTTAAATGTATATAATCCTTAACCTATAAAATTTGTTACTTGGGCTATACATTTATGATCAATATGTTAAAAATAATACAAAGAACTTATTATTATTCACTATCATTATGATTATTGATGAGTTCTATGTTTGGTGTGGGTTTTGTCAATCCGAGTCTCATTTGTTTTTAGTTGATTTCTCTATAATGTTCGTCTTATATGTTTCACTAAAAATAATAGTTTACATGGGGTAATTAATGATATACTGGGAACTACTGAATTGCGAAGATTGAAATGTAAAAGGAAATTTAATAAATATAAGATCCTGTCAAATGTAATAGATGACATTAAAAAAAAGATACTTTTATTAAATATGTACAATTACATTTTTACCCCCCTTTTCTATAATTTTCCTTTACCTTTTTATTGTCTAGTCATTGGTGAAGATGTATACTGAGCCGATGCCTAGGGATTAAGCTGTAATGAATATCTACTCTCAGCTCCCCTATCCCTACACACCTCACCCTGATTTAATGCTGGTACATATGTAGCACCAACACCTGATCCAGCCTTACCTCTTTCTTCAGCCTAACCTTCTCCGCCTTCATGACACCTTGTTCCTCCCAAAGTTCTCGCAAAACTTTGTGTGATTTCAATATTTCCAGTCGAAATGGATTCCCTATCACTGCTTTGAGTAGATGGAGAATAGTCATGAGCTGTGCGAGTTGGCCACAGGTCAATTGATTACATGTTGTGTGTATAAGGAAGTTGAGACAAGGCCTATGGGTGTTCGAGTGGTGGTGGTAATGGTGATGATCCAAATGATCCTTGCTCATCCATATGTGATAATGGGTGAGGGGGTAATTACTTATATACCAGGACCAATATTCCTACATTGGCTGGTAATCACTGAGTGAGGCTCCCTAGACTACATGAATTTGTCTATTCATCCATATTTGCACCCATGGTTCATGAAGCTGACACCAATTAGTCAAATTAGGGTGTCCTCTCAAATCTTTGTTATGATAACCCTCTAGAGTTTGAGATGAATTAGGAATTATTTGAATAAGCCCATATTGTTGCATAACCAGATCACACGGGTACTATTCTAGAGTTTCAAAATAAATAAATGGAACAACATATGGATGAGTGTGTAGGCCTATTTTCCTCCAAGGAATGATGGCCTGAACTTGAGGATGGTTGTATGGTTGCCAGACAAACTGCAATAATTAAATATAATACATTAAAACAACCAGAACAGCAACAATTAATGGATACTGTGTAAATTATTTTAAGGTGGCTACCTGATGATCTTGTATCTGGTCTAACATTCGTTGCAAGACCTTAAGGTTTCTTATTCCTTTATTTTGTTCATAGCTCAACTTTCTCCATCTGTCAAATACTACGTGAATAAACCAAAATTAAAAAGAGTTGCAAGACAAATCTAAAGTGTACATTGTTTACCTAGATACAAGTGGGAATCTGATAGGGTTTACTGGTATTGGAGCCAAATATGGGAGCCTATACGATGCTCGTGTTTGTAACAATACTAGGCATTTGCCTATATTATCAACAATATGAACTGTAGCTCGACATAAATTCCAATAAAGCATGGCTAGGCATGCAAACCCCCAACTATATTGATCGATTTGGCTCAGATCAATTAACATCATCGGATATTTGCCATGCACTATTGCCTCAGTCTTGTCAGGCAATATACAATTGCCTAGAAGGGCCAGAATATACCCCCGCACATATATTTGTATATCCAGGTTGGGTCGTCTTAGGTATTTGTCCAGCCACGTCAATCTAATTGCGCCTCCTTTCATTGAAGGAGGGTAGCCACCAAGAAACGTATAACATACTTGTTGTAGCTCTGTAGAATCTCCATTTGTAAGGCCAGTGACTAGCCACCCTTCAACTGGAAGCCCAAGAAGCACTAACACATCTTCTAATGTGACAGTGCATTCACCGCATGGAAAATGAAATGTATGCGTTTGGGGCTTCTATCTTTCAACAAGTGCAGATATTAGAGATCTATTTATGTTGGCCCTACATACTTGTGAGGCATTTAAGAATCCAGCCCTTGCTAACATACCATGAATCTCATTTCTGGATGGGTCCATAATTAAACCATGAGTGCGTAGCTTTCTCAGTGTCTATTTTAAATAAAAAACAACGAATGAAATGAACAATTTTCATATTCGGATGGAATTTGAATAAATCGGTTAATTCAATATTTTTATACTAATGACTACAACAAAAATACCACATTATACTGACTCAATCATTGGTAACATGATTTTTAGTTAATAAAAATTGAAATAAAAAAATAACTACAAAGTAGGACATGTAGCTTTTAATTCATACATGAAAGTATGTGTGCATAGCAAAATCAAGAAACAACATTAGTGGCCATTGATTATTTTTTGTTTTCTTATATGTGGAGATGATAAGGGATAGGAAAAAGTGACAATTGATTGCTACAATAATAAATTTGATGGGAAGTAACCAGGTTAGACTGTAAATTACCTGAAATTCAGTCATCATCATAGGTAATTGAATATATAATCTAATATACTAACAAATTAAAATAATCTTACATTTTCATTAATAATTTGCTCAGCAATATGATAACGAAATCCATTGTTTGGTCGCGCCTTCTAGACATTTTTTATAAGTGAAAATGATCTGTAAAACCTAATCAAAGTGGCTTGTAGGATCACTCTTACGTCTGAGTTCGCTGGTTTTGTTTAAACAATCTTCCCTCGCAATTTAGTTATATAGCCAAAGATATTGAATAAAAACAAATCTGAGTGTTGTCTGAATATATTATATGACTTGCCTCTTTGCTAAATTGAATTTGTAGTTTTCAAAGATATGCATAGGGGGCAGCGATTCATCCATTTCCTGGAAAATAATCGATGTATGAGTGCTCACCTCTAGTTGTAAAGAGTTTGGTCACCTCATGTAGTGGTGTAATTATTTTATAGGGGCCAAAATTTGGTGGAAGGCACACGGTTGGCCAAGTGTTGCTCATTTTTTTCGTTCACACCTTCCTAGGGTCAAACCTCACATTATTACTCTTGTACTGGTGCAGGGCCCACATAGTCCTCTTTTAATAAGTAATATATACCATATTGCTTAATTTTTTGTTTGGACATAAAATACATATATGTAAGTATAGAATTAACATGAAATAAGATTATTTGTCTAGGAAATAAAATATACATGTAACGTAGCATTAAAAAGGGGAATTTATTTTATCTATAGCTAATCAAATAATCATTATTAATAATATGGGTTTGAGGTTAATATTTTATTTTATTATATATATATATGAACCGTAAATGACCTCTAAAATGATATTTACTAGTCAAGACACTTGAAAACTATTTTGCAGTGTGTGAGCCATCATGTCCTAGGTGATTTTCAAAATAAAGCAAGAACCAGACGGTGAAGTGAAGTGAGGCAGACAGCATACTGAAGTTAATTCAGACATCACAGGGAGCAACAGTGGCGCACTAAAGCAGGCCATAGGGAGCATGTGGTGAGGTGGTGCGCTGGGACGCTTGGTACACGGTATGCGGTACACGTGGTGCGGTAGGTATGAAAATAAATTTAAATTTTACAGTACTAAAAAATTGTACTTCCTTATTTCAAGTTGTTATGAATAATAAATAGAAGTACATATAGGGAATGCAGAAATTTTTATTCAAATAAATGTACAAAAAAAAATCACATTGTGAAGAATCCAGAGAAGCCAAATTATGGGAAAAAGAATAAATAAAGTGATTGTGCATGCAGAATCAACTAACGAATTAAAATAAAAAATAGAACTGTGCATTGCGTTGTATTCGGACAAGTCGAAGTCATGGAAAAAAGAAAAAGTACAACTAAAAAACGGACCTTGCATGGTATTGACAAGTGCCATGACACCCATGCTATGGTCTCTAATCTCTATACTAAACTCTCAATTTAATAGTTTTTCACGTATGTTAATTTTGGTTATATACATTATTTCACTTTAAATGTTCATTAAAAAGTTTTTTATTTTACATGCACAATATTGTTATATTCATTGATAAAGACGTGTTCATTGTAATGGCTTTTTAAATGTTTCATTTCCTTTTTTTTAAAGAAAATTTGGTAATTATATGAGTGGTTAACATTCCTTGTTATAAGTATTCAACGTATCCAGTAATTTTATATATATATATATATATATATATATATTCATTATAGAAGTTATAAAGCAATTTTTTTTCCAAAGTAATCAACGTTTCCAGTAATGCATTTTAAATTTCATTTGACCCTCAATTCCTTTAAATTAGATTAGATAAATAGAATAATACATATACAATAATATAGGAAAGAGTATAAATATGGATTTTGGTTTCATCCCTAAGTCCCCAAAGTAAAAGGTTATATATATATATCATTTAAACATTTTTTCCTATATATAATATATGTTGTTGCTATATATTTTGTTTAAATTATGTTCATTGATGCTATTTATGATAATTTGCATATTCATACGAACATTCGAATTCAATTTATAAGTAACATAAACAGGAAAAAACCATAGCGAGTTGTGTGATTATATGTCCTTTGGAGAAAAAAAATGAAATAACACTGTACGCACAACTTATTTTGGTCTATCCTTAGTGAGGAACGAATAATTATAAAATACATGATGACAACTTAGAATGTGAATTAAACATATATATTAATTTGCTAACCTATTATGAGATAGCAACCATAATAGTATAGGTTGAAAATGAATTCGTGAATATCATTAATGTCTATTTGAAATAAAAAACAACAACGAATAAAATGTACATTTTTTTCTTATAAGTATGGCAACATAATTAACTGGATAATTTCCGACCTTTTTATACTTATGGTTTCAATAGGAACACCAAATTATACTGACTTGAATATTGGTAACATGATTTTGAGTTTATAAAAATTTGGGTACAAGAAGGACAACAACGCAAGACATTTACCTGTTTAATTCTCATAGCAAAGTTGGTGCGCATAGGAAAATAAGCAAATAACTTCAGTGTAATTTGATTCATTTTTCGATTCCTGTACGTGGAGGTGATAAGGAAGGGGAAAAAATAACAATTAGTTGCTACTAATTGCTACAATAATAAATTTAATGGCAACTAACATGCTACATTGTAAATTACCTCAAATACAATGATCATCACAGGTAGTTGAATATATATTCGAATGTATTAATAAAAAAAATAACCTTATATTTTCAGTAATAATTTGCTCAGCAATATGATAATGTGAATCCATAGTTTGATCATGTCTTCTAGGCATTTTTAAAAAAATTGAAAACCGTGTATAAAAACTAATAAAAAAGGCGTGTAGAGTCAGGCTCACATATGAGTTTGCTGGTTTTCTTTAAACAACCTTCCCCCCAAGTTTATTTATATAAGTGAATATAATGAATGATTATAAATACTCAGCTCTTTTCGAACTTATTATGTGAGCTGGCTGGTTGCCAAATTGAACTTGAAGTTTTCAAATCTATGCATCAGGGGAGGGATTCATCTATTTCCCGAGAATGGAATCAGAGAGTAAGTGTTCATATCCATATCTATAGAGTCTTTTCACCTTGTGTTGCGGTGTACTAATTTTGTAGGGGGCAAAAGGTGGTGGTAGTCGCACGATTTGGCCACGTATGGCTCCTTACTATTTTTTGCGCACACATTGTGACGGTCAAACCTAACATTATTACTCTTGTACTTGTGCAGGGCCCCACGTAATCCTTTTGTAGGCAGAAGTGTATATGATATTGGTTGAATTTTTTTTTTGGCATAAGTTACATATACTTCAACATACAATTAAGATCTAATACGATTATTTTACTAAGAAATAGCATATCCATGTAATGGAACATTAAAGGGGAAATTATTTTTTGTGTGGATGATCAGAAAATTAGTATCATTATTAGTATCATCCGCTTATTCACTAAATTAGTTTTTTATTGATAAATGAACTAAATTTAGCGAATAAGTGTAACATCCTAATTTTTAACCCAATACTCTAGAACATATTTAGGTTAATCATTAGTCTGTTACTTCATAGTTCTCATTTAGCTTTGAATTACTTAGCGGAAAATACGGGAAATTTTTTTTGAAATAAAAGTGAGAGCCGCGTGATGCGATAAGCGGTAAACCATGCAAAGTAAAACAATCGTCTCACAATCATCATAACATAAGGCACATCATGAACATCACTGAATATAATCTCATATATATATAACTTGCCCACTTATAAGTGTGGGACTTAATTCAGTACAAGGGAAATACAACCTAAAACATAAACATAATCTACTCCCCTACCGGAGTGCATCTAATAGGATAACCTCTAAACAAAAGAAGGTTTATCCCCATCTAAGTAGTGTGTGTGCTCTAACCGGTACTCCATCGGACGATCGTCACCTCCTCAAGGCGTCCATCTCATGACGAGGCAGATATCAGAAGCTGGGCGCGCTCCTCGGACGTGAAGAGGCGGAATGGGGATCGAGCGTGACCCCCACGGTATGGTCGCATCTCCGGTCGTCGCGTGGCGTGGGTAGAGTCACGGTATCCTCACGCCCTCCCTTATCCGTAGTGGAGAGGGGCGAGTCCTCGCTATCTGGATGGGTAGGCGGGTCCTCGGATGGAGTCGGTCTCCGTGAAATAGGTCAGGGCACATAGTCGGGATAATCTCGCATGGCTAAAGCGGCGGTGTGCCTACGGAGTACTCTCTCGTCATGCGTCTGGCGCCGCGCTCAAAAACCCGCCGTAGCCATAGGGTGCGGTCGGGAGAAGTGATGGGTGTGCGGGATGAGCGAAGGCGTCCTACAAACATGAAAATCCGCACCGTGCCCCTCAAAATGGTATGACCGTGAGTCGGGTCATAGTGCACCTCCCATGTCGGGGTGTCCATGAATGCTCTGACGTCGCCATCTGAAGGCGTGGCGGAAAGAAAGAGATAGAGGAGTGAGAATCTTACTAAAGAATCTCGGTAGGGCCTCCTACTACCTAGGTGTCATCATCTACGTCCTCAGGAACCTTGGGTTTAATTATATGAAATGGTGAACATGCATTTAGTTCATTTTAAACTTCAAAAATATACTTTAGCCAAGGTCCGTTCATTTTAGGATGATCTTAATGTCATGAATGCAACATAATGGAAAATGTATGCATGGCACTACCTAATGCACATACATAAAGCATAACATCAAGTATCATCATCGTTGGTGGCATAAAGTGGCAATAGTAACATTCATATGGGACAAAACTTAGTGACATAATCATAATCATGAACTTTTCTTCCTCATGGGCCACCCTAAAGACAATCGAGGCCGGGGGTGCTCGTGAGCAGTGTCACCCGAGCGTGTCATACATCTAGGTTATGAGCTCATACCTTAACTAGTCGTCACTAGTTCTTACTTACCACTTAACGATAAGCGTATCATAAATCCGACTATCGAGTGCGGGTTAGGGGCAAATCTCTTAGGGGTGCTCGGCCGAACGGTGTCACCTAAGAGTATAAAATGGTACCGATGTCACATGAGTTCTAAGGAGGTGCTCGGCCGACACGGTGTCATCCTAGAACCCATCTTAGTAGCTTAATTTTCAAAATTTCTTTAAGTCCCCAAATTTGCCAGAAATTCGTGACCAAAGCGGTCATTACAAGTTTCCTTCCAAATTTGTCGGAAGTCGGCGGCCAAAGCGGTCATTACACGAATTTCCTTCCAAATTTGCTTTATGCCACATAAACATATAACCTCATAAATTCCTCATATGAATAACATCATCATCATTAGCATACTTCATGCATCATCATACATGATTCAAGCGCTTACCCTCACGGTAGCTTATGCTTTGACCCTTACGGGTCTTAATCTTGAGATATAGCTCTCTAATATCCGTCGCTCATATTTTATGCCCCTAAGGCTCATATTAAACATCATTCTTCATTCTCATGTTCATACTTAAATCTGAATAGCATAGGACTGAGTCTCTAACTTGTTTTTACGGGGTTCTAGAACTTACGTTTTAGATCCTTTCTCGGTTCCGTCTTACTTTGGTATATACATTAAATCTAAATCAATTATGAGACATTCCTATGCTTAAGGACTAATTATTAATCATGTTTATCATGTTGTAAGGGTGCTGGACAGATTCCAGAAAATTAAATGTTCTAAGAGTTCTACATTTGCATTTTTACGGTTTTCTAGCTACTAGTTTCCCCATAGGTGCTAGAATTCGATTCTAACTCAAATGATACCAAGTTTTCATGTCTAAACAATCTAAATCTGATTATGTTCCCATTAAAACAGTTTGGATTGGTTCCATAAACAAATGGGTCAAAACTATGTTAAATTCTAGCTTTACGGTATTTCTAGTTAGCTAGTTTCTTACCTATCATGCATAGGTTTGCTTCTACATCATCACATGATATTTTCACACATTCCAACACATTAAAACATCATCATACAGCATCACATTCATCACATCAGAGCGAAAACATCTTGCCTCAATAAGAGAATTAAATTGACATTTCTAGGTACATAAGTTAACTAGTTTCTCTTGGAATCAATCTAGAATTTCTAAAACTCTTTGCAAAACATTTTAATTCATCAAGAGGCTAGGTGAAGCCTTAGGTCACTGACCAAAACATATTCCATCCCTAAAAGAGATTGGAATCACAACTTATAACGACATAACCTTATAAAGAATTGTCAAACTTTAAGGAAAACTCAAAACATAGGCTATTGGTCCTAGTAGCTAGATGAAAACTCATTGCAAGTCCATCTTCACTACTTGGCGAAAACGCATTACATTCAAAGTGTGGTTTGCATTAAACTTTAACTTGGAATGAAATGGGCAAGTCTTTGAGCTCTAGGTTCTTAAGTTACGACATAAACTAAGCGTGCTCATGCTCTTCATTTATAATCTTGCTTTCAAGGTAAAGTGATGACTTGAAATTAGATATGCAAGGCATAATTTAAGCGTGTAAACTTGAAAGTAAATATGTGATACATAATCTTAAACGTGCAAGCTTGAAAGTAAAGATGCAAGATTCAATTCTTTATTTTAGTGCTCTTGGCCCAACAACAATCGACTTTAAGGCGAAATAGATAGGCATTAGAAATTAATTAGGTGATAATGCAAGTTCAATTCTTTATTTTAGTGCTCTAGGCCCAACAACAATCGACTTTAAGGCCGAAATAGAAAGGCTTTGAGAATTAAGTTAAGTGATGATACAAGTTCCATTTTAATCTTTATGTTCTTAGGTGATGGCTTGAAAGTAAAGATGCATAGCAAGAATGTAAATATGAATGCAAGCATAAAATAAATTATGCAAGTTCATTTTATCTTTCTAGAGCTCTTAACAAGACTTTAAAGGAACTTAAACCTCAACCCAAACTCATCAGACCAAGACAAGGTAAAAGTCTAGAGTTCTTAGAACTCAACATAACATATTTAAAAATCAAACATCTAGCATGAAAAGGAAAAGGTAATGGCGAAACTCCAAGGAAAGAAAAGAAATGTTTGAAACTCTAGAATCCATGATCTTGGTGATATACAAACTCCAACATCATGAGACCTCATCATTGAGTCATTAGAACCATTTTGAAACAACATCAAAGTTAAGGTTCTCAAAAGTTCAAGAAAGGAAAAAAATCTAGAAACACTTTTGCTCAAGAACAAAAATCAAGCTCTAGAGTTTGTCTCAAGTGATGAACATCATCATGAAACTCTCATCATCAAGCTCTCATTCCTTTGTTCTCCAAGGCCCATGGCCGAAAATGAAAAAGGTAAAGGGAAGAAAAAGAAGTTCTAAAAGAATCAAGAGAAACTATGAACTTTAAGCTTAGAACAAGAACTTTAAAGAAAGAACACATGAAAGAAAATCCCTACTTGGTGTGATGAACTTGAAGATGGAAGAAGAAGATGAAGATGATGAAGAACTTGAAGAACTCCAAGAACTTGAAGAACACAAAAACTTTGAGAAAAAGTAAGCTTTGAGTGTTTCCTAAACTTAGCAAATGATCTAAAAGTGGTGCAAGCTCCTCAAGGCATTCTATTTATAGACGAATGAAAGAAATGGTGGATGCTCATGTGTGAGGATGGGTCGGGCGATGAGGTGCAGAATGGAGGCTCTCCATGAGTTCCATGAGGTGAGATAATGTGTTCTTGAGGTATGGTGAGGTATGGTTCAAAGCATGGTGAGGTATGGCTCAAGGTATGGCTCAAGCATGGTTCTTTGAGTGAGAAAATAATTAAACATGTGGTCAATGGGGAAAGGTGCTGGCGAAATGCATCAGCCCATGGGGAGGATTAGTTTGCATTTTAATTGTGGTTTAGAGTTGTGTTTAGGTGTATCTTTGATTATGCTTAAGATTAGGAATTTGTAAGAAAGTGTTTAGGTAAGGTAAATGGGTAATTAAGGTGGTCTAGACATAATTAAGGAGTGGTCTTGCACCATTAGAGGGTTAAATCCTCAATTTAGAGTTTAAACAACTCTAGACACATTTCCTTGATTTAAGGAATTGGAGAGAAAACACTATTCATGATTCCAAGACTAGGAATCTTGAGTTCTAAAAAGGGATTTAAGTTTAATCTAAGCAATTTTAGGTTCTAATTAACTTTAATAAATTATTTTGACTCTAGATTAATTAGGGAAATAAATTAATCTTCGTTTAGAGCCTAATATTGCTTAGGTTTGCTTAATTACGTCATTAAGCTTAAAAACACTATTCCAGGGGCAAAATCGTAATTTTGCACTAAAACTGCCCGGGACCACCGGGACTTGAACAGATACCTCTAGACACATGAAATCATGTTTTTAAACCTCTGGGGAAAGTTAGGGCTCAAGCGGCACCTTTACGCGTAAAAGCGCTATAGGGGTATTTTGGTCATTTTGACCCGAAGCTGCGGAGAAAGCGAAATTTTAAGCTGAAAGCATTCAAAGGCCATTCAATCCCCTTCAAACATTGAGTTGACCCTTCGTGGATGACCGAGTTGGTTACCCTCGAGTTCGGGTCAGGAAATGACCTCAGGGGCATTTTGGTCATTTCCCTCGGACAGAAAAATCGGGGTGTTACAATAAGCGGATGTTAAGGCAATGAACCCAAGTAATTAGTTAGAAATAAATTAAAATGATTTGGGTTATCATAATCACACCCCACGATGTATTATATATATATATATACACACACACTTAAATCTTTTTCTCCTATACACAATATATGTTCTTGATATATCTTTTGTTAATTATGATCATTCATGCTATTTACGAATATTTACATTTTCATATGAATATCTGGATTGAATTTATAAGTAACAAATACATAAAATAAGCACATGGAGTTGTCTGAAGCTCATCATATCAACCACGTGGTCCATGAAAGCAAGCAAATTTCATCACACTATTAATTCTCAACTTATTGGTTATTGTATTTGTATTATGTACATATTTAAAGTGAACTGCGTGTTACTACGTTATTAGGGAGAACTAGGTTATGGAGTTACATATATTTGTAAAATTTTTACCTTTTTCTTACAAGGACTACTAACTACTAGTAAGGTTTTACACATCAAATTGCTCAGACTAAAGAAAAATTATTAGCATATACATAAAATCATCATCCTTGGTTAATAAACATCTCCATCAGTCAATTTGCACCACCTACACTCATCATTCATTATAAGAGCGTTCGCCCTATACAGATCCTTCTATCTATTCTTTAATTTGGCTTCATTGCCATTTCCTTTTAACAACTTGCAGGTAAATCGTTGGATATGTTCACTATTATGAACAATAATGTTCCACATCCCTTCTGTACCATAATTGAACAACTCCGTTGAGAAGTTTGCAGGAAATTTCTGAAATGAAAGACCATGTCATACTTATTATTGCCATATAACATATGACGGGAATACATAACATGACAAAGTACACTATTGAACTAATGTTTAACCAAGATATATTAATATATTTACTACGTTGCTTCTGGTAACTTCATAATGACGCAAAAAAATTTTGAATTCCATGTTGCTGCATAAATTGCAAAGCATATTATAAATATTATATCCATATTACTATACCAATAAAGACAATTATAAGGTTAAGAACAAAATTAAAAAAAAAAAATACAACCTGGAAGTTACACTTGCTTCTGCATTTACTAGTTGAGTTTGTGGACTTTCTGGAGAGGTGGGGCTATATAGAGATGTTGAATTGAAAAAATTTGCAAAGTAAACAAGTCTATTACAAGTATATTTGTAACTGTAATTTCGTCGATGATGGAATCAACATTTGAATTACCTCTCATACGAAATGCCACTTTTATTTGGGAATATGGCTCTGAGACTAAAATTCATTCATAATCTGTATCTATTTCTGGATCACTCATTTTGTCAAAAACTTTCCTATGATAAGTCATGCAATAAGTAGCAATGCAATTAGAGTAACATACAATCATAATCGGTACAAATGAGCAAACCACAAGCAGTCATTTTGAACGATTATCCTTCACAACCACTGAAGTACTTTAAAATATCAAAACATAAGATGATGTTAATTAGGGAGAAGAATTTACCCATCCACAGCAGGATGTTGTCGGTAAAGTTCACAATGATGCAAATTAGTGAGGAAGTTCGAAAATAGATGAAGAGCTAGCATATTCGATTAAGGGGTATAAATATGCAAAAGATTGCACAGGATGCAGACTTGGAGACTTGATATAGATAATAAATCCATACACAACTATGCTCGATATTGGTCCATTTCCACTTTGCATGGAACCACATTGGATTGTCCTTTAATACTACCAAATTTGTGTAACATCTTTTGTATGAAAGTCATTTGCATTTCCTTTTTGCCATTATTTTTTGACTGATATTGTATGTTGATATTTGTTTAATTCAGTATTCGATTATTTTCTTTCCAATAAATAACACCTAATATGTTTTCAATGTGATAAAGTCATATGCGTATGCCGCAGTCAGGAAAAGGATGAATGAATACCCATTGTGAAGGGAGGAAAGAACTGTAAGAGGAAGTGACGAGGCCAAATGTGAGAAGTGAGAAACTTTTGTACTATTATTTTCTATGTGAAATCAGCATTGTGAATGAGTTTATTTTTAGTCTTTTAACCCAAAAATAAAATTAAATATTTACCAATGTGCATCAAATTATTCTAAAACGATATAACCATCATGGTTAAGTTATTTTAAAATTTATTACGGCATAAATCGTATTTAACTATAAAGATTAGGAAGTAGGACTTTCAGTTATTTAGCATTATGTAAGCTTTGTTATATCAAGATATAACGACAAAAAAATATCCATTGTGAACAAAATTTAGAACACCCGTGTTCAAATTATTAAAAGCGAGACATCACATATTAAGTAAATAAATAACAAAATGTCAGTCAGGTAATAAACACACGGTTTGTGTCGCCATTTAACAATGTGCGGTTCAGGTGAAAACCCTCTAGTCCAACCATGAAAAGTATACAAGTCCATACAAAGGAAGAAGAACCATTTGGAGGGCCCAATCGGTCATCGGTGGAGTGGGGCAAGGATTGGTGGCCATCCCTCCTATGCATGGGAGAATACAAACTTCAATCCCTCTGTGTTGTAGTTGATTGGCAGTCGATGTCTTCCTTTCAGTACATGGCATACCCCACCAGCAATCCTACAAGTAGGCATAGACAAGAAGCTGTCAAACCCTAAGTGTGTGCATGTATCATGCGCACCATAACAAATAGACATGGCTTGGGTCAAAACAACAAGGCTTGGATTGAAAGTTGAACAAAGCCTACTGCTAGTTCTGATAAATTCATCAGCCTGAATAGCATAGGGATATTGTACAGTCACTGTTAAGGGCTGATTTGGAAATGCCTGTGGTCCATGCACAATCCAACTGCCTCAGTCAATGACATGACCTGTATAGTCAAACATGAATAATGGGTTGTACATGACTCTGTGGTTGGGGTTGAAGCTCTCCAAAACCTATAATGAACGGAGTATCTACTTGTATGCAAAACAATTGCAACAGTACATATAATTTATAAACTAATTACATGGGTATACACGTCTGAACATCATTTAGGTGGGTTAATTGCAAACTATATTCTTTCCATCGTCTGAAATAAGCTAACTAGTTCATTTAGTCAATGCAGCATGTATAAAGTACGAACAATGGACAATGTTGGTGATAATCTGATTGCTGGATTATCAAAACCGATCTAATGGGGAAAAAATTACAAAAACTACATCTTTGCAATGCATTTATATGTTGTTTCATTTTAGTGTCTAGTCCTGAAATCCAAAAAAATACACAAGTGGTGATGAGAACAAACCTAGACATTGGATATGTGTATCTCCATTGCACATATCTGTCATATTGGCATGCACAGAACTGTCCTCTATGTTGTTTGGTTCAGATCCAATATTTTCAAATAGTATAATATGTTCAGCCTCTCTGTACCCTCGTCAGACAGTGGGACACTAATGTCTTCAGGGATAAAGCTGACGTTACCCACAATAACCAACCCTGCGTCCTCCACATGGTGGCATGGCAGTTTGAGTGACCAAACATCGGCCATAGTCAATGCAGGAATGGTGTGAATGTTGTGCGTTATACTCAGCACAACTGGCATGGCGATTGCGGCAATTAAATCAGGATGGAAGCACCCCTTTTTGTGCACGGGATTGTTCATGACAAACTATTTGAGTCTGGTATGCATTTGGAGAAGTCTCCCCCTAAGTATTATCCCTAATGCCTCATGTACAGTGGGATACATTATAACTCGATATATTTTCTTGAAAACGAATTGTTATATGTGGTAAACTATTAATGCTAGTTTGGATCTAAAAATTAGGTTGGTCAATATGCCACGCGCCTTACTCGTCAAAGGGAAACAGGGACCTATTAATTTTCAGACGGTGAATGATTGTGGAGGATTTGTGGTAGAGATGCAAGCTTAAGTATGGAATGGAATAAACTCAGCTTGTTGGTATGCAGGACATGGAATCAACGAACCAGATTGACTGTGCCCCTAAATTAGCCATGACAGCCGTTTACCTTGCCAATTGGGTCACTGTGCTTCTAAGTACTCCTTTGGTGGAAGGAAAATACTTACATCATCAACGAGGAAAAAAATTAGTGGGAAGTGTGGACATTAGTGGGGTGCACCTAAATGAAAGGTAAGGATGATAGATGGAGGAAAATTGTGTTCCTCCTAGACGATGGAATAATGTATCTGCTAGAAGAGCTGTTATGATGTCCATATAGTGGTCCCCAGTGACAGGGTGATACCATTTGTCAGGTTAGTCTGACAAGATTAATGGCACATCGGACCTCATCTTATAAGTTTAAGTAATTTTAACTTAGAAATAAATCTATTTCGAAGTAATCTACCTATGAGATATATATCTTTCAATCATAATATATGTTAGTTTTACAACGCCACATGAATTTAGGGCTTTTTTACTAATAAAAAATAAAATGAATGATTATAGCCATTTGCATCGGAAGTAAAATTAATTACCAATATATACTCATTTTGGTCTCAAGTATTATGTAGTACTAATACGTGAAAAAATATCACGTATCGGCCCTCGAAATACAATCCCCGAGAATGACTGATGCCAGTCCGTGTATCACTGTGTGAGTAAGAATATGTGATACCTGAGGTACACGAGTCAGTAGTTAGGTTTTGTATAGCCTCAGAGTTCCCTGGGAATCACCGCTGGATCCTGAATTTCACTAAGCTCGGATGCTACACCTCCTTGGAGGGCTATATGTTAAAACCGTATATTTGTAATCAAAAGTCCCAGTAATTGTTCTGTGAGGAAAAACACGTTAAAGAGCAATTTTTAATAAATTTTACGAAACCTGTAAACGTTTTGTTTTTAGCCCACAAGTTTACAAAATCTTAGAAATTTTTGGGTTTGAACTAAAACCCAAAATTTGGATTCAGAATTGTTGGAGTTTTGATTTTTTTGATATTTTATTTGAATTCAAATGGGGGTATTTCCTTATTTATATTTATGTTTTAAAGTTAATATCCGCCATTAACTTAAAATTAAGAAATATAAATAAGTGAGTATTGAGACAACCCAGTCTAATACATACTAGTATTTGATTTCCTGAGACCAACTGACCTCTTAGAGACCACCAGGAGATAAGCCAAAAATAATGTGGTCCACCTGGAAGGAAAGAGAGGACCGTCCAGGTGGTCATTTACCGCCCAGGTGGTCAAAGGTGTATAAAAAGCCCCAAATTGTTTAGAACGAAGTAGGCTCGCAATCTTTCTCCTTCTGCATCAGTTTTTCTCTCTTTTTTTCTCAAATGCACTCAAATCCATCATTCCAAAGCTTCAATGTTAGTATATGTTGTTAGCTTATGTCTTTATTCATCCATAGTCTTGGATTTGGTCCAATTGTTTTTTTCATTTTTGTCAAGTGTGGGTGTTTTCCAATTTGGTTAGTTAGAATAGAGCTTTTGCATTATCTGGTATTGATGATTATATATGTATATTTCTAATCTTTCTTGATGTCCCATGGATGGGTTATGGTTGAGGGCTTACTCACTGAGTTTTAGATAAAACTCACCCCTTCCCCTTCTTCTATTACAGATACGATAGCTGCTGGAGATCCTTCTTATCCATCTCCTCCCCAGCAGTAGAGATTATTAATTGGTGAGCTTCACTTCAGAGTGAAGTTATATTTTGGTATTTTGTAAGGGATAGTGTGCTCCAGTGTACATTGTGGGCAAATGCCCCAAACCGTTAAGATAATGCATGTTTTATATTTGCTATTGAGAGTAGATCATATTTTTGTATCAGAGATATATTTCTAGACCTTGATTATAAAAAGTATTTATAATCATTTGATTTCCAAAGAGCTAGATATTTATATCAGAGATGAAATTATGTTTTCAAAAGTGATTTTATTATTGAATTATGCATACAAATAAACTCAGAGGTCACGAGACTTATGTGGGGATGGGTGCAAATGATTTTGGCCCTTTTTAAGAAACTGTCGGGCTCCTTCCCCTCAAATCAAAAGCAGAAACATGCATACACACATATACATTACGGAGCTCCTCAAAATTGTTGGTAAATGTTTAGAGTATTCTGGAGCTCCCCATAGGTTGTTGATGAGTTTTATGGTTTCAATGGCAGACGTTGGTGTCATTCCTCCTCCCTGGAGTCCCCGTGGTGTTGGTACTTCACTGTCCACCCCACCAGGTGAGTAGGTTTGAACTCATGGCCCTAATTTGGTCATTATATTATTGTTTACTAGCATTACGGAGTATTTAGAGAATTTATAAATAGATTGTTACATGATATTGCTTTATGCAAAAATATTTGTATGGTTGCTAGTAATTCTTGCTTGAACTTATGCATGAAATTATAATTTTAGAAACTGTCATGACCTGACTTGAGCACATGACCGGCACGTGAGGAATCCTCATTCCCACGTAAGCCTCGTGATCTCTGAGTCCCTCTATATGCATAATTTAATGTAAAATCCTTTTCCAACACATAAGTACGTCTCTGATACAAATCACTTGAGTTGCTCTTGATACAAAATAAACCATAGAACTCATAACCATAAAAAATACAAAATATTTATGATAAAAATATGCCAGTCTATCTCTATGGTCCGAGACCCTGCCCGTCATGCACACTGGAGCACTCTATCTCTAAACAGAATACCAAAGTACTTCACTCACAAAGTGAAGCTCACCAACTGGGAAATCTCTACTGTAGGGGAGGAGATGGAAGAGAAGAACCCGTAGCGTCTACTGCACCTTAATAGAGGAAGGGAGAGGGGTGAGTTTCATCTAAAACTCAGTGAGTAAGTCCTCATCCATAACCCTCTCATGGGACAGTCAAAGGAAATAAATAATATATATATATATATATATATATATATATATATATATATCAACCCAGTTAATGCAATAACTCTCAAGTTTATATTCATAGAAACAACAAATAGTTCTAAAATCATTACTCTGTAGAAATCATAAACCATAGTATGCTAATAAGGATACCTAAATAGGTCCCGTTTGTTATTTCTCTGGCCCTAAGGCGACTTGGTATACCAAGGTTAACGGAATAACTGCCGTTAACTCACAGTCTGTTTCTCTATAGCTCTTTGTCAGTTCAATCAGAAATCTAAATCTTTTCTCTATATCTCATAAGTCTTCTACCCTAGAGTTCACAAGCTCTAGCATATAAATCAACAGTTCTGAAATTCAAACAATTATTAAAATGTGAAAACTCTTGAAACTCGAACAGTTCTGGTCTCATATAACTCTAACAATCTGACTTTAGCATAACTGTGACCGTGAAATCATGCCCAAGGGATCACCCATTTGTAGGCATTCTGATTTCAAGCCTACAGAATATGTATCTGGCAGTTGTTACAAATCATATTGAATTCCATACTTCTGAGAATCATAAAAACACTTATTTTCTATAAAACTCTATCATATACATATTCTCTACTATGGAAATCATCATAATGTTCCATAAATCTTTAAATATATACTCTAGCTCTTTAATAAAAATCACTTTAACAATAATGGTCCTATGAGTTTTCAGAAAAACATATATATATATATATATATATATATCTCATGCTATAATTTACTGAAATTAACTCTAATGATCAACATAAGGATCATAGAATTTGAACCCACTCACAGTTTAAAGCCGGGAGTATGTGGGCTCCACCAACTTGACCTGAAGAGCTTGGAATGGCTACAACAACTGCCATGGAGCAACCATAACTCTAGATTAACATCTAAAAATCTCTAGAGAGCTCTATTCTAACTCTACTAAAATTGGGGAAACACTCCCACTTGACAAAAATGAGAAAAATAATCGGTCCAAATCCAAGATCATGGAGAAATAAAGACATAATCTAATAACATGAACTTACCTTGAAGCTTGGAATGATGGATTGGAGAGAATTTAACTGAAAGAGAGAAAAATGAAGGGAGAAAGGAGAGAATCGCATTTCTGCTTCTCTTCTACCTGATTTGGGGGTTTTTAAACTTACTGCCACCGCTATAGCAGTATATGACTGCTATAGCGGTCTAACAGTGTCTGGCGGTCACTTATGACCGCTATAGCGGTCTTGGACTGCTATAGCGGTACCTTAATCCGCTGCACCGCTTGAACAAGTTCTGGTGACCGCTATAGTGATCCTGGACCGCTATAGCGGTGACAGCAACTCCCAACAACTCCCAACTTCTGTGTTTTTCAGTCATTCCAGCATTTGGGTTGTTCCAACACTCACTTATTTACATTTACTAATTTTAAGTTAATCCATTAACTTTAAAACATAAATGTAAATAAGGAAATATCCCCCATTTGGATTCAAATAAAATATCACAAAAATCAAAACTCCATCAAATCAGAATCCAAATTTTGGGTTTTAGTTCAAATCCGGGAATTTTCAAGATTTTCTAAACTTGTGGGCTAACAACGAAACATTTGCAGGCTTCATAAAATTCATTAAAAATCACTCTTCAACTTGTTTTCCCCCAAGGAACAATTACCGGGACTTTTGATTCCAAGAATATGGTTCTATCATATAGCCCTCCAAGGAGGTGTAGGATCCAGACTTAGTAAAATTCAGGACCCGACGGTGGTTCCTAGGGAATCCTTGAGGCTATACAGAACCATACTGCTGACCCGTATACCAAGGGTATCACAGAAACGCATGGGAACATAATTATTCCGTAAAATGTTTAGTATGGTTTAAATTATGAATTGGTTTGATTATGTATAATTGGGATGGGCTATAATTTATGAAATGAGAATTAAGAAATTATATTTGGTAGAGTTGGGATATGTTGAACTAGAAATATTGGATTCCCTTTTTATGAATTTAATTGATTTTAGAAAAGAGGATTACTAAAAGGAGCAGAATTGTTAGTTAATGGCAGTCATATCGTTAACCTTGGTATACCAAGGCCTGCCAAGGGCAAGTCATCATTGAGTTAGATCTGTCCGCCAGGGACACAGTTCGCCAGGGACCGTTGAAATCATATCAGTTCGAGGCTTTGTTTGCCAGGGACTAGGCGCCCTCCTACAGTTGATGAATACTCTGTTCCCTTATATAATTTCTTGAGATTTTAATGATTATAATTATTATGTAAAGTAAATATAAAGGTTTATAAATGTTGCATTATCATTACTTATTTATGTTGTTTTCTTGTCCCATGCACGGTTATGAGTAAGGATCCACTCACTGAGTTTTGAATTCCAAAACTCACCCCTCTCTTCTTCATTTTTCCAGCAGATACAGACATAGCTTAGGATCCTCCTCCTCTACCTCCACAGCAGTAGTATTTTCCAGTTTGGGTCAGCTTCACTTTGGTGTAACGCCTTGTATTTTGTTCATAGTAGATGTGCTCCAGTGATGTGACGGGCAGGGTCCTGGACCGTATATAGATTATTTTGCACTTTGTTTATACCATGATTCTTTTGTGTTTACCAGTGTGATCACTCATAGTTTATTTTGTATGGAGTAACTCAATTGAAATGTATTTCACAGGAACACTTACATGATTAGTTATGAGGAAGATGTTTTATTTACAATTAGCAAATATTACCAGCTAATTTGATATATGAGTAAAATAGTATTTTATGAATAAAGTATGCATACAGTACGGTTTAGAAATCACGAGGTTTACATGAGAACGAGATTTCTCATGTGCCGGTCGCGATCCAAGTCGGGTCGTGATAATGGGATTCCTCATATGCCGGTCATGTTGCCAAGTCTAATCGTGACAGAACACGTGAAACAAAACCACGTATTAGGACTTTGAATACGTGAAACACATCAACGTACTGCGACTTTCAATTTTGTTTTTTAACCTGTACTAAAATCACACAATGGCTTGAGACTGAAATTCCCATTAAAATGTAATTAAAACTCGACAATAAGCTCTAGATCAAATAACACATCCCTAGTTATTGTGGAAAAAGGTTGTAGCTCTACTAAGAGAGCCCCACAATCAAACAAAGATAAACAAGTAAAAAATGAAACTCGGTTTGTGTATTAGTTAGTAATTAGTTATAAAATATAGGTTTAGACGTATGTGCAATTTTAAGATGGTTTGGTTTCTTGAAGGACAAAATTTTTATTTGTCGATAAATTTATTTCATTAAGTTTTATTTAACTCTTCACAACAAAATTTATTCTATTTTAATAGTTTTTTAAACTACGTATTAATATAACATTTTTATTGCTAATTATACTATTAGTTATGAAGAAAAAATATTATTATGGGAAGCTTAATAAAATAATTCTATCGACAAAGAAAAAATCTATCATTCAAGAAACCAAGCTATCTTAAAATTACACATATGTCTGAACCCAAATTTTATAACTGATTACTATCTAATACACAAAATTTAATTTATTGGTAAAAAAGCCACAATTTCTTGTGAATTATTGTGTCACAAATCGTGGATTTTGGGTTGCACAGATCATGGAATCTAGTTGTTCAGCGCCAAATTATTATGATTTGATTAGTACACACCGAGATTCATTTTCTACTTATTTTTGTTTGACTATGGGGCTCTCTTATTAGAGCAGCAACCTTATTTGTACATTTTTCCCTTTTCATTTTGTTTTTTCATAATTTGATTAGTACTTATTTTCATTTCCCACATCTCTGATAATTTTTTATTGGTTTTTTACTTTTTAATTTTTTTTCTCGAAATTCAATTTTTCAGAATTAAGAGTAAAGAAAGTAGTTTTCCTTGTTTACATTTTAAAATTTTTCTTTCTCAAATGCCTTTGGGATTTTGGTCATTTTGAATTTAGTTACGTTTCATTTTTTTTTCAACTTTTCTTTTTCTTGTATGCTTTAAGAATTTAGCAAATCCGAATTAGGTTCAATGAATAGTACCTTCCATTTTTTTCATTTCCATTTTTTATTATTTTTTAATTTCCAAGTCTATATTTTTTTATTCAAAATTAGGTTTTCACGAATTTAGAGCAAAATAAACATACTTATAAACACATACCCATAACTTTACAAGGTAATAAACACATTTAATTTGAACATACTTTTTTTACATTAACTTAGTTGTAGTATTTTTGTTACTACAATGCAAATTTAGTTGTAATATTTTCTATTATGATATTAATTTAGTCATCTCAAAACAATTGCGATTTAATGCAATGGTTGAATCACTATCAAACTTTAAAATACTAAAACCAAGATTATAGAAAATATTATATTATAATGAAGTCGAAGTCGAATTAAAAATATTTGGAGAAAAATTTGTATTTACTCTAGAATAAATATTTTATATATAAAAAAGTCACATTTTATATAATTATTTCATCAAGCAAATGAATTAAGAGCAAAATTCCAAAATATTCCTAATTGTTGTATAGGGACATGTTTCCCGGTTGATACAAGTCGCAACATTGCAATATAATATTTTTCTTTTCGTTCACAATTCAGACATTCCGAATTAAGAGTAGGACCTTTTATATTTGTTTTTTTTCTTTTTTTTTCAAATTTCGGATGTTCCCAATACTGTCATTGTATGATCTTTCAAAGTTTGGATTTTTATTTTTTCATTTTTCCACAATTAGCACAATCCAAATTGTATGAAGCCTACAATATTCGTATTCTGTTTTATTTTTCTTTTTGTTTAGACTTTTTGAAGGATATAGGAAGCTTTAAAAAGTCAATGCAAATGCTGCTTTTAAGGATTATCTCTCTACTCACACATGTTATTGCAACAACAAATGATATTATTCTGTTTTGATCATAAACTTCATTATATCATATTACAATGCTTATTTTCTTAATCTAACAGTGATTCAGAAATGAATCGACCATAAAAAATTAAATGTAATCGGAAATTATTTTTTATTAATATATTTTACAAAATTCGGACATTCTAAATTCAATGGTCATATTTTTTTATTATTGTATTTTAAGCAAAGGTATATTAAAATGCGAATTTTCAAATCAACAAAATGTAAAAACCCGTCTACTTGCAGCCTTAGCAGGCTTGTGTGTAGAAATTCTTTATAAATGGGGTGATGCAGTGCACTCTCGCATGTGATTACAACGAACGTTGAAATTAAACTTGACAAGCATTCGACGGTCATTACACATGTAACCAAACCATGGCCTGTCGTCGTCCAGAGGCCACCGACGGGTAAGACTTGTGTCGTTTTCAAAGGTAGAAATCCGAGACTATATTCGTCCTGGGAAGATTGTCAGGCTTAGGTTACCAGCTTCCCGCACAACGTCCACCGAGCTTTTAAGACCAGAGAAGATGCTGAGTCGGCATGGATATTATACTGGAGCCAAAACCCGTCTTTCCAACTCCTCAATGCCATTGACGGATCTGATACAGCATTTGACCTGCAGGCACTACTAGAGGCAAACGAAGAGCATATTGTCATGGTTGAAGCATGTGCAAATGCCATCCTCACCTAGCAATCACAGCAAATTCCTCCACATCAGGATTGTGTTGGGCCCTTATACACCTCTGCTTAGTAGTGACCATAATAGCAATATTTTTCCTTTAGATTGTCGTCCTTGCCCTTATGTAGGAAAGCCAGCGCTCACACATTTATTACGATATCCAGTGTAACTAGTGTCAAGCATAAGTTATCTTACTTTTTGCAAGTTTGCATGGGATGCATCTTTTTAATTTGCCTAAGTGGATGTAACTGTTAATTTTGGTGATCATCATTTTTTGAATATACCATATATGTTATTTCCTACTATTTTGTTGTTGTCATAAAGCATATGCCCACATCTACATCTTCAAATACAAATGCAACATGTTATATATACCGACTACAAAAGGTTTTAAACAACTACAAACCACAGGGTTGTCCAATAAATATCCCCTTTTTATGCATATAGTTGCCAATTGTGTCGCAAACTTGGGGTTCAAATTTTTAGCACTCTGTATGAATAAATTTTATCGTCTGCATGAACTGGGCACAATAAAAATGCTGAAATGTTAGCAACTTCCAAAGTAAGCTAATTCTATTCAATGGTAGTTAAGTTCATAGATCATTGAGGTGTACATTAACATCAATTTGGTTAAAATAGCGTGGAACTATGGATGCGTCAGTTAATTTTGTGTTGGCGCCATTTTTTTTCAATCACCTAACCCCCTATATCCATGGGGAGGGAAAATAAATACAACAACATCAACTACATGTCTACGTGTGTGGACCTTGTCATTACGACGTCAAGAATACATGCCTCCTGTGTGGTCGCAGTAACAGGGTTGTTCTGAATCCCTATACCACAGTAATATCTTTTAAAAAATGAATGTTATCTTTATTTCCTTTGTCGAAGATGTACGTGTAAATCATATATGCTCAACAGTTGACAAATATATATTTTATCACAGTCAATTGTCGAATAAATTGAAAGACGTAAGTTTAGGTTTTCTGGTCATCACGGGGAGGAGCATGAGCTATAACATGAGTAGCCAAGTTGAACTTGACTATAACAAACATGGAATAAAGATGAAGCTTTACAGAAAGATGAAAAAATTTAAAATGAGTTTAGGTAGACGACATAAAGGTGGTTATTTTGCCATTTTGAAAATGCAATTTTTTAGCACTACAACCAAGATTGCTTTACAAAGAAAAAAAGAAAGAAAGCGCAAGCATTGAAAAAAAGGAAATGTCCATGTCATTGTACAAACATGTGTCTACACGCCATCGCCAGGAAATGTCAAGCCTACTCACGAAGCCTACTATTGCCAACAACTTGTCCCTTATCAGAAATTGGAAGTTTGAAAGCGATCCTAGCTAGTTTGTATTTTCTTTCCTACCGCAACCCATGTCCACACTTACAAGACACACAACTGTCACATCTTTATGATTCGTGCAATCGCTTTTAATAGGGGAAGAACATATACTATATTTAGGGTTGGGTTAATACCATTCATTTGTCATTGATCGAATAGGTGTTTGGGCCACCATATGTCCTACAAAGATTTTTTTAAAAAAAATATTCAGTAATTGATTTTGTATTAATCTATTCGGTGACACGGCCCTCATACAATCACTGAACATATCCTACCAACTCTGCCTGAAGAGACAGGACATGGGCGGCAGAATGTACTGCAACCAGCACACAGTGCCGCCAAAAAGTTCATTGAAAAAATAAATTTTCCTTGTTTCCTCCCGGTGCTTTCTTGGTCCCAGCCTATTTTCCATATTTTTACCCCACATGCTTTCTTGAAAAGTTGACAAAACAAAAAATATGATATTAGGTTCACCTGCTTTGTTATACAATCTTGTGCTATGGAAATTTATTTTTTTCATTTAAATCCAACCACAAGATTCAAATAATTAAAATCTTATATATCAAAATTTCTTATGTACATACATATGTAAGAAACTCAATTCCAAATACATTCTGTCAAATTAAAGAAGCAATAAAATGCTTATTTGTAATGCCTTCTATTATGCAATGAATAAACAATTTAGCAAGAAAATAAGAATTTATATTTTTTATTTATGCATTGTGAATACAATATGATAACTGTAATTTTGCCAATAATAATTTCGGAAGCTATTTAAAACCTAATATGTATGTGTGTGTGTGTGTATATATATATATATATATATATATATATATATATATATATTTGTGTATGTGTGAGAGAGACAGAGTAATATCTTGTTAATTCAGGGGAGTTTTAAATCTCTGTTTAATAAATTTAGTGAAACCTCTTATACAACACGAGTTACTTAAATAAAAAAAAAAACGTGTCTTATTCAATTTTACAAACATACTAAAAAATGCATAAAGAATTATATGTGCAATGATTTCCAACCTGAATCAGTTCATTTTCATGAAATTTTTCGTTTGTTGAATTAAGTTTATTTGTGCCTACGTCTTGAAAAACTTCAATTACCGTGATTTCAACCTTTTTATTCATGTATGCGAGAAACAATACAGTCCAATAAATAATAAAATACTAATTAGTGAATATTAATTGTTAAGGTCGTTAGATGAGAACCCTTAAAACTGTTGGGTGACACTGAACACATCCTCTCTTAACCTAGGTATGGTTCACCCCGTATGACGCTAAGAGGAGCCGAGATAAGTTGACCATGCACTTATTTCCACATCCTCACCTGACAGGAGCAAAAACGCTGTTCAATATAGAAAAATGTGAGTCTATGCTCCAAATAATGTCTTCTTTATTGTGATTCTCATGCAATAATGCACCTCCTTTAGCCACATGGGCTTACTGATATTGTGTTATCTTGCGTAAAGCAACTCTAAGATGGGTACCCTGGTGGACACAAAGTCAATATTGCAAAAGGAATCCACTACAAGGTCTGCGGCATCAATATTGTCAAACTCAAAATATTCGTCAACATAGATGCTGATAGTCATTGTTCAAAAGCTTTCCTTCCAAGTTATTGCTCCAAGCTGTGTCATTCTACCAGCAATGCTTCACAAATGATTCCCCACAAACTGTAATACACAATGGGTCAATCCCTCATAACTCCACAACATACTTTATTTACTATTGTTGCCAACAAATAGAAAATGTGTTTCACATGGCCTCATTTCAGTAATGAAATTTAAGTAGTATTGAACAATTTCAATAACAGTCACTATTCAATTTTCAGAACTGAAATGGTTATTGACTGAGTTCTTGTATTTTTTAAACATATCCATATCACTGAATCTATTCACAACTAATTCAATTGGCCAATATAAAACCCCAGCGGATATGTATAGTTCAGGCTTAAAAGCTTATAAGTTGGTACATAAATATTTTTTTGTTTCGCTTAGCATACGAACTAACCCGGCTATTTGTTCGACCATGGAAGCAAAAATTGGTTATAGGTGCACATACAGAAGTGACAAGTGTACAGCCTCAGAATTTAAACTATCAATGGAACACCAGAACAACCAGAATGTCCTCATTGTCGTGAACTCTACCCATGAGTTCGAGACGTCCAAATCTTCCAACACGGGGTTTTCATGCACACAGGTTGTCAACCATGCACAACTAGAGCCAAAATATCAAGAGTAAGCCCATTCATTATTGGAAAATATTGTACTATATGGCCATGAACTGATTGACAACCACATGTATCAAAAGAAATACCAACTGATCTGTCTATCTTATGGTAATCACTTTGATCATAAATTTTCAGGGATAGGGATTTCATGTACCATAACCAAAGCAATACCAGTACAAAATGTCTACAACATAGACCTTGGAAGGATTATTAAATTATAACAATGAATACAAATTAAAATTTTCTGCACACATATACATTAGTTGTATAGTAAATAACAAACACCATAAGAACAAATACATGTTTGGAATTATTGTTACATTACATTTATTCGAATAATTGACAATGTTCACAATTAAAATTATTATAATTGTGTTACAAATTTACGTGTCAATGGTAGTACATGAAAAGCCCGATATAAGGGTTTTTTACTTGGAGTAATTAAATAAATTGACTTTTACACTGGTCATTGCGAAATTTTTCAGTAAATGATTTTGCAAATTTCTTTGGAATCATTCGTACTTACAACTATTTCACATCCAAGTCAATGTTAGAGTTAAATTATTATTTTTTCCTACTATCGTCAACTAAAATTTAAATTCCTTCAAACCAGTATTACACTAGTATAGCCAAAAATAGTTTATGCTGCAAATTAAAGGTTTTTTCCACAATCTATTCCATGCAAGATTTAAAATAATTTCTTCAATACTTTTTTTTGTACAAAATTACTATAATAGCTTATGTTGTGACAACATATTTGTTGCATTTTGAAAATCAAGAATTAATATACCGATTTTGCTTTACAAATAAAACATAAAAATCAAGTCCATTTTTCTACTATAAAACCAAAATCTTTCAACCGAGCAGATCCATTCCAAACAAACAATATGTGACGGTTTTACCTTTTTCATTCAACTTTATATAAATGGAGACTACCTTTATATCCAAGGTAGTACCATCTCGTTTATAATTGTATACAACAACTTTTTTATGATATAAAGTACAATTACATTGGGAGGCTTTTGTTATTTTATATAACACATGTGCATTTATTTTTCATAATATCACATCCCTTTTCATATTAACTAATTATTGTCTTCTATATTTGTGAACACTATTTACAATACATTTTTCATATGTGTTGCATGCATGTAATGATTTTTTTATAACAATCTACATTAATCTTGATTATATTTTATATCATATGATGATGGCTCATGCAAAATAGTTGTACAACTTAAACAAACACAAATATTGCAAATATTGATATTGATAAATAACCACATGATCCACAAATCATATGGTGAATTAGTGTATGGATTAATACCCTATTTTCTCATAAATTGTCAAGCATACCAGAAGCTTACACATGACAGCTTGCACTGATAATCATTAATTCATCATGACTAATGGTGGAATTAAAAAATGTATCATTTCTTGGAATTTGAAAATAACATATATTTTGGAATTATAAATTTATTTTTTGGGTCATACGAGATGTACAATTGCATGGGGCAATAGTCTAACCACCAAACAATGGACTACTTGGCTATGCATAGAGAAATTTTTTCCCCCACATTTGGTGTTTCTTACAAAATATTTTGTAGTTAAACCAACCTTATCGCAAAAATTTATCACAGTCAAGTACATGAATGAACACAATTTTCAACTCACCATGTTTGTATTCGCGAATTCTTCACACTTATCCATCATTAATGGAAGACATTGTAAAGGTTTTTATATTTCGATTACACAATAATATTTCCAATAATTACTTTGTATAATGGTTCAGCTTAAAAACCTAATTTTCCAACAACAGCCACCCCACAGAGAAAGTGACCATCAACCAGGAAAATGGACACAGCAACCAGGTATACTTCTTAATTGTCTATATTTCCCAAAAATAATTATATAATGTTTTGAACTACATTCAACACCCCTGCCCATGCCTTATTTCTTAGTAGCGAATAGAACTAATTTTCGAAATGTAAATTACAGTTTACGGTATTCGTCAACCGACCTCTATTAATTTTTGTTTACTATCAATTTGATCCTAATTTTGCAACTAGTATTCTAACTGAACCCATTATTTTCTTTCTCTATGTCGGCCATATCTTTTGTTTTTCCATGTAGGTGCTACACCTAAATGTCACCAAATTGGCCATGACTGTTGAGTCCTTACAAGCACAGGTCAATGCCATTAATGGATTGATGGTTGAGCAACGAAAGGAAATTGGGGACATGATAGGCATGATGTCTCTGGTTTTCAAATCGGGGAAGCTGAAACACGGACACAGAACATGTGAGCCAATGCACAACTCCTACTTCATGTTGTACGGGTGTTGTGAACTGTATGACAATGATTCCATCGCGCAAGTAGTATTGTGGTGCCAGAACACCTGCACAAAAATGTCTTGCTCGTTTAGGGATGATCCAGACTACAAATTGAGGGAAAACTCGTCATTCGGCACTGACCATCTGGCGTTTAGGACAACCAAACGTCGAAAGGGATCAAGTAGAAAGGCAAGGAAGCACACGAAAATAGAACAACCCATACCCCTGACATAAAGATAATAACCGTAGTTGTCATACACACCTCATTCAGTTTAAATGAATTCATTTTCATTCATAAATGTAATTTAATCTTATCAATGCCATGAAAAAAAAAATATTTGACCAACCAAATACTCACTGTGCAAAGGAAACGGTTGATGCCATCACGGGGAAGTCAGTCCCCACTGAGAAAAGATGGGTATTTGTCCAGTGTGCAGATGGCTCACCTTGTTTTAACATCCCGAGAGTGGACTGCATAAGAGGATGTGAAGTAACACCGGTAAGACTTATTCCTCTATAACTCGCCATTTTTACAATTGTTCCAAACTTCATAGGCATTTCAAAACCAAATTTAGTTCTTCACATAATCAACAATGATTTTCAATGGATATCAGTGAAATTCAAACTAACTCTTGAAATGGGGATATCGGGATATAATGCCCAATGTACACATGTCAGTAGATGCGGTCCATACGACCTTAAGATCTCTTGGGACCCACCCATGTTGTTGGATCCTAAATTTCGCTAAGTTTGGATCCTACACCTCCTTGGAGGGCTATTTGTTAGAGTCACTTTCTAGGGATCAAAAGTCCTGGTAATGGTTCCCAATAGCAAAACGAGTTAAAGAGTGATTTTTAACAAATTTTATGAAGCCCTTAAACGTTTCATTTTTAGCCCACAAGTTTAGAAAATCTTGAAGTTTCCCAAATTTGAACTAAAACCCAAATTTGGATTTTGATTGGTTAGGATTTTCATTTTTATAATATTTTATTTGAATCCAAATGGAGGGTATTTCCTTATTTATATTTATGTTTTAAAGTTAAGAAGTGTAAATAAGTGAGTAGTGAGACAACCCAGATCCCAGAGGTGCTGACAGCAGTTTTACTGTCACCGCTATAACGATCCAGGACTGCTATAGCGGTCACATTGTGTGCAGCAAGGCAGTTTTGGGGTTTGGGTACCGCTATAACGGTCCAAGACTGCTATAGCGATCATAAGTGTATCATCCAGGGACACAGAAAGTGGCTAGACCACTATAGCAATGTCAGTAGGTTAGAAACAGTACAGAACGATATTGTTTCACTTATTGAGATCCCCTAACATTATAAATCCTTCCCCACTATCTTCCTCCCCCATTTTCACGACCAAAAACCCCCTCTCCATTTCCATCTCTTTTTCTCTCATTTTCTCCAATCTAGCTCCCCCAAATCATCAAGGTAAGTTTATGTTGTTAGAGTATGTCTTTATGCTTTCATGATCTTGAGTTAGGTTTTGTTGTTCCTTCCATTTTTTGTCAAGTGAGGGTGCTCCCCTAATATTGTTAGAGGTAGATTAGAGTTGTTTAGAGATTAGCGGAGACTAATCTTGAGTCATGTTGCTCTATGGTAGTTGTTGGTGTCATTCCATGCTTTGTAGGTCAAGCTGGTAGTGCCCATATACTCCCGGCTCCATACAATGATTGGGTTCAAACTCATGACCTTAGTTTCATCATTATAGCTATGTTTATGCATTATGTTGTTATAAATATGAAAGTTGAGATGAGCAAAAGCATAAAATATGATTCTACATGAGTATATCAAGTTAGAAAAAAATTATGATTTATGATAATAGCATGAAAGAATGAGTTTTATAAAACCATGAGACCACGATTGCTGTGTTGTGTGTATGGAAAATGTTTTATATGCTAATGAAATGATTGTTGGAAGAATATATGATTTTATCTAGTTGCTTTTTATTCAAATGTGTTTTACGAGTTCATGACATTATTATGTTTTTTAGATTTAGATTTCAAACTATGTTCTGAATATTCAATTAAGATAATTATATACGTTAGAGAAATGTGAGCAAGAGTATGATCTAGCTTTACGGGTAAATATGTTATATGATTTTTGAGTTTATGATTATGAACCCTAGTACTTGAGCTATGATTTTAGATTATCAAGTATATGGAAAGTTATGTTAGTTTAAGATTTGGACTTAGAACTTCAGTTTTATAGTATCAAGAGGTACAGAATTCAGTATGATTCTTAGTAACTACCAAATACATATTCTGAGGGCTTGAGATCGGGTTGCCTGCAAATGGGTGATCCTTTGGGCACGATTCTCATAGCCATAGTTATGCTAAAGTCAGATTGTTAGAGTTATATGAATCCAGAACTCCTAGTGTACTAAGAATTTAGGGGCTCTGTTCGCTAGGGACAGAGTACCCATTTTTTTTTCAGCTATGGATTTTGTCAAACTAGTTTAGATGGTAGAGATCAAGAAACAAACAGTTAGTTAACGACTGTATAAGATCGTTAACCTTTGTACCAAGTTTTCTGTCAGAGGACAATATCACCCCATACAAAATATAGAAAATGACACCTAGATAGGTAGGTACCCACAGCTTGTCCGCAGAGGACTATGTGACTTTACAACTTCAGTTATTATATATGTATTTATTCAACTCAGTAGATACTGTTTCCCTAGGTTCTGCCGTACTTTAGTTAAAATGATTTCATATTGCTTGTGAGATTACAATTGTGTGTTCATGAATTTATGAAATGAGAAATGATTTTCTTTTAGAGCGAAAACTCAGAGATGCTTTTCTGTGAAATTATAAATACAAAGATATCTTTTCTAAATATAGTTATGCAAATGAATATTAAATGATTATGATTGTTGCATTCATGATATTATATGTATATTCCTTGATTGTCCCATGTGGGTGATAGGTGATAGCTTACTCACTGAGTCCATTGACTCACCCTTCTCCCTTCTTTTCATAGTTGCAGGAACATGTTCAGTTTCCATCCAGCCTAATAGACTTAGCAAATTCGAGTGGTAGCCTTAGTTGAAGTAAGGCTTAGTTTAGAATTATGCCAGTAGTAGAGGTGCTCCAGTAGGTGTGCTGGCAGGATCCTGGCCATGCATTTAGTTTTAAATTCTGTATAAAATTACAATATTTGAAATAACTATGTGCATGTTTTAAATTTACAAGCACAGATTTGAAATGGTAAGGTTGATTTGAGTTTATGTAACAAGCCATAAATGTACTTATAGTTCAGCTTCTAACTATTAAGTTGATTTTCAGATTTGAAATTTAGATCAAGTGATAAAACAGTTTATGTTTTCATGGTTTACATGTTTACTGAAAATGTCATAAAGCTTTCTATATTAAGCTATTTCAATCTTGCTAAATTGGATATCAGATTTTGAGTAAATATTTGGATAAGGATTTAGAAGAAAATCATATTTGAAGTATTATTTTATGATAAAGTATGCATTCATAAAGACAAGTCACCGAGAAGGCTTACGTGGGGATGAGATTCCTCACGTGCTGGTCACATTTCCAAGTCGGGTCGTGACACGGGAGCTGAGCTCACTGTCGCTGCATACATATTTGGATCTGATTATGACAACAAGTACTATTGAATTCAATGATTTTTTACCTTTACTCCGTCAAGTAGTTATGTGCTATATTATTAATTTTCATTTTTCACGGTATTCCTAACTTCTGGTGCCTGACCAAAATTGCCGAGCCAACCGAGGGACCTTCATGACCTTAGTTCCTAGAAAACCACTCCAAGACGATATAATAATTCCATACTTCCGTACAAAACATTCCTTTATATGACAATTAATCTCGTGTTTCCTCACTACAAACGAATGCCAAATTTATCAGATCCTAATACTAGCGGCCTCAATGCTATCCCACAACTCTGTTAGGCACAAGTGGTTCCTACCAAGTACATTGACGGTCAGTGACTCCCCAATCAAACTATTGAATTTCAATTTAACCAACTTTCATAACTCAAACTTTGATGTTAATTTCATTTGATGATTCTTTATTGTTTTAGCAATATGCTCTTGGGGTGATTAAGCCATCAGCTACAGTGTTGGCTTGGATACGTGACACATATTTAGGACATATGACAATGTCATACGAGTTGGCATGTCCCATCCATTTATTTGCCGAAGATGGCCAACACCTTTTATTATTACTAACCAAACATTTATTGTCGTGAAGACATATGCACCTATTTCTCTGGACCATCACTAGTTTCTACTTGTCATCGACCTTTTGAAAGGGGAGCTGATATATTTGGACTCCCAAAAATGCCCAGAACACCACTACAAGCCCCTCCTAGCAATTAAGAGAGTGGTTAGCTTGATTACAACATAATGTATTATGGTTCATCAAATCATAGTAAAATATGCCATAACGGATTTCCAATTACCAAATTATCTCTTGTGCAGGCATGCTTCCTGAAGAATATGCTACTAAACGCATCTTGGTATGATGATCCTAGCTATCCTCAGCCGACCATATCAGATTACAGCATAATTGAACCCACATGTCCCCAACAAAAAAGACGATCATAAGTATAAGCACAGATGATGCTTATTTTAATTCGATCACACTTCCTCAATCTCCATTACTAATTAAAATTATTAACATCACAACCTTAGGAATAATTGTGGTGTCTGGGTTGCTCAGTGGATGGTTTTCTCTTATTTGTAGACCATCCACCACGTCTAGGTAAAACTTATCAGTTTAACTGAATAATCCAATTTATTTGTAACAAAAATTTGTATATTAGATGGGTTCATAATGAAAAGTGTATGCAGGAGGTTAATAATTATACACAGATGAGATTGGCCATTGATCTCATGATGAGGGCCCACAATCCTAACCACCAGCTTATTTAGAGGGCAGTATATGCCTGGAACAACAAGAGAAACCAAACTCACCATATAGGATGACTAAATTACCAGGTTAGTGTCTAAAATTAATGTTGCTAATCATTTGTGTTAATATGTATGGTTTGGATCAAGTGATGGTCCATCAATTTAAATATATAAAATGACTCCACATTCATGTCATTATGATTGAAATTGGAGTCTTTGAAATGTTTTATTTCCAATTTAAGACAAAAAGAAAACAACAATAGCCACCTACTTATAATTGTTCGTCATTTGAATGACATGCACAATGAAGGTTTGCTCATAATATCATTGCATTGCTTGTATGTTAATCATTGTGGACCTTTTTTTTGTCTAAAACTAATATTTTTTTTCTTCCCCATCTGCAAACATGTGACTATGATGTCATGTCTTGTTTATGCCCGCTATGAAAACCAAAGGTTAGACACTGAAAGAAAAAATAAATAACTAAATAAACAAAACCGTACACTTTAGTCCTTTTTTGTTCACTATGTCTACCTCCATTGTCTCATTATTATTGCCTACATGTGACTGCAAAGTAAGTAACTTGCTGAACAGCCTTTGCTGTGTAAGATAATTTTCACACTCAAATCCTTCTCAATGTTCATTGATAACACAAGGGGTCTAACATGGGCAGGGGAGAGTTATGAATTATGATGGGGACAGTCGGCTAGTGCAACTTTTCAAGACCAATAGACATATTTGAAACTCCATGCAATGGTCTATATTTTTAAAATATGCCAATAATTTAACGAAACTCATTCTTCACCCATTTATTTCCCTCATGTACCACTTCATCTTTCCACTATCGTTGCACGTCCCTTCGACAATGGCCACTTTTTTCCATTAACATAAACATCATCCCATGCCAAATTTTCTTTTCGTATGGTACTTAATGCTATCTCAAATTTGTCTATATTGAAATAAGTACCCTGTCTTTCCACATAATGGATTCACCTTTCCTTTTTTATAGACGACACAATAAAATTATTCTTTGTCAACTTATTTGCATCTCAAAATGTTTCTTCTACTATTGTCTCTATTGTGAGTGATTCTGTGAATGACACATTTTCAAAACTACGGCAGTCATTTATTTTGACCTACTAAGACAGCCAGTCATCAGAGTGTAGCTACTGGCTTAGTGGTGTTTTGGAGGGGGGAGGGGGATCATGACTTACTTCGTCAGTAATAGCCCTAACAATATGGGTGAGAGTATTGAAGACAACAAGACCTAGGAGATGGGCCAAAATTGGCAAGCAACATATAATAATTTTTTTAAATATCATAATATTTGCAAAAAAGCTAGTCGTATGTTTCCAATGTAATTCAAGCATTTTTATTCTTTCTATATTGGTCTCTAAAAGTGAAAATCTAATAAATTTGTGCATTCCTTACATATACAAAATTACAGACAGAAGGACGAAGGACCACCACGGTCTTGCCCAATGTTAGAACAATGCATGATAACATTATTGTATTTTTCAATCTCCACTTATTAATTGATGCAACATTGGTTTTTGTTATGTGATGTTAGGTTATGTCAACATCCTTCACACAATGGGAACCAAAACCAAAGACATTAATTTTCAAAACCATGCTCCACAACACGATCCATATTTACGAGCTTACCACCCACCCAAATAACCACTAGTAATATTTAAAAGGGGCAGAAACCTCATTACATCCAACTTTTAATGAACAAACCTTGTGTTGTAGTTAGATTTATTGAAATCATAGACGAACCACTTTGGACATAGTCATGGCCTATTTTCTTGACGAAGCTGTCATAATAATAATAGTAATTTTAACAATAGTAATTCAACTAATTACTCCTTTGATTCAAATATACTTAATATTCCTATTAATATTAGCAGAATATTAATCATACATTGTCTGCCATAACATTAAGTTGTTTGACAATGATAGGGGTTCTTTTGTGCTTAATTATTGAACTATGTTTTCTTACTTATAATATGACCAGGTCCATTACAACAAATGACCATTTACCAGGCCTCCTTGATCCTACTGTTGCTTCTCATGCAATCAGTTGTCACTTATTGTAGGTAAGCAACATCGACAAACATGATAGAAAATGAGTACAATTTGTTGGATAATTGAAACAGATCTTGCAGACTTGGAAACAAAGGGCTGTCATAACTGAAACATATATGACCAAACTTTGTTTTGGGGCATAGACTCTTTATTTTGGGATCATGGTTTCCCCGGACTGCTAATGCAATTCCTTTGCTTTTTTTCTTTTATCTTTTTTACTAAAGCCATTGTTATGCGATTGACAATGCGCTACTACCTGTTTTGTTTTGAGTCATGCGTTCAACTATTTATAACACCGCATGCTGATTCTCAAGTACCAAGTTTCCGTCCTCATCTACTAATCTCCTAACTATTAATTAAGCCAATAAGCCGATGCAGGGGTGATATGAACTGTCGCGTCCACTATCAAAATAGTCTAAATCCCCTTATTTGTAGTATAAGCAGACTCAGGTCATTCTTCCTTAGGACACATCAGTTATGTTATCGATCTGTAAATACTAATAACACTAAAAGGCGGGGGGGGTTTTGTGAATTTTAGAACAAAATAGAGTGAAATGAAAGGATTACAGAAACAGAAATAGAAACAGAAACTCATTTGATCAAAGAATCAATCCCAGACATCATGGTCATTTGGCAGAATTCATCACAGTTCATAAGAGTTAAATTTGTATGCTACTGTGTTAATCCGAATCAACTATATAATCATATAGTTTTCACCCAACAATCCTTAAATCACAATCACAATTCAAATGAATGTCAAATTACGTGCGATTCAATTAATCGAACAACCGATCGGTAATTCAACCTTTACTTCAATTTCAATAACGAATTCAGTTCTATATCTAATCAGATATAATTCAAACATGATCATGTTCAATAACCAAATCCATAATCGAAATTCATAAAAGGAAAGCATACATACAAAGATAAGATTTACACAACGGGAACTCCGAATTCAAACCGATTATCTATGATGTCAGGGATTGAAAGGAGTTTAGCCTTCCATGGACATCTCCATTGGCAAGCTCTCTGTATGAACACTTTGAGTTTGAAAGGAAAAACGAAAATACTAGTTTCTGGTTCTTTGTTGTTTATTGATATCAGAATTACAAAGGAAACTGAAATTTATAGGCAATCCAATGGCCCTACCCGAATTTCCTCTTATCACTAACCTTATCTTATCCAGATTTTCGAAATCTGATCTAGATAAGATAATCCTCTCTGGATAAGCTTTCCAAAGACATATTATATGCCTCAATTGGACCAGAAATGAGTGAGATATGCCCAATTATGTGAGGAAAGGTCTTGGACCCGCCTAAGCATTTGCTCCGGAACTTGGAAGCCCAATTAAGCCTTGAAACGGACCGAATTTGATGAAGCCTGTGAAACCCAAAATTATGCATCTCGGTCTCAGCTTTCAGGAGCCACCAAGATCACCCAAATCAGATATTTCTAGAGCCCAAAATGATCTGTCCAATACAGAAAGGTCATAGTGAGTGTAAAATCCGGAATTAGCCAAATTTCAACAATTAAATCCAATGAGGCCCAATAATGCAAAACTCAATTAAATTGTCAGAATTAAACACATATAGAAGCAAATTAGGCCAAATATGAAATAATAATAGATGCCTAAAAATTCCTTTATCAAATTCCCCCACACTTAGTCTTTTGCACTCCTGGGCAAAATCTAAAGTTGAATCATAGGGACTTAGAAATTCACCATTAGAAATAAGAGACAAACACTTTATTCACAAGAATTCAAAACATATGTATGAACATATTCTCAACATCTCAAGAAGACACATCCAATCAAAAGATGAACCAAGAGTAATAGAATCTCATTAGGTAAACTCTCAAGTGTTTAGGCTTGTATTTACACTCAAAGCACATCATGAATGTTAACACTACCATAAGCTTGACAAGCCTCTATCATCAACATTTGAAACACATGCACATAAATATCAAAAGGACTTTCCAGGTTGTAGCAGGGTTAAGGTATGGAAGGATATAAGAAAGGATACTAGCTATCAACCTAAGAGACTAAAAGAGCAATGAGGAATGATTTCAAATAAACATGCACAGCTATATTCCATTTCCATTTTGCCTCTCATATATATATACTTTTTATTTTTCTTTTTCTTTTTTTTTTTTGAACTTGCCAAATATGCACTTCTATTGTATTTACAACACAATTTTTTTTTTTCAATATTTTTGTTCTTTTTTTTTTATTCATATATATATATACATATTTTTTTTTCATAACGAATACATAGATGAAGCAAATAAAACAAGAAAATCTCAAATTGTTGGATAACACCTACATTTATTTAAGAACCCATTCCAAAGCTCTTTTACTCTCTAAGGTTAAGGTGAATCATTGTTTTTCACTTTATGAGCTTGTAGTGAGTTACAAAACAAAGGATGGTTTAAATAGGCTCAAATAGGCAAACAATGGATTTAATGGAAGGTAGGCTAATTTGGATAGTAGCATAGAAACAAAAAATGGCCTAAATCATTTCAATACATGCATGTGAACCAAAGCTTCAACAAGAGTTAAGTCAAGTTCTAGAGTGACTAACAAACATGAGTGAAAACACACAAGCAAAGAAAAAAAAATAGTCATTCATATGTACAAGGCTCAAAAACTCTCAAGGGATAAATCTATCACAATTGGTCCATCAATTAATCATCAATGCTTACTAAAAATGCCAAAAATTTATCCATACCATGAAAACTTGAGCACAAAATCAAAATTTTTTTTTTCTTTTTTTTTTTTAATTTTAGAAGGAAGACAAAATCCTAATTCTAAAACACTCCCCCACACTTAAATTACACATTGTTCTCGATGTGATTACAAAACAAAAGATAAAGAAACTTGTGTAATTAAAGAGCGAAGGAGGAAAAACTCCCTTATTATGGTGGATAAGTGGGCTTATCCAAGGAGAGCTTCTCAAGTTCCTCCCCTACCAATGTCGGGTTTTCATGAAAATGCTTCAGACGGTGACCATTAACTTTGAAACTCTTGTCACTAGATTGACTTTTGATTTCTACTGTACCATAAGGAAAAATGTTAGTAACAACAAAAGGGCCATCCCATCTTGAGCAAGCTTAGGGCATGAGCTTAAGGCGAGAATTGAACAAAAGGACTTTTTGTCCAACAGAGAATTCTTTTCAAGAAATCATCTTGTCATGAAATTTTTTAGTTTTCTCCTTATAAAATTTTGAATTCTCATAAGCTTCCAAACGAAGCTCCTCAAGTTCCTGCAACTGAAACTTCCTTTCAACACCTGCTTTATCAAAATCCATATTACAACACTTCACTGCCCAATATGCACGATGCTCAATCTCCACCGGAAGGTGGCATGCTTTACCAAAAACAACTCGAAAAGGAGACATCCCTATAGGTGTCTTGTAAGCAGTCCTGTGAGCCCAAAGAGCATCCTCAAGCCTCTGGCTCCAATCTTTCCTATTTGGTTGCACTACCTTTGCAAAATTTTCTTGATCTCCCTATTAAAAACCTCACCGCCCATTTGTTTGGGGATGATAGGCGATGGAAACTCGTGGTCAACTCCATACTTTCGAAGCAAAGCTTCTATGGTCCTATTGCAAAAATGACTCCCTTGGTCGCTAATGATAGCGCGAGGCACACCAAACCTACAAAATATGTTAGACTTTACAAAATCTGCAACAACACGTGAGTCATTAGTCTTGGTGGCTTTGGCCTCCACCCATTTGGATACATAATCAACGACAAGCAAGACATATGTAAATCCAAAAGAGGCGGGAAAGGGTCCCATAAAATCAATACCCCAAACATCAAAAACTTCACAAAAGAGAATAGGTTCTTTGTGGCATCTCATGTCTATGAGTGATGGCAGATCCGGTTTTCTGGCACTGCTCACAAGTGGTAAAAACCCGATGTGCATCCTTGAAAATGGTAGGCCAATAGAAGCCAGAGTCCAGTATTTTCCTAGTCAGTCCGTGGTCCAAAGTGCCCTCCAACAGGGGAAGCATGACAGAAATAAAGAACAGATGGGATCTCATGATCTGGTATGCATCTACGAATTACCTGGTCACTGCAAAATTTCCACAAATATGGATCATCCCACACATAGTATTTGGAATCACTTTTTAATTTAGCAATCTGTGACCTAGATGCATGTTGGGGCAAAACAGATGCAACCAAGAAATTAACTAAATCAGCAAACCAGGGGTAAGTGGTGGTATCATGTAGCTGCATAAGCTGCTCATCAGGAAAATCATCTCTGATAGGCAAAGGGTCGGAATCCTGCTCGATCCTGCTCAAGTGATCAGCTACCAAGTTCTGTGCACCGCTCCTATCTTTGATCTCTATATCAAACTCTTGGAGTAGCAACATCCAACAAATCAGCCTTGGCTTTGCATCCGCTTTTCAATAAGAACTTCAATGCTGCATGATCTGAAAAGACAATCACTCTAGAACCAAGTAAATAAGAGCGAAACTTGTCTAATGCAAAAACAATAGCCAAAAGTTCTTTCTCAGTGGTAGTATAATTAGCTTGAGCTGTGTCTAATGTCCGTGAAGCATAGGCTATAACATGAGAAATCTTGCCAATTCTTTGAGCTAAGACAGCTCCAAGTGCAAAATTAGAGGCATCACACATCAACTCAAAAGGAGACTTCCAATTAGGTGGTTGGATGATGGGAGCTGTAGTGAGTTGCTTCTTCAGCTCATCAAATGCTTGTTGACAAGGTGCATCAAAAACAAACTCTACTTCCTTCTGCAACAACCTGGATAAAGGTAAAGCTATCTTGCTGAAATCTTGTATAAATCTCCTGTAAAAACCTGCATGGCCAAGAAAAGAACGCACTTCCCGCACAGACACGGGGTAAGGTAAAGAGGCAATAACATCTATCTTGGCTCTATCAGTCTCAATGCCTCTCTTAGATACTAAGTGCCCTAGGACTATCCCTTCTGTCACCATAAAATGACATTTCTCAAAATTCAGCACAAGATTAGTCTTAATGCACCTATCCAAGACTCTAGACAGACTATCTAAACATGCATCAAATGAGGACCCATAAACAGTGAAATCATCCATAAACACCTCCATGCAACTCTCTAAAAGATCTGAGAAAATACTTACCATACACCTCTGAAAAGTTCCTGGAGCGTTGCATAGACCAAATGGCATTCTCCTGTAGGCAAAAGTGCCGAATGGACAAGTGAAAGTAGTTTTATGTTGGTCCTCTGGAGCAATATGGATCTGAAGGTAACCGGAGAATCCATCCAAGAAGCAATAATGAGAATTGCCTGCAAGTCTCTCTAACACTTGATCAATGAATGGAAGAGGAAAATGGTCTTTTCTAGTGGCTTAGTTCAACTTCCTGTGGTCCACACACACCCTCCAACTATTCTGGATTCTAGTTGGAATCAATTCATTGTTCTGATTTTTCACTTGATTATGCAGTCTTTTTAGGAACCACTTGTAAAGGACTAACCCACTCACTATCTGATATAGGATAAATGATTCCTGCTGCTAGCAACTTACTGACTTCTTTCTTCACTACCTCCAGAATGGTAGGATTCAGCCGCCTTTGTGGTCAGTCTTCTGATCTGGGCACCTTCCTCTAACAATATCCTGCATACAAGTGGAAGGACTAATCCCTGGAATATCAGCTAAAGACCAGCCAATGGCTTTCTTGTGATCTCTCAACATTTGCAGTAACTTATCTTCTTGATCAGGTTGGAGATCATTTGCTATAATAACTGGCAACTTATCATTAGCCTCTAGGAAAGCATATTTCAGGTGTGAAGGCAAAGTCTTCAACTCTAAAGTTGGTGGTTGCATAATGGATGGTAGTGGTGGTTCCTTCAATTCTGTCACTGCAACATTCAAATCTGCACAAATATTTTCTACAGCAACAGTATCTGCAGAATCAATCTCAATATTTTTGAACTCTTCACAATCAAAGAAATTCATCAAAATCAGCAAAATCATCATATTCGAGCTTAAATCATCAATCGTGAAAATCAATGACATCAAGATAGAAAAGAGAATGCTCTTCCGAAGGATGTTTCATTGCATCAAAAATATTGAATTGCACAACATCATCACCAAACTCCATAGAAAGAGTTCCTGCATCTACATCTATCTTAGTTTTTGCAGTTTTTAGAAAGGGTCTTCCCAAAATCAGTGTGGGTCCATGGCTGGACGTTTCATCTTCCATTTCCAGAATATAAAAATCAGCTGGGAAAATCAACTCATTTACCTGAACAAGCACATCTTCAAGCACACCTGCTGGATGTGTGGTGTTCCTGTTGGCCAGTTGGATTACTACACCAGTTGGTTTCAAATCTCCAAGCTTCAATGATCTATAAACTGATGTAGGCATGACATTTATGGAGGCACCTAAATCTAGCATTGCATTTCCAAATTTAGAGTTGCCTATGGTGCAAGGGATGGTGAACGTACCTGGATCCTTGCACTTCTTGGGTATACTGGATTGAATCAATGCAGAAACATTTCTACCCATGCTCACCTTTTCATGACCTTTCAACTTCCTTTTATGAGTGCACAACTCCTTAAGGAACTTTGCATATTTGGGAATCTGCTTTATGGCATCCAAGAGAGGGATGTTGACCTCTACCTTCTTAAAAGTGTCAAACAGCTCTTTATCTACTTCAACTTCTTTTCTTGTTTGAGCTATTCTATTGGGAAAAGGTAATGTAGGTATGAAATTAGAATCCGCAGCACTTGATTTTTTCTGAATTTCCACTTTTTCTGCTGCATCATTTTTTTCTGCTTCATCACTGGTAGAAGATTCAATTTTCTGTTTCACCACCTCTAACTCCTTACCACTTCTCAATGTAATGGCACTCACATTTCCTTTTGGATTGATGACTGATTGAGAAGGGATTTGCCCGTAACCTTCGATTGCATTTTGTTGACCAAGTTGCCAATCGTCCAATCGTGTGCAGGTCTTGAATTGTAGAATTCACATTTTGCTGGAACTGTAGGTTACTGGTCGCCATCTGTTTCACCAAATCCTCTAATGTAGGTTCCGAATTGGTACTCTGCATGGGTTGCATCACATTCTGCTGCATATTCTGCTGCTGTCTAAATGGAGGTGGCTGGTACTTATTGCTTTGACCTGGTCCTGTTGTTTGAAATTTTTGTTGCTGTGGTACATTTCTTTGCCGCAGGACCATATCTCGAGTTAGGATGATCTCTCCATCCTGGATTGTACCTTTCAGAAAATGGATCATATTTTTCTTGTTGTTGAGGTGCAGTATGGTTGTTGTTCTTCTGCCGCCATCCGATGAACACTCCGACCATCGCTGGTGAGTCTTGTACTCCTTGATCAGCTTCTTGTAATGTAGGACAAGCATCGGTATAATGACCTGTGGTGGAACATATGCCGCATACTTGTAAAGGATACTGATTTGCTGTATTGTTTTGCTGGTGTTGTCCAACAGCTAACTGTCTTACAAGAGATGTAAGCTCGGTTATCTTGTTTTCCAACCTCTGATTATCAGCAGCTGCAGTCACCTCATTGACTCCCTTAGCTGGTGCAAAAGATCTCGAGCCAAAGCTGGCTGTGAGTTGGCTGCCATGTTAGCAATTAAAGTTAAACACTGCAGTGTCTTGTCCATCAATGCTCCACCACTTGTCGTGCATCAATTATATTTCTATCATTTTGAATCAGCCCTTCATAGAAATATTGGATGAGAAGCTGTTCATTAATCTGGTGGTGAGGACATGTTGCACACAACTTTTTGAATCTCTCCCAGTACTCATATAATGTCTCCCCCAGAAGCTCGATGCCACAAATGTCTTTTCGGATAGATCTTTGTACGGATGCAGAGAAGAACTTCTCTAAGAACAATCTCTTCATTTCTTGCCATGTAGTAACAGAACTCGGATGAAGGTAATACAACCAATCCTTTGCTTCAAAGATTCTAGAGAGAAAGGAAATGCTTTCAACTTGATATGCTCTTGAGCACTCCTTGAGGTCGCATGGTGGAGCATACAACATGAAATTCCTTAAGATGCTTATTAGGATCCTCTCTCGCAAGACCATGAAACTTGGGCAAAGAAATGGATTAGACCAGGACTTAAGTTCAAATGGCACCTCTAACTCGGGATATTGAATACACAAAGGTTGATATGCAACATCAGTGCAGCCAATTCTTTCAAAGTTCTATTAGCCATGTTATCAATACTAATTTCAGACACAAGAACACTAATATCAGATGCAGAATCACTTGCAGAATCACTTAAATCAACTCCTTGATTACTACCAGCAGCACTATGAAAAACCAAATTCCTATTCACTTTATTTAATCTATGAAAAGTTCTATCTATTTCAGGATCATGTTCATACAATTCACCAAGATCAGACCTTGTCATGCACACACAAACACAGTAGCACAAATAGAATTCAGAACACATCTCGTAATAGCCTATATCTTTGCGAAATGGAATAGAAATTGAAAAGTCCTATCAATTAATTTTTAAAAAAAAATAAATAACACCACAGAAGTACTCTAAAATACTAGGGAAGCAATCTGACCAATTTTTTTCATTTTTAAAAATAGTGAAAATAATAAAAAAATAAAAAAGTGGTCTAAACGAAGGAATTTCGAAAAAATAAGTATAGCAAGACAATTACTCTAATAATTCTCTTGGATGTATTACTTTTTTTTCTGATTTTTTGGATTTTTTTCGAGGTAAAATGAGTAAGTCGAAAAATACCTGTATTTTTTGCAGTAACTAAAAAAACAACGACTGCAACAAAGACTGTTAATTAGTGTAATACGTATGTAAATATGTACAGAATTATTTAAAACACACCTATATAACAAGATCATATAACATAATATGCAATCCCCGGCAACGGCGCCAAATTTTGATATGAACTGTCGCGTCCATTATCAAAATAGTCTAAATCCCCTTATTTGTAGTATAAGCAGACTCAGGTCATTCTTCCTTAGGACACATCAGTTATGTTATCGATCTGTAAATACTAATAACACTAAAAGGCGGGGGGTTTGTGAATTTTAGAACAAAATAGAGTGAAATGAAAGGATTACGTAAATGTAAATAGAAACAGAAACTCACTTGATCAAAGAATCAATCCTGCACATCATGATCATTTGGCGAGAATTCATCACAGTTCATAAGAGTTAAATTTGTATGCTCTTTGTGTTAATCCGAATCAACTATATAATCATATAGTTTTCACCCAACAATCCTTAAATCACAATCGCAATTCAAATGAATGTCAAATTACGTGCAGTTTGAATTAATCTGAACAACCGATCGGTAATTCAACCTTTACTTCAATTTCAATAACGTATTCAGTTCTATATCTAATCAGATATAATTCAAACATGATCATGTTCAATAACCAAATCCATAATCAAAATTCATAAAAGGAAAGCATACATACAAAGATAAGATTTACACAACAGAACTCAATTCAAACCGATTATCTATGATGTCAGGGATTGAAAGGAGTTTAGCCTTCCATGGACATCTCCATTGGCAAGCTCTCTGTATGAACACTTTGAGTTTGAAAGGAAAAACGAAAATACTAGTTTCTGGTTCTTTGTTGTTTATTGATATCAGAATTACAAAGGAAACTGAAATTTATAGGCAATCCAATGGCCCTACCCGAATTTCCTCTTATCACTAACCTTATCTTATCCAGATTTTCGAAATCTGATCTAGATAAGATAATCCTCTCTGGATAAGCTTTCCAAAGACATATTATATGCCTCAATTGGACCAGAAATGAGTGAGATATGCCCAATTATGTGAGGAAAGGTCTTGGACCCGCCTAAGCATTTGCTCCGGAACTTGGAAGCCCAATTAAGCCTTGAAACGGACCGAATTTGATGAAGCCTGTGAAACCCAAAATTATGCATCTCGGTCTCAGATTTCAGGAGCCACCAAGATCACCCAAATCCGATATTTCTAGAGCCCAAAATGATCTGTCCAATACAGAAAGGTCATAGTGAGTGTAAAATCCGAAATTAGCCAAATTTCAACAATTAAATCCAATGAGGCCCAATAATGCAAAACTCAATTAAATTGTCAGAATTAAACACATATAGAAGCAAATTAGGCCAAATATGAAACAATAATAGATGCCTAAAAATTCCTTTATCAAGGGGCACTATATCTATGTACGCATTCGTCAACAATCATTTCCCGTGTACCTTCCCCTTCAACCCTCACTTAATAGACATTGCAATTTACTAAAGCAGCAAGTCATACAAACCACTATTTTTTAACTCACACAAGTAATGCCTAAACGTCATTGACGGACTAATCTTCTCTCCCTAAGTTCCTACTGATTGCGGTCATTAGTAGATTTTAGGGGAACATGGCTCACTAAAAGAAATGAGTAATTTTTTTGGTGAAATACAGCCTACAAATTGTACCCATTACTTTGCTACACTTGGCCTTTTGGCCTCGATTGAGGCCCTATAGCTCATAACTCATCTATGTAATTTCTGCTTATTTTGTCGTCTAAATCAATCGCTATCAACTTATTTTGTTTACAACCTATTCACAGTCTCTTTACTAGGATCTTTTCCCAGCCTCTAGTTAACCTAAAAAATGACGAAAATAAATCTTCCTTAAGCACACAACACACTAAATTTAACCAATCCATCGCTTTTCCTTTAATCTCAAAACAAATGCATGCAAAACATATACAACCAAATCATTTTTCCATGCCAAACTCCACAACAAATTTACCTTACGGTACAAAAACTTGGACACACTTATGTAACCATTAAACACAAAAAAAAAATGCACAAATTTCACTCTCAAAAGTAATAAAAGCTTTTTATGAATTAAACATAAAAACAAAATCAATTATAGGACACCACAAAATAGCTATACTTTTAAAAGTGACACACCATAAATAGCAATGAAACCTCCATATGAATTCATCGACTCTTGTACATAATAATTCCACCCATTTGCATTTAAGTTCATGTGATCTTCTTTCCTATCGATTGATTTTCACAATACTAGCACACAGTTTCTCAACTACACCACATTTGTCGTTCCTAACTAAATAAACATATACAAATATTTCCCTTTTTCATAAATTAAAAATAACGTACACTTGCCTAAATAAGACCATACACTATTATAGTCCCCTCCTAAGACAATTGCTTCATATTACCCTAAACGAACTGATACCAAATTATTCCATCCATTTGCTTTTGTTTTCACAAACACATACTTCTACTATATCCAACACAAATTAAAACCATGAAAACCAATGATCTTACAATATTTATACACTTATTCATGTCTCATGTCATGATGCACGGGGACTATAGAAAATCCATACAATATAAAAATGCCTATTGCACCACACACCATTACATACTCGGTAATAACAACTCTATCCAAATTCGTGTAACTGACGTAAAAAAAACACATCACATCATTACCACTAATGACCATTGACTCATGGTCACGTGTCCACGTGCCTAGCACAAGTAGGTGATACACATAAATTTTGCCACATTTTACTCAGAGCAATAAATGAAAATTGAACGTAAATATCACCATCTCAAATACCCACATTGAATGACAATCACAAAGAAGACAAGGCAGCTAGTTTCCATAACTCCAATCACATCAACAATGCCTAAAATAATAGAAAATTCAAGTTCAATTTTTCCACTCCATGGAGCACCAACAGTAATTGAACAATGTAACTTTTTACCCACTAAATAAGTACAAGTAAGCAAAGAAATTAACCTAACACAAAACTCCATGAGCCTTCAACACAACCAATTATCAGACACATTAGCACATTAAAACCAAGGCTTGTCAACGATAGAAATAAAAAATTCAATATAACTAACAAGTGAAACAATACTAAATTACAAAATATCACACTACTAATATCCCAATGGAGCACGAGTATAGAATAAGACATCGGCCTAGTATTCCCTTTACCCGTAATCTAATTCTCACTTACTTTCCTTTCCCTTGCCCTGGAATCTGAGAATATTCTGGAGAATACATGACAATACAAAACCAATATTACAATATGAAAGCAACCAACCAGTCAAATCATTTCTACTCAACAGAATTGGGAAACAAATATCACAAACCTGTAGGTGCCATTGGTGTCCACGATATACTCCACACTGTTGTACACCTGAATTGGAGATGCACGTATGCAATGGAGGTTGATTCCAAGGTATTGCCTGTTGACCTGGTTGCATATTAGAGTTAAAGTATTGATAAATTTGCTGCCCACCAAAGAATACCTGACCATGGTGGGGGGACACGGGGTATGACTTAGGCACAAACACCCTATGTGCACTACCTACACACTCAACCCTGCCAGCATATGCATGACTCATGGAGGGTAATGTGTCACTCGTAAACTTTTCAACCTCCTACAATGTTAATCACAATAAAACTTCAGTCATTACAAACAAATAACAACCATGCAAGTACATTGGCTACCTAAACAAGTCCATACCTCATCGTTTGATTACTGATCATCAACTTCATCCTTATCAAATTGTTCAAAAGAACTAATTTCTATTTCCCAAACAGTATTTTCAGTTGTGCTTTTACTTCCAATAGGACAATTTCGTTTGGTATGCCCACCCTCACTATAATTAGAGCAGCACCGCTTCTTTGCCTCATCCTTCGGCCCACGAAGGGCTCCCTTTGTTTTTGCAATCACTAGGTCACCAATTTTCTTATTATTAGTTCTTCCCCCACTAGACCCAAATTGCCCCAAACTACACCTTGCTTCAAACGAACTACTTAACTACTTCATCTATCGCCTTCTAGAGTACACAGTTTCTCTTGACGCAAGGTATGCCATCCACATGCTAGCCGAGCAAAGGCCACATAATGGAGAAGACATGCCTTCTCAAGGTCTGCTTCTTCCTCATCGGCCTCCTCATATGTCTTTGCATTTTTGCACCACTTCTTCAAGATTAACTTCTCAGGAATCTCAACTATTTGCTCATCTTTCATCACACAAAACATGTGCCTGCATGGAATTCCATGAGAATTCCAATAATGGCATTGACACTCTAACAAATCACTTGTACTATCATACAAACGAGCATGATCACCATATTTCACCATCTTGTACTTTTTCATGGTTGAAATGCTAACACATTTAGCAATAATCAATGAAGCCACCATCTTCATCTCCTTCTTCACCTCCTCGAAGATTTCACGGGTGTAAGTTTTAGCAGCAGCACACTCAATAGTATCCACTACATCGTCAACACAAAGCTCGGTGTACCAGATTGATCTTTGGGCAACTAGTTCATTATTCCTATATTCCATCACAACATGCTCAAGGCTTTGGACCAATTCCAATAAGCTATACCTGGATTTTATAAACGTCTTGATGAACGAGTTTATGCCCTCGCACCTTGAAGTTGTTCTAAACCCAATACTAAATTTATCCTGAAGATAAGCAGTTGCCCACATCTCCTTCTTCTCATATGCTTTTCTGACCTAAGTGTTATTACCTAGCCTGAACTCCTCAACAATGCCCTGCCAGTAATGCTCAAACTTGTCCTTATCAAAGTTTGCATATATACTCTTCTTGAATGCCTTGCAGAATGCTGGGTCCTTGATATTAATAGTAGCATTCTTCTGCAAGTGCCATGCACAAAGTTGATAAGTAGCCTTGGGAAACACCTTTCTAATTGCTTCTCGCATTGCCTCATCAACATCTGTCACCACCACAATAGGTCGTTTTCCTACCATTACATCTATAAATTCCTCCAGCAACCATGTATATGTCTCAATGCATTAGTCAGCAAGTAGTGCAAACCAAATATGCAAGTTTGCCTATGATGATTCACACCTGAGAAAATTACCAATGGCTTGTTATACTTATTTTTTTTTATGTTGAATCAAAGGCAAGCACATCCCCAAAGTATTGGTAATCGGCTCGACATATTGCATCAGCTCAAAGCAAATTCCCTAAGTAATCATCACTTGTACATGTGTACCTGGCAATTGTCATTGGATCACTGTCAGCCTTCCCTTGTAGATAGCTAATAGCTACCGCTGCATCACCTTCAAGAATCTTACCACGTCTCCCTCTGTCAATGTAGTTGTAGAGGTCTTTCTTTGAGAATCCAACACCCTTATACCCATTTGCCTGGCCAGCCATAAACCCCATGATCTAACATGTTCGCATCCCATGCCAACGCATGCTATCAATTTGTGCTTTGTCTGCATCCATTATTCGATGGTGATTTCGAATAAGATAGACAAATATCTGCGGTGTCAACGTGTGGTTGTGCTCTTCATCCAAATTTCAAACTTTCCATTTCCCCATGCTTTTGTCAAGGACAACCATCAACCTAGCCCGACAGTCAGTCCTTATTTCCGGTTTGTGATCCCTCTTCCTATCGACTTTACAATAGTGTTTCTTTTCTCTCAACCCTTCCCTATTGCAAACAAATGTTTGCTTAATGATATTCTAATTCTCATCACGACCCACATCGGATTTTCTAACTCCAAAACCAACAAATTTGGCATATTGGACATGCATAACATATGCTTCATCATCACTTGAGAACTCTGAATGTCAAATATCTTCTACACTTAGTACCAACCTACCTCTCACCACACCCACCTACCTCTAAATGTTGATTACCATTGCACTTTGCTGAACTTCCATCTAAATCATTGTCAGATGAATCAAACTGCAAATCATCAACATCTCCCCTGAACTGCTACCACTCGTGCTTCCATATTGTTCACTGATGTAATTCCCTGGGTCATACACATCATCATAGCTCCCCATTTCCACACTTGCTTCTTATTTGCCCAAAACTCTTGAAACAACATAAACACCAAACAATCATGCTATCATAACCACTCTGTTCCCATGAACTTACAATAAACGTATAAGCCCCCAATATACCAACATATATTCTCTACACATTTCAAATCGTTAACAACAAATTGGTAAAACAAGTTCAACCACAATACCACAACACAATATCCACTGAAACCACACCCACAAACTTCAAAACAAAAATGAATCCCTAAATTTATTACTTAATCCCTTAACCCCAGTCGCCATTTACTCAAACACAGTCTTCAATAAAAAAAAAAATCCTAACATTTAGTAACAAACTAACCTACAATGGAAGCCTTATCATCGTCGCTGTCGGCTCTTCCCCTCAACCAAGTCCACACACACTTCCATTTCCTTCAAACACTGACAATGCATAGACAACACAACCTCCATGGACCATGGACATTTGACTCTTTTTTCTTTGAAACTTGCGAAGATTAACCGTGCTTGCTCTGATCTTAAAAAGACCATTGTTCTTCATTCAAAGCATTTTTTTTATTTCTTTAGAAAATGCAAGCCATAGACAGCGACAAACAGACACGAAATCGGGGTTTAAGACCCTTCCGCATGACCAAAATCGAGTTTAATAGCCTTTCACAAGCGATTGTGTTGGCCAATAGACATATCAACGACGATATCGGGGTTTTGGAGCCTACCACAAGCTTTTCTTGTTTGGGAAAGTGATGACTAAGAGGTGAGATGGAACTATTGATTTCTTTCCTCATTTTTCTTTTTCTATGAAATTTTACTTTTTTTATTATTTTTAATCATATTGTAATCCTTCGTTATTAACTTTCTCCTGCTAATATAATCATTTTTTCACTAATAACACCGACCCCACACGCGAACAAAAGTTATATACCTATTTAACCACATCTACTTGAGCACTATAGGGATTGAGTGCCTATGACACCCGAGTAGTCACCTCTATTAATAACTATCCTCTTGCTTCCATTTCAAATCTCCCAAACACCTCCTTAGTTAATGTGTATTCATTAGTCTTCCCTGTCCGACTCCGGCGCCGACAGTAGCGCCTTGTTGAATGCCATGCCATCGAGTTCGAATGCTCCACTCTCTCTTCACTCCGCGACGCCGCCACCTCACCCCTCACTTCAGCCACTTCCTTTCTTCTTCTTCTTCTTCTTCCTCTCACACACACCCTTCTTCCTCCACCTCAACCGCCAACAACGAAGGAGACTTGTCGAGCGTTGACTTTCGCGGTTTCGCCCGTTCCGTGTTATCCCTCTTGGAGCATGAAAACCGAGTCGTCAACCCGCAACGCGTCAACGACGATTCTCTCTCTCTGAAGGACCTGCTTTCGGAGGTGTCCACCGTGATCCCCGAAGCCACGCGCAAGCTCTGGCGGGCCCACGTGTTGGAGCCCGAGCACGTGCTCGAAATGCTGGTGGGTTTTCAATCCGAGTGCTCCAAACGCGGGATCACCCGCGTTGAGAAGGTCAGGCCTCTGTGGCGGATTTTCAGGACAAGCTCGGTCGGCGGCCTCAAGAATCATCTGCCGCGGTCGTACGAGGTCATGGCATCACTGCTTCTGCAAGCTGGGTTGCTCAGAGAAGCCGAGCACGTGCTCCTCTCTGTTGCACCGTTGGTTTTGGAGGAGGGTCGGGGCCAAGGGGTTTCAATTTTGAGTGATCTGATCGAAGGGTATGTTGGCGCGAGAGAACCGGAAAGGGCGGTTCTTGTGTTTAGCACTGTGAGGGATCGCCGTGTGGTCCCTTCGCGATCCTGCTATCGCGTTCTTGTTGATCTTCTGGTGAGGATGAAGAGAGCAGAGCTTGCGTATAGGGTCTCTGTTGATATGCTGGACGCACCACCGTTGAGTGGTGCTGAGGTGAAGACATTGGAGAGCCTCGTGTTGCTGCTTTGCAGCAATGGGAAGGTTCAGGAAGCTAGGAGCATGGTGAAGAAGGTGCTCCCTTTTGTTAACCCTGAGGGGGTTAGTAGCTTGGTTTTCGATGAGATTGCGTTTGGATACTGCGAGAAGAAGGACTTCAAGGATTTGCTTGGTTTCTTTGTTGAAGTAAAGCGCGCCCCTAGTGTAGTCGCTGCCAATAGAGCTGTGAATTCTATGTGCAGTAGCTATGGGGTGGAAATGGCAGGGGTGTTTATGCAAGAGCTTGAAGAGAACTTGGGCTTTGAACCTGATGAAGTAACCTATGGGATTGTAATTGGTTGGAGTTGTCGTGAGGGGAAGTTGAAGAATGCTTTATGTTATTTGTCTGCTATGCTGTCGAGAGGCTTGGTGCCGCGAATGTGTACCTATAATGCTATTATAAGTGGGTTGTTTAAAGTGGGCATGTTAGAGCATGCCCGTCACATTCTCGATGAGATGATTGATAGGGGGACACAGCCTGATGTTTCAACGTTCAGGGTTCTCATAGCGGGGTATTGTAAGTCTAGACGGTTTGATAGGGTGAAGACATTGATTTGTGAGATGGAGAGTCATGGTCTTGTTAAACTTTCTTTGGTGGAGAATCCGGTTTCTAAGGCATTTGCGATTTTGGGCTTGAACCCTTTGAGTGTGAGGCTGAAACGAGACAATGACAGGAAACTTTCAAAGACAGAGTTCTTTGATGACGTTGGAAACGGACTTTATTTGGATACAGATGTTGATGAGTACGAGGATCACATTGCTCGGGTTCTTGAAGAATCCGTGGTACCTGACTTCAATTCATCTGTCAGGAAGGAATGTAGCGATAATAATCCTATAGGTGCATTGGTTTTGGTTGAAGAAATGATTCGGTGGGGTCAAGAATTGCTGTTGCCCAACTTTTCAGAGTTAGTTAGACAACTTTGTTCATCTCGGTCACGAATCAAATTGGTGATTAAGCTTTTGGAGGAAATGCCACGGTCTGCCAATGAATCTGACCCGGAAACTCTCAATTTGGTTGTACAGGCTTACAGCAAGAAAGGCTTGCTATGCAAAGCAAAAACTTTATTGGATGAAATGCTTCAAAACAAATTTCAGATCAAGAATGAGACGTATACTGCCTTATTATTGCCTTTATGGAAGAAAGGAAATTTGAAGGACCTGCGTTATTATTGGGAAATTGCTTGTAGAAACAGATGGTTTCCAGGGTTGGAGGAATTTAAACATCTTCTTGTCTCTATCTGCCATCAGAAAATGCTTAGGGAAGCATTACAGCTTCTTGAGATCATGCTGCTATCGTACCCTAACCTAAGGTTAGATATATGTCAAGTATTTTTAGAAGTACTTTCTGCTACAAGTCTTACAAACGTTGCCCTTGTAGTTTTAGAACAACTACAACATTGTTTCGTATTGGATCATGCTGGCTACAATAATCTTATAAGGGGCGTTTGTAATGAGGGGAAATTTTCTCTTGCCTTTACAGTGTTGGATGATATGCTAGATAAAAATTTGGTACCTTGTTTGGATGTTTCGGTCCTGTTAATCCCCAAATTGTGTAAAGCCGATAGATATGACAAAGCTGTCACATTAAAAGATAAAATTTTGGAAGAGCACCCTTCATTTTCTCATGCTGCTCATTGTGCATTGATACATGGATTTTGTAATATGGGAAACATTGGGAAAGCTGACACTCTGTTCCGTGATTTGTTGTCCAAAAGCCTAAATCCAGATGATGAACTGTGTAACATCCTTGTTCAGGGTCACTGCCAAGCTAGTGATTTGAGGAAAGTGAAGGAGCTTCTCGGTATTGCAATAAGAAAGAATTGGGAGCTGTCCCTCTCGAGTTATAGACATTTGGTCCGATTGATGTGTATGAAGGCTAGAGTACTAACTGCTCTGAGCTTGAAGAACCTTATGCTTGCACAATGTCCGCTTGATGGCATTATCATATATAACATTCTTATTTTCTATCTTCTGTCAACTGGAAACAGTTTGGTTGTTAATAAAATACTAACTGAAATGGGAGATAAGAAAGTTGTACTCAATGAAGTTGGTCATGATTTTCTTGTGTATGGTTTCTGGCAATGTAAAGATTTATCTAGTTCTCTGCATTACCTGACTACCATGATTTCAAAGGGACTCAAACCAAGTAAACGCAGCTTGAGGAAGGTAACAAGCAGCCTGTGTGATGCAGGGGAGCTGCAAAAGGCCCTGGAATTGAGTCAAGAAATGAGATTAAGAGGCTGGATACATGATTCTGTCACTCAAACAGCTATTACAGAAAGCCTTCTCTCCTGTGGGAAGATACAAGAAGCAGAAACGTTTTTGGACAGGATGGGAGAGGAGTCTCTAACCCCTGATAATATCAATTATGATTACCTGATTAAGCGCTTTTGTAAGTTTGGAAGATTTACCAAGGCAGTTCATCTTATGGACATAATGCTGAAGAAAAATAACATTCCAGTTTCCACCAGTTATGATTCTATAATCCATGGATTCTGTGCACTAAATAAATTGGACGAGGCTTTGAATTTTTATTCTGAGATGTTAAATTGGAATTTGAGACCAAGAGTTGACACAGTGGAGATGCTTGTCCACAGCTGCTGCCAATATCGGAGGACGAAACAAGCAGAACAGTTCCTATCAGACATGATTCATATAGGTGAAACTCCAACCAGAAAAATCTATAGCACTGTAATTAAGAGTTATCACATGGAAAAGAATCTTAGGAGGGCATCAGAGCTCATGCAAGCCATGCAGGAAAATGGCTATCAGCCTGACTTTGAGACACATTGGTCTCTCATAAGCAACTTAAGCTGTTCCAAAGCAAAGGACACTGATAATGACAGCAGGGGATTTTTGTCAAGGCTTCTTTCTAACAGCGGCTTTCGTCAAAAGAAATGATTCAAAGGCTAGGCTGGTTTTGCCCTTAGGTTGTCTGTGGGATATTTGTTGGTTGATTGTACTTGTATCATTGTATGTATACTGGTGACAATTTTTTTGAGAAAATTTTGAGGAAGAGCGGCAGATGAGAATCCCAAAGTGGTTAGTCAACTTCTTCGTATATATGAATTGTACATCATATATTTCAAAATAGGAATTGCACATAATATATAAAGTGGGGATAAGAAATATGATCATGTTTCAAAATAGAAACTTGTGCGCTGGAATGCTTTTTCGGTAGGTCTAATACACATGTTGAAGCCTTGGATCTCTGGCAGGGCATACTGCAATTCATATATCTACACATTTCTGATTCAGCGGTTGTACATCTTTGCAGCAGAGGGTCTTGGTGAACCTCAATACATAGGTGCAGTCTACTTTCTGACATTAAAGGTGAATCTATCCCTTAACTCTTTCTGCACATGGCAGAGAATCTGTTTGTTATATAATGTGCCTGTGGTGTCACTACACGAAAACTTGCCTTTAACGACACTTATTTAGCAGCAATTGAGTTATGGCCGATCACTCATTATATAAATCAAGTGTTTTTGTGGCTAATAAAGATTAGCCTCTAATAAGTACTCTATAATGGCAATTACGGTTATTTGCCACTAAAAAAGTGTTAACCACCCACAAAAGCTTTTGCACGTTCTCTCCTTCCAATCTTTATTCTGCTTCTGCATAGAAGTTTAAATTGTCCCTCTTCCATACAGAATTGGTAACCACTCTTCTCCTCTAACAACCACACTCTCCTCTAACTCTTCATTTTTGCAGCTGCTTCGAATTCCACATTCATACTGCAAGCTCCTCATTCTCCCTAAGCATCCCCATTGTTACCTCATCAAATCACCAATAGTTGACACCCCAATTTCCTCAGTCCCTGTGCATTCGTCTTGCTGCCGCCGCCAAAGGTGGTAAGTTCCTCTTTCTTATAACCCCTCTACTTTGATTTTGTTTTCTTGTTCTTTTTTATAATCTGGTTAGTGCCACATCCATCCATCTTTGTCTAATCTGTTGATGGATCTCCAACAACATACACATTATTATGGGATTTCAGCACTCCTAATAATTTGTTGATAAATCTAATTCATTAATTATTGAACAGTCCTACATCTCTCTTAATCTTCCACTTTTTATTAAAATTTTCCATAATAATTAATTTGTCACTTTACTTTTCATGGATTTTATTTAATGAGTGCAGAATAGAGAAATTAGATGTATCGACCATCAAAGTTTTCCTATTGTTTTTGCATCTTTGCTGTTCTTTTACTATAATCTGGTTTTTCCCTTTTCATTTGGTCCCTCTTTCACTCTTTTGGAGCTTTGTACCGATCGTATGATCATAAGAATGAGTAATAGTGTGTAAACAAAAAGTTGGATCAGGGATTCCACTGAAAGTTTAATTTTATAATTTTAAGTGTATAAAATATATATTTAGCCACTTCTCTATGATTCTGGAGCTGTTTTGTTTGCCTCTCTGTTTATTGGGATTGATCAGGACATAGATATTAGTATTTTGTCTATTGTTGATGAACTCATTAAGCACAGGTGTCAGGCTCCAAATCTCATAGTGGAATTCTTTTCTCTTGTCAAAAATCAGTTCATGACTAGCATTAAAATTTTTAGATCTGGCGATGCCAAAGAGTTGATTATCTCAAAAAAATTAAAAAAAAAAGTTGTTCTGTTTCCTCGATCCTTCTGTTATTATTATTTTTTGTAATCCAAGTAATTTACTACATCGTTCTATTATTAAATCATGCTGGATTAGGGAATATTTAAAATAGATACCTAAAAGATATTGACCAGTAATCTGCCATCCGTGTCAATGGTTTTTAGAAGATTAATATTTTTCCACAGGTTCTAGAATCATTGGCTACTTGGTCAAGCTTGTACAAATGGATCTACTGCACTTTGATTTTCAAACTGCAAGTTGGAACTTATGAGAAAGGCAGAACATGGGCTATATATGGTGGGTTAGCTATGGAAGTTTAAGAGTCCATAACTCTTTGAAACATTTCTTTTTCTCCGACAAGAATGGCTCAATCTGATTCCATTCCCTATCCATCTCCAGAGGACCAGCCTCTGATGTTGGGGTACCTTCCACAATCCATTGATTCGGTACTTATTTTCAATGTTTGCTAAAATTAATGCCTTTCAAAGTTTGACATTGACGGAGAAATTGTGCTTTTTTAGATGTCACTATTTAATATTTTTGCCTTTTCTTTTTTTTTTTGTTAAAAGCCATTTTAATTTGAAGTTTATTTTTTGTTTTATGATTCTATTGAGGTTGTTCCTCTAAGTGCAAAAAAAAAGATTAGTTGATCAACCAAATACATTGCAGCATTTCTGCAGCTGCCACATATCAACGAGATTGGTATTAAGAGGCTAACCCATAAGGTAAGTGAAAACGCTTTACGTGTCCTCTTAATCATTCAAATGTGAATGCTTTCATTTCCCTAGTCTAGATGTTCATGTATGTAATGTTGCCTATTGTTACGGGGTCTAAAGATCTTGAGCCTTGATTGAAGTTAAAATACTTTGTAAAAGATATTATGAACAATTTTCCAGGTTATCAAACAATAGTTGGTTAGCTACTTGCTAAATCTTATACAATTGAAGTTTGATTTCTGCTAAGTGTCTTGAGATTGACAATGGAAATTATTCATTTAGATTTCATGTTAATTTTTTGATGGGATAATAGCAGCTGAACTGCTAGTCCAATGATATTACTAATCTATTTTATTTAAAATAAAAAGATAACTATAGTACTATATCTTTTCAGCACAATTAGCCTATGAAAGTTACATAGGACTGCAGAAAGTTGGCAACAGTAACACATGGGGCTGACTCCAGTGAAAGTTACATACGGACCACAGAAAGTGGGCTAAGAAAGTTGAAAGACCATATTACTGGTAAAATAGTCTTTGAAAGAAACTATATTGGCACGTGATCCTTCAAGGATCCATCTCATCTCACAAATTCGCCCAAATATTAAGTGTCCTTCATTTTCGTTAATAGAAGTTATTCTTTCAAGATTATTTTGTCAAAAAATCATGAAACTTTTTTTCGAGGTGGGGTGGGGTGGGGGTAAATTGGGGGTTTTGTATTGCTAACTTGGCATTAAAAAATGTTATTTTGATAAAGATATGATTTATTGGGTTAAAATGGTATTTCTAAAGTGTCAACTTGGCATATAACGTGAAATATGATCTTTTTTGTTAATAAAAATGGAAATTAGTTGATGTATGGGTCAATTCATCAAACATGATGGATCTTTGAAGGGCCTCCGTCAGATATGGTTTCTTTATAGGGTTATTTTGTCAGTGACATAATCTTTCAAGAGTTGAAATGATACTTTTCCCTTAAACAAATAAGATAAAGGGTTAGAGCTCGGGATATCCAATTATAAAATTTTTTACCAGTGGCGTGTTCGTTATGTTGACTTTTATTTGAAGGCTGACTTCCTTTTAAAGAAACATTTGCCTTTCTTTTTTTCTTTTTTTTCTTTTCGGCATAAGCTAGACTACTAAGTGTCTTCGTTATTCCTTACAAGTAAGATCATCTGACATATCCGCATATTGAATATCTAAGATTTATACTCTTCTTCATTGATGTTAGCATTTGTTCGTAAGAAAATGGCAAAGAAGTAATTATATTTAAAATCCCTAATCACAAGAAAGTAGATTGATGTTATCTTAGTAAGTTAAGGGAAACTTTGTTCTATTTCAGGCATATTGGCTATTCTTTTCCAATATTGGCTGAAAGACGTGCAAATTGGGTCCTGTTCAGCCACGTAAGTTTAGTATAAGCTTGTCTTCTTGATTAGTGAAACATAAGTTTCGAATAATGAGAAGAAACAAAGGTGATGGAAAATTTAGGGCCGTTTTGTTCTAATTTTCAATTTTTATTTTTGATTTTTTAGTTTTTCAGATTTTACTAAGGAAATATTGAAAATTATGAAAACGGTAAATTTCAGCTTTCAGTATTTCTTTTACAAAATCTTGAAAACTGAAAATGAAACTGAAAACTCAAATCAAATCAAATCGGCCTTTACCCTGCAAGCGAACTGTTTGTGCCTATATATACACATAGGAAATGTATATCATATTAGAGAAATGATTTACTTAAGTTGTAAATGCTTTATGTCCTATATTTTTGTCAGTTGCTTTAATTTTGACATAATTCATGTATATTATTCAAATTAATGAATTCCTATAATTTAATTCATCAAACTTATGTTGTTCTACTTTATTATTTAACGAGTTTTCTACTTTAAAATATTGAATAAAAATTGTAAACGTAAATATATATGATCAATATCAAAGTATTTGGAAATAAGATCCCATCCTGGCTCTATTCTTCTCAATATCTTCGAAGAATGGTGGAGAGGCTAACAAAGACTGCGAATAGAAAGAGTAACAGACCCGTGAAGTTCACTATCAGAGCCTCTTGGCTGCGGAAAAGGCCAAGAAACTGAAAATATTGAACCAAACCCGTCTCAGCTGTGCCAACTGCAAGCAGGAAGATGACCATGCCAACAAACCTGTGCCATGGCAAAAGCGATGCTCTGGTGTACATTTCTGCTCCTGGGAAGAAGTAAGCGAAGAAGGCAAAAATATACTGGGAAAAAAAAAGGAAAAAGAAAAAGTATTTAGCTTAAATAATTCCAAAACTGTTATGGTATGCCTCAATTAAATAAGTTGGTATTAACTATGAGAATATAACATCACAAAAGTTTACTAAATTATACTTTTTTTAAAAATATTTTAACTTATCTACAACAGAAGCAATCACTAATATCCTCGAGCTGTAAAACTTATAGATATGAGTTTTGCATTTGGTTTTGAAATTCTTTTTATACACGCCGTTAGAGATCATATCCCTAATTAGATGGTTAAGGAACCTAGTTAGCTACCAACTGTGATAGACTTCGTGATTTATATTAAAATATATTACTACAAGTTACAGAAATCAAGTCAATATCAATGAATAAATTTTACCATAAAATGACAGTTATTGATGAATTTAATTTTGATGAATTAATTCACCTCAGTTTGGAGACTCAAAAGTTCACTACTAGTAAATATTCCTTGAAGGGATTGGTGAACTTCTACAATTCTTTGACCTCTGCTTGCCTCGTTGTATCTAATTCTGATTTAACAAATCCTTTGTGATTGTAGCTACTACCAAGTGAATGAAACAGTTTAAAAAGTAATTTCAGTAACATGGGGAAAAAAAAAATGTTTACGTTGAAGAGCTGGGTGTAAGTAACGGAATACACATTCTTTGGACACCCTCAATAAATCCTTTTCTATTTTAGGGACGCGTTTATTCAAATATATTAAGTACTTTTATTTGCTATATGATATACAGTGGTCATAGCAGAGGCAGGAGGACATTATCCCTTCTGTGAAACCACGCAAGTGCAGTGAGCAATGTAATTTATGCATCAAAAGTGAATATCTTTTGGTGAACATTATAAAAAGAAAGAGCCACAACATTTGGTACGTAATGTCTGTTGGAGTTCCAGGCTTGTCTCTTTCTCTTTCTATTTTATTTGCCAAAACTTTTCTTCTTTTTTTTCGGATTGTATTAATCTAAACTCTAATGCAATTGCAAGTAATGGTGACTGCAATACCAATATGAATAATGTTTGGTATATAATAAAAGTATACAATAAATGTACACCACACACCTTATTACCATTAGACGTGATGTGTGATCTCCATTTATCCCACTCACTCATCACTTCCAATGGTGATAAATTGTATGGTGTGCATTTGTTGTTCAATTTTATTGTACACCAAATATTACTCATATCAATATATATGACATCCTAATAGGCTGATATATACCATTTAAAGGACAGAAAAGCTAGTAATTGAATTACCTGCAAACCAAATAAGCAGATTGCTGCCATGCCTAGCCAAGAATGTAATGTATACATATTGGGATCACCCACCTCTTTCTTATATTTGAAAACTGCAACAATTCCTAGAACTCCAGCCGCTAGTGCTATCAGATGCAATAGCAGGTGAACCACCTTCACTGATCTTCGTTTTTCGGGGATGGACTTGTATATCATGATAGCTATTGCAAGTAATAATGTCAAGATTATCACAATAGCACTTGTGAAAATATATGAATATAAAATTATTGTCATGTTAGTATTACTCTTCAAAATTTGCCCATCTGCTATTTTGCTACCTTATTACTTAAATTTCATACAATTGTAGTTCGTTGATTTCTATCACGTAAAGTATTTCGCAAAGATGTGCTTAATAGCAAATCGCTAACGTAGCTAAGCATCTTGGTTGGATCAGTAGATGAGTTTAAAAAGTGATCAACAGTGTAAAATTTGTAGTTGTGTTTGATGGTAAAAGTTTGAAAACTTATCTCTAAATTTTTGAAAAAGTTATACTTATCCCCTTGAGGATTAGTGTTTATACTCGACATTCGCAGTCCTTTATTTTGCAAAATCATAACTGATTTTATTGAGATTCACTAAAATTACACTGACCTTTCTAAAATTATTGGCTAGTTAATTTAAGTAACAAAAAAAAGAAGATAACATAAGATATATATATATATATACATAATTATTAATGATAGTATTATAATATTTTAACAATATTCAATATATTAATTGAATAAATATTTTTTCATCACATGGAAATGAAACTTTTGATAACTTATATTTACAGGGGAGGTTAGTATAATTGTTATAAAATAAATGTATGTCAAGTGTAATTATACTAAGTCTCACGTAAGGTAAAGATGATGAGTGTAATTTACTCTAAATTTTTTAACCCAAAGTTTTAAGAGAAATATTAAATGGCCTCAACTTTGTATTCATGGGAATCAAATCTCAAATCTTTGCATTTTGGTCCAAACATTAAGTTCCCTAACTCGAATAAGGCCGATTCATCATGAAGTATAACTCTCTTACTGCTAATTTTTTCTATCGGTCAATAATTACTTAAGTTCTTTGATATTTGATATGCAATAAATCTAGTAAAAAAAAATAAACAGTTTTTGACAAATGAAAGGTAGTGTTTGACGAAATAAATCTTTGCATACCTTCTCCACCAACTAAAACAAACCCAATGACCATTAGAAGTGGATGTAGCTGCAGAAAACAGAAAAGAACATATGTAACTACCTAGACATGCAGGTCAAATGAATTTGATACTACATAATCAATTTCATGCATGTGTCTTGAACAACTCACATTTAAAATCTTGATTTTGTTTGAAGAATTGAAAGCAACACCTTCACGGAAGTGTAGCAACCAAACTAACACAAGGGTTGTTATTGCTATGAATAACAAATGTGCAAGAATGGTAACCGGAGTCACTTTAATTTGAAAGCTACCAGACATTTTGCTCAATGTAAATGCGTCCCAAGTCACCAATTATAGAGATCTTTATCAGTATTAGAATGCAAATCGATCTAAGAGACTAAGAGATCTCTTCAGTGCTTCTATACATAAAAAAGATGCTAATTGAATGAAGAATCAAACTATGCATATATTGGTATGAAGATGCTAACAAAATCGCATTGGGAAAACCGTCGGGCCGGCAGGTAAAGTGGTGACTAAGTCCCATAACAACGATGACTTAGTTTTATATGGCTGTGATCATTTGATGAATGAAGATGGGAATTTAATCTTGATCAACAATGCTGGGTTGACAGTATGAATTTGCAAGGGTAACTACGTATTTTATTATTACTATGAAGAAAAATATATCAGAAGAAAGAAAGTAAAATATATACTTTTATTATTGGTCATAACCCTAATAAAATGATTTATACTTGGCCTTTTCTGACTTTATATCTAACATATCAAGCGTACATAATACAGCATGGCTGAGGTAATGCTGGTTATATTATTAGACGACTTTAATATTTCAAAAAAATTAAGTTTGGGAGATTGCATTTTTTTTTCTTGCTAAAATTGTAGGAGAAATTGCTTTCATAATTCCAAGGATAGAGTAGTGTTTTAAAAACTGGCTCAAACTAGTTGGTTGAACCGGTGACTCAGTGAACTAGCCAACTAACCGGTCCAAGTAATATGACTAAATTTTATTAAATTGGCATGGTCACACATAAGTATTTAAACTAAATTTTTTTTAACTTTTTTGCCCACTTAATGGACTAGCAGAGGCTCATGTTCTAAAGACTGGAGCAACTAATTACTAGTGTAACAAAGATGAGATAATTATTCCCTTTAATAATAGCAACAAGTAGGGGCATACAAGGAACAGGTTGGGTAAGATTGGACAAAACCTGAATCCGGCCTTATTTTTAGACCGGGTCAATTTTTTAAACTCGAATCCGACCCGATTATAACTCGACGATGTATCAGGTCTTACCGGGTCAACTTAACATTCAAACAATATATGTGAATTTGGACATTATACATAATAAAGTATAAAATTTTATAAGAAACAAAATTTAAGAGATATTTTACAATATAGGTTTCAAAATAAATCATATCAACTGAACCTGTTGATTGAATTGATACTGAGAAAAATCAATAACAATATAGAGTTTAACTAAACTAATAACCAGAATAGTGTTTTTGCATATTGAATTAAATAACAGCAGTAAAGGAAAATAAGAAGGAATGATTTGATGAAGATAATCCTTGACCAGACTCTACTTGAATTGCTTCACACCTATGGAAGAAAGATGATATCAGAATGATTCATAGAAGAGAAAAAGATAAAGAAGCTTTCAGGGAGGGAGAGGTTACCACATATTGCCCAATAGAAATAGCCATGCAGCAGAGTATTTCATGACTTCTTTCTACTGCTTCTCCTTGGTCCCTTGATTGCTAGATCGAATGACACCTGTCCCTCCTTTGTAACTAACTCTGAATGTGTCCCATGTGCACTAGACCATCCAAGTATTCTTCTTCCTCAGCATTGCCATCAAGAGCCATGTCAGCCTTATTTTTCTTCCTAACATTACCCTCCCCATTTAAAACAACCTTGTCCTCAAGGTTGAAGTATGGGTATGTTTTGTCAAATTCTTTTGCACTTTCCCAAGTAAGAAATGACTGTGGTCCATCTTCCTATTGTATTTGTAGCTATTGTGTTTCCTTATTACCCTGCAGAAGTATCCTCTTAGCTAGTATAGCCGTAGGATTCAGAATTGGCCCCAATTCAGAAGTCTTTAAGGGTAAAGGTAAGTAATGTTATTGATGGTCTCCCCTAAATTTCTTTAGAAAGGAAATGTGAAACACATTGTGAATGCATGCCTCTGCTGACAATTCTAGTTTTTAAGCCACTGGACTGAGCTTATAAATAAACTTAAATGGTCTAAAATGCCTTAGACCAATTTTCTGATGCTGCCTTAATACCATTGAGTGTTGTCTATAAGGTTGCAACTTAACTAAAACCAAGTCACCCTCTTGTAGTTCTTCATGTCTTCTGTGCTTGTTAGCATGATGCTTCATATATTATTGACTTCATGTCATGTTGGCTTTCAATTGATCTAGCAATTTATCCTTTTCTACTAGCAGTTCCTGTATAGATTGCTCATCTCTTGAGGAAACTTCATATATGACAATTAGGGTGGATCTCGACTAAATAATGCTTTATATGGAGTCATTTTAATACTGGTATGATAGGAAGTATTATACTAGTATTGAGCCCATGGCAACATCCTAAACCAACTTTTAGGATTATCAAAATAGTAGCATCTTAGGTACATTTCTAGAGTCTTGTTCAAGATTTCACTTTGTCCATCCGTTTCAAGATGATAAGCTGAACTCATGGTTAAGTTAGTTCCCTGCAGCTTAAAGAGTTATTGCCAAAACTTACTCACAAATATTTGGTCCCTGTTAGAGACAATAGCCTTAACCAAACCATGTAATTTGATGATGTTGTTAAGGAATATCTCTGCTACTTGGTTACTAGAGAAATTTGACTTTAGAGATAAGAAATGGGCAAATTTAGACAACCTATCAATCACCACCATTATAACTAAGTGTCCTTGTGTTGGTGGTAAATATGTAATGAAATCCATGCAAACTTCTTTCCATATCTATAAAGGTACGGGTAAAGGATGCAGTAAACCAGCAAGGAGTTGTGTTGCAGTCTTAGCTTATTTGCAAATTCTACAATTAAGGACATATCCCTTGCCCTATTTTTGTATATTAGGCTAATAGAACTGTGCACAAATTCTTTCAGGTGTTTTTGCAATTCTGAGTACCCTCCCACAAAGGAATCATGGTACTCTTTAAGTATTAACTGGATTAGGCTGCTTTGTTAAGGAATCACCACTCTATTTGTCCATAGCAGTAGGCCATTCTTGTAGCTATAATTCTTTTCTACTTGGCCATTGATCTTGCACTGTTGTAGAATCTTTTTTAGTTGCTCATCTTGTTCCAGTTCAACTTTGAGTGTTTGCAGCCCCTCTCTGTTAGGTGTTGACTAAGCAGCAAAGAAGCACCTAGACAATGCATCTGTTGTATCATTTTCCACCCCAAGCTTGTAATGTATTTCAAAGTCATAATTGAGAAACTTGTAGAGCCATTTCTGCTATTCTGGATTGCTCAATGATTGGTCCAACAGTGAGTTCAAACTCTGCTGATCTGTTCTGATTATAAATCTTTTTCCTAGCAAATAATGCATAAATTTCACAATCACTTGAGTGATTACAAAGTGTTCCCTTGTGTATGCTAATTGTCTTTGCATAGTAGGAGAAATTTTCTTAGAGAAATAGGCAATTGGATGTTTCCCTTGACTAAGGAAAACTCCAATGCCAATCCCAGAAGCATCAATTTCAATCTCAAAAGACAGCGCAAAGTTAGGTAGTGCCAATATAAGTTTAGAAGTGATAGATGTCTTCAATTTTTGAAAAGCTTCTTCAGCTTTATGATACCACACGAATGCATCCTTTTTCAATAAATCAATTAAAGGTGCTACTATGGAAGCATATCCTTTAATAAATCTTCTAAAGTATCCTGTAAAACCTAAAAAGTCCCTTAATTGCTTGAGATTTTTAGGTTGCTGCCATTTAATGACTAGTTGAACCTTGTCTTTCTCCATATGCACTCCATTACTAGTGATTGTGTGTCCCAAATAGTCAATCTCAATAGCCCCAAACAAGCATTTTGACAATTTAGCATAAAGGGTCTCTTTTAGGAGCACTTGTAGTACCAATTTCAACTGAGATAGGTGTGCATTCCAAGAAGAACTATGCATTAGTATATCATCAAAAAACACTAGCACAAGTTTTCTCAAATAAGGCCTAAATACATCATTCATTAGTCCTTGGAATGTGGCTAGAGCATTTGTTAATAGTGCCCTTAGTAAGTCCTAAAGGTTGTTTTGTGCCTATCTTTTAGTCTCACTAATATTTGATGGTAACCCGATGTCAAGTTAAGTTTAGAAAAATAAGTAGCCCCATGCAATTCATCTAGCAACTCATCTATAGCAGGATTAGAGAATGAATCTTTCATAGTTATGGCATTTAAGGCTCTATAGTTAGTGTAAAATCTCCATGTTCCATCTTCTTTTTAACCAATAATATGGGAGAAGAAAAAGGACTCTTACTTGGCTAAATTATGCCCTTCTCTAACATTTGTTGAACCATTAACTCAATGTGTTCTTTCTGGCTGTGTGAATATCTATATGGTTTGACCTTCACAGGTTGTGTTCCCTTAACCAATGGAATGCCATGATCATGGTCCCCTTGGGGTGGTAGTCTTGAAGGTTGGTCAAATACCCTTGCATAAGTATGTAATAATAGAACCAATTCGGGTTCTATGTTTTGTGGCAATTCTAGTGGTAGTGTTTCCTTGCTTCCTTTAGCTGAACTGTGAAAGCTTCTCCTATTGCATCGGTGTTGAAAATCCTCTTAATGTGATTTAAGTAAGCTTGTTGTAGGCTGCGGTCTCTTCCTTTTTCATAGTTATAAATTTCCCTTCATGTAAGACTCTAATCATCAAGGTATCATAATCAGCAATATGTACCTTTATAGTCTTTAACCGAGTAGCCCCAGTAACTAAATCTCCTCCTGCCACATGTAGCACATAAACTTTTGGGATTTGGGTTGTATGACCTTGCATAGATACTTCTAATAATGGCACACAGTCCTCTACCTTCATAATATCAAAATTCCCTACCATAACTCTAAATCCAGGAGCTGGTTATATTGAAAATTTCAGAAACTTAGCAATGCGAGCTTGGATAAAGCTGTTTGAACCGCCCTCATCAATCAAACCCTGTACCTCCAGACCTTGTACAAAGGCCTTAAATCTGATAATGCCTAATGTTGATGTCCCTTTCATCGCGTTTAGGGACAGGTGATGCTCCATTACTTGTTGTTCTAGCTTCTACATCATGCCATCCCTGTGTTCATCATTCGAAATTGGTTCTTGATTACATTCTTCACCATCTTTTGCCTCCTCTAATTGGTAAAGCATGAAATGTTTGTTAGGACACCTATGACTGGCTGTGAATTTCTCATCACACCAAAAGCAAAGTCCTTTCTCCCTCTTAACTTGTTGTTCAGTAGTAATGAGTCTCCCAACTTGGTTACGGTTGGAGTTAGATATGGGTTTCTGGGTTGGAGTGGGAAGGAGTGGTGGCAATGATTATCTCTGGGGTAGTTTGGGTTGTGGGTTTGTATATGGAGGGTATGTTGGATTATGATATGTACTGGGTCCTCGGGTTGCTTTGAATGCTGAAGAAAATTTATCTTCATATAATTTTACTAAGCTCACCGCGTGCATCAATGAAGATGGGATTGAGCCTTTACTTCTGTCCGAATCTCCACGCGTAAGCCGCTAATGAAATAACCTCTAAGCACCTCTGGTGGTTCAATATTTGTGCGGTTTGCCAAAGTAATGAATTCAGTGTAATAATAAGCTATAGTACCTTGTTGTTGAAGTTTAAAGAGTGACTCAAATAGTGAGGGCTCAAACTCTATTTCAATGGAACATTTCAATTGTGTCCATGATCGGAATGGAAGCGAATGTTGTGTCATTTAAAACCAAGGGATTGCAGGACCAACCATGTGCATCGCAGCAATTCCAATCTACTCCTCCTCTGGAATGTGATAAAAAATGAAATATTGATTGACGCTAAAGATCCGGTCCAGAGCATTAAAACCATCAAACCAAGGTAGGTCAAAGTCCATTCTTCTTGTTGGGAATGGTTGACAGTGCTGAATTTGGTTGTCATATTGGGAGTTCGCGCCATGGATGTTATCCTGATGGGATTAGGGATGGCAATAGGGTGGGATTTTGCTCAACCCGACCCCACCCTGTATCAGGTAATATGAGTCTCAACCCACCCCACCTCTACTCATGGGTTTTACAACTTTAAACCTGTACCCACCTCACAGGTACTCACCTCGCCCTGCTATTTTTTTAAAAACCTGTAAAATTATCTCAAAATATAAAAAATCAAACACAAAAATATAAAATACAACCATTGACAATGTTAATATTTAAATTCTAAAGTAGTAATCATCAGTACTAAAAGAATAACATAATATCCTTAATAGAAAAAACAACTAAGTTCCAAACAAATTTAACATATATCAAATTACAACAAGGTTGAAGAGATGATGATGAAAGTTGAAGGTCGCTTGTTGATAGCAAAAGTGGGTGACCGAGGTTGAAGACAAAGGAGATAGGAGTGAATGTGAAATGTGAATGAGAGAATGAGTGGGTATTACTCATTAGTGTATTAAGGATTTAGGGTTAAGTAATTTTCTTTAAAAATAAATATATAATTATATAATAATATTACAAATATTAATATATATATATATATATATATACACACAAATATTAATATATATATATATACACACACACACACATAATATATTAATAATTATATATTTTTAAATATATATATATATATATATATATATATATATATATATATATATATAGAGACAAGAGTTTACCGTAAACCCGCAGCCACCCAGCGGGGAAAACTTGCCCCGCATCAACTCGACCCGAGCAGGGCGGGTAGGGCGGATAACCCGCAGGTTGAAATTGCCATCCTTAGATGGGATGAAGAATCGTGGTTAGAGCTATTATATTAGTTGAGCAACACTTGAGCTAAGGATTGCTGAATCAATTCCATTCTGCACTAATTCGCTTCATTTATTCAAGCAATTTCAGCTCAATTTGCCTCAACATCAGCTTCCATTAGCTAATAGTTTCTTAATCTCGGCTTCCATTGTCTTCATCATGGTGTTGTTAGCCATAGTCAATGAAACCGCCAATTGTACGAGGATAATTTCAAGCACTACTAGAAGAAAAGGGCTGAACCTGTTGATTGTATTGATACGGAGAAAAATCAATAAAAGTATAGAGTTCAACTAAACCAATAACCAAAATAGTATTTTTGTGTATTTTTGTATATTGAATTAAATGACAACAATAAAGGAAGATAATAAGGAATAATTTGATGAAGATAATCCTTGAGCAAACTCCACTCGAATTGCTTCACACCTATGGAAGAAAGATGATATCAGAATGATTCATAAAAGAGAAAGAGAGAAAGAAGCTTTCAGGGGAGGAGAGGTTACCACATATTGACCAACAGAAATAGTCACGCATAAGATTATTTGAGGACTTCTTTCTGCTGCTACTTCTTGGTCCCTTGACTGCTGGATCGTATAACACCTATCCTTCCTTTATAACTAACTTTAAATGTGTCCCCATTTGCACTAGACCATCCATATATTCCTCTTCCTCTGCATTTCCATCAACAGTCATGTTAGCCTTATTTTTCTTCCTAACACGGGGCCTTCCCTAAACCCTAAACCCTAAAATTATTAATTTCTTCTATTGTTTGTTCATTTTTTCATAATTTGACCCCTATTGAAAATGTTACTTAGTTAATTTTGATTAATTGTTTTTATTTAACTTGCTATTTAGGTATTATAATAGATAATATGCCATGTAAATATATATATTTTCTTAAATTTTAATTATAAAATATTTATTTCTTTTATATATGAAGATTTTTATTTAATTTTTAAATAAAATTAATTACTCATTTTTTTATATAAAATTAACTCTTGAGTATTGGCCATCCCTAATATAATAGTGTAGCTCAGCCCCTTTACTCACCTCTTTCTTATATTTGAAAAGTGCAACAATTCCTAAAACTCCAGCTACCAGTGCTATCAAATGGAATAGCAGGTGAACCACCTTTTCTGATCTTCGTTTTTCAGGGATGGACTTGTATATCATGATAGCTATTGTAAGTAATGAGATGAGCGCTAATAAAATAACAGTTGTGAAAATTTTGTGAATATGAAGTATTGTCATGGTAGTTTTTTTTTTTTTTTGATAATATTGTCATGGTAATATTACTCTTTAAATTTTAGTCACATGTAATGTAACTATATATCAATTCATATTAAGAAAGAGAAATGTTTTTCCTATATGTTCTTTTGCTATGGCTTTTTTACGCATTTGAATTGTTCAAAAACATTATATACGAATGTATCATATTTTGAACTTTATGTACACATATCCATTGTTTTTTTACATTAGGAAAATCGGTTAACTCTAAACTAATTTCAAATTCCATGACACAAAGAAAGCGGTCAAGTATTGACCGATTTCTCGTCATTTTGTACACAGAAATCGGTTGGCATGTGAGTGAGTCCCCTTGTTTTCTTTTTGCAATGAAAATGGTTAAGACATGAGTGATTTCTATTCATTTTTATATCCAAGGGAATTGGTTAGGTGTTAACTGATTCCTATGTACTCCCCCACACCTGCATCTATATAAACGTGTTCTCTCCCTCACAACGATCATCAGTGTATGTGTTTCTCAGTTCAACTTGTGTCAATTTTTTTCGAGAGACAAATGGCAGCAAGAGGTTACCCATCAGTGTGAGTTTTCTTCAGTTTGGCTTGTGTGAATTTTTTTCGAGGGACAAATGGCAGCAAGAGGTTATATTCTTGTGCACTATAATTGTGAAATAATGCAAAATACACAAGATGGAGTAAAGTCTTGTTGTCAAAATCCAACACCTATGTGTGTTTGCTCATCCATGGCTATTTCTAAGCTTCATAAGAAAATCCTTCACAAGTTACAGCAACTAAATAAGCAAATAATACAGATGTTGTATCGACTGCCATTGTTGGTTAGGCAAGGTACGTTACACTTCACAAGTTGTTTGATTCAAACTGATAATGACATTGGCATGATGTTCGATTGCCATGGTCAATTTCCCAATGTTAGTGTTATGAAGGTATTCATAGCTCTGGGAAACTTGAATTCAAGCTCTGGGGGATTTGCTCCTAATCCTGCTTTTGTTGAAGGGCTAGCCCAGAGTTCACCAACATTTGCGATGTTAAATTCTGCGCGGAATGAAAATTTTATGCCTAAAAATGAGAATGACTTGGTTGGTGGCCAAAACCTTAAAATGAATGTTGGCAGTGACTTGGGCCAAATCGGACCAAATTCAAGTTATGATGATATTACTAATGAGGAAGACTTCGAAGAGGACCCGAATGAAGGTAATAACTCAAACTCCTTTTATTACATTTTAATATTTGTAATATTTTATATTTGAGTATATAATTTGAATTGTAGATTTGCTCCAGTAAATTTAAATATGTTGTCATGTCTTATTAATGATATTATTTAATTGTGGGAGTGGCTATTTAATTTTGGCTAATCATATTTTATTTAAATATATTAATATATCATACACCTTAATAAATTAGTATTGGCATGTTGTCATCTTAGTATTGCAAAACTTTGTATATAATATTAAATATACTATAAATTTTGCATAGTTGTTCGAAGATGAGATTGACAAGGAGGCAGTGCATCTTACCTAGGTCCAATCATCAATAGCACAAACTCAATCACAATCTGAAAGTCAATGAATTGGTCACTATTCTAGTTTAAATTTTGAAGGAATGTAGATGAATCAGTTGAATGACAGTGACCTAATGGGACTACATGGAGTGAATCAATTGCATGAAGGCCAGCAATTCCCAAATAAAGAATCCATACTACTTGCGGTAAAAAACTACAGCATTCGAAAGGGAGCTGAGTAAAAGGCATGTCAGTCAGATCATCTGAAATATCAAGGCCAATGCAAGCACTTTGGGATAGGGTGTAATTGAAGCATTCATGTTATATATCGACGAAAGAAAGGACTATGGGAGGTTAAGAAGTATAACGGGGAACACACTTGTTTGTCCGCTGGAATTTCTCAGAAACATTCTCAGCTAGATATTCAAGTCATCACTGCTAGCATCCATTCTATAGTTGAAGCTGATCCAACGGTTCCTATCAGGACACTGCAGGCCTCAGTTTATTCAAACTATGAATTCCAAATTTTATGCAGAAAAGCATGGCTTACAAAGCAAAAGGCCATTGCTCGGATTTATGGTGATTGGGAGGAATCATACAATGAGCTTTCAAAATGGCTATTGGCTTTGCAGTCATTTATGCCAGGTGTAATCATTGAAATTTCAACTCTGCCTTATTATGTTGGTGATTTGGTTGACTGCAGCTGTGTCATGTTTCACCGTCTATTTTGGACATTCCTGCCATGTATAGAGGGTTTTAAACATTGCAAGCATTTTGTGACTGTCGATGGAATGCACTTGTACGGCAAGTATGGTGGGAAACTACTATGGCAATTGCACAGGATGGTAACTCAAACATTTTCCCTATTGCATTTGTTGTGGTTGAAGGGGAGACGATAGAGGCTTGGTCTTTTTTCCTAACAAATTTTCGGCGCCACATGACACCGCAAGAAGGCAGGCATGTTGTTATCAAAGCAGCATTAAATGTAGAAAGTAGTGGATGGCATCCTCCAAATGCTTATCATGCTTATTGCATTTGCCACATTGCATCCAACTTTGCACTAAGATTCAATAGCAAAGATGCAAAGCGAGCTTTGATCAATGCAATATATTCAAAGACTCGGAGTGAGTTTCTCTATTACTTTGGGCTGGTAAGAGGTGAGGACCTAGACATGGGTACATGGGTGGACAGGATTCCTTTAGGAAAGTGGACACAACACCAAGATGAAGGGCACAGATATGGTCATATGACCACTAATATGTTTGAGTGTATAAATGCTATCTTGAAAGGTGTCCGTAATCTTCCAATAATTGCATTAGTGAAAGCCACTTACTATTGTCTTGTTGCATTATTTGTAAAGCGAGGAAAGCAACCAGAGGCCCAACTAGTAGCTGGTCGGGAGTTCTCTGAAGCTTTGATGCAAGCATATCATAAGAACAGGCAATTGTTAGGGACCATGTTTGTTACTAATTTTTCGTGATTAGATGAGTCCTTTGTTATGGAGGAGACACAAGCTATAGGGGATTGGAGCCAAAGAACTTATAGAATCAGACTCGGGGCTCAATAATGTGATTGTGGAGAATTTCAAGCATTACATTATCCTTGTCATCATGTGCTTGCCGCCTGTGCACATACTGAAGCACAAGTGCAATGGGGTAGCTATGTTGATAATGTCTACCGCATGAATACTGTTATGGAAGTCTACAAAGTGGAGTTTGCTCAAGTTGTAAACGAAGCATATTGGCCACCATGGTATGGTCCTCTAATGCTATCAAATCCTGAGCTTAGATGAGCCAAAAATGGCCGACCAGTGTCAACTAGAATTCGAAATGAAATGGATGAAGTCAAATATGGACATGGTAAAAGATTTGGACTATGTAGGCAGAAGGGTCACACCAGGCGGCGATGCCCCTCCTTAGTGCCCACCTCCTTGAATCAGGCAGGGCTAAGCACTTAGAGAGTGGATCAATTCATATGGTGTGTTGTGTGTTTTTTAGTTGTAAGTTGTAAAAGTTCATGTATCAGATGATTTGATGTATTGCGTAGTATTTATTTTGTATCTTGTAAGCGATTATGTCGAAGATCATTTGGTGTATTTCTTAGCTTTGTATCTTGTGAGCGATAATGTAGAAGATAATGGTATATGTAATCAAAATGCAAGAGTCAAAATTTCACATTCTGTCCACATAATTAAAACATCATTAAAACATTTCTTATTAAATCATACTTAAATTATCACTTTGAATCATAACAAAGTATCAACTTAAATTAAGTTACAAGAACTGTATAATCACCTAAACATATATGAATACCTGATACATCTAGCCTACAACATTAATATCTATTTACATCATTCCCTACTCAGACTCGTGATCCTACTGGTTGTGCCAAGCTCCCATCAGATGGCCACCGGTTACGCAGGGGGTGGGCCGAATCTGCCATGGCCCAAGGTCTTCACCCCAATGATCTTCGCCTCCAATCTCAGGCGATGTGTGTTGCGACAAATGCTGATGCAGAAGTCCCACCCAAGAGATCATAGGATGGAATGTCATAGCCTGTGGTCATGGGACTCATAGTAGTAAAGGACTGATGATGTAACCCAGATGGGCCATCTGGATATCCTTGTACAAGGCTGGAATATGGACCTGGTGAGGGGGTCTGATCTAGAAAGCCTTGACATGTAGCAATGTCCATCTGATCAAGCAGCGGGCTCAAACCAGTACTCGGACTGGGCAAGTAATCCTGAGAACTAGAATCGGGCACATAAGCAGCCACTGTCTAAATGTTAGAACCAGCAATGTGCTCCTGAGTATGAGCACCCATGCTATGCTTGCTATAATCGGCCATGTGACCTTTAAAACCGGACATCTCTGAACCTGTACCAGCATCATCATCATCAACCTCATCATGGCTTTCCTCCTAAGGATGCTTGCATTTGGCAAGCTCGCCGACATCGATCTGGAGCATAAGAAGGCATAGCTGCAACAGGCACCGGTGCTGCACTAGGCGGTGCATCAGCTAGTAGCTGCACATGTCGGGGGTCACAAAACACCTGCTCACTTGATAAAACCCTCTGTGTATACCAATCAAAATACTCTGGCGAAGGCAACTGGACTGAACTAGGAGCAAGATGATATGGGACTACCCGTTCTCTTCATTGATCCCATAACTAATGCCATGTTCTGTGATAATCTGGCCACCATGTACGGTCCATTCCCCATGCATCCCTCGCATGCAAGGCATCAATATTCAGTGGATCGAATAGAATGGGTTGCTCAGCCCCAAATTGTCTGAGCACGCAATCGACATAATGCCACTCAATACATGGGAAGCAAATTAATAATGTGAGTGATGCCCAAATTTCATACTCAGAGCTCACCCATGCTGGTGTAATGTGCTGGATCTATGGGTCTCATAGGGTGTCCACACAAACTGTTCAAGAAATTGATTAGCTTTCCATTTATATAAATATATATATACTAAATCTGTTAAATAATATTTATACACTTACATCCGTGTAATGGAGCTGATCAATTTGTGCCCTAAGAATTGGCACACATCTCTCATGCGCATCAGGTGGCGCTACAAATCTGATCCACCTGAAATGCAAAACATACATTTGTTGATAATTTGCGGCATTGTAATTATAAACAACATAATTTACATAACAACTACTAAATTTTTGTGTAGTAATATACCTTCTAGCCAATGGAAGCCTAAAACCGATTAAAATGTATTATTTCCTAAACCTATTCATCACTCTAATTAAAATGGCATTATTTACTATACATATTTATTGTATAATCTAACTATAACATTTACTAATCTAACTAAATTTTACAACTAACATATCTTCAAGGTGCGCTAATCTCCCTAAAATAATTACATAATCTAATTAAAAATAAAAAATTCTAATCTACAAAATATTAATTTCAGTAAGCAGGTTTTACTTTTCAGTATAGTTACTTAGATATTATATTTCACTAAACTAACTAAAATATATTATTTCCTAAACATGGTCATCAACCTAACTAAATTATTTATTAAACATGTTTTTAGTACAATCTAACAATAATATTTGCTAAATTAATTACATTATACAACTATATAATGTTTAATGTGCACATATCTCCTTAAAAACCTAAATAAGCTAATTAAAAATAGACATGTTTTCTAACAACAAAAAAATAGATTTTACTTTCCAAAATATTTACTTAGCAAACATATTTAACTAACTAATTAAAACATATTGTTTCCTCATTACCAAAAAAAAAACATATTGTTTCCTACACATATTCATAAATCTGATTACAATATATTATTTACTAAATATGTTTATAGTGTAATCTAACAACAATAGTCACTAGTTTAATCAAATTAAACAACTAAAATAAGTATAAAATGCACCAAACTAAATTTAAAATATCAGTAAATTAAATTTAAAATATCATTAAAATAAGTTTCAAATCCATTAAACTAACTTATACAACTAAACCATATTTACAGTGCACTAAACTAATTTAAACAATTATTAAATGATACTAAAAAATAAAAATAGAATGAAATAAATATATTATTTCAATAAATTTAAAACAATTTACCTCTACATGAAGATTTGCTGCAATATGTCCGAAATTATCATACCGCCTTAAATCATTTTCTACCATCTCTTCTATTCTTACTATTTTATACCACTTTTCACTTACACAACCACACTACTGTGTTTTTTTTCCACTCTTATTGATCGTGTTTCTTCTTCACTCTAAGATGAAGAACAATTTCCTAGAATCGGTGAAGTCCTCTCACTTCCAGCATGCATATATAGGAAGATATGCTGGGCGATCGGACGGCTGAGGAGCGTGGTTGGTGGATCGTGCGGCTGGGAGGGCTCCATCTCCACGGTCAGCTACATGCATGACACGTGGAGAAATTGGTTGAGTCTCAACCATTTGATCATGAAGTATTGGAATCAACTATGTATCAACCCCTTTCTTTGGAGAAAATAAGCACAGAAATCAATTGGCTACTGACTACTTTCTTTGTATATTTGCTTCTATGAAATCATCTGATACTTAATCGATTCCCCTCTTATACAAAAAGAATGTATATACGCAAATAAAGTTCAAAATATGGGAGTTTCATATATAATCTTTTTTTATCTTATTCCCATAAATTTTGTCACATAGTTACTTAAATTTCATATAATTGCAATTCGTTAACTTCTTTCATGTAAAGTTTTTCATAAATATGTGCGTAATTGGGAATGTGCTGGAGGAAATTGATAACGTATAGCTAGACATATATTTGGATTGACAGATGACTTCCAAAGCGATCATCAACAAAATAAGTTTTAAGAGAATATGAAATAAGTTTAATTTTGATGCACTGAGAGTATAAAAAAGTTTTACACTGTCATCCAATCAAACCTCTCTATGATTTTTCAAGCAGTGAAGTGAGGGTTAACCGTATTAGTTGATATCATTATATAATTAAATGACTATATAAAAAAATTTATACAGTTAGTGTATTCAAATTAAATCCATATAAAATTGACCTAAATATGGTCTTCACGTAAATGAAAAAATCTCTAATTTTGTCAAATGATGACTTATGCATGTTCTTATATGCTCCAAAAATTATTTGCAATTTCTTGGAGTATATTTAATGTGTTATATACCCATGCACAACCACTCATTTTAGGTTTTTTTTATAAATTTTAAATATTACAAATTAAAATGAATGATTATATATGTTCCTGAAACACACATTAAATATACTCTTTATTCTATACCACTTGACTATATCATAAATGATAAATAAAGTCTATAACAATTAGCTAGATTCTCGCATATGCAATAAATCTAGTAAAGAATAACAGTTTTTGACAAAAGACATTTGTTTGATTTTTTTTTCCTATCAATTCTATACAAATTTACCAAAACATAGCTTGCATACCTTATCTACCAACTAAAACAAACCCAATTACCATCAGAAGTGCATGTAGCTACAAATAACGAGAAAAAAAATTAAGCTAGTCAATTACACATGCAAGTCTTAAATGAATTTCAGACTAAAGAATCAGTTTGATGTCTTGAACAGCTCACATTTAAAATCTTGGCTTTGTTTGAAGAATTGATAGCAATACCTTCACGGTAGCTTAGCAACCAAACTAACACAAGGCTTGTTATTTTTATGAATAACAAATATGCTATTATGGTAACTATAGTCGTCACTTTAACATTTAAGCTACCAGGCATTCTGATAAACTCAATATCAAAGTGTAAATACCTCTCAAGTCCAACTCTAGAGGCCTTTATTAGTGTTAGAATCCAAAATGGATCGATATCAAAGAGTTCCTTTCAATGGTTCTATATATAATATATTAATAAAAGGTAAAATGAAGGAAGAATCAAGCGACTATATATATATATATATATATATATATATATATATATACACACACACACACATACACACATAATACATATATATTGATATCAGATCCATACAATCACTCACAAATATTTTCTCTCTAAAAAATAAAATGATACAACACACTAAGAGGAAGAGTTTTCTAAACACTCGAATTTATTTTGTTCAACTCTCTTGTAATTCAAGTACATTGCAAATGATCCTTTTATAGGCTACAACCATGATAAAAAAATAAAAACATCAACAACTACATTTAATGCAAAAATAAGCATTCAACAACTGCATTTAATGAAAAACAAGCATGACAAAACACCATTAATGAAAATGTTGACAATATAGCATCTATGCTCTTTGTAGGATGGCTATAATAAATGATAGTGATTTCCAAGCATGTTGAGCATTTAATGCTTGGTTTAATTTTTTTTTTTAACATTGCCTCCATTAAACCAAGCATTTAAATTTTGATCATTCTAAGTATTTTCTTCAACTGACAGAATAATTCACTCTTCAAAGGCTTTGTAAAAATATATGCAACTTGTTCTTCAGTGTGATAATAATTAATCAATACTTCTTTCTCAACAACCAGTTCTCAAATCTTGTGGAATCGAATATCAATATGTTTGGATCTCCCATGAAACACTAGATTTTTGCAAAGTGTAATAGCAGACTTGTTGTCATAAAATATTATTGTGGGAGTATCTTGCTTCTGCTTCAATGCTTCAAGAATTCTTCTTAGCCATACTGCATGTGTAGCACAGCTGGCTGCTGTAATATATTTTGCTTCAGCTGTGGAGAGTGCAACGACTGGTTGTTTCTTTGAAAACTAAGATACTGCACCAGATCCAAGATGAAAAACATATCCTAAAGTACTTTTTCCTTGTTTCTACATCATCTACCCAATCACTATCTGTATATCCAACAAGCTTCACATCATTAGTATCACTATAAAAAATTCCATCAGTCATGGTACCTTTGATATAGCAAAGAACTCTTTTAGTTGCTTGCAAATGACAAGTGTGCAGCTTCTTCATGAACCTACTCAATAATCAAACTCTAAAAACTATGTCTGGTTTGGTTGCAATTAAATATCTCAAACTTCCAATTAAACTCTTGTAGTAAGTAGGATCCATAGCTTTTCCTTGATTTTCTTTTATCAATTTCAGCTTCTCTTCAACTGGAGTGGAGACTAGCTTTGAATTCTCCATTTAACACTTTTTCAAAATATCATTAGCATATTTCTTTTGAGAAATGAAAATTCCATGATCCTGTTGAATAATTTTAATGCCTAGAAAGTAAGACATTAGACCCAAATCTGTCATTTCAAATGTTTTATCATGGCCTCCCTGAATTCTGCAATCATCTTCAAGTTATTTTCAGTGAAAATCAAATCATCAACATAAAGGCATACAATGAGCATATCACTAAACTCAACAGATTTAATGTCCAAAGTATGTTCAAATGGGCATTTTTAAAAACTATTCTCAACGAAATAAGAATCAATCTTCTTGTATCATTTTTTTGCGCCTGTTTCAAACCATACAATACTTTCATCAATCTGTAGACTTTGTCTTCTTCTCCAGAGATTTCATAACCTGCAGGTTGCTCAACATATACTTCTTCTTCCAAAGTATCATTAAAAAAAGCAGACTTGACATCCATTTGATACATCTTCCACTTATTTTTAGCAGAAAGTGAAATGATCATCCGAATTGTATCAAGTCTAGCAACTGCAGCAAATACCTCAAAGTAATCAATACCTAGCTTTTGCTTGTATCCCTTTGCAACCAATCTTACTTTGAACCAATCAATCTCACCATTGGGCTTATGCTTTGTCTTGTATACCCATTTCACTCCTATTGGCTTCTTATCTACAGGTAAATCTGCTAGCACCCAAGTATTATTTTTCTCAATTGCAAAGATCTCTTCATCCATAGCTTTTCTCCAATTCTTGTCAGCAGAAGCTTCTTCAAAGCTTACAGGTTCACAATCTGCAAATAAAGCGAAATTAATAATCTCTTCATCAGATGGATCATTACAATTACCCACAACACAATCCCTCAGTCTTGGTGGTAATTGATGATTCCTTTGAGGTCGACTTGATGACTCTGGTTGAGCTGATGTGTCTACTTGTCCATATTCTTCTTCACAACCATCAATAATCACCACATGCTCCTTCTGAGTTTTGGAAGACCAGTCCCACATTGCTTCTTCATCAAAAGTCACATCTCGACTGATGATCACCTTATTTGTATCTGGATTATACAGCTTATATGCCTTAGAATTCATACTATAACCAACGAAAATACATTTCTCATCTTTGTCATCCAATTTCTTTCTTAGTTGATCTGGTACATGAGCATATGCAATACACCCAAAGACTCTGAGGTGATGAATTGAAGGCCTTCTTCCACTCCAAGCTTCTTCAAGAGTCTTATTATGAACACTCCTTATTGAGCACCTGTTCAAATATACACAACAGTAGCAACTGCTTCTGCCCAAAATTCTTTTAGCAGCTGTTTAAACCGCAACATACATCTCACCATATCCATGATTGTCCTGTTTTTCCTTTCACCTACTCCATTCTGTTAGGGAGTGTATCTAGTTGTCAGCTGATGTTGAATCCCATACTGCTAAAAGAAATTTGCGCATGCAAGATATTCTTCTCCTCTATTTGTTCTCAGAATCTTGATTCTGTAGCCACTTTGATTCTCCACAAATGCCTTGAATGACTTGAAGACATCACATGTCTCTGATTTCTGCTTCAAAAAATACACCCAAGTCTTTCTGCTAAAGTCATCAATAAAAGTAATGAAATACCTGCTTCCATTACGTGATGGAACATCAATGGTGCGTAGATCTAAATGCACAATCTCCAACAACCTTTTTCCTCTCCAAGATTTTCCAATAGGAAATGATTCTCTATGTTTCTTTCCCAATTGACAAGTCTCACAAATACAATTAGGAATTTGAACAACTGGCAAACTAGAAACAAGTTTTTTTCTTGACAAGTAATTTAATCCAAAAAAATGATAATGCCCAAAACGCATGTGCCACAACCAATTATCATCAGATATCACTGAACTCAAGCAAGAAAATTTTTCATGTTGAATTTTCAGCGGAAAAAGTCTGTTCTGAGTCATTTTTACCTTGGCTATAAATCTTCCATTTTTGTCAAATATTGTGCAGCATCCTTGATAAATTTGAATGTTATAGCCTTTCTCTGACAACTATCCCAAACTTAACAAGTTGTGATGAAGACCAGGAGCATAAAACACATCAGAAATAAAATTGTGAGAACCATCTTTCAATTTTATTTTTATTTGACCTTTTCCCAAAATTGGAACATTTGATTTGTTGCCAAATTCCACAGATGATTTTACAGTTTCATCTAGTGAAGAAAATAACTCCTTTTTTCCACACATGTGATTACTACAATCGGTATCCAAATACCACATATTTTCTTCCACATCAAAAGAATTGGTTGCCAAAAATAAACTTTGTGGATTAGAATTCTCACCAATATCTTCACACTGGTTTTTGGCAACATTTGCTTGAGTGTTGTTGCTTTGATTCATTGGTCTAAATCTGCAACTTTGTGCCGAAACTTTCCACAGTGAAAACAATTAAAGTTTGTTCTTTCTTGGTAAAAATTACCTCTTCCTCTTACTCGATTAGTAGGCCCAAAATTATTTCCTCCTCTTTCTGGATTGTGTGTTCTGAAATTATTGCCTCTTCCTTGATTGTAATTAGTGCCACAACCTCTTCCTCTGAAATTTCCTTTGCCTCTGCCTCTAAAGTTTCCTCTGCCTTGGCCATAACTTCTTTCTTCTCCCTCATGGCTTAATTAGGCAAATCTGTTTAAATTCACCTGACTCTTCAAGGCTTCTTCTGCTGATTTTTCTATTTTCGCCAAGATCCTGTTAACATGACTTTCTATGCATCCCTGCAATTCTGCAATTGTCATTTTGTCTATGTCGTGTGACTCAATTATTGTAGTCAACACATGATCAAATTTGATTGGCATAGTGCGGAGGATTTTCTCAACTACCTTGTTGTCTTCAATATTCTCGCCATATACTCTCATCTTATTGACAAGATTAATGACACAAGAAAAATATTGTTCAACAGTTTTTGAGTTGGACATTTCATACCTTTCATATTCTCTGTGCAAAGACTGTAGTTTAGATTTTTGCGCCTTCTCTACACCTTTGTAAGACAGCTTTAGAGCATCCCATGCTTTTTTGGCAGTTTTGGCATTTGCAATTTTGCCAAACACTAAATAATCCACTGTTTGATGGATTTGTGACAACGCCAATTGATCTCTCCTTTGAGTTGCTTGATCTGCTCTTTCTTGAATACCTGGTTCAATAAAGCTCCAAATATTGTGAGCTTTTAAATGGGTGTACATTAAAGTCTCCCAATAATAATAATCAAGTTTCCCATCTAATTTGGGACTGGACGAAACAATATTGTAATTGTTTACCATGCTAACTCAAGAAAAAATTAATTGTATGAGACCACTCTTGTTCCTCACAAACTCTTTAAAAATTTGGCGTTGGATTTAACCAGTTCTGATATCAATATGATATCAGATCCACACAATCACTCACAAATATTTTTCTCTCTAAAAAATAAAATGATACAACACACTAAGAGGAAGAGTTTTCTAAACACTCAAATTTATTTTGTTCAACTCTCTTGTAATTCAAATACATTGCAAGTGATCCTTTTATAGGCTACAACCATGAGAAAAAACAAAAACATCAACAACTACATTTAATGCAAAAACTAGCATTCAACAACTACATTTAATGAAAAGCAAGCATGACAAAACACCATTAATGAAAATGTTGATAATATGGCATCTATGCTCTTTGTAGGATGGCTATACTAAATGCTAGTGATTTCCAAGCATGTTGAGCATTTAATGCTTTGTTTAATTTTTTTAACACATATATATTCTAAATGCAAGCTAGCAAATTAAATCGCATTGGGAAAACCATTTGGTTGGCAAGCAATTGAATTGGTTACAAATTCCATTGCAGAGAACAACTTTTGCCACTCCCAATTTTGTTATCTCTACTCTTATTAACTTAATTTTTATTTAATTTATCTAAAATATTTTTTTATTTTCTTTTATAATTAAAATACTATTTGTTGTTGCCTTTCAATATAATAACCTCAATACTATTCACTTTATAAAATATTTTTTTAATATACTATTAGTCTGTTACTTTTGTTTTTGTGATTCTTTTATTTGTAAAAAATTTCAACTTTTGCACATTCTTTAACTGTACATATATATAATTGATTACACTAGCATAAAAATATAATTATGTTTTAAAATGACAACTCCAAGTGACTTTTTTTTTGTATAACAATATTCTTAAAATTTTCTATTTCACATGACATACAATTTTTTTTTATAAGGTCACATGGAGTTTAAAACCTGGGATATTACACAAAGGTCATATGTTTGAATCCTCCAACTAAGAGAAATTCTTAGGTGCTTTTAGAGCAAGTCAAAATATTTGCTATACTCCATTTATTGATCGACAAATCAGCTATTGCATTGAAAATGTAGAGAAGTAGGAGATAATAATGGCCCGCACAACTTATATATCAATTAATAAATGAATCAAAGCAAGTGATTCGCTTGCTCTCGATACACCTAAATATTTTTCTCCAACTAATACTAGGAAAGATGTCGGCTTTATTTGGCTATTTGGCTTGCGTCACTCTTAGAATACACTAGACGTAAAATCTAGTTAGTCCTTTTGAAATTGAGATACTTTAAGGACGTAAAGTTTATATCTTGCTATAACTTTTGACTTAATGATAAACACCGGATCTAACAGTTTATATTTCTTAGAAAAGTAGTAATAGCTTCATTCTTTTTCCATATAAGTTGTTTTTTCAAGAATCTAAAACAATAAAAGGGAGAAAAAAATGATATAATAAAAGATTCAATAATTTTCTTAAAATATCATTGATTTTTTTATAAAATAAAAAAAATCATGTAAAGTAAGAAATTGAATGCATTTATTTATTTATTTTGATAACAAGAACAAAAGGCTCAAAACCTCATAACAGGAGGGAGCATCAACACACAGAATAAAAAACAAACCAATTTACAGAATGAGAAAACAAAAGACATATAACAAAGTGACCCCAAAGTCCTGTTATCAAAGTAGAACTAAAACACCTTGCTTATAACAGCAATTCTTGTTGTGCCCAGGAAGAGCAAGATTCTAATATCATCACCTTCATGAGCATCACCTTGACCCTTTCTGTATTTTACTAGTCCACCAAGCAATCAAACCTTCATAGATGATGGAGAACCAGAAAAAGAATATGAACAATACCAGCATGCCAATCATAAAAGGAGCACCGGCTAAGAAGAAAAAGTTCAAACAGCACTTAACACATTATAACCCAAAATATTTACTCTTCCATTTACATATAACAAGTGACCAAAGTAGCAACATCAGAGAGCATCATTCTAAGAGACCAAAAAAAAAAAAATCTGGACGTCCTGATAATATGATAGTTGAGATAAAATAGTAGATCACCAATTACTGAAAATAAACTCCAGTAATGGAGACAACACTTTCTATTTGATAAGAGAACATTTATTCTATTCCAACAGCTTAGCTTGTAGCTTTGCCAATTGAAACCTCCCAACATCAACATCATGGTCCGTAGAACTAACTTACATATCCGAAAAATATCAGCACCTAAAAACTAAAGCCTCACTAGTGTTTCGCTCAAAAGCATCTCGTTATTTTCAATGTACTCCCTCGGCTCCCATGTTTTCCCTTCAGTCCAAACGTAACCTCACTATATATCACTCCACCCATCTCTTCCAAACCACCAATCATCCATATCCTGGAAACATAAAAAGAAAACCTGCCAACAAAATGAGAGTTAGTCAAACCAAAACTAAAGATCCTCTCATGTCAACTCACACCTCAAAATTGTGTTTCTCCCACAAGCTTACAACTCCCCCTGAATAAGAAAGTAGCTCTTTGTGTGTCTCTCTACAACATCCCTTATTCACCAATAAAACAAATTCGAAGATATTCACACTTCTCTTTGTCGATAGGTTCTACTCATCCACCAACAAAGGAAAATCACCTGCAAAATAGCTACAAAAAACTCCAACAAGGCATACTATCAACATACAGAATATTGCCAGGACCTACATTTGTGCATGAGATTAATCATGAAGCTATGTCAATTAACCTGCTCATTTTGGAAAATAAATTTATTTCGTAATTCCCAAATTGATAATAAAATATCATAAAAGCAAACGCTCCAACCTCTCCTATATGAAAACCACCTCATTCCATATTTTGAAAATTTATATTTGGATCTTCAGCTATCACCCACTTAATACTCCACCAGTTACCACAAAAGACCCAAATTTTCCAAGAAAAATGAAGCGTAAAGAACAAGTGTGACAGAGTTTCCTCAGAAGAATTACAAAAAACACACTTGACATTGTTATTGGTAAAAATATTCAAGCGATTCAAGCGGATTTTTGTATTAATTCTACCACGAAGAACAAACCACAAAAATAACTTTGCCCTAGGTAGGGCGCACCCATGCCACACACTACAAAAAGATTGGTCAACTTGAGAATCACCACAACTTTCTTGAAAATATTTATCCACAAATGACTTAACAACAAACATCTGAGAAGGATGATAACACCAGATAAATCTGTTTGGGCTATTCTTAGTTAAAATAACCCTATTCAACATGCCCTTCAGATCATTCAACATAGTAACTTCCCACTGAAACAGGTTCCTGTGCCAATTTAGATTCCAAGACCAACCTGAATCACTCCAAAATCCACATTCTGCAACATATCTCCACTTTTGAAGGGAGATGGAATACAATCTTGGAACAACCACCATTAATTTCTCATTACCAATCCAAATATCCTCCCACAAGCAAATATTACTACCGTCCCCAACTACTTTCCTAAACCCTATAGAGGCGATAGATCTACTTGTCTCATTATCCTCTCCAATGTCACTAATAGCTCCCCACAAGCCTCCTTTAACAAGGTTACATTGTTCTATCAACGATTTAGAACCATTTAAATTGTGACACGAACACACAACTTTTTTCCAAAAAGCAACACCTTCCGTAGAGAATCTCCACCACCATTTAAACAAAAGTGATGTGTTCATAATTACTAAATCATTTACTCCAAGATCACCCTATTTTCTGGGTTTTTGAATAATTTCCCAACTTACAAGCGGGATTACACGCCTCGCCTCACTAGAACCCCAAAAATTCTGCTTTGAATGGAAAATAATCTTCCTAGCAACCACTTTAGGCTTTTTAAAAATACCTAGGTAGTACATAGGCAAGCTGTTTAAAATTGCCTTAATCAGAACCAGCCTACCTGCCCTAGAGAGCATGCTTCCTTTCCAACCACTCAATCTTCTCTATGACTGGTGCCCAAGTGGCCACACGATGAGGATTTGCCCCAAGAGGAATCCCTAGGTATTTTACTGGGAGGGTAGCAACTTGACATTTAAGCATAAAACTAACCTCAAATACTAAAGACTCTTCACAATTCAATGGCATAAAGGCAGACTTACTGTAGTTAATGGGAAGACTTGTCATGACCCTAAAGCAATCTAATATTCTTCTTAAACAAACAAGTACCTCCTCTTTTGCAAGAGCAAAAAGAATCATATCATTAGTGAACTGAATAAAAGACACATTAACTTCTTGCCTACCTACTTTGACCCCCTTTATCATCCCAATTTCATTTGCTTTAGTCAATAATTTGCTTAACACATCTGCAACCAAGACAAATAAAAAAGGGGAAAATGGGTCCCATTGCCTAAGCCCCCTTTTAATCCTAAAAGGCTTCGTTGGGCTTCCATTAACAAACACTGACATTTTAGCTGAGGAGATACAACTCCATATCCATTTTCTCCATGTACTCTCAAATCCCATTTTTCCTAAAACCTGGTCAACAAAGACCCACCTGACTGAATCATATGCTTTATGAAAATCTAACTTTATTTCGAAAAAAAAGCTGTATTTTTCAAAAAAATATAAACTTTTAATGTTGTTGTTGATTTTTTTTTATGTAATTTTAAAAAAGCATAAGTAAAAATAACCAATTATTTTTCATTTTTCGAGAAGCTAATAAGAGTTTTTTTTCCCAAAATCAAAAGGTAAATGGAAAAAAGAGTGTGAGAAAATAAATATGTAATTTATGTATCTTATAATTATCACCTTAAACTAGTCATGCAAATTTTACTTTCATTATTTCAAAATATGTATAAATTAACCCTTGAATTTTTTTTAGTGTCACTTTAGTGCTTCTATTAAATCTTTATCTGTTTTTGACAAAATACATGCATTATGCCCTTGTTCTTTAAATTATGTGTAACTCGATATCCTAAACTGAAAAACAACATGCATGCAACTCAGTATCTTAATTTTTTTTGAACATAGACTATTTTCATTGATAATAGATTAAAAAGTTAACAGAATGATCAATTTCTATATTTTTAAAATTTTAAGGTAAAATCATGACCAGTGGTTCAAGGATAAAATGTTAATTTTTCCTATTAAAACCTATACAAATATAAATGTGAGAGACTATATACATAAATTAATAAATTAATGGCCTTCTTACTTATAAATTAAGGCATTTTTATTAAAATAATGTTTTTTAACTTCAACTTTTTATCGATTATATATTTAATTAAGTTATTTTCAACTAAAATATAAAGTATGTAGATTAATTATATTTTTTGAAAATATATCTATTCCGCTTTTATAAAAGAAATTTAAGTTAAGATATACCAAATAACTCATGAATAACAAACACATAAAAATTAAGACCTACTTGCTTTAAATTTTCATTTCTTGTGTTTTCAGAATTTCACTAAGAAAATAATGAAAAAAAATATATTAAAAAAATGGCCCTATGGCCAATAATTGTAACAAAATTGGCTAAGCACAATATAAATAAAAATATTATTTATACTCATTATTTATAAATATTGTATAAATATATTTTTATATATCATTAAATGAAGTATAGATCTCATTTAGTTTAAGATTCAAATCTAATTCAATAATAAATAATAATATGTTAACATGATGTTCCACACTGTGTGAATACAAACAATACTATTAAAAAATTATTGCCAAAAATATCAACTAGGGTAAGGGTTTTCTTTCTAGGTTGTGATAATTGTAATTGTAATGAAATGAAGGCTGTGTGTACTGTTAGGAACTGAGCTGAGGCATGTTGGTAGCAGCAACAAGGCCATTGCTCACCAACTTGTTCAATTTTGGCAGCAGGCAGTATCACCTCACTTGCCAAATCCCACTCTTTCTAATGGCAACAACAGCAGCAGCAGCAGTTAGGGTTTCTTCTCCTCCTGCTTCTGGGGCTTCTAAAGCTCACGCGCCGTTGAAGCGCGTGGGCACACACAACGGGAGCTTCCACTGCGACGAGGCCCTTGGCTGCTTCATGATTCGACTAACTAACAAGTTCTCCAACGCCCAAATCGTCCGCACACGCGACCCGCAGGTTGAGGTTCCTTCCCGCTCAATCCTGTTTTATTTATTTATTTAGAAAAATGTATATGTTTCTTTACTTGTTTAGTTACCGAGAAGATCTTGTTTTTCTTTTTTTTGGTTGATGAGAAAGAGTGTGTGTGTGTGTTATTTGGTTGGTGAGAGAATTTGATTTTGAAAATGTGTTTGTTTTTTTTTGGTGGATGAGAAAAATGTGAACTTTCATGTTTGATTGATGTGATTTTTTTATTTTGCTTGGTTGGATGAGAATTTTTCCTTTTTATTTAGTTGATCAGAAAATGTGGGCACGGCAGATGCGTTGTTGGTTGCTGAGAAAATTGAATTTTTCTTTTTGGAAGTTTAATGGTTTATGGATGACCCAGTGAGGTATTTGTTTGTGCGGGAAATTTTTAGATGCTGAAATGTGGTCAGTGAACTTGTATGCATATATATTGGCTGAGCGTGTATTTGGTTGCTGAGAAAATGTGATTTATTGATTTTTTTATTTTGGGAAATTTACTCTCTTATGAGGGCACAGTGAGGTTTCTGTTTGTTTGGGGAGCTGTTCAATGCTGAAATGTAATCAACAGCCTGAAAAATGTGGTTGACATTTTTGGTTTGGTTGCTGAGGAAATTATGAAAGGAGTGGAGGGGTGGGGGGTTGTTGGGGGCAGCTGGTTCTTACTGAAACTTTAATCACCTATAGCAACCTGGTGAGGAGCCTTTCCTTTGCTAAACTTGTAGTCAAGGACCCAAAAGTGGGAGCGATGATCCAGGATTTTATGAGTTTATCTTGAATGCTTGATGCAGCTGTTGCTTTTTTTGTGTCTTTAGAAACTAAATGGAGTGGAATTTTTTGTTTCTCTCAATTTGTTTGAATCAAATTGTTGGTCTATAGGTGTTGGATGGTCTTGATGCTGTTCTTGATGTTGGGGGAGTGTATGACCCCAGCAGAGATCGGTATGATCATCACCAGAAAGGTTTTGAGGAGGTTTTTGGGCATGGCTTCTCCACCAAATTGAGTAGCGCTGGTCTTGTTTATAAGGTAAATTTCTTATCTAAACAACGTGTTTTGATTTCTGTTTTCTCACGTCCTGCAGCTGCCCTACATCATTTAGTTCATTTAAATGGTGGCTAATTCCTTTGTTTTGGTACAATCACCAATAGTTTTTGTGGGAACTTTCAATTTGAAGATGAATCTACCTTAATAATTTTGTTACACTTCCTTTTCTTCTTTCTGTAGCATTTTGGAAAGGAAATTATAGCCAAGGAACTTAATGTAGATGAAGAGCATCCAGATGTGCATTACATATTTCTGGCTGTTTACAAGAGCTTCATGGAGGTAATAAATTTTCAATTCATCCTTTTGTTGCTCTAACTTTCTATTTTTTGTACATTGTTATTAGGTTGAACTCTCTTCCCTGCACTAATTTCTTTATTTAAAAAAATTATATGTTCTTCCTGTTGAGTAAAATCCGAGTCAGAGGACTTAGGGGAGGTTCACCAGGATAGTGACTGCTGAGAGGAACAAAATATTCTTCATTTCTTTTTGCTCTAGGATAGTGAGTGCTTTCAAATATAGTTTCTATCTTCCGTCCGTATCATAACTGGTTTCTAATTGGCAGCACGGACATAGAGAAAGATATAGTATAGGAACTAGAAAAATTAAACTTTACTTCTGAAATCAAAACTATATCCACATTGGCATTTGTTTGTGATGAAAATTTATGTTTTACTTATGCTTCCATATAATACAAATGTGATTATGCTATCTGCTTCTCTTTCTTTGTTCTGGGCACCAACAGTATCAGTGTGGCCTGTAGAAATAATTTTGCCATTTAAACTTCTGTTTTATTCATTATCAATATCATTGTTGATAAAGTTTGAGCTCTGACTGAGTGCTTGCCTACTCAACATTTTTGTGAACTTCTAGGGCTCTTCTAAGTTTTTGTTTCGAAAGTAGTTAGAGGTGTGTCTCTAGCATATTGTGCATTTATTTTTTATAGTAAGGATTGGTTTGGTCCTTTGTCATTTGAGATTCATTATGAATGGCTTGTTTAGAAAAGAACTCTGGTCTGTTTCATGTTGTGGGATGCTCAATTGAGGACCAGTTGTTGTTGGCTTTAACTTGAAAATGGCTGCATAATGGCCTATGGGCTAATGGTGCATTGAGGTTTATTGTTAGTCTTGGTAAAGTGACTAGTAAATGAAACACATGCAAGTGATCATATGCAAGGTATATGTCAGGCATATTCCTCATTTATAGTATGGATTGATCCTTAGTTATTTGAGATTCATTATGAATGGCTTGTTAAGGAGATAACTTTGGTTTGGTTTATGTTGTGGGAGACTCAACTAAGAATCACTTTTTCTTGAGGTTATGAACTTGTGATAAATTATCTAGCGAAAACAAAATTTTTTTGGGGACGGCATGTGAGGTTATGAACTTATGATAAATGATGTTCTTGTTTAATTATATCAGGCAATTGATGCTATAGACAATGGAATCAATCAGTATGATACAGACCAACCTCCAAAATATGTGAATAATACACATTTGTCCTCAAGAGTAGGAAGGTTAAATTTGGATTGGACAGATCCTGATCAGTCACCTGAGAAAGAAAATGAAGCCTTTCAACGTGCTATGGCTCTTGCAGGCAGTGAATTTCTGGATGTGAGTCTTCTCTCCTCATGTCTTTTCATATCCTAACTTCAATAAGGGGTTTTAATTTTGTTCTTGCCCTCTGTGTAATGGTGTTCCTTCATCTTACATACAAAGGGATTGGCTTGTTTGTTTGCATGGCTTATAGCATTAGCATTAGGATTAAGTTGTCAATTTTCGGTTTCTTTGTGAGATGCCTTATCCTCCTTTGTATCATTTATTCTCTTCTAATAAAATTTATTTTTCTGTCAAAATTAAAATAAAATAAAATTTCTTCTTGCTTGTTTTACTTTTTGCTTTGTTGTTTCAACAAGCTCTTGCCCACCCCTCTTCTTTTGCAGAGTGTTCAATTTCATTTAAAGTCATGGATACCAGCAAGGTCGATTGTAATGGAGACCCTTGCAGCTAGACATACCGTCGACCCTAGTGGAGAAATTTTGGTTTTAACTAAATTCTGTCCGGTGAGTTGGAAGTTCTTGTTTCCCTCTTCTAACAGTTTGTATAATATTTGAAGTTTATTTTATTTCAAATTATATCTATTCATCTGTCATATGTGCAGAAATCATGATTTGAAGATTAAATCATAGTTTTAAAACTCGGCTCGGCAATCAACTCGGTTAAGGCACTAGGTCAGTGGATCAGTGGTTTAACCGGTGGGTCACTAGTTGAACCGGTCGAACTGGTCGAACCGGATATAATTAAATAAGTATATAAAAAACATTAAACTTTAAATAAATATGATAAAATAACATAATTAATTAATTAATAATTTAACATTTTAAAAATTCATATACTTATATAAATATATATAAATCTAAAATAAAAATTTGTTTACAAAAAACCCACTGAAGAGAAAGTCAAGATCCAACAAAAAATAAAATTATCTACAAATATCAAAAGAAAAAACAATAAAGTAAAAGCAATCCATAAAAGCTATCTAAAAGAATTTAGATTAGGATGTTTGTAGCTTACTGTTTCTTTTTTTTTGGTCATAATAGCTTACCGGTATGTAATTATTTTATCATTATTGTGGCTTTTTGTTTTTGTTTTTTTGTTTTTTTTGGTCTTGATATTGTGGCTTTTTATTATCGTGGCATATGCTATGTCCCAGTGTTTTTGTTGGGTCCATTGTGTCCCAAGTATAATATGAAAGACAACCAAAAAACCCCATGACCCACAAAATACCTAATATCTTAAGCCACTAGTCTCTCTCTCACTCACCCACACTTCCAGTGCCGCACACAACAGATGACAGATCCCCCTTCCTTTAAGTTTTATTATTCCCTTGCGTAGTTGCACACCTCTCTCTTTCTCTTTCTCTTTCACATTCTCCATCTCTCTCTATCTTAAGCTCCTCTCTTATTTAAGCCCTTCCTCAAAGCAGCACGATCTAGCGACGACGGAGCACAACTACGGCGTGGCACAACATTGGTGTAGCAGCACAATCCACTTTTTTTTTCTTTTTCTTCTGAGATGGCTAAAGTATGGAAACTGGTGGTTCACTGGGTGGCCGGTTTTTGTGCAAAACCACCGAGTCAAACCGGTTTGTAACAGTGCCTGTGCATGTCCGATCCATTGTGCTGCTCGGATTGGCTGGTTGGCCGGTTTTCCGGTTCACTGGTCGAACGGGTCGGTTCAGTCCGAGTTTTAAAACTGTGGATTAAACATTTATGTTGATGAAAAAAATTGTATATAGTTTTTTGCATACCAATTTTTGTGATAACATTGAAAGTGTATGCAACTGGCAGAAAGAGGATCTCTCAATTGATGCATTGAATAACAGTATGATTTGCACTCTCACAACACTACTAATAATTGTGTAAGAACTGGTATCAGGAATAGTGAATTGAAGGCTGAAACAGTAATGAACAAATCAGAGAAGGAATAATACCAGAACAGTATTGCTCTCTCCTTGCTGTAGATCGTTGTTAATGGTAGAAAAAAGAAGAAAAATGTATAGGTAGCTAAGTATTTGAGAGACTTAGCACTCTCCTAGGGTCAATTCCTTTCCAACTATTCTGAATGCCCCCCTCAGCATTCTCCCACCTCCCATATATTACCCCCCTCTTTCCTCTAACAGAATCACAATATCTTCACCCTCACCCCACTAACTATGCCAGCTAGGCAAAGTTAGTTACAGCCCCACTCTCCTTCATGGTCACAAGTCCACCCTTGTGTCACCAATTCCCTTCTTGTTCCTTCTCCTATAAACCTTGTCATAAGGTAACATCACGTTATTAGGAGTGACGAAAGAATTAACAGCCTCATTCACATTACTTGGGGTCCTAACAATACCCCCCCTTCCAAATCCACCTTGTCCTCAAGGTGGAAAAAAGGAAACAATCTCTGAACATCTGTAGCCAGCTCCCAAGAGTTTTCGAAGTTAGGTAGGGTCTGCCACTTAATTAACACTTCCCTTTGTCCTGTTGAGTTGGTGCGGACAGCTAGGACATCTTCTGGTTGTACTTGGAGTTCCCATTCCTCGGAAAGAGCAGCCGGAAGTGGTTGGGCTATCACATCTTGAGATACACATTTTTTTAACAAGGAAACATGGAAAACAGGATGTACTCTAGAGTGAGCTGGAAGTTGCAGCTTGTAAGCCACTTGTCCTATCTTTTCAACAATTTCATAGGGACCATAATATTTGGGACTCAATTTCTAGTTGATTCTTTTGGCCAATGTCTTGAGTCTATAGGGTTGTAACTTCAAATAGACCTTGTCTCCCACTGACAGGTCTACCTCTCTTCTTTTCAAATCAGCATACGTTTTCATTCTGTTTTGAGCCCTTTCTAGTTGGAATTTCAACTCATCCAACATCTGATTTCGTTCCTCCATGAGTAATTGAACTTCCTCCACTGTGGAATCTTTCTCACCTCTGAAAAGAGTAGGGGGGTCACAGCCATAGAGGGCCTTGAATGGAGTCATGCGAATGTCACCATGATAATTAGTATTATACTAATATTCTGCCCAAGGGAGCCACTTAGGCCACTGGCGCGATTTAGAACCTGTAAAACAACGTAGATACGTCTCTAAACATTTGTTGACCGCTTCACTTTGTCCATCGGTTTGGGGATGGTACGCGGAACTATATTTTAATTTAGTCCCAGCCATCCTAAATAGATCAGTCCAGAAATTACTCATCAAAACCCGGTCCCGATTGGAGACAATTGAACTTGGAAATCCATGAAGACGAACTATTTCCTTAACAAAGATGGCAGCCACCTCCTTTGCAGTAAATGGATGAGACAGGGAGCAGAAATGAGCGTATTTCGTCATCCGATCAACCACTACCATGACGATGTCCATTCCCAACGCCTTGGGCAACCCTCCTATAAAATCCGTAGTGACATCTGTCCATGTGTTGCTGGGAATTGGAAGAGGTTGCAAAAGTCCAGCAGGTGAGAGAGTTTGATGTTTGTTTCTCTGACAAACATCACACTCCTTGATGTATTGCTGTATATGCGCCTTCATTCCTTCCCAATACAGCAAGCCTGCGATTCTCTTATGTGTGCGGAAAAAACCTGAATGTCCCCCAGTGCTGGAATCATGGAACTCTTGCAGTATTTGAGGAATTTTTGCTGAATTCTTGGCAACTACCAATCGATCCTTGTAGTACTGCTTCCCCTTCCTTAATGCGAATCCCGGGTGGGTGTCCACCCCTTGTAGCAAATCCTGAATAATCCCTCGTAGCCTTGCATCCGCCTGAATTTCTGCCTCCAATTCAGTCCAGTCTGTCATATTAATGGTAGAAAGGGCTGAATATTGAAACTTCCTCGAGAGTGCATCAGCCACCCGGTTCTCGCTTCCCGCCTTGTACTTTATTTCAAAATCATATCCTAGCAGTTTTGTCACCCATTTCTGCTGGTCCTCACTCACAACCCTTTGCTCCAGCAAATACTTCAGACTCTTCTGGTCTGTATGCACAACAAAATGCTGTCCCAATAGATAGTGACGCCATTTCTGCACGGCCAACACTATAGCCATTAATTCCCTTTCATATATGGACTTTTTCCGAGCCTGTTCAGATGGGACTTGGCTCATATATGCGATGGGCCTGCCCTCTTGCATCAAAACAGCTCCAATTCCCTTATCGGATGCATCCGTTTCAACCACAAAAGGCTTGGTAAATGCTGGAACCGCCAACACAGGTAAAGAAGTCATCGTTTGTTTTAATTTTTCAAAAGCAATCTGAGCCTCTTCCCCCCATTTGAAGCTGTCCTTCTTAAGTAGTTGCGTTAGTGCCCACGACGCAATCTTTCCATAATTTTTGACGAATCTCCGGTAATATCCGGTTAATCCCAGAAATCCCCTCAACCCTTTCAGGTCAGTAGGAACGGGCCAATCCTCCATATCCCGGATCTTTTTGGGGTTAGCTGCCACTCCCTCCCCAAAAATAATGTGCCCCAAATATTCAACCCGAGGTTGTTCAAAACAGCACTTCTTCTTGTTGACATACAACTCATTAATCCTCAATATCTCAAAAATTTGCTGAAGATGCAAGTGATGGAGCTCACTGTTAGGGCTATATATCAAGATGTCATCAAAAAATACCAGGGCAAATTTCCTCAGGAAGGGTTTCAACACTTTGTTCATTAGGGCCTGAAACATTGAGGGGGCATTAGTGAGTCCGAAAGGCATCACAAGAAACTCATAATGCCCCTCATGTGTTCTAAAGGTTGTTTTTGGGATGTCCTCCTTCTTCATTCGAATCTGATGGTAACCAGATTTTAAATCTAACTTAGAAAACACCCTTGCTCCCCCTAGTTCATCCAGCAACTCATCAATAACAGGGATAGGGAATTTGTTAGGTACAGTTACCTGGTTTAACGCCCTATAATCCACACAGAAACGCCATCCCCCATCTTTCTTCTTCACTAGAATAACTGGGCTAGAAAAAGGACTAGTACTAGGCCTTACAATTCCCGTTTGCAGCATCTCATCAATAATCTTTTCAATTTCAGCCTTTTGATAGTGAGGATACCTATACGGACGAATGTGAGGAATTTGAGCTCCTTCCTTTAGTATGATAGCGTGATCTTGCTCCCGTATTGGTGGCAAACCTGAAGGAGATTGAAAAAGCTCCCCGTACTCTTCCAATAATGCTCTGACCTCTTCAGAAAGCTCCTGGTCTCCCTCATCATCAGCTCCAGCCAGCATGTGAGTCACTACATAACCCTCTCCTTCAGCCTTGAGAGCCTTCAAGGTCGCCTTCCACGAAGATATACTCTTGCACAATTTGGGATCCCCCTTTATGAATACCTTGTTGCTGCCTTCCCCCCAACTCAATGTCATATTCCTAAAATTACCCGTGAAATCTCCCAAGCTTTCCAACCAATCAGCCCCTAAAACCACCTCAGGTCTACCTAACTTTACAGCAAAAAAATTTTGGATAATTTTCACACCTTGTACACGTAGCTCTACTCCTCTGCATATCCCAAATCCTTCCTCAATCGCTCCATTCCCCACCTCAACCTTGAACCCCTTCACCCCCTCCATCGGTAATCGCAGCCGATCTACTACCGTGGTAGAGATGAAGTTCGCCGTAGCTCCCGAATCCACCAGCACCACGACCTTCTCCCCTTGAATTTCCCCCCACACCTTGAGGGATTTATTGGAGGTTAAGCCCCAATAGCTGAGGGAAGAGAGCTGTAACTCCTTTGATTCCGGATCCCGCTCCTCCTCTAGCGCGCAGCCTTGCTCTTCGACCTCCATGTCTCCGCCTTCGTCTTCTTCCATCAGGATGATCTGTTGACGACGAAGTTGACACTTGTGATCCGGGTTCCACTTGTTCCCGCATCGGAAGCACAGTCCCTTCCTCTAGCGCTCTTGCCACTCTTCGTGTGAGAGTCTCCTTATGTCACCACTTTTGCTCTCAACTGGACCATTAACACTACCACTTACCCCACTTCCGCGGGCCCCACCAAAATTGTTTCTCACTCCCGTTTGTGGCTGAGAACTTTCGGGACCAACTTCATTCCTTGGCCCATTACCTTGCATAAGCCCAATACCGTGTCTGCCCAAGTATTGCGATCGAAACGGACCTGGGCCTCTTGAAGGTTCACTTGGACTCTTCCCTCCCAGGTGTACTCCGGCCTCCCTCCACGCTAAGTTCCTTTGCTCCAACTCCAGCGCGCGATCCATCATTGCAGTGAGACTGTGAAAATCTCCCACTGCCATCTCTGCCCTGACTTCCTTCTTGAGCCCATTCAAGAAGATGCACATAAGGATTTCGGGATCAAGGTTCTTTTTAGTCCTAGCCACGAGCTCGAACTCCCGCCGGTACTGTACCACTGATCCAGTTTGCTTCACGTCCAAAAGCGGCCCCATCGAGTTCTGAGCCTCTCCCGGTTGGAACCTTCGGAGAAGGTCTTCCTTGAACTTCCGCCACGATAGGAACTCCGTCTGCTCCTCCCACCATTCATACCAGGTCAACGCCTCACCTTCCATCGCCATCAACACCAAATCAAGTCGGTCTCGCAAGCCAACTTGTGCCACCCGAAAATATCGCTCAGCTCGCACTAGCCACCCATAAGCATCCTCACCGGAAAAAATGGGTAGATCCATCCTCCGACTCACTTCCACCCTTCTCGGCCTTCAATTTTCGTTCCTCCCCGACTTACTACCAGTTCTTGTGAAAAAAACTTCCTTGACGAAGTACTGTCTTAACCGTTGCATAACGGCTGTGTTAATCTCACTCATCTCACTTTCCCACTAAAATTAGCATTATGGGTAGTATAAAGCTCACCAACAGGGTGCTGCTATTGCTTATGGCCTAGAATGGTCATCTCTGGGCCTGTAAATGAAGACGTCCTGTCTTATACAAAATTTCTCCATGTCTTTATTCTCCTTGGTTGTTAACTGCATGGTACTATTAGCACAAACTAGTACTGTATTGTCAGAAGATATGAAATTGGATTTGTTTTCTGCAGTGGAAGCTTCACTTATTTGAGCTTGAGGGGGAGATGAAAATTGACCCTCCCATCAAATATGTTCTCTATCAGGTATGTAATTGATTTTCATTTTATTTATTTATTTATTTTTTTGAAGCTCCATGCTTGGCTAGTCTTTAAAAGTGGTAGATGGATGATCTATAATCTATACAGTGTGATAAACTTTCAGAATGATTGGTAAGTTGTGTTGTAATTGGCTTTGTTTTAGTCCAATGAAGCTCATGATGACATCCCTTTGTCATTAAAAGTTAAAATACTTCTTTGGGAGCAGAGTTGCGACTATTAAGAAGTCCAAGATCATTTGAAAAGTAGCTCTTTGTATGTCCAAGGGCCGAATGTCTAGCCTGATGTTGTGTTCCGTTTGAAGGCCTAAGTAAGCTGGAAATATGGTCCAATGTATGTGGGGGAGGAGACTTGATCAGAAAATTAAACTAAAGGACTCACTTGGTCTAAAACCCAGAATTCAAAAAGAACAGGACTGCCACTGGGAGCTTGTCATAGAAGGCTGTGTGTCTTTTCATGGAAAATACTGGGATTTAAAGCCACATAATGTCGTTCAAGATTAATTTTGTTTAAGCAGGACTGTATTTTTGGAGCCTTCCTGTACTCAGGCCTAATGGGGACCAAATGCAGCGCTAGAATTTTGAAAATACCAAGAGTCTATTTGGTTTCTTTTTGTATTTCCAGTTCTTCAGGATTTTATAAAAGAAATAGTGAAAATTCACTATTGTTTCATAAAATCCTGAAAAATGGGAATGGGATTGAAAATAGGAAATGAAAACAGTTACCACACAAACCCTGAAAATCCCATTTCTCTTTTTCGGAACAAACTAATAAACATCCTATTTTCTAATAATGTTTGACTTTTTAGAATGTTGAAGTTCTGCTAACAAAATTCTCTAGTCCTATAGCATTGGCACCAGCCTGTTCTTAACTTTGTCATTAAGGTTGTTAGGTTTAATATATCTCTGATTTTAGATTCTTTCATCATATCAGCTGATTTCTCCACATTTATGTTTCTCAATGCCCTTTATAGGATGAGAGAAGCAAACAATGGCGAGTGCAGGCAGTTGCAGTATCTCCTGACAGGTTTGAGAGCCGTAAGCCTCTACCCTCGCAATGGCGGGGTCTAAGGGATGATGAACTGTCCAAGGAGGCTGGCATTCCTGGTTGTGTTTTTGTCCATATGAGTGGATTTATTGGTGGAAACCAAAGTTTTGATGGTGCCTTGGCCATGGCAAGAGCTGCTTTGAAGATGTAGGCAAAGGAACATGATGAGTCAAGCTACCGTCCCTCAATTTTGCAAGAGCTTTCACAGTATACAGTATACTGATTGCATTGAATTCTCAGAAAGGGACTGGGAACAGTGGCTTAAAGATAGTTCTGTATTGATTTATTAACTTCTTTACACATTTACATTGCATCTATCTTTACTCAGATTTTCTTTTGATAGTTTAATCAATGTATTATTCAGGAGTTCTGGATGCTCCTGGTCTTTCATCATTATGATTGATTTTAATGTTATTACTTATCAGCACTTGTGCCAATAGGCTATAGCACGCGACTTTCTTGTGTCAAATTTGGTCACTTGATAGAGCATTAAAACTTAAAAGTACGACAATTCTTCTTAACAGTGGTGGTTATATAATGTTGCATTTGCATAAATGTATGTATGTTATGCTAATGACGTTATAGATAACTAGCATTCTTGTAAGATATAGTTGTATAGGAGAGAAGGGGAAGATGAAGTTTGTAGGTACGTACCTTGACCAGCAAGGAAGATAAGCCCCAAGTACATCATTAAAGGGTGAAGCTGTAGAACACACATAGTCAGGTATACTTTGCGTCATGTGGTTGCTATATGCTTAATTAATGTAATAAAAAGGAAGAAAAATGCAGTAAACAGTTCTATACATTGAAGCCACGAAGTCCATGTTCTGAATCATAGTCAATCCCCTCGCAGTAATGCAATAACCAAACAAGCAAGAGTATGATGGCCAAGATGCCAAACAATTGTGCCACACCATGCATACCATAGGAACTCATCTTGTCACAATAAAATGATGAGTGAGTAGATGGAAGAGAAGAGAGACTAGAAGAGAGAGTTCTAATGATCTCGATGAAATTCAAAAATACAAGCATTTATGGATTAAATGCGAAAATTGTTATGGATTAAATTATAAGAAATTTTTGAAATCAAAAATGAATATTTGTAAACATTGTGGATATCATTTGAAAATGAGCAGTTTAGATAGAATCGAACTCTCGATTGATCCAGGTACTTGGAATCCTATGGATGAAGACATGGTCTCTCTGGATCCAATTGAATTTCATTCGGAAGAGGAACCTTATAAAGATCGTATGGATTCTTATCAAAGAAAGACAGGATTAACTGAGGCTATTCAAACGGGCACAGGTCAACTAAACGGTATTCATGTAGCTATTGGGATCATGGATTTTCAGTTTATGGGGGGTAGTATGGGATCCGTAGTTGGTGAGAAAATCACCCGTTTGGTCGAATATGCTGCCAATCAACTTTTACCTCTTATTCTAGTATGTGCGTCCGGAGGAGCACGTATGCAAGAAGGAAGTCTGAGCTTAATGCAAATGGCTAAAATTTCTTCTGCTTTATATGATTATCAAACAAATAAAAGGTTATTCTATGTATCCATCCTTACATCTCCTACTACTGGGGGGGTGACAGCTAGTTTTGGCATGTTGGGGGATATCATTATTGCCGAACCCAATGCTTACATTGCATTTGTGGGTAAAAGAGTAATTGAACAAACGTTGAATAAGACAGTACCCGAAGGTTCACAGGCAGCTGAATATACTAGTTCGGTAGTCTTAAAGAATTTCCCTTTTCCTAAAGTTGATATAAATTAAAGAAGTACGAGGAGCCGGAGAGAGCATTGCTTGTATTCTTGGTTTAGGAATTTATTTGAAAGAAACTTTGGGATTTAGCAAGCATCTACATCACAAAAGTGAGAATATTATATATGATGTATGATTGGATTTAATTTTGACGTTCTTGCAACGTAAATATTTTTGTTTATATTTTCATCCACTCGTATTTGTATTTAATCATATAAATAATATTGTCAATCACTATCCTTTACACCTGTATGTGAAGATCAGACAAACTCGATCAATTTTGTATTTATATTGATGATTACTTTATTTTTATTCTCACCTATATCATATTTTTCTCTTTTAATTTTGTATTTATATTGATGATCACTTTATTTTGTTCTCATTTATATCATATTTTTCTCTTTTTCAACGTGGGTAACATAAAATTGTAAAATTACCCACACCTATAAGTCGATTCCAAAAGAGGGAGATGTATATATATGTTTTTTTAGGAAATTAATATTAAAGACCATAAGAAAATATTAATTAACAAAAAGGATCAATTATATTAAAATTATTAAGAAAGACATATTAGTAATAAACTTTATTTAAGAAGAATAACAAATGAAACATTATATAAATAGACAATAATATCTTTAAACTCTTTATTATTATTTTCTTTTTTTCTTTCTCAGTTTCTCAACATCCTTATCTGGCTGCTCTTGAAGCCTCACCCTCGCCAATGAGGTCGACACCTTTATCTATGGCTTATCGCTAACAAAGAAGGAATATGAACCATCACCCAATTTTATCCGAAAATTATCCTTCAAAATATTAGATGCTCAGCGCATGGCTTTCCAAACAGGTGAAATAGAAGATGAATAAGAAGATCGACTCTATTATATTCTTTTGTTATTCATATATTTGTGGGAAATAATAGATGAGCTATGAGGGACTCCCAAGCCATCCATACATCTAGGCATGGTTAGAGTATTCTTCCTAACCATATATGCATGTCTTCATTATATCACTCTTTACCTGAAAGAAAAAACTAGTCACTATATCAATCAATCTTCCCACAAATGGATTGACAGGGTGTTTGAAAAGGCAAATAATTGAATTCCTTTCAAAATTGAAATTCAATTCTTTGCTTTGAAATAAAATTTTATCCAATAATCATGTGGGAATCAGAATTCAATTCCACAATCACCTCCAAAAATAAATCAAACCTAAAGAGATCTAAATTGGTGATGGAATTGCTCTGAAAAATTGAAATTACTAAATTAGCCTTACTCCTATATAATGGTTCCTTCCTCCCTTTTGCAGCAGCCATCGTGGGAGAAGCCCCAAACCAAGAACGCTCTTCTGTGCTGCAACTTGGAAGCCGCCCCTCTACCAACGCCATCCCTCCACTACTGCCGTCGGCCATCGGTTTGGACAGCGCTGCCACTGTCGCTGCTCCAAGAACCTTTTCTGCATGTGTTTCTTTCATCCATTTTCTGTGTTCCTTCCAGTTTCTTTCATCCTATTTTGCTATGTTCCTTTCATCCATTTCATGTTTAGCACTATATTCTGTTAATTACTGTTGTTGCTTTTGTACTTTGTTCTTTTTTTTTTTTCCTTCCTTTTTATCAGAGCCACCTGCTTCTTCTATACCAGATCTAATGGGTGGCGGATCATGTGACCAATTAGTCAACAGTTTCTGTTTATAATCAGCTAATATCCATTAATCAGAATAAAGTTAAAGATCAATTGAATTGATTCTCGCATTCAATTTGCAAATAAGAAACTAGAAATATTTTTTATTGATGAAAGATAAAATAGTAAAAATAATCAAATTAATTTATTTTTAGATAGATTTCAAATCAAAGAATTCAATTCAATTTTATTATTTATTAACTCATTCTAAATATAAGAATTAAATTCAATTCCTGATAAAATTCAATTCTTGATGAAATTCAATTCAATTCCATTACTTAAAAACTTCCCAAAATCCTGTGAGAGAATAGAAGTTAAAACAGATAAAAAAACAACAATGTGCTGACAATGAGCCATAGAGGTAAGTGTAATGGCGGGGTGAGGGTAAGAGATTCACTAGAGAGAGTTGAGAGAGTGAGCAACAAAAAATGTAAATAGAATATGTAAATAAAAATTAGTTTATTAAGGTTTTTGTTTCGATACCCATTGGATATCTATACTCTTTGTGTAATTAATGGTTGTAATTTGATATATTTCAAAATACTTGAACTAATGGGACGTATGATTCATTCTTAGTCACAAATAGCTAAGAGGTACTGGTATCTTGAATTTTATAGGAATATCGAAGAAATTCCAGATTATTAAAGGTATCTGTCTACTTATTAAAAAAAAAATCTTGGTCCTTCCCTTTGAATGGTACTAAATAGGTTTTTTTTTGTTTAATAATTGTAATATAATTGATTGTTTTTCTTAATTAATCATTGTTAACAAATTTTAATGTTAATTTTTGTTTCCAAAATAGAATATGGAACTTTCTAATGTCAACATACAAAAGTTAACATTCTCTATTAATGTATATAATTAAAAATATGTTGTGTGGAATGTTTGCGCGATCAGAGAAAGAACGGAGCATCGCGCTACACCGCGGGACATGTGCTAGCGGGTCACAACCTCGCTTCAGCGACCTCTTTGTTTTGGAGCGCAACTAAAAATAGCGATTGCATCCCGCTAGAGCGCTGTAGCGCCTCGCTTTGGCTGCCAGCGCAACACAGATGGCGCTCGAGCGCTGTAGCGCAACCCACTGCGCTCGAGAACAACACACAACTCGCTTCAGTGGGCCATTCTGTGTTGTAGCGCGACACACACCTCCATTTTGTTATTCTTGTCTAAGCTTTTATTACGTTTTGCATATCTTTTTTTTTTTTTTATAATTCTTCTTCTTTTTTTTTTTCAGCATGTACAGGTTGAATTGAACACGAACAGAAAGAACTGTAAATAGTCATAAAATAAGTTATCATGCCAGCTATACTGACAAGACAATATAGTCACGATTCACGAACGCATTTATTACACATCTTTTTGGTTAGATTTTCATTTTATGCGTTATGTATTATTTAAAGGAACTTTTTTATACCTTATAAAACTTATAAATGTCAATACATTTTAAATAATTTACGACTAAAAATTTATTACATATTTTACTAACTAAATTTATTAATATTTTAAATATTTATAATTAAATCATAATTCTTAGATTTAAAAAGATATCAATATTCTTAGAATATCATAATAAAAATTATTATTATTTAGTTATGAAATCTATTTCGACAAAGGGCTTCTTTGTACCATGCTATTCATAATGTGCCCGTAAAGCTTTGTGTCATGAAGAAATAAAAAAAAAATGACTGAAAATTAGATAGAACTAGTGTAATGCCGTGCTGCGCACGGCAGTATCAATAAAGATTTATTTAGAAATTAAAATATTTAATATGTAAAAAATAATAAAAATAATTTATATATTTCATATTTAAACTGATTTGAAAAAAAAAATTGATAATAGTGATTAGTGAGGGATATGGATAAAGGAAATTATAATTGACATTTGTTAAAGTGTTAAATACATGCACATAATCAATTAATCCAACATTATGAATAAGGTGTCAAACATTGTCAGATAACATGTATTATACATAAAGTGAAACAATAAAATTGAGATAAATAATGCCGCAATTATCATATATCTCACTTAAAGGAGTTGATATAGAGACTCAATAGGTATATGTCCAAAATATGTATAGACAAAATATATTTGTTAGTTATCCATAGTTCACCAAAAATTATAATTCTTTAAAATATAATGATCGAAAAATACATGCATAACCTAAAGACATAATTACCATGAAACGTACTATAACATTTAGTTACAGCTTCATTAAAATTAAAAACAAAATTTTAAAAAAAATAATTACAAAAAGGAGTAAAAGAAAACAATAACTTTTACTAAAAAAAGAAAAGAATAACACCATCCGTGATTATATGATCAGTATATAATTGATTCTAAATTTAGACTTCAAAATAAACACTATGTTAAGACTTATATTATTTTATTTATATTCATGATATATGAGATACAATACCAATTTACATCTTATCTATCATTAGACGGAGTGTAGACCCTTCTTGGATGGAGTCATACCACATCCAATAATGGATGAGATATGAACCAACACGATATCCCATATATCATGAGTACAAATAACATTTTTCCTATGTTAACAATTATTTGTGTTTATCTAAGTCATTTTATATTTTATTTCAATTAGTGAAGTGTAATTCAAATACTAAGTTTAATATAATATAAATATCGCTGTTTTATATTAAATACAAAGTTAGTAGAAATTAAAGTTAAATTTAACAATGGATGAGTATATTACAGTTAAGTTTGAATAGTTTTATATCATAACTAATATTTAACAAAAATGGACTTATTTAAATGAGTTCATATATTTAAAATTTTATGAACAAATAGGTCGTGTAAGAAAATTAAGTAAACGATTTCTCATTAAACTCATTTCAACCTTGTTCTTTTAATACCTTCCAACTTTCTCATTTATGTTTTACATCTCATACGTGGACATATTTGATATTTTCGTTCATATTTTAATTCAAATTCCTTTTAATTTATAAAGTGTTTCGAGTTCATGATAATATAGTGTGTAAGTATAAATTTGCATTATTTAGAAACATACTTTTGAATTCTGATATCTAATTGCTCTCAAGGATTTTTTTCTTGATAACTAATGATCTCACCACAAATTAGGGATGATGCATTGTCGCAACCGGGATAGCGACGGGGATGGCGAAAAATGGAATTTTCATTTTTGAAAATTAATGGAGTCGCCACCAAGTTTATTAACATTGGGAAAAACATTGGAAAAACCCATTTGTTTTAAAGAATGATCTTTGAAACCAGTTTTGAATTCGGGAGTCGGTTATGCATAGGGAAGGGTAGGAGTTTAACCCTACGCACCCCTAATACACCCTGCCCCAAATGCGCTTAGAAAATTGTGCAAATTAATTAATAATCCCTTAAAAAAAGAAAAAACAAGAAAAGAGACAAAATATATTTACAAATTCAAACAAAACAAATTAAGGAAAATTAATTTTGGCTTGACAGGGGTCGCCTGCTCCTACGTATCCCCTGGTGCAATGGGGAAATCAAAGTCACGTAGTTCTGTAAAAAGATTGTGGGTTGATAAATTTCATTTATGAAAAAGAATTTATAACAAGAAAATCCGTTATTGCTCGTAATCCAAGTTAAGACTAGGCCACTCAATGAATTCCCATGATTTAAATAATAATGAAGGTAACATCCATTCTTTCAATCATCGTTATTGATCATTGCGCGGATTAAAAGACTTTTGTGAAAAGGTAACTCCTTTAGAAAAGCGAATCCGTCTCGCACAGGATTTAAGTTAGCATTTAGCTACTCAATAAACCCTTATGATTCAATAACAATAAAGATAACATTTGTTACTCAATTATCATCATTGATCATTGCGCGGATTAGAACAAATCTTGATGCAAATCCATTTTATGCACAGAATCTGAGTTAGCTTGAAGATTTCTTTCGATGAATCCTTATGATTCAATAATAGTGAAGATAGCATTCGCTATTCAACCACCATTATTAAACATCGCACAAATGTAAAAGATTTTAAAAAAAGGTTATTAAATATAAAAAAAAAATTGTTTTATTTCATGTTTTTTTTTAAACAAAACCATAATTTAACAGAAGTCGACCATGATAATTCACAAATATAGATACACCAATAATTTGGACCAAAAAACACAAACATATAAAAGCATTAAAATAAGCATAAAATTAATTCATAAACATAGTTATACACACAACATATAATCATATAAAAAAAACACACTTAATTCAAGCAAAACACAAAATATATATATATATATATATATATATATATATATAAAATCATAAATACAAGCACACAATTAATCCAAGCAAAACACATAAAAAAATAATAATAATAATAATCACAAATACACAAACATGTAAAATAAATAAAATAAAAATATGAAATTATTACAATCACATAATTAATTTAATCAAAACATATAAACACAAAGTATTTAAAAACAAAGTAAAATGAACATAACTAAGCAATGAATATATAAAATTTTAAAAATAATAATAATAATAATAATAATAATAATAATCACAAATACACAAACAGGTAAAATAAATAAACTAAAAATATGAAATTATTACAATCACATAATTAATTTAATCAAAACATATAAACACAAAGTATTTAAAAAAACAAAGTAAAATGAACATAACTAAGCAATGAATATATAAAAATTTTAAAAATAATAATAATAATAATAATAATAATAATAATAATAATCACAAATACACAAACATGTAAAATAAATAAACTAAAAATATGAAATTATTACAATCACATAATTAATTTAATCAAAACATATAAACACAAAGTATTTAAAAAATAAAGTAAAATGAACATAACTAAGCAATGAATATATAAAATTTTTTATTTTAAAAAAAAACTTTATTTATTAACTGACAAACTTAATTCAGAGACAAAAATATTTATTTAAGTAAAAACACTAACAAAATACAATAATAAAACATTAAAAGTAAATCAAAGGTCCTAACCACCATTTTTTTTGTATTTTTAAAGTTTTAAGCATAAAATTCACTAAAATATTAAACAAATGACTACATCAATCCTAAAACAATTTATTTAATTCTACTCAAAAGAACACCAACTCTCTCTTTTTTATTTAAAATTCAAACTAAACTAATTCCTAAATAGACAAAATTTTTAAGCCAAAAATTAGACAAATGAATAAACTCGAGTTTAAACACATAATTTGGAAATTTATTCTAAAATTAATACTAACCCAAACTAAAAATAAATCTTAAAACTCCCTTTTTGTTTTATTAATTTAAATTTATCCCTAAATTAACTCTAACCACTCTCTATACACAAACACACGCTCACACACTCACACACGCGTGCACACAAACTCACCCACTCACACAAAACTCTCTCACTTTCTCACACGTACACGCCACTGCCCACCTCTCTCTAACACACTCACACACACAACACAGACCCACTTGCACACACAACTACATTTTCACGCGGAGAGAGAAAGGGAATCCATTTCCATTAAAAACTAACATATTCCTGAGAAAGAAAAACGCAACAGAGAGGGGACGAGAGTCAGGTTTGCAAATGTGGGAGGAGAGAGAGATCTCGCATGCAGCCATGGACAGGAGCAGAGGGGAGGCCACGCGAGGGAGGAACACGCGGCTGCGGCTGCGGCGCGGCAGATCCACAGCGGAGGGGACCGCGGGTGGCTGAGACGCGGAGCCGCGGTCAGGAGCTTCTCACCGCTCACGAAGGAAGAGAGAGCTGGTGGTGGTGCGCGGAGGATTGCTGACGCGAAGCGGAGAACCTCACGCGGCGGCGGTTTGGGCGGATCGAAGAGGAAGGAGACCACCGTGAGGAAAAGAAAGAAAAAAAGAAGGACCGGTGATATACGCGGCTGTGCTGAGAACGCGGACGATGAAAGGAGGGGAGCGGCGGTGTGGCTGTTGGTGTGAGATGGGGAGCGCGCAGCCATGATGGGGAGAGGCCGTGAGGTCCGATCGCGTTGGGGGCGAAGAAGGAAGGCAGCGGTGCCACTGGACTCCTCCGGTGGGAGATGTGCGATGGGATGGTGGCTGTTGGTTCTCCGGTCCCCGGTGAAGGAGGGTGAATCGGCGGTGGTTGCATGGAGCTTTGGTGGTTGTAAGGTTGTGGTGATGATAAAGGTGGAGAATGGTAGGAGAAAAGGGGAATCAATGATGATGATGATGGCAAATGGGGGGAAAAGCCGTGGCGGTGGCATGGAGGAAAGCCGCGGCCTCTCACTTTTCTTTTTTTTTTTTTGTGTGATAATGATACTATTGCTACTGGCTATTACCTTATTCTTCCCTGTTTATTTCTGGGCTGAGTTGTTAGTTTCCTTCCTTGTATGTCTTTGGTTGCATTCGAATTTTTGGCTAATATGCTGCTGATTTTCAGTTATTTTGCTCTGTGTGTGAGAAGGATTCTTTTTGCTCTATGGTACTACCCTCTCTATTTGGAATTTTTCTGGTCAAATGATGTTGCTGAATCTGTGTGTGTGTGTGTGTTTGAATTCTTTTGAGGTGTTTGGAAGCTGATCTCCGGTGATCTCTCAATGCCTATCCTCTATCCTTTTCTGATTGCGGTTGATCTCCTTATAACCTTCCTTGCTACCCTCATTGATCATGCCTTTTACAGCTTGGAAGTAGTGATCCTAATCATTCCTTGCTCACCTGTAAAAGCAAAGGAAAGAAAAAAAACAAAATAAGACTTCATCATTGTGAAGGTAGTGGCGAGGAACACCATCATGGTTCAGGGAGTGGAGGAATTATTATGTTTGCCATTGTACTGATTCTTTTCTTTATTATTTTTTATTTAATTATTTTTTTAATTACAGAAAAGGTAATGGGCTAATACATTTTTTATAATGGGCTGAACATTTTTTTTTGAAATGGGTTGAATTGAAAATTTTTTAATAACGAAAATGGGTTAAAGTGATTGGGCCTCTCTTTTTTTGTTATGCAATTCAAAATAATAAATTAACCCAAATTAAAGAGGTCTAAAAGCACAACGAATAATTATCGACCAAATTTGAAACAATTCGCAAATTCACTCAATAAAACAACCCAATCATTATGGGCTAAATCCGGAAAATATGCCAAAAGGTTTTTGATTTTGTTTTATGGGCCGAACAAAATCAGGTGTTCACAGTTGCCCCTCTTTATTTATTTCTTATAGGAGAATATGAAAAACCTAAGCTTTACATATTGTCTTCATAAGAAATGAGTAAAGACATGAACATTGATTTTGTTTGGCAATGCATGAAATGCAAACAAATCTAAATCTAAACAACAAAAGAAAATGCATACCTAAGAAAGTCAAATGCAAGCTATGTAATTCGGAAAATCAACAATGTATGAATCGAAGAGAATAGGGAGAACAAAACTAATTTGAAATGAATTTACGAACGACAAAAGGTAGTAAAATTTGCAAACGACCCAATATGGATTCACAAATGACAAGAAAAGTAAAAGCTAAATGCACAAGCTAACAAGAAACTAAAAGCAGATAGGGCTAACAGGAATTTACAAGCCGACGAGGGCTGAAAGAAATCTACAAACTTTGCAATCAATTAGATTTCGGTCAACAAGCAACTGGAAATTAAAAGCAATAGCATGGAAAAGTAAATTGGCAATCTGAGGCCGACTGTAAGTTAATGACAAGCTGAGGTTGATAGAAAATTAAATTGGCAATCTGAAGCCAACTGAAAGCAATCTGTCTGAGAAGTAAATCAAAAAAATCAAATCGGCAAGGACACCAATTGGAAATGTAAACCGACAAAGAAACCGACTGAAAATTAAACCGGCAAGGGTATCGACTGGCTGAAAATTAAACCGGTAAGGATACCGACTGACTGAAAATTAAACCGTCAAAGATACCGACTGGCTGAAAATTAAATCGGCAAGGATACCGAATGGAAATGTGAACTAGCAAGGAGGCCAACTGAAAATTAAAGCGGCAAGGGTACCGACTGACTGAAAATTAAACCGGCAAGCATACCGAGCAGCTGAAAATTAAACCAGCAATGATACCGAATGGAAATGTGAACTAGCAAGGAGGCCGACTGAAAATTAAAGCGGCAAGGATACCAACTAACTGGAAATTAAACCGGCAATGATACCGAGCAGCTGAAAATTAAACCGGCAATGATACCGAATGGAAATGTGAACTAGCAAGGAGGCCGACTGAAAATTAAAGCGGCAAGGATACCAACTAACTGGAAATTAAACCGGCAATGATACCGACTGGAAATGTGAACTGGCCAGGAAACCAACTAAAAATTAAAGCGACAAGGGTACTGACTGACTGAAAATTAAACCGGCAAGGATACCGAACGGCTGAAAATGTAAAATGGCAAGGAGGCCGACTGAAAATTAAACCGGCAAGGATACCGACTGACTGGAAATTAAGCCGGCACGGATACCGACTGAAAATTAAACCGGCAAGGGTATCGACTGGAAAAATTAAACCGGCAAGGATACCTGCTGCTGAAAATGTAAATCGGCAAGGATACCACAACCAAATCAGGCCATGCTCCAGGAAACTTCAACCGATCAAACTCATAATCTTAGCATTGGACCTTCTGACACAACCAAGACTTTGTTTTCTTCTGTGACCTTGCTCATTTTTATTCTTCTCCCATTTCCTTTTTCAGAAGGTTGATTACTTTTCTGTCAAGCTTAGCTGAAATTTCTGGATTATGATGCTAGTCATTGATGTATTGCTGTAAATACTGTTAGATTGCGTAATTGAAGCTTAAATTTATCCTACTTGAGACATTATGGATAAACATGCATTCAAAGAGAAGGTAGAGGGATCAACTGAATGGACATTTTCATTGTTTGGTGTATTAGATGACAAAATGCTTCGAACAATATAAATGCAAAAGATAAAATTTTGGGAGACACAAAATTTTTGCCCCAGTTTAGGTTCTTGGTGGCTCAATCAATTGACTTCTTAAAGCAAGTTGAACACCATAGCCATGATATCTGACGACATGTCTTCAAATTTCCTTTAAAATTGCCCCAGTTTCAGCCCTTATCTGCTCGACTCGCTGGATTATCAAAAATTGCCCCAGTTTCAGTTGCCAGCGAAGATGCTTATCTTTTTCTGCTCTAACTTTTGCCTAGGCCGCTCTTTCGAGTTTTCAGTTTAGCGAGCTCTTTTGTTTTGTTGTTTTGCCCTAATTTTTGCTTAGGCCGCTCTTTTGAGTTTTCGACCTAACAGGCTTTCCCTTTCTACTTTGCCCTAACTTTTGCTTAGGTCGCTCTTTCGAGTTTTCGACCTAATAGGCTTTTCCTTTTTGCTTTGCCCTAACTTTTGCTTAGGTCGCTCTTTCGAGTTTTCGACCTAATAGGCTTTTCCTTTTTGCTTTGCCCTAACTTTTGCTTAGGTCGCTCTTTCAAGTTTTCGACCTAACGGGCTTTTTAAGTATCTGCTTTGCCCTAACTTTTGCTTAGGTCGCTCTTTCGAGTTTTCGACCTAACGGGCTTTTTAAACATCTCTTCAGGCATAAAATCTTTTAACTGCATCATCAAGTGATTGGTTTAGGCAATTCTTGTCCCTCCATGTTTTGCAAAATCAACGCTCCACCTGAGAATGCATGCTTGACAATGTAAGGACCTTCATAACTTGGAGCCCACTTTCCCCGTGTGTCTTCTTGATTAGGGAGAATTTTCTTCAGAACCAAATCTCCTGGATGAAAATCTCTAGGGCGGACTTTCTTATTAAAAGCCCTAGCCATTCTGCTTTGATACAACTGGCCGTGGCAAATGGCTGCAAGCCTCTTCTCTTCGATCATGTTCAATTGCTCATATCGAGCTTTCACCCATTCAGATTCTTCTAGCTCAGCTTCCATCAAAACTCTAAGCGAAGGGATTTCAACCTCTATAGGAGACACGGCTTCCATTCCATATACCAATGAAAAAGGAGTTGCGCCTGTGCTTGATCGTATGTTGGTACGATACGCGTGCAGAGCATAAGGCAACATTTCATGCCAATCTTTATAGTTCACCACCATTTTGGCAATGATTTTCTTGATATTCTTATTTGCAGCTTCAACCGCGCCATTCATTTGAGGTCTATAAGGAGCTGAGTTGTGATGCTTGATCTTGAAAGTCTCAAAGAACTTCTGAACTTCGGCACCATTGAGGTTAGGAGCATTGTCTGTAATGATCCTTTCTGGAATTCCATATCTGCAGATGATGTCCTTTTTTATGGATCTGAGAAACACCTTCTGTGTGATGTTGGTATATGAAGCAGCTTCCACCCATTTAGTGAAGTAATCTATTGCTACCAAGATGAAACGATGACCATTAGATGCTTTGGGATTAATCGGGCCGATAACATCCATGCCCCACATCGAGAAAGGCCAAGGAGACACCATGCTATGCAACTGAACTGGAGGAGCATTGACTCGGTCTGCATATATCTGACATTTGTGACACTTCCGAACATAACTGATACAGTCATTCTCCATAGTGGACCAGTAATAACCGCTTAAGATTTTGCGAGCCATCATATGTCCATTGGCATGAGTTCCACAGATCCCTTCATGAACTTCAATCATGATTATTCGAGCTTCATGAGCATCTATACATCTGAGGAGAGTCGTGTCATAGTTTCTCTTGTAGAGAACTTCACCATTCAGGAAGAAAGCCATGGCCAGTCTTTGAATTGTCTTCTTATCCACCTCATTTGCACCTGCTGGGTATTTTCCTTTTTGAATATACTGCTTGATGTCATGATACCATGGTTGACCATCTAGTTCAGTCTCCACATTGTCACAATATACCGGTTCACCTTGTACTTCTACATGAATGGGTTGGACATTAGCATGTACCTCCAAATTAGTCATCACGGCCAAAGTCGCCAAAGCATCAGCAAACTGGTTCTTGTATCGAGTTAAATGAGAGAACGATATATTATCAAAGCGCTCAATTAATTGAGACAAGTACTTCTGATAAGGCACCAGTTTTGGATCTTTTGTGCGCCACTCTCCGTTAACTTGATAGATTATGAGTGCAGAGTCTCCAAACACCTTCAGTTCTTTGATTCCCAAGTCAATTGCAACTTGCAAACCATTTGCGCATGCTTCATATTCTGCCATGTTGTTGGTACATTCGAAGTCTAGTTTGATAGAAATTGGAGTCGCTTCCCGGTGGTGAGACTAATACAGCTCCTATTCCACATCCATTCATATTAGCCGCCCCATCAAAGTACATCTCCCACACATTCTCCTCTTCTTCATCTTCTCTTTCTAGTGCCAACACCTCGTCATCAGGGAATTCAGGCATAGCAGGCTGTACACCCTCCGTAGGGTTTTCAGCTAGATGATCAGCAATTGCACTTCCCTTGATGGACTTTTGAGTAGCATATTTGATATCAAATTCGGACAGCATCACTTGCCATTTTGACATTCTCAATGACACATGAGGACTATCAAATATGTATTTTAATGGATCCATTCGAGAAATCAACCGGGTGGTGTAATATAACATGTACTGCCTCAACCTCTTGGAAGCCCATACTAATGCACAACAGGTCTTTTCAATGGCCAGATAGCGGGATTCACATTCATTAAACTTCTTGCTCAAATAATAAATGGCCTGTTCTTTCCTTCCGGATTCATCATATTGCCCCAACATTGCCCCAAGTGAAGTGGGCAACACTGTAAGATACAATATCAAAGGACGGCCTGGCGTAGGAGGAATCAAAACTGGAGGTTTCATTAGATAAGTCTTTATTTTGTCAAAGGCTTCTTGGCATTCTTCGTTCCATTCTCCAGGTTGATGTTTTCGCAGTAACTTGAATATAGGCTCACAAGTACTAGTCAAGTTGGCAATGAATCTAGCGATGTAGTTGAGTCTCCCAAGAAAACTTCTCACTTCTTTTTCAGTTCGGGGAGCTGGCATTTCTTGTATTGCCTTCACCTTATCTGGATCCACCTTTATACCTTCTCTGCTGACAATGAACCCAAGTAATTTCCCTGTGGAAGCTCCAAAAACACATTTATTCGGGTTCAGCCGTAATTTGTACTTCCTGAGCCTTTCAAATAGCTTTCGTAAGACTGCTACATGGCTTTCTCCTTCCTTGGACTTAGCGACCATGTCATCAACATACACCTCAATCTCTTTGTGCATCATGTCATGGAACAGTGCAACCATGGCACGTTGATAAGTGGCACCGGCATTCTTCAAGCCGAATGGCATGACTGTGTAGCAGAATGTTCCCCACGGAGTTATGAACGTAGTTTTTCCTTTGTCATGAATATCCATGGGAATTTGATTATACCCAGAGTACCCATCCATGAATGAGAATCTATGATTTTTGGCTGTATTATCAACGAGAACATCAATGTGAGGGAGTGGAAAATCATCTTTCGGACTAGCTTTGTTTAGGTCTCGATAATCTACACACATTCGAACTTTTCCATCTTTCTTAGGCACAGGAACAATGTTAGCCACCCAATCTGTGTGTCTTGATACCTCCAAAAACCCAGCCTCTAGTTGTTTAGTCACTTCTTCTTTTATCTTTAATGACATGTCAGACCGCATTCTTCTTAACTTTTGCTTTTTCGGCTCGGCTTCCGGATACAAAGGAATCTTGTGTGAGGCGATCTCTGGGTCCAATCCTGGCATATCACGGTAGGACCATGCAAAGACATCCAAGTATTCTTCAAACAATGCAATCATTTCTGTTCGCTCAGGGTTTTCTACTATTTTCAACTCTTTCTTTTCTTCTTCAGTGCCCATATTAATCACCTCAACCTCCTCATTGTCTAAATCAAATCTCTTCTCTGTATGGTCCAACAAACTTTCAAATTGCCCAATAGCTTCTTCATCATCCTCAGACCCAAAGCTATCACAATCAAATGCTGTAAGAGAATCAATTGATTGGTCTCCAGAGTCCCTTTCACATGGCAAAACATTTATAATATTTAGGTCCCTGGAAAGCATTTGTGGGGGTTGGAATGCTAAAACAGATAGTGAATAGAACGCAAATAATATAGGAAAATGCCAATTAATGGTTCGAGTAATGGTGATAGAGATAAAAGAGAAAACAAAAGAATAGGAGTTGAAACAAAGAGAATGGAAGACGCGAAGGAAATGTAAAGATTACTAGATAATCATGCAAATTTATTCAAATGATGTCTCAAAGTAGCATACATGAAAGCAAAAACAATTAATATAACCCCACATAATTACTTTGAAGCAATAACATCAATCAATGGTTCAGCTGTCCAATTTATCAGCATCTCCTCTCGGTTGGCAGCATAATCATTGTTGCATTCTTCAAGCTTCTCAACATCCACCATATTGATGGTTGGACAACAGCTAGGGACACAACTTTCTTCAGCCATAATCACTTCAGCCGGATAAGGAAATGTTTCCTTCAGATGAGGGATCTGCTTCATCTTTTCTTTTGGTTTTTGCTCAAGAGCCATATTCTTGATCTGCTCCTCTAATGATGCTTCATATCCTAAACCGAATCGGTTAGACTTCCCTGAGACCGTCAAAGGTGTTTTGATACCCTGCAACTGTGGCCCCAACCCTTTGCCATGCAGATAACCATTTTTGGTCATGATATGAGCCACTATCTGATTGACATCTTGCTTTGGAAACACTCTCTGTTCCTGCTTCAGCCCTACCACTTCCAGACTGTGCCATAAGCTGTTTTCCACTAACTCCACATTTTCAACATATGGAAGTGTGACTGGTTTTGATACAATGATTTCTTTCTCTCCATGAATTGTAATAACTGAACCATTCTCAATATACTTAACTTTTTGGTGCAAGGTTGAAGGAACAGCACCAACATTATTAATCCATGGTCTTCCCAGCAGCATATTGTAATCAGACTCAATCTCCATCACTTGGAATAAAACCTCAAAGCACTATTTCCCCAAGGATGTTTTTCTTCGCTCCATCAAAAGCTCTCACGATCATCACTTGCGGTGAAATATCGTCTTTGCTCATTGACAAGTAGCTCAAAGTTGACGCTGGCAAGACGTTTAATCCTAACCCTCCGTCAATGAGAACTTTGGGCACTATATAGCCTTTGCATTTAAGGGTTATATATAGTGCTCGTGGGTTAGCCTGTGATACAATCTCCTCATTTGAGAAAGTGATCATATTGACACGCTTTACCGGATCCACCATATTCACCATATTTTCCAATGAGACGTCCGGTTTCACATAAGCATCTTTCAAGACCTTTAGTACTGCCTTTTGATGAGATTCGGATGACAAAATTAATGACAACAGAGAGATTCTAGCAGGAGTCTTTTTCAATTGCTCCAGTATGTCGTACTCACTTGCTTCATGATCTTCAGGAACTCCTCTTCTTCATTTTCTTCTCTTCCTTTTCTTTCCACACCAGAACCTTTTCCCACGTTCTCTTCCTCGACAAGCTTTCCCTTTTCCAGTTCTCCGGGTCCATAAATCCTCCCACTTCTTGTGATTCCTTTTACTTCCAAAACATCATTCGCTGCCCCACCTACTTGGGCCCTTGAAGTCTCCCCTACTACCTTGGCTTCATAATTCCAGGGCACCGCATGAGTGTTCTCGTAACTGAATGGTGTTGGCTTCTTCACGGTGATCACCACTTTCTCTGGTTTCGGAGCTTGGTTCAGTGGAGGGACGCGGAGTACGAAGCGATCAATCACATTTACCCCTTCAGGGAGATTCGACTTCCTTTTCACCTGAATCACACCCAGGTCAAGCAATTCTTGTAATCGAGCTTTAAAACCCCAACAACTTTCTATATCATGACCAAAGCCTCCAGAGTGGTATATGCAACTTGACTTTATGTCATCTTTCTCATTTTCCTCCATTGCAAGAGCAGGCACTGTAGTGTTGTAGCCAGCCTTCTTCAAACTGATGAAAATTTTCCCCATGGGTGTTCTGAGACTCAACACCTTCTTAATCAGGGGTTCCTCTACTTCCAAGGCATTTATCCGACTTCCTCCTTCATGGTTTGGAATTGGGTTATTAACAATATCTGGCTTTGAATCTTCCTGAAAGTCTAGCCTCCCACAAGCAATTAATCTTCTTACTGCCATTTTGAATCCTTCACAATCTTGAATGGAATGTCCCGCAATATCCATATGATATTTGCAAGTAAGGTTTGGATTATACCATGCTGGATATGGCGGTTCTAAAGGGTGCACTGGATATGCAGAGATCAGGTGGGCATCAACTAGTTTTCGAAAGAGGTCAGTATTTGAAATGGATAAATTTAGAAAGGGTGGAAGGTTAGGAAATCGATTGCGGTTCTGGTTTTGAAAATTTGGTCGGGGTGCTGGGGTATATGTTGGGCGAGTCGGTTGATATGGCCTTATGTGGATGTTGTTAACTTGAGGCTGGGAATATGGAACAGTGTTTGAGGTTGGTGTGGCTTGGTAAAATGAGTAAGGAGGGAATGGTGACATTTGGGGTCTTGGACGTGTTGGTGTATACCTTGGGGTGAAGGATTGCTGACCATACACATAATTCACATCTATCTCTTTCTTTCTGGGCGGGAAGCTTTTTCTTGTGTCTTCATTGCTCATGGGAAGCTTGCCGGCCTTTGCTAAGCTCTCAATTCTTTCTCCAGCAGTTATTAATTCAGAGAAATCCTTGTATGCTGCCCCTGCCATTGCCCCGATGTAAGGGGATCCTAAGGTCCCCAAGAAATAAGAGCACATTTCAGTAGGGATAAGTGGTGGTTGAACTTGAGCAGCCATGGCTCTCCATCTTTGAGCATATTGCTTGAATGATTCATCTTTCTTCTTCTGCATGGAGCTTAATTGCTCCCGGGTAGGTGCCACATCAAGATTAAACTTGTATTGGCTCATGAACAGGTCCGCCAATTCTCTCCAGCTAGAAATCTTTGAATGGTCTAATTGAATATACCATTCTAGAGCAGATCCAGTTAGACTTTCATGGAAAAAACTAATGAGAAACTTTTCATCCTTTGACCATATCGCCATTTTAGTGCAATAACTCTTCAAGTGAAAAAGAGGATTACCCGTCCCATCGTATTTTGAGAAATCAGGGACCTTGAAGTCTTTAGGGACTATCAAATCCATAGGCGGGCATAGTTGCTCAACCTCTACACCGCCATAGGAGCTAGGACCCTGGATGGCTTTAATTTGTTCTTGTATCTTCTTCATCCATTCTTCCTTGAATTTCCCCTTTTCTACTTCTGCATGACTATTCTCTGAGGAAAATGACTGCTTCTGGACGGCAACACGAGGCTGCTCCCAAACAGGGGTAGCATGCCCATGCCCATCAGTATGCACATTTTCTAAGGAACGATAGCCCTCTCCAACCGGGCAAAGATCAATGGTATCGTAGGTGGCGGTTGTCCATGGAGGTTATTTGGGATTTCTCCCATGTCATTCATCCCTAAGGTGACATTTAGAGCTGCACTTGATACTACAGGCATACCTAATGTTGTGGCATTTGGTTGCACACTTGCTGAATGAGCTCCCAATAGGTTAAGCGACTCTTGTATAGCCCGTATCATATCTTCCAGTCTTCCTTGATTGTTTGACAGTTCATTCAATTTTCCTCTCACCGCATCAACCTCATTAGTCAAATCTCTTCCGGCTTCAGAAGTAGTTGCTGTTGGAATAGCACCTCCTGTGTTACCATTTCCTCCAGCCATTTTAGTCCGAGCTCTGGTATTGTGAATACGAGTTTGATCGGTATCCGTTTTCCTTGGGCGCCCAATGGTTGCAAGATTTTACCTCTCTCTCTCTGTTTAAAGCAAAACCAAAATATTAGTTTTTTCTTTTTTATGTATATGGAAAACTAACAGATAAGAGAACAATAGTCATCAAGAGTTCTTTGTGCAAATGAGAATGCCCCGTATCCGTTCTTATGGATATATCACCTATAAGTCAAGGTACGGTTAATAGCAAAATCTCTAGGGAGAATCCACTCCTCTATAGATGCTACATAATGAGCACTAGCAATGCAGTTCTTCGTGACTGAGCTTCTCATTTTCTTGCACAAGGACGAACAATCTCAAGGCAAAAAATGATTGATCACTTTCTAAGGGAACATTTGATCCTCTATAGAAAGTATCGAGCATACCAAGAGTAATTTGCAATTGACACACGAACATTGAAAATTTTATTCATTTCCAGGCAAAGTCCTGAGTACAAATCATTTCAGGATACATCACACATTTGCTGACAAAGAAACAATTACATCAAAGGGGGTCTTGGGAAACTACATCAATAGCTTCATCTTTTTCTTCTTAAGATTTTTAGTGATACTCTCACATGAATCTATGAACTCCACCACTTCTTGAGGTAATTTGAATGGGGGTATCTTATTGATTTGCTCACTCGCCTTCTCAAATCGATAAACAAAATTTGGAATGTAATGACTCAGCTCGTCAGTTAGTTTTCCATATTCTTCTTTCCACTCGAGGGCCTTTTCTCTCCATGATTTCCCAAATTCAGTCGCATCAACAAACAAGTCATGATACTGGTTTGCCGAGGTCCATCCACGAACAGTGTCCTGTTTTATCTGTGCTAGCATTGTTGACAAGTTTTCTACCTCCCCTTCCAGTTCTTTTCTCTTGTCCTTCTCTTTGTTGACCTCTATTTTTAGGCTGTATATGTGTTTATCTCGCTTGCTGACCTCCAATTCTACTCTTTCCACCATGCGATTTTTCTTATTAACCTCTCTCTCCAACTGATTCTTTTCTTTTACAAGCTTGTGGAGTCCTCCTTCTAGCTCTTGGATTTTGGCCAGGTGTATACTTGAGATTTTCTCTTTGCCTTTTCTAGACTTGGTAATTTCTGCTGCTTCGATGCACTCGTCTTTCAGGGCCTCAATTTCCTTAGCCATTTTCTCGCATCGGCTTTGAAGGATGGCGTTCTTTAGATCAGCTGCTTCCTTTTTCTCTTCCAAGAATCGCATTTGTGCCTTCATTATCTCTACCTGAGATGTTAACAGAGGTGTTTCTAGGGTTTTTACAGGAGTTGAGCTGCTTGGAATATCTTCGAGCTTCCCAATTCTTGCTTTTCTCCATTCTTTGTATTCTTGAGAGGAGATTAGTCGTTGTTGCCCGAGTTCCTTTCTTCCTAGGATTTTGACATTGTCCCATGCCATCCTGATCCTCTTTTCTTGCTCCACAGTGCTTTTATCCTTTTGATACAAGAAGCTAAACCCTTCAAGTTGCTTTTCTTTTGGTTTTGTTTGAGTCCAATGAAGTTGTCTGAGTACTAATACAGGTGTATAGGAGATACATCCCCTTGGACCTATCAAAGGAACATTGTGAAAGTCACCACAACTATATATAACATTTTCTCCGTGGTACCAAGGGCAGACCCACTTGAAAGAATCTGACTGAATCTCCGAGAACTCCTTTTTCCAGGCTGGTGCTTCTTTCTGGTTTATCTGTATATGATGGAAGCTTCCCAATGGATCAGGAAAGAGGCCCATGCGGTTATTGGCATATGCGTGAGTCATAAACCAAACATATAGCATTGGCAAACAACACCGTAGCCTACCACCATTTTTCTTGAGGCAAACCCCCAAGGAAAGAAAGGTATCTGCCAGTATTGCTGGAATAGGATTCATGCCTTGTGTCTCAAATTTGAAAAACACATCCATGGCTGCCTGATCAACAATGTCTGGTGTGAATGGGAATAGGACCAATCCATAAATAGTCAGTGCTAATGTTCGATTGAAGAAGTCCCAATTTCCTTGTCTTGCCAATGCTTGCAAATGGGTTTCCAGAAAACTTCTCTTGATTCCTTGAGTGGACCCCCTTACTTCAATTCCCATCCGGTTTGCTTCAACTCCAATGATTTTGGCAATCTTTTCTTTACTAACATAATGCCCTTGATAGAGATACACACCAGATTTTTCTCGAACCGGTAGCCTTGTCATGACCATGTATTCTTCTATAGTTGGCGTCGCATCGAGATTAGGCAACTCAAAACAGCCAAGAGAGGGATTCCAAAATTGTGAGAGAGCATTTAATACAGGTGCTTCTACAGGGATAAGTAACAAATCCAATATATGCCCATATGTATCCTTAAAAGATGACCGGACTTCACGAGGCATCAACTGAATTATTTCCTTCACTTGCTCTAGCTCATTATTAGTCACTGTAACTCTGATATTTCTTTTCCAATCATATGCATTGCTAGTGTTCATTTGTGATGCTTCCATTTGCTTTGAACTAATGATGACTCTTGCTTTATTGACAATCTAAGGCAATTCTGGAAAATAATGAGATAAATGAGTAAAACAATGAAATGAAGAGAAAGGTAAAAATGCATACTCTTATTGAGAATATGATGATGCACAAATTCATGAGAAATGAATGAATATGGCAATTAACAGAATGCGTATCTACATCATGTATGCCTAAACACCTAAACGTACAAAGCATGACCAAGTTATGAGATGATGAAATAACTGATGCTATGTGATGACGTTTTGATGCAAGATTGACTAATTTAAAATAAAGCATAAAGAAGTACAAAGTAAAAGGATGAAAGAAGCATGCTCCCATTGTCCTGGTAGGGTTGAATTTTAATAGATGGGGAGTTCAAAGGCCAAAACCCTAATTTGGGTGGTTGCTAAGTTCGACTATTCGTGCACACGTTCATGGTGGATCTAGACTTCTAATTGTCATGGTCCCCAAATTGCCCCTGTCCATGGGACAAGGATCTGACTTTCGAACCAACCACAAGTAGGGATGAACCCTCTCAATATGATTGACCCATAAAGCCAGTAACAATCTGAATGGTGTCTCAACAACTATCAAGTGAGCATGAAGCCCCTTATGACAATGTCAAGAAACCCCCTATCCTTGGTTCGCACAGGCCCGGGTATAGAGCCCCAAAAAAGTGTGAGAGATAGGTGATTGTGAAGTATGTGCAGGGAACATACAAACCTTTCAATCCTAAAACTACATACACTCCTGCAAAACAAAATACAAACGACAGATACATACAGAACAACAATTGTCATCTATCCTAAGGTTTTAACAAATAAAGCTGACACTAATAAACAAACACATGAAATACAATCTCTATAAAGTAATAAAGCATAAAAAAAACTGTACAAAATAAGATAATAAAACAAAAACATAAAGAAAAACAAAACAAAAGGCTATATTTAATTTGCACAATTAACTAAAAGAAGGCCTGACTCTCTTGGTAGTCCCCAGTGGAGTCGCCATCTGTCGCAACCGGGATCGCGACGGGGATGGCGAAAAATGGAATTTTCATTTTTGAAAATTAATGGAGTCGCCACCAAGTTTATTAACATTGGGAAAAACATTGGAAAAACCCATTTGTTTTAAAGAATGATCTTTGAAACCAGTTTTGAATTCGGGAGTCGATTATGCATAGGGAAGGGTAGGAGTTTAACCCTACGCACCCCTAATACACCCGTCCTTAAACGGTACCTTAGAAAATTGTGCAAATTAATTAATAATCCCTTAAAAAAAGAAAAAACAAGAAAAGAGACAAAATATATTTACAAATTCAAACAAAACAAATTAAGGAAAATTAATTTTGGCTTGACAGGGGTCGCCTGCTCCTACGTATCCCCTGGTGCAATGGGGAAATCAAAGTCACGTAGTTCTGTAAAAAGATTGTGGGTTGATAAATTTCATTTATGAAAAAGAATTCATAACAAGAAAATCCGTTATTGCTCAGAATCCAAGTTAGCACTAGGCCACTCAATGAATTCCCATGATTTAAATAATAATGAAGGTAACATCTGTTACTCAATCATCGTTATTGATCATTGCGCGGATTAAAAAGACTTTTGTGAAAAGGTAACTCCTTTAGAAAACAGAATCCGTTCTCGCACAGGATTTAAGTTAGCATTTAGCTACTCAATAAACCCTTATGATTCAATAACAATAAAGATAACATTTGTTACTCAATTATCATCATTGATCATTGCACGGATTAGAACAAATCTTGATGCAAATCCATTTTATGCACAGAATACAAGTTAGCACTAGGCTACTCAATGAATCCTTATGATTCAATAATAGTGAAGATAGCATTCGCTATTCAACCACCATTATTAAACATCGCACAAATGTAAAAGATTTTAAAAAAAGGTTATTAAATATAAAAAAAAATTGTTTTATTTCATGTTTTTTTTAAACAAAACCATAATTTAACAGAAGTCGACCATGATAATTCACAAATATAGATACACCAATAATTTGGACCAAAAAGCATAAACATATAAAAGCATTAAAATAAGCATAAAATTAATTCATAAACATAGTTATACACACAACATATAATCATATAAAAAAAAACACACTTAATTCAAGCAAAACACAAAATATATATATATATATATATATATATATATATAAAATCATAAATACAAGCACACAATTAATCCAAGCAAAACACATAAAAAATAATAATAATAATAATCACAAATACACAAACATGTAAAATAAATAAAATAAAAATATGAAATTATTACAATCACATAATTAATTTAATCAAAACATATAAACACAAAGTATTTAAAAAACAAAGTAAAATGAACATAACTAAGCAATGAATATATAAAATTTTAAAAATAATAATAATAATAATAATAATAATAATAATCACAAATACACAAACAGGTAAAATAAATAAACTAAAAATACGAAATTATTACAATCACATAATTAATTTAATCAAAACATATAAACACAAAGTATTTAAAAAACAAAGTAAAATGAACATAACTAAGCAATGAATATATAAAATTTTAAAAATAATAATAATAATAATAATAATAATAATAATAATAATCACAAATACACAAACATGTAAAATAAATAAACTAAAAATATGAAATTATTACAATCACATAATTAATTTAATCAAAACATATAAACACAAAGTATTTAAAAAACAAAGTAAAATGAACATAACTAAGCAATGAATATATAAAATTTTTTATTTTAAAAAAAACTTTATTTATGAACTGACAAACTTAATTCAGAGACAAAAATATTTATTTAAGTAAAAACACTAACAAAATACAATAATAAAACATTAAAAGTAAATCAAAGGTCCTAACCACCATTTTTTTTTGTATTTTTAAAGTTTTAAGCATAAAATTCACTAAAATATTAAACAAATGACTACATCAATCCTAAAACAATTTATTTAATTCTACTCAAAAGAACACCAACTCTCTCTTTTTTATTTAAAATTCAAACTAAACTAATTCCTAAATAGACAAAATTTTTAAGCCAAAAATTAGACAAATGAATAAACTCGAGTTTAAACACATAATTTGGAAATTTATTCTAAAATTAATACTAACCCAAACTAAAAATAAATCTTAAAACTCCCTTTTTGTTTTATTAATTTAAATTTATCCCTAAATTAACTCTAACCACTCTCTATACACAAACACACGCTCACACACTCACACACGCGTGCACACAAACTCACCCACTCACACAAAACTCTCTCACTTTCACACGTACACGCCACTGCCCACCTCTCTCTAACACACTCACACACACAACACAGACCCACTTGCACACACAACTACATTTTCACGCGGAGAGAGAAAGGGAATCCATTTCCATTAAAAACTAACATATTCCTGAGAAAGAAAAACGCAACAGAGAGGGGACGAGAGTCAGGTTTGCAAATGTGGGAGGAGAGAAAGATCTCGCATGCAGCCATGGACAGGAGCAGAGGGAAGGCCACGCGAGGGAGGAACACGCGGCTGCGGCTGCGGCGCATCCACAATGGAGGGACCGCGGTGGTGGTGACGCGGAGCCGCGGTCAGGAGCTTCTCACCGCTCACGAAGGAAGAGAGAGCTGGTGGTGGTGCGCGGAGGATTGCTGACGCGAAGCGGAGAACCTCACGAGGCGGCGGTTTGGGCGGATAGAAGAGGAAGCAGACCACCGTGAGGAAAAGAAAGAACAAAAAAAAAAGGACCGGTGATATACGCGGCTGTGCTGAGAACGCGGACGATGAAAGGAGGGGAGCGGCGGTGTGGCTGTTGGTGTGAGATGGGGAGCGCGCAGCCATGATGGGGAGAGGCCGTGAGGTCCGATCGCGTTGGGGGCGAAGAAGGAAGGCAGCGGTGCCACTGGACTCCTCCGGTGGGAGATGTGCGATGGGATGGTGGCTGTTGGTTCTCCGGTCCCCGGTGAAGGAGGGTGAATCGGCGGTGGTTGCATGGAGCTTTGGTGGTTGTAAGGAGCTTTGGTGGTTGTAAGGTTGTGGCGATGATAAAGGTGGAGAATGGTAGGAGAAAAGGGGAATCAATGATGATGATGATGGCAAATGGGGGGAAAAGCCGTGGCGGTGGCATGGAGGAAAGCCGCGGCCTCTCACTTTTCATTTTTTTTTTTTTGTGTGATAATGATACTATTGCTACTGGCTATTACCTTATTCTTCCCTGTTTATTTCTGGGCTGAGTTGTTAGTTTCCTTCCTTGTATGTCTTTGGTTGCATTCGAATTTTTGGCTAATATGCTGCTGATTTTCAGTTATTTTGCTCTGTGTGTGAGAAGGATTCTTTTTGCTCTATGGTACTACCCTCTCTATTTGGAATTTTTCTGGTCAAATGATGTTGCTGAATTTGTGTGTGTGTGTGTGTGTTTGAATTCTTTTGAGGTGTTTGGAAGCTGATCTCCGGTGATCTCTCAATGCCTATCCTCTATCCTTTTCTGATTGCGGTTGATCTCCTTATAACCTTCCTTGCTACCCTCATTGATCATGCCTTTTACAGCTTGGAAGTAGTGATCCTAATCATTCCTTGCTCACCTGTAAAAGCAAAGGAAAGAAAAAAAACAAAATAAGACTTCATCATTGTGAAGGTAGTGGCGAGGAACACCATCATGGTTCAGGGAGTGGAGGAATTATTATGTTTGCCATTGTACTGATTCTTTTCTTTATTATTTTTTATTTAATTATTTTTTTAATTACAGAAAAGGTAATGGGCTAATACATTTTTTATAATGGGCTGAACATTTTTTTTTGAAATGGGTTGAATTGAAAATTTTTTTAATAACGAAAATGGGTTAAAGTGATTGGGCCTCTCTTTTTTGTTATGCAATTCAAAATAATAAATTAACCCAAATTAAAGAGGTCTAAAAGCACAACGAATAATTATCGACCAAATTTGAAACAATTCGCAAATTCACTCAATAAAACAACCCAATCATTATGGGCTAAATCCGGAAAATATGCCAAAAGGTTTTTGATTTTGTTTTATGGGCCGAACAAAATCAGGTGTTCACATGCATAATAATGTAGTGCCATATAATCAGCACTTAATAAAAAAATCAATATTACCAAAAAAAAAATTCGAGGTAGAGAACCGAAGAATCATAACCTCATCTAAAGTTATGGCCAAAGTGTCTAAGCATCTAAACAATACACATACCATAACCCAACAAATCAAATAACTCTGCAAGACAGCATCAATTTGTGCAAGAATGACATGTTTCATGGTCCTATATTATAGAACCACACTCACTTTGATGCCAATCCTTGCCATTTCAATGATCTGCTGCAACAACATCATATTACTCCTGTTAATTGAGCTACATGACTGTCAAAGTTCAATTTGCTATAGATAGTTGAAACACTCTGCATTATGCCTCATTGTAAATTTCTACTTGATCACATGGCCATGGATACATCACATTTTTTTTACTTTATAGTCTTCATTCTCATACTATCATCCTTATCACAGAACAATAGAATAAATGCCACTGGATGGTCACCATTAATTAGTCACTATAATCTCAACAATCACATATATGTTCAAAGTTATGGGAAAAAAAATCTACTTTAAATGAGCATGAAAAATACATATTTTTTCAAAATTTCAATGGATGCTACTGAAAACCTCAACACAAAAAAGAAAAGACAAAAGTTAATCAATTCATCACACTCCAAAACGAAACAATACTCATACCACATAGTTTATAAGGATCATACCCGAAACGAAATATCAAAATAATCCAAAAGGGAAACAAATCTTATCACACGACTAGGCCTCGAACCCACCATCCCTTATGTTCATAATGCAAAGTGACAATAAATAAATAAGACGGGAAGAAACTTAACAAAAGACATAAATTTAAAAATTAAAATATTGAAAAAGGAGAAACCATTTTCAAGAATTACAGATTTTAAAGTAATGATATTTAAACATTGCATTGAACATGGAGACAATTTAAACATATCCTTAACTCCATCAAATAAAACACGTGTATAATCCAATGAGTTTGACATTCTTAACTTGCTCCAATGAAAAAGACTGATAGCTTGGACCATGCATAGAAATGCAGCCAAGTCAGCATTATAAAGTTAGGAAGATCCATGTGGATATTTAAGCTTTGACTCTAATCTATATAACATCCTCCATCAATAGCCATCGGAATCAATGGTATATATAGAACAGTTGTTCTTGCTGTCAAAGTAGTTGGGAGAAAACAAAAACTGAGTAAGTACAGAATAACTTCACGACCAAAGAGAGAAAAGCACCCCTTGCAATTGTTACATACAACCAAGCACGGATTAAGGAAGCTGCAATTGCATCAAGACCAGCAAACTCATCATACTACATAAGAAGAAACCAAAATATACACCACACAACAGCAGCCACAAAATAAAGAGAAAAATAGCCACGAAGCATATATCAGCATCTTATGCAAATAATCCTTGGGCCACACTCCATAAAAAGCACCATAGATTAGCTACTATTCTGCTCCCACAAACAAACCCAACACACAAACCAGCAACCAAAACTGGAAACCTCAACCACTAATAGATTAGGAAGTGTAGTATTGAATCAAAAAAGAATATTTCCTAGATCAAATAAGTTCAGCAAGCATCAAAGCATCAACATGACATTATCAAAATAAGTCATCGGGCTATACAAAAATAATCCAATGATTAATATAAGACCATACAGGATAAAAAGTCTAATTTATAAATAGTAGAATAAACACAATTATTTTGTCAGGATAGAGTAAAAATTTGATTAATAAGACTAACAAAAAGAATTAGAGCAAGTTCAAATGCATTTAAAGTATAAAGTAATTGTAAAGCTAGGAACAAACTCAAATAAAAATAGAAATTAGAATTATGATAACAAAACTAACCAATGTTCTATTACACCAAGAAGCACAATAGAAACAAATTGGAGTTGAAAATGGAGGAGGCTAAGAAGAACTAAAAAGAAAAGAAAGGAAAAAAAAAGATTTGTTGAAACCCAATGTATGCAATCAAAGCGGTCTCAAAGTAATATGCCAACCTAGAATACTACCAGTACAAATCAAGGAAACCAGTAGGAAGAATAATGAAATCCTGGTAAACATTAAATAGCTTATCTAAGTAGACTTGAAACTTGCAAACATTGCATATGGTCAAAGGATTTCTTTGAACAAAGCAGTAGTCATAGAACCTTATTGAAACCCTGTATATTCTTTCTCAATTGATCCTCGCTTGCATCATATATAATATTGTAAGAAGCTCTCATTTATCAATTAACACCTTAGTTAACACTGGCAAGAACATAGCATATGCACCTTATATAAGGGGAAGATTCACACTAAGCCAAAGAAAACCATTGAAACATAAATAGTGACTATGCACTTCAATCGTAGAGGATAATATGTTTTTATTTACGGTAAATGTGCTCTTGAATATCACAAAACAAAACAAATTTAAGAAAAGTTGAAACAATGCCAAACCTATTAAAACCAATGTGAATATATCATATTTAAAGCAAACCTTAGAGTCAGGAAGTATCCTAATGGAATATGAAACAAAATAAGATTAGGAAAGCAGAATATGATAGCACATCAGACAAACACCAAGAACCATTGAACCAACAACTCATGGAAAGAGATAATGTCAAAGTAAGACCACTCAAATATAATTTTGTTTCTCTTATATGGGAACAACTGAACATGAAATCATTATTGATTTGATATTACATAAATCTTATGCAAAAATGCAATAAACAGGGGGCAAAGGTTATCTTTTGCATTAACCTTTGGTAGATACAAATTTATATTTTTCAAAATACCACTAAACCAGTTCATGAATGAAACATGATGATATGGTGAGAAAAAGTTTTCCGCTTTATAATTTAGACATGATGCAATCAGTAGCAAGTATGCATAGTTAAGATCGCCAACTTTTTTATACAACTCCATCAAATAATTTATTTGATAGATATCAAGAAGTTTCAAAGATGATGTTTCCTAATATGAGGAAGAAGTCTATCAAAATCAACAAAATTATTTGTACTAACAAAAAACAACTATAGCATTAAAATGTATAATCAATAGCTTTGAAAGCATAAAATTTACCTTTCATAGTTAATTCCAACCCAGTCAGTTCTTCTATAATTTCCATCCTTCCTGCACACAAAAAATAGTTATGAGCATAGACATAAGTTATGAAAAATGCGAATGTTACTAAAGCTATTCTATCAAAATTAAGAAGGTAATGGAGGCACAATTGGTAGAGTTAATGGCAATTATCAACATGGTAGTCTCAGGTTAATATTTGAATATGAAGCAGTTGCTCCCATTACCTGCACTTATTAACAATTTAAAGAATCAGAAAACAATGGAGTGAAAACTATGATCAATGGACAAAGTTACATAAATAGATAGACATTTGCTTCCGATGGATGAGTTTGAGAGAAGGAGTAATTAATCAAGCAGGAAGCCAGACACCTAGCTAAACAGCATATAATGCTAAAGTTCTCAGCAAAATAAAGCAATAGCTGTTCATTGAGAGGAAAGTCAAATTTTCTAAGCTAAGATATTTTATCTTTTATGCTACAGCACTCAGAACCTGACTCCAAATAAATACGTAATGCTAATTTTCCTAATAAGTACATGTTTTAGAGATTAGTAAAGCCTAGCAGAAATTTTGATGGGAATTAGGAACCTCTAACCGAGAGATATACGTGCAAAATCCTGCATTAATTATTCCTAAATCAAGTGCATTTGTGTCACCAATGTCCAATGATATGCATAATTTAATGAAAATCAGCTTCTGTGAAATTTTGAGTTTTTAATTATCAATGTTAACTCATTACCTCACAGTTTTTGCCAAAAGATCCATGAAATTACTTATCACTTTGAGTTCAATATCTACCATGCAATTATAAAAAGATAAATAAATAAATAACAATTATTACCTCATAGTCTTTGCCAAAGGATCCATGAAATAAACTTCTATTTCCAAGTATGTTGTAGCTGCTAGTAAACCAAGTCTAACATTAGAGCTATTAAATTATTAATTTAAATAATATATAGCAAAAACAACCACCTACTAACATTGAGAATAATAACTGAAATAGGCTTCCAGGTTTATGAATTTGTGGTTCCAGTGCATGGTGATAATCTGTCTGTTCCATGGAGAATTTGAAAATGAGATTGATTTTAGACAATCAAAATGTTGGAAAAATGCTAAAAAAAATATAGGTCTATGTTAGCTTACCACTATTGCAAAGATGTTGCCAACCTTGCTATCATAAAACAAAAAAATGCAAAAGACTATATAATAAAGAGCAATTGAAACCTTTGGCTCTGTGATTTAGAAATGAGGAAGAAAAAGGATAATAAATAACAAAATAGGAAGATGAAAGAAGAAGAGGAAGAGGAGGAAGAGGAAGAACACGGAAAAATAAAGGCAGCATATAGTATATGTTTTGGCATCCTAAACAGTAGGTGCAAAGACAACCCAAGCACATAAAACAACCCTTACAGTACCAATACATGACATCTCTAATAACTTTATAAGCAACTACATAGCAACAATCATTCACCAAGACTAATAGAGAGAAAAAGGCAAAGAACAGGAGCCAAAAAAAAAAATAACAGCAAAGCCAATTGAATGCAGAACAAAGCATATAAAAAAAAACACAAACATTAAGCAGTGAAGAATCCTAAATAAAAGATTAAAAAATCGCAGACTAACCCTCCAATTGCTCTCATTGTAAAGACCAACTCTCCAGTTGCTCTCATTGTATTTTCATAGATTCTGGGCTGATATAATAGACCATACAATTCTTTTTACATATATAATTGAAACATGGTCAAACTCTTCAACAAAATGGAGCAATCCAAAAAAGTACAATACATCATAGAATTAAAAAATAAATGAAGCTAATATAGTAATAGTAAACAATGTCAAGTTACAAATCACAAGGCTAATATAGTAATAGTAATAATAGAACAAATAACTGAATACAAAGGTTAAACTTGATATTGTCAAATCTCACATTTTTGCTCAGATTGCACACAAATATGGCACTAGCATAAAAGAGCATTAATTTTGCTAAATTCCTAGAATTACAATAGCAGTGTCTAATATTAAAATTGAAAAAAATAGATCAAATGAAATATGAGCTAACAATGACAATCATGCGATAAGTTTGAATAAAAAGGATCTTATACAACATTGAGAAGGGAGATAGAATTAGAGAAATGGGGATCAACACTGTATTAGAACTAATGGTTCACTTTCTAGTGTAGTGCTTGTGTCTTGTATGAGAAAATTAAAATACTACCAAAGTCCATAAAATTATATGCTTATCAAATCTTTTAAAAATATAAAAATAACCATTTAATAATAGATAGATAAAGGTGGTCAAATAGAAGGCGTCAATAAGGAAAGCATCAACCAAATGGAAAGGCTTAGAAAACATGCAAATCACCATGATTAAAAACAACATTAAAAAACCATTAGTAAGAGTGCAATCAGAAGTAAACAAAAGTTGGAGGAATGACTGTCAGCTTTTAAATTTCTGGTATGTTAAGCAAGCTAGAAGTTTAAACATAACTTAATTCAATGCCGTGAAGTTTCTCTAAGGGAGTTTGTTAATAAGGAATATTTATAAGGATTAGTATTTCTCTCTGGGGTTTCTAAATGAAGAGAATAGCTTAAAATTGTTAAAAAAGGCCCAAATTGAAAACTCAAGACTTGGGATTACTATACAGGCATACACTTATAATCCAAGAGTTAAGCTAATAAAAGTAGAATTATAGCCATCAATAATGATATTCTTATATTGAAAATTAATATATCTTGAAGGCTTTCCCATCATTATTAGTTGGGAAAGCAGTTGCGAAGCTTTCTTAGTTTAATAATAAAAACATTTATCAATAGTAATCATTACAGGAAAAAAAATATAACAAACCAAACTATTTTGATGTCATTTTTAGTATATATGTTGTGTACTGCAAGTGCCATTTTGAATAGAAAAGGATTGAAATATAAACGCAAACTATTGCCTACAAAAAAAGACATCTCCATATTGACTGAACAAATATAAGTTTTTAATTGTCAATATTGACTGAACAAATAAAAACTAAACTACTTGTATTTGTGATACTAACCTCTAAACATTTGATGATTTGTGAACTTTTAAACAATCTTATATGCCAAAGTCTATCTCAATGAAATGTAGATGAAAATGAAATGGAGTTATTAGATAATTTACCGTGAACCCAACCTTGGCTAATGGGGGCAATGTTTTTGGATAGTCTTATATTGTACATTTAAGTCGAGCTGAGGACTTAAATAAAGTTTTGCTGGCATCTTTATATCTGCATGGAAATATAGCATGGTGATATAATATACCACATAAAAAAGAAATAATGACCCCCTATGAATTTAAACAATTTATTGAAACATAAATAAAAATTAATATATACATTATTTATTTATAACCATGTCATGTAGTATTTATTATAAACTATAAAATAGGTCAGCGCCTATATTCATTTTCAATCTCGCATCAAAGAACTAATTAGTATTTTCATATAAAAAATATATCCAAATGGCCATTAAGATTATATCATCTATCTACAAAATAAATAATTAAGATTAGCATTGACATATACTTAATAAAGTTTTTGAAAAAAACCTGAGATAATATAATAGTCCTCCTTGTACGACATGCCTAGAGTCTAGATTGCCATAATTCATATCATGCAACTTTCTATACTAATTCAAGTAAAAGAATAAGATGATTGACACTGTTAAACCCTATCATGGATAGCATTATTCTCATTAACTACAATCAATTTAGTTGAAGCATATCTTGAGTAATTGAAGATGAGATTTCCTCATGTTACAATTTCAAGACAGACAACTATGTAATTGATATATTTTGCATATTATAAAAAGGGAAAATAACAAAGTTATTCCCATTTCAAGGATGCCACAAGTTTCAACCTGTCAAATAATATTCAAAATATTTTCAAGAAGGTATTAGACATAATGTATAACTCAATCAATCTGTCATTGAACCCATACCTATTGCCCAAGTAAAGTACCCAACAACTTTTAACAATTCCTCCATCTAAAGAGAGAATAGTGGAATTGGTTTGGCTTATGATAATTATCACGGCATACAATGTGATATAAAAGGGATAGTGGTAATTTCCAAAAACCAAAAAGAGACAGTCTTGGTTAGTCATAATTTTCTACATATATGCGAAGTTACTTACCTAATCAAAATAAAAGATTAAGGAATCCAAGACTAACTGTCATTACTGTCATTTTAGTTGATATAAGCAAAATCATCCTATTGTGATGCAGGAATTTTCAAGAGAAAGTATAAGGGGAAAAAAATCAGATTTCAAAATAATGATGAAGATTGCTTCATCCATTGAAACAAAAAGCTACAAATATTGGCACAAAAAATTTGATACCGGTTAAATAAGGAATGAAGAAATGTAGTCACCAAAGAAAAGGAATCAAGAAAGGTTAATAAAACCATGCCTTAATAAAAACTGAAACCACAAATGTAAAAAACCAAATGCTTGGACGGTTAATAAAAACTGAAATTGCAAATGAAAAAAAAAACAAATGCTTGGATTATCCAAAGTTAAATTTGGGCAAGTGTAATAATGCATTGAGTAATTATACAAATTAAGGCAATTCAAATGCTACTAAAATGAGAATAAGAACCAAAACAAAAACAAATGTCTCTAAACTAAGAAATTCCTATAATTTGTTTGTAGTCAACAAATTTAAAAAATAACTCTAAAAAAATACAATTTCTAGTCAAACACAAACTTGGAGAATAAACAAAGAAACAAAATTCAAACTCACATAAATTTTATCGAACACCCACAACTCACCCATGCCAAACAAAACATCCATATGAAGCAAGAACCCAAATCCTGACCAAATTCTCACCAGAACCATCTTCATGCTATGAACACCATGCCACCACCGCTTTCTCTACTGCTGCCTCGTGCCTCATAATCAACTAACCCATGACAAGAACCAAAAGGATTGAAATCAAAAATCAATTAAGACCTAGACATAAAACAAAATTAAAGGGAAATACACACAAGCAACTAAATCATAGGTTATGTTACCAGAAACATGAATAACACATCAATAAATATGATGAAGATATAAGGATAGAACCATAACTATAGCTCTTACTCATTCTAATATTGTACATGCCACAAAAATTATAATATTAAATGAAATAAAAATGGAAAAGATAGATACCCAATAAACAATCTCAATTCTCAACTTACTTTGTAAGTTCCTCACACCGATTTGCTAAAAATTGAAGTTGTATAATCAAAATCACCTAAGAGGAAATAAGCATTACCAATTGTGGTATATAACTTTAATAAAAAAAAAAAACCTAACCCAATAGGAAGAAGATAATAGAGGCATTACAAAATGGGCTTTTATGGGAACTAAGGAGAGCTGAACGAAAAACATGATGAGACTACAATCCAAACAGTCAAGTAAATTTTCACATCTTTTAGTATTTTATTTTTTTCATTTTTAATTTTTATATTTTCACCTTATTTTAAATGGAAACAAAGTTAACCCAAATAATACCCCAAAAAAAAAATAGCACTACTTAAATCAAAATAAGAAAAGAATGAAAGCTGAACGAACCAAAGTCAATTAGAATTCAAACACAAAGCAGGCCAATCGGGAAATGGATAAAAATCTCAATCAAAGCTAGTAAAAGTTGCGGCAACTCAAAAAAACTAAAATAAAAATATAAAAATAAATCAATAAAGTAAGGATTCAAGGTCTTTGTACCTGGAAAGAAGCAAAGACAGTAGCAATTGATTTTTTTCTTCATCTGAACCAGAAAAAAAATTCAAGATATGAAGAACCAAAAAAAAAAACCCACTTCTGAGAAAAGGAAGGAAAGGGTATGGAAGAAAGAAAGGGAGAAGAAGTAAGGAAGATAGTGAGGAAAAAAATATTGGCAAAGAGAATGAGCAAAAAAAAAAAATGAAACAAAGAAAAAGAAAAAAATGGTGAGATTACCTTGTAGTGGTCGCATCACCACCAGCCATCACATACTTTAGTTAGGTCACCTATTGCCGCTTCAACAATCGCCAGCCATCGCATGCTTCCCCACCACTTGTTCAATGTGGAACAAAGGCAAAGAAACTCGAGGAACAGGGAGATGAATGGGAGAAAAGGGAGAAAAAGTCAGGAAGGAGTAGGCATGGAGTCTGGGGTGGGGTTTGGAGAGGAGTGGGCATGGGTTAAGGAAGGGTGCAGGCATGTGCCGTAGGAGTAAATATTGTGTAGTGATTAGCTATTGGTTTTTGAATTTCAAATTTTGCAAGTAGCACATTGCTACAGGAAACCACCACAGAGCAATTAATTGACTTCCACAGCATTAAGCTTCGACAATAAGCTTCCACATACGGTGAAAGCATAGCCTTATATCATGGTGTGAACACGTGTCGTGCAGTAAGAGCCTAAAACCCTCTTTTAGAGGTATAATAAGGATTGCCACTAATTTTTATCGGAAGACATTAAAAGTGGTGTAAATAATTACAATCAAGAAAGATGACTAGGACAAAGGGAAATTTAGGTCAGATGACCAAGTTGTGCAAGTAATTACAGTCAAGAAAGAATCTAGAATTTCATACTATACAATAAAAAAAGTGGTGTAAACAATTTCACATCCACTAGTAAAAAAGAATAGGTAAGTTTTATAAAAAAAAAACCAAAAAAAATGAATAGATCTTGTTTTTGTTGTAGAAAAGTTGGACAAAATGAGTCTTAATTTTTTAAAATATTCATAGAAATAAATGTAATTTTCTCTTTATAAACGAATATCATATAATTTCGATATAGTTATAGTTTTTCTCTTCTCTCACACCACCTTCTTTAAATGCACATAAATCTCATTTTAGACTAGTTAGTTGTTCGCTTTCAATTATGTTCTTTTCAAACACTAGCTAAGCCTTAAACAAAGTAAGTACATTCAATCAAGACCGTACTTCGTCCACGAAGTTTTTCTCACGAGATGATTATTAGTAGTGTTGTAAGGGTGCAAATCATACTGTTATTCAATACATCGATTGAGATATCCTCTTTCTGCCAATTGCATCCACTAATGTTATCACAAAAATTAGTATGAAAAAAACTATATACAATCTTTTTCATCAACATAAATGTTTAATCATCAAATCATGATTTCTACACATATGACAAATGAATAAATATAATTTGGATTAAAATAAACTTCAAATATTATACAAACTGTCTGAAAAGGGAAACAAGAACTTCCATTACAATTGATATGAAACTGAACACTCTGCAAAAGAAGAAGGGTAGGTAAGAGCTTAAAACAGGCAAGAAGAAAGTTTATTTTATTTTAATTTTGATAGAAAAATAAATTTTATTAGAAGAGAATAAATGATACAAAGGAGGATAAGGCATCTCACAAAGAAACTAAAAATTGACAACCAAATCCTACTGCTAATCGGATACACCATGCAACAAAGCAAGCCAATCCCTTTGTATGTAAGATGAAGAAACACCATTACGCAAAGGGCAAGAACAAAATTAAAACCCCTTATTGAAGTTAGGATATGAAAAGACATGAGGAGAGAAGACTCACATCCAGAAATTCATTGCCTGCAAAAGCCATAGCGCATTGAAAGGCTTCATTTTCTTTCTCAGGTGGAGTGATCAAGATTTGTCCAATCCAAATTTAACCTTCCTACTCTTGAGGAAAAATGTGTATTATTCACATATTTTGGAGGTTGGTCTGCATCATACTGATTGATTCCATTGTCTATAGCATCAATTGCCTGATATAATTAAACAAGAACATCATTCATCATAAGTTCATAACCTTACTTCCCGTCCCCAACACATTTTTGTTTTCACTAGATAATTTATCACAAGTTCATAACCTCAAGAATAAGTAATTCTAAGTTGAGCATACCACAACATAAGCTAAACCAATGTTATCCCCTAAACAAGCCATTCATAATGAATCTCAAATAACCAAGGATCAGTCCATACTATAAATGAGGAATATGCCTAACATATACCCTGCATACCATTACTTACACATCTGTGTTTCATTTACCAGTCACTTTACTAGGACTACCAATAAACCTTAATGCACCATTAGCCCATAGGCCATCATGCAGGCATTTTCAAATTAAAGCCAATAATAGCTGGTCCTCAGTTAAGCATCCCACAACATGAAACAGACCAGAGTTATCTTCTAAACAAGCCATTCATAATGTATCTCAAATGACAAAGGGCCAAACCCATCCTTACTATAAAATATAAATGCACAATATGTTAGATATTCACCTCTAACTACTTTTGAAACAAAAACTCACAAAAGCCCTAACGTTCACAAAAATGTTGTGTAGGCAAGCACTCAGTTAGAGCTCAAACTTCATCAACAATGATGTTGATAATGACTAAAATAGAAATTTAAATGGCAAAATTATTTCTACAGGACACACTAATACTGTTGATGCCAGAATGAAGAAAGAGAAGCAGACAACATAATCACATTTGTATTATATGGAAGCATAAGTAAAACAGAAATTTTCATCATAAACTAATGCCAATGTGGACATAGTTTTGTTTTCAGAAGTAAAATTTAATTTTTCTATTTCCTTGATACTATATCTTTCTCTGTGTCCATGCTGCCAATTAGAAAATAGTTATGATATGGGTGGAAGATAGAAACTACATTTGAATGCACTCACTATCCTAGAGCAAAAAGAAATGAAGAATATTTTATTCCTCTTAACGGTCACTATACTAATGAACCTCCCCTAAGTCCCCTGACTCAGATTTTACTCAATAGGAAGAACATATAATTTTTTTTAATAAAGAAATTAGTGTAGGGAAGAGAATCCAACCTAATAACAACGTACAAAAAATAGAAAGTTGGAGAGGGCAACAAAAGGATGAATTGAAAATTTATTGCTTCCATAAAGCTCTTATAAACAGCCAGAAATATGTAATGCACAACTGGATGCTCTTCATCTACATTAAGTTCCTTGCCTATAATTTCCTTTCCAAAATGCTATAGAAAGGAGAAAAGGAAGAATAACAAAATTATTAAGGTAGATTCATCTTCAAATTGAAACTTCCCACAAAAACTATTGGTGATTGCACCAAAACAGAGGAATTAGCCACCATGTAAATGAAATAAATGGCATAGGGCAGCTGCAAGAAGTGAGAAAACAAGACCAGTGCCACTCAATTTGGTGAAGAAGCCATGCCCAAAAACCTCCTCAAAACCTTTCTGGTGATGATCATACCGATCTATTTGACACATCAGCATTTTCACTACACATGTATCCTAGTAACCACAAAAAATTCTCAGGTCATTTGGCACACCTAATAAAATAAAGACTGATAGTATAAAATCTAGTAAACTTTTATTACGAGTAATGCTACTTGACCCGACCCCAAATCCCGAATTAGAACGACCGACACTGCTAGCACAATATATTAGATTAATTGACATGCCACATCACATTTAATTTAGAATTATTATATTAAGTAATAATATTTACACTGACGGAAAGAAATATCTCCGATTTCACCTTTCTAAACAAGTCGCACACCGTTGCACAAAAAGCTTTAGCAAGAAAGAGGAAAAAGATAGGACAGCATTGTTACAGAGGTGTATGTGGCAGCAGCATCATCATAAGGCTGAATGGTAGTCCATATAAACTACTTGTGAGAACAATGCTATAATAGGGTTCTAGTTCTAATTTACAAAATCACCGAACGCTATATTTGGGAAGAACCAAAAACCATTTCTCATCCACGTTTATTACTTCTACATGCGTCGTACAACCCATTCTGTTTTCTCCTTTTTTTGATTTTTTCTTTTTTTTTTTACTTAAGTTAGTAGGTCAACTCATCCGCCCAACATCCATGTTAATTGGATGGTGATTACTCACATGCCTAACACAGTCAATACCTAGGGTGCCAATGGTAATGTGGAATGTTCTGTAGTTGACACGTATAGTAGAGTGTGATATGAACTGTCGCGTCCACTATCAAAATAGTCTAAATCCCCTTATTTGTAGTATAAGCAGACTCAAGTTATTCTTCCTTAGGACACATCAGTTATGTTATCGATCTGTAAATACTAATAACACTAAAAGGCGGGGGGGGGGGGTTTTGTGAATTTTAGAACAAAATAGAGTGAAATGAAAGGATTACGTAAAGCAAATAGAAAGCACTCACTTGATCAAAGAATCAATCCCAGACATCATGATCATTTGGCAGAATTCATCACAGTTCATAAGAGTTAAATTTGTATGCTACTGTGTTAATCCTAATCAACTATATAATCATATAGTTTTCACCCAACAATCCTTAAATCACAATCGCAATTCAAATGAATGTCAAATTACGTGCAGTTCGAATTAATCTGAACAACCGATCGGTAATTCAACCTTTACTTCAATTTCAATAACGAATTCAGTTCTATATCTAATCAGATATAATTCAAACATGATCATGTTCAATAACCAAATCCATAATCGAAATTCATAAAGGAAAGCATACATACAAAGATAAGATTTACACAAATGAAACTCAGAATTCAAACCGATTATCTATGATGTCGTGGATTGAAAGGAGTTTAGTCTTCCATGGACCTCTCCATTGGCTAGCCCCCTGTATGAACAGTTTGAGTTTGAAAGGAAAAGCGAAAATACAAGTTTCCGGTTCTTTGTTGTTTTTGATATCGTAATTACAAAGGAAACGAAATTTATAGGCAATCCAATGGCCCTACCCGAATTTCCTCTTATCACTAACCTTATCTTATCCAGATTTTCGAAATCTGATCTAGATAAGATAATCCTCTCTGGATAAGCTTTCCAGAGACATATTATATGCCTCAATTGGACCAGAAATGAGTGAGATATGCCCAATTATGTGAGGAAAGGTCTTGGACCCGCCTAAGCATTTGCTCCGGAACTTGGAAGCCCAATTAAGCCTTGAAACGGACCGAATTTGATGAAGCCTGTGAAACCCAAAATTATGCATCTCGGTCTCAGCTTTCAGGAGCCACCAAGATCACCCAAATTCGATATTTCTAGAGCCCAAAATGATCTGTCCAATACAGAAAGGTCATAGTGAGTGTAAAATCCGGAATTAGCCAAATTTCAACAATTAAATCCAATGAGGCCCAATAATGCAAAACTCAATTAAATTGTCAGAATTAAACACATATAGAAGCAAATTAGGCCAAATATGAAACAATAATAGATGCCTAAAAATTCCTTTATCAGAGTGCCATAGTAAACAAGTGAAAAGCACTGGTAGACAAGGCAGTATAGAGGGTGCATGTGCTGATGGTAGTATTTGGTTCAGCGGCTGCTATACTAAAGCCTCCACCTTATTTTCATTATTAATATTTTCACCCCAGCACGATCTTAGTCTCATTATTTTGGCTCCGTATTTTAGTTCATCTTTATACAATACAATATTCATACATACACTAAACTTTATACCAAATACAACCATAAGTGACATACACTATAACTTTAGAAAGTATTTACTAAACATTTTTCATTTGAACATTAGTTTGATCCGAGCATAGTTTTTGACATTAACTTAGTTGTAATATTTTTTATTACAATATTAATTTAGTCATCTCAATATAATTTAGATTTAATAGAATAGTTGAATCAATATCAAAATTAAAAATATTAAAAATAAATTGATATAAAATATTTTATTAAAATAAAATTGAAGTCAAATTAAAAATATTAGGAGCAAAAATGTTATTTACTCTAAAATAAATGTTTTATATATAAAATCAAATCACATTTTATATCATTATTATTCCAAGCATGAGATTTATTTCATAAATCAAATCAATTAAGACCATAATTTTAATTATACCTAATTATTGAATAAGATATGTTTTTAACTTGACACAAAAAACAAGATTTAACTATATATTTTTCCTCTAAAATATGTGTTGTTTTGGTTTTGAAAAAGTGTCAAGACAAGTATAAGTAACAATTTTCTTTTTTCCTTCTTTTTTTTCTAAAATTCGGACATTCCGAGTTTAGTGCAATCTATAGTGATCTTTTATATTTTTCTTTTCTTTTTTCCTTTTTTTCTTCAAAATTTGTACATTCCGAATTCAATGATCATTTTTTTCTTTTTTCCTTTTTTTTCAAAATTCGGACATTCCAAATTCCATGAAGCCTACAGTGATCCTTTTTATTTTTATTTTTTTTCTTTTTTTTCAAAATTTGGACATTCCGAATTCAGTGTATCCTCACAATGATAATGATGAGTTTTTTTTTCCAATTCGGACATTTTGAATTCAGTGCACCCTATAGTGATCTTTTTTATTCTTATTTTCCTTTTTTTTGGGACATTTTGAATTTAGTGCAGCGTAGTGATCTTTTTTTTTTCTTTCAAAAATTCAGACATTCCGAATTCATTGGTGATCTTTTTTATTTTTATTTTTCTTTTTTTTAATTCTAACATTTTGAATTTAGTGATCCTTATTTATTTTTATTTTTCTTTTTTTTTCAAGAATTCGAACAGTCTGAATTCAATCTGAATAGAAAAATATATTTCTTACCATGACTTGTTATTAGTTAGAACTAATCAAAGGTATATTAAAATGTAAAATTTAAATACAAATTGAAATAAAAAGTTTCTATTGTCAAATAATTTTCTTACAACTCCCTTACCCCCACCAAACAAAAAAAAGACTAAAACCAAACAGACATTTTAGAGGGATCAAAATCAAAACAACACATATTTAAGAGAAATAAAAATATATTTAAATCTTGTTTCTTGTGTCAATTTAAAACATATCCTTATTCAATAATTAGGTATAATTAAAATTATGGTCTTAATTGATTTGATTTATGAAATAAATCTCATGCTTGGAATAATAATTATATAAAATGTGATTTGTTTTTATATATAAAACATTTATTCTAGAGTAGATAGCATTTTTGCTCCTAATATTTTTAATTTGACTTCAATTTTATTTTAATAAAATATTTTATATCAATTTATTTTAATATTTTAATTTTGATATTAATTCAACCATTCTATTAAATCTCAATTATATTGAGATGACTAAATTAATATCATAATAAAAAATATTACAACTAAATTTGTGTTGAAATAAAAAATATTAAACCCAATTAATGTCAAAAACTATGTTCGGATCAAAACTGATTTTCAAATTAAAAATGTTTAGTAAATACCTTGTAAAGTTATAGCGTATGTCACTGATGGTTGTATTTGGTATAAAATTTAGTGTATGTATGAATATTGTACCGTATAAAGATGATCTAAAATATGAGGCCAAAATAATGAGATTAAGACCGTGCTGGGGTGAAAACATTAATAATGAAAATAAGGTGGAAGCTTTTAGTATAGCAGCCACCAAACCAATACTACCATCAGCACATGCACCCCATACACTGTCCCATTTGCCATTACAAGTGCTTTTCACTTTAAATGTGGCACTCTGCTATGCGTGTCAACTACAAAGCATTTCACATTACCATCGGCACTTTAGGTATTGACCGCGTTAGGCATGTGAGTAAGCACCTAATTGGATTGGCGTTTGTGAGCTTTTCTCAACCCATATAGAGAGCCACGTGGCTTATCCAAATACTTGCACGTTAGAAGGGCCCATATCAGACACAGTTTTGCTTTTACCTTCTCTTCACACAAGCCACAACTGACAACTCCCACACAGTCCCCTTTTTTTCCTCCCATGTTATACTGTCGGTGCCGTTGTCACCCACCAAACCTTGCCTCTAGTCATGGTGGCTCACTGATCCCTGCGATACATTCTTCGCCGCCACTCCGTCACGCCTCTCCACTTCTCCGCTTGATCCACTCTGCACTGCCTCTACCACCAAGTGCCATCCCTTCATGGTGTCCGTCGCGGTGCCAATCGAATCGATTAGCGTGGAAGTGAGAACCAATGCTTTTTTTCTCATTGGTATTTTAGCACTCAAAGGTACCAATTGAAAAGCCCCAAATCAAAACTCAAAACCAAGAGCAACATCTCAACCCATCACCTAGAACCCATAAAAACCCCATTCTGCATCTAGCAATAACCAACAGAAGAAGAGGGAGGAGGAGGAGGAGCAGGAGAAAGAAGAAGAAACAGTCAACAGTAAAAATGGAACCAAACTCCCATTCTATTTTTTTTTTTTTTTGGGTTACATCAGGTAAAAAAAGAACCAAACCCCCATTCTATTTTTTTCTTTTAGAATTTTAGTGATTTTAGTATTTTTGATAACCAAGTATTTATATAATTAATCTTGGCAAGACGTGGCAAAATCTTTAGCTAGCAGTCAGGATAATATTACCATTGACTAGTGTTGTCAAAGTGGCTCTAGGCCCATGGGCTAGCCTCTAAACCCACCATTTCAGCCCCACTAAAATTTTAGCTCACAAATTTGGGGACTTAAAAAGGCTCTGACCCACTAAACCCATTAAAACATTAGATTAGCCCCATGGGCATGGCAGCCCATATTTAAAATTAAAACACACTCGAAGTTTGAAATTACACAGCCACTCAGCCCACAAAATCACTCGTTCCGTTCACCTCAAATCTGAAAGTCTGAAACACTGAAACACACTTCCCCCAAATCGTCTCCCTCTAAAAGTCTGAAACAGTGAAACACACTGCCCCCAAATCGTCTCCCCCTTCGCCCCGTAGTGAAACACACGTTTGAATTGTTCCCGTAGCTGTTGAACTCGGGCAAACCCGCGTCCGCGTCCTTCCCTTCTCGTAGTTGCCGTCGTTGGCATAGCTGACGAACTTCTCGCTACCGCCGGAGTGGTGAAGAGGCCGTCGGAGTTGTTCGTGAAGGAGCTGAAAGGTCCGGCGCCGTTGTTGCCGTAGCTGGTGAAGTTCTCGCCGTCGTTGTAGTTGGCGAAGTTGCTGCTTCTGGGGTGTTTGGCCTAGTAAGTAGTGACTTTACACTTGAACGATTGGATTTATTGCTGAGTTTTATTTATAGAGTAAGAACGATTGATAAGGTGAAAATTTTGATGGAATTTTAGTAAATCTGCTTCATGTTGGTGCCAAGTCAATACTTTTGGTCATTTATTGTATATTGGTTTAGCCCTTTTTATTACTTATTAGGATTTGTCATTGAAGTTACCTGAAACTTGATTTGAAGTTATTAACATTTGATTGCTACTATCAGCACAGAGTGCTAAGTTACTTAAACTTCATGCTGAGATTTAGCATTGTGATTATACCAATTTAGAAGGTTTTAGAAATCTGAAAATAACTGAGGATGAATATTCTCTGCATCAACAGAATAGTTTCCATAACCTAGGAATTAACTCTTAAAATATACAGAATTACCAAGGGATTCTTTGTTTGTATACTTGTGTGTTTGTTCATGAAAGTATGTTTGTCTCAATGTTTAGGAATTTATGGAGTCTGTGAACAATATTGTGAATGTGGATGACGAAGATGTTTGTGAAACTCCTACTGGAGTATCTGGAAGTGTTGAGTCATCCAAGAAAGAAACCTCAGGTGTTTGGGGATTTTTTTACAAAGAATGGAATAGATAAGGATGGCATAGAAAGAGCTGTGTGTAATTATTGTGGTCGCAGCTATGCAGTTGGGAAAAATCCTAAGACCAAGAATAATTATGGAACTTCCCATTTAAGTCGTCATGTAGAAAGTTGCAAAAGCATCGCAAATGCAAATGTCAATAGGGCTGAAATGTTGAATTATCAAGAGGGGAAATCTAGTATGATTAAGATTAATCAAAAGACTCATCGTGATCTGCTTGCACAAGCTATAATCAAACATGATCTTCCTTCTAACTTTATTGAGTATGAGAAGATCAATGAATGGGCCAAATATTTGAACCCTAGTGTTGTGATGCACTCTAGGAATATTGTGGTGTCAGATGTTCTAAAAATTTACTTAAGAGAAAAAGATGAACTTAAGCAAGTTATGTCTAGGATCCCCAATAGGGTTTGTTTAACTTCTGACGTATGGACAACATCTACCACAGAGGGTTATATCTGTTTAACTGCGCATTTTGTTGATGAAAGTTGGAGACTAACCAGTAGAATCCGTAACTTTTATCGAATGAAGCCTCTACACACTGGGGTTGAATTGAAAACCATGTTATGTCTGAAGCAATGGGGAATTGACAAGAAGGTGTTCTCCATTTCTTTGGACAATGATTCTGCAAATGATAGCATGCAGAATATTTTATTGTGGATACAGGTTCAGTATGTTATCAATCAACATATGCTTAGTAACTCTAGAAATGTGAACTGTGAGCCTCTGGTTTTCTGCAATTTGAGGATGAATTGCATAAACACAAAATTATTGGAGAACTTCCATATTTTGTTGACTAATATTCTATGTGATAACTATCAATCTTATATGAGGTTCCAATAAATCATGCCTGTGAATGCCTTTTAGGTGGGTTTGGGCTAGTCCATAGGTGGGCCAATCCATGGGCCAGCTCATTTTAAGCATTGATGAACTTTAAATTTTTTATAAATGGACTGACCCTGGCCCACAAGGGCCACGTGGGCTTTTGGCCCTATAGGTTTTTTGAAGTTGTGGGCTTTATGTGGGCCAAGGCCAAATAGGGGTGGGTTGGCCCATTTGACACCTCTAACAGAACCCTTAGGATATCATTGTTCAGTCTATTAGGCCTTATGGTCTGAGAGTTGTGCTTAAGTTTGCTCAATAAACCGCTGCTAATGCAATTGCTGGAATGCACACTCTAGGGGAAAATTCACTAATAAGATGCAGACATCCTATAATGAGCCTCGCCTTCTCATTCTTACTGATCCAACAATAGATCATCAGGTTATTACCTATTTCAAAATTAGCTATGACAACTGCTGGATAGTACTGCAATTTTATTGAGATTGAATAGTGTTTCTAATTCCTCAGTGCTAAAGATGTTTTTTTTATTGGGTCATGGGTTTGAATTGATCTTATTTTGTCCAATGAGAAAAAGGTCCCCACAAAGTCCTCTCCCAGGAAAGCTTGGATGGACACAGGAGGTTCATCTAGCACCATTAGATCAGCCCCACACAATCAATGTGAATAATGGAATCATTGAAAATTATCAATTCCTTCATTTAATCTAATATTGAATTGATTTCCTCTTTATTTTTCAAATCAAATATTGTGAAATGGGGTTTCATTTTCACATCTGCCACAATATGTCGTTTGCTATACACTACTTCCGATTTCAACCAATTTTTCCATGTCTTTTGGATGGCACAAACGCATATATGTGGTTAACCATCTTTTGGACACATTTTTCCATGTCATTTGCAACATCTTTAAGGCTACATGGCTCGGAAAACATCTTTCATGTTTATTAGGAACCCAAAAATGAAACTTGGTAATGAATGTATCTAATTGTAGTGTAGTTGAAGTGAAAATGCTATTTTTTTTTCTTTTATGAATCAGCCTTGTTTTTCTTGTGATTTTTATTATGAATCAGTAAGGTATTTTTTACTGCAATTATTTTTGGAACCATTCCTTTTTTTTCTGGAATTAATGACCTTAACTGTCCTCATTAACATCAATCACACACCTTCATTAAACATCTATTTCTCATAGGCTTATGTATTATGTGGGCTAATTTTGGTTTTTATATGTTAAAATAGTTTTAATGTTTCAGCATTGTCAAATTCTCATTGTTATTAGAACCAGAAGTTAGAATGCATATCTTCCATTTTTCATACTCATACACAATATCTCGTTTTTTGTCTCTTCTAGCTAAATGTACTGGTGATGTTGCACTTAATTACATATATACTTGCAAAGTCTCTGTTGATTATTGAGAATTTGAAACCTTTTTTTCTCTACTGTTGCCCCCTTTGATATGCAAGTATGGTATATGTAGCTATTTACATAGTTTTTAAAGTGCAAAGCCTGAACTTATTATTAAATTTTCAATATTATTAGGAGTTGCAATCAACTATGGATTGACTTGCTTTTATTTTGTTAACCTATGCAATTGCCAAACATAGATTTATAACATGGTTAGTCAAGCTGGGAAATCAAATTGCAGAGAAGATCATAATAAGAGTTAATAGTTTTGCATCTCTAATTGTATGGATTGTATTATCATCCTCCAAGTGCTAGTAGTTACCTTTTGTTCCCTTCCCATTGTTGTTATAAAAATATACACACTTATTGAACTTCTTTATTGGCAAAATGCATAAGCATGCATTCTTACTTCAAATTTGTTTTGCCATATATAGTTCATTAGTTCAGATTAACCAGAGGAGAATACAACACAAAAAAAAAAAAAAAATTGCTAAAAAATAAAAGGCTTAGTGAGTTTTACGTCTTATGCCCATACAACTTTCAACTTCCAATTCTTGATTATTTAGAATTCACATTAATCATATACCTTCATTAGGATATTATACTGTGGAGTTTCTGCATGTTGGAACCTATAAATGTATAAACATTTGTATGCTTGCAATGCCTTTAGGATTAATTAATGGAAAAGAAAAATAATACCTTCCATAGTTGTTCTCTAATTTATGTCACACCTAAGTTGTCCTACTTAATGTAAATTATTTGGTTGATCAAATTTCTACCTTATGTAATTGTCTGGCATTTGTGATGGTGGCATATATACAAATGCTGTACATTATGGTTTAATGGATCACATGCTCATTTCTGAAACCTTCTCAGAAGATCTTAATTGCCCTTACTTGCTATATCTAATTAGTAGCGTACTCATGTTAATGTCTTTTTTGTTGATTAGGGTATTATCACTGCAATTAGTCATTATATTGGGTATTTTGCCACTTTGTTTATATTCCTTTGCCTGTGACAAGTATAGAATTTGATAATTTTGTTGTTTCCATATATCAAAGGCTAATATAAGGCAACTTGTGTTTGTTATGCCATATGTGTTGAGGTATTTTTATTAAATGCATTATAAAATAAATTGTTACATCAATAGTAACAAAAGACTTCATATTTACAAGGTTTTGGAGAAGCCCATCTTCATAACCCATTTTCTATTCATGTAGTTTAAATTTATTCATTAAACATTTTTTCGTAACATTTTCTTGTTAAGAAAGAAATGTAGAAAATTATTCATTATTCATCTTGAGACGAGAAATAAAAGTTGTGTAAAAACTAAAAATTATTTTTGAATACGTGAAATGGGCATGCAAAGGCATATTTAAAAAGTACATCTTCAAATTTTAATATAGTAGACACTAAAGATAACAATTTTTATCGTTACATAAACCGTGTAGCACGGGTTTCTAATTAGTTGAACACAAATATGGAACCAATTAATTCTTCGACTAATGGGTTTTGCAATACTGAGCAGATCTATATCGTCCCTCCTTGACTGCAGTGTCAGGGAAATGCAATGATCGTGGTGGGAAGGGTTTATGGGCTGCAGCGGCGCTCACTCTCTTCGGCGAGGAACTCTGTCGTGTCTTTGGGCATCATCGCCGTTCGCCATCGGAGCAAGAAACTTGCTCTCTCAGTGGCTTCCCTCATTCATGACTTTTCCTAATGCCTCATTACATCTAAGGCACGGTCTCCCACAACTATGCCCCCCACACTCTTCAGAAGCACTTCCAGCACTTCATCACAACCTCGCTCTTCTATTGCAATCGTGCGGAAAGGCCTCCGAAACTCGTCAAGTTCATGCCTTTATGGTCAAAGCCGGTCTCACCAACAACCCTTTCACTCTCAGCAAGCTGCTTGCAGCTTCAAATTTTGACATAGACTATGCAGCATCCATTTTCAGCTCTGTTCATAACCCGAATCTTTTCATGTTCAACACAATGATTAGGGGCTATTCTATGAGCAATTTCCCCAATAAGGCATTGCCCATTTTCAATGAATTGAGGAACCATGGGATTTTGATGGACCAGTTCTCTTTCATTAATGTGCTCAAGGCTTGTGGTAGGGTTTCAAATATTGGGTTTGGCCAAGGGATCCATGGGGTTGCAGTGAGGTTTGGGAATGCGTTTATTGGTGATTTTAGGAATACCCTTTTGCATTTCTACTGTGTTTGTAAGAGAATTGGAGATGCCCACAAGGTATTTGATGAGTTTCCTGAAGGAAATGACTTGGTTTCATGGAACACTTTGATGGGTGGGTACCTTCTTGTTTCTAAGCCTAAGTTGGTTTTTGATTTGTTTAGGGAGATGTGTTGGAATGGGATTAAAGCTGGTGTTGCCACTGCATTGAGTCTTTTGTCAGCAGCTGGTGAGATGTGGAATTTTGTTGGAGGGAAGTGTGTCCATGGATACTGTATAAGAATTGGACTTGGTTCTAATTTGAGTGTTGTTACTGCATTGATTGATCTGTATGCGAAAACGGGTCGTATTTGTTTGGCGCGCCAAGTTTTTGATGGTATTGCTGAGAAAGATGTTGTCTTATGGAACTGTTTAATAGGCAAGTATGCAAGAAATGACCTGGTTGGAGAAGCAGTGGCTTTATTGCATCAGATGAGAATTCAGGGTGTTAAACCTAATTCTTCTACCTTGGCGGGGTTGCTTTCAGCTTGCCCCGTGTCTGGTTCCATGCAAGTTGTTCGATACGTTAGTAGCTTTATCGAAGAGGAGAAACTAGAAGTGGATGCAGTTCTTGGAACTACTCTTGTTGACATGTATGTTAAATGTGGCTTTCTAGATGAGGCTATGAACACATTCGAGAGGATGGAGAGTAAAGATGTGAAAGCTTGGACAGCCATGATTTTAGGCCATGGAGTTCATGGGCAGCCAACTAATGCCATTAAGCTTTTCAATCGGATGGGGAATGAGGGGTTTAGGCCAAATGAAGTAACTTTTTTGGCAATTCTCACTGCTTGTAGCCATGGAGGGCTCGTAATTGAAGGGATGGAAATTTTTAAGAGCATGGTTCAAGAATATGCCTTTTCACCACAGGTTGAACATTATGGATGTCTTATTGATCTTCTAGGTCGAGCGGGAATGTTGCATGAAGCACAAAAACTAATCAAGAGCTTACCCATTAAGGGTGATGCTATTGCATGGCGTACGCTGCTTTCTGCTTGTCGAGTCTATGGTGATGTTACATTGGGGAAATCTGTGAAAGATGTTCTGACCAACATTTATACGGAGCATCCTACAGATTCCCTCCTAATGTCTAGCACTTATGCTGTTGCTGGAAGAATCTCAGATCTTATGAGAATGCAAGAAAAGATGCAAACTAATGTTATAGAAGAAAATTATGGGGTGCTTGAAACAAGAGTAAGTACGGTAAAGGAAACCGGACTCAGCACAGTTGAAATTGATGATCAAGGATGAGAACAACTAATAGTTCACCTATAGCTTTCGTCTCTATTACACATAGTGATGACCTCTATGGTGCACCAAAACACTAGATCACATGTCCAACACAGACAGTCCCTCATGACATGTGGGATGATGTTCGTACAATTTTGATGTCAACATCAGTTGTTTCCATCTATGCTTGAGTGGAAATGGTTCATGTCCACCCTATTTGATTCAATTACGATTATGCTCCTAGAGCCAAAAAAAACTAAACTAATCCAAAGCCTTCAGTAAACTCAATGTGTAAAATGGAGCCACCAGACCTAAAGCAAGCATTGGCCATAATAGCATGTGAAAGAGGAGACCCCATGGACTATTTACATGATGCAGCTCTTACTCTTTTGACCTGAGATTGTGTCATGAGTTCAGCTAGATATGTTTATTGCTTCTAGGGCAATCAACGATGTTCAAGAAGTGTTGCCTTTTTTTAGTCCTAGAGGCTTGAGTTTTGCCAATTAAGAATTGGTATGCATTTTTGTCCTTATAATTTATAACTCTTCAGCTCTACTATTATCCCTGCTGCAGTTGTGTCATCTTGACAAGCTTGTTGTTTAGAGTATGTATCCAAAGGAATATGCATTTACATTTCTACTGCTGTCCAAATATTGTACCTTATTTGAAATTCAATTGTTTATTTCCCTTCTCCTTTAACTGTTATTATTATGTCATCTATAGGCTGTGTGCCTCTTCTTTTAGCGGCTACATCATCATCACAATATCCTGTACATGATTTGATCCAACTAGTGTAGAGGTGACTTGATTGGCTGCAGGGATATCGAATAAAGTTCTCATCTTTCCAACACCGCACACACTCTAATCAAGTAGCTCTTTAATTGTCTTGGTTTCATGCCCTTGGGATTGCGGAATAGACTCCCCATCATTGCCAAATTCCAATAGGAGTGCAGTTTAAGATGGTCTTTTGTTGCAAGAAAACACACTTCAACAGCTTTTATTCTTTTTTGAGCTAGCTTCTTACCATGAGCAGGATGGGAAGTTTGTGGCAAAAGGGTTGCTACAAGGGTTTATTATAACATGTCATTTACGAACACCTAATTGTAACAAGTAATTGAAATAAATAAAAGTTTCAATTGGAAAATGATCATTTTACAAATTGTAATTACATAGAAAGTTCTGAGTAGGGAGAAGAATCTCCTATGTAAATAATACTAATCCAGCATGTTTTACAGGTGTACAACTGCAACCTTATAACAATGAAATTATGGATGACCTGACAAGCGGCAACTTTCGAAGATAAGTAAGGCAACATCTTTTCATTTAAGTATTTGACGACCATAATCAGCATTAAACTTTTCATATTTGTGGGCATGGAGATGTGCAGATAGCCTTGTGTTCTTTAAAGTTGTCTCTATATCTTCTAGTCTAATTGGTCCAACTTTTGGCAAATCTACAAGCCAATGGTTATGGTTAGTTCATGAATAAAACAAAAAGTACTGAATCTTTAGGAAAACAGCTATAACACAATCTCCTATGAGAAATGATTGCTCATATTGAAAAATTAACGTCAAAGAACAAACTTAGCATAACTTTTGAATCTGCAAAAGAAATGCCCGGAAGTGTATCAATGTGAACTTGTTAAAGTTTAAAATTCAACCATGGGGATGAAAATGTCAAACAAACATTGGCCAGGCGCTAAAACTTTAGGGCTTAAAAAAGCTCCAAAAAACTTTTGGATTAATGATGCTTTCACATCTGTGCAAACTTTATAAAACAGGTATGAAGATGAGTATACATTGTGACTCTCCACTCCAACCCTACCCTGCACGTCTAAAAAAGCTATTCTCATCTTCAATTCAGATGAGCTTCCTTCAAACAATGATTGGAGTGCAATGATACATCAATAAACCTGCAGATTAGGTATGCTTCGTGTGAAACTAGTTTTGGAGATGATACATTTTCTATGTAATATCCGTGGCAACCTTTTTTAGATAAATTTGAACTTGAAATCATTTGACATGTGAATACATGAAACTATGATTTTGAAACCAGTAGGTTACATCCTTAATTTTTAGTGTTCGTGGGTAGAGACATTTTTGCTAGTAACTGTTGCAAACCACATACCTTCTTCATGCACCACCTCTTGTCTTTGCTCAAGTCATGACATCAAGGGTCTCAAGGGTTGCATTGCTGGCTCTTTACACAGTAGGGCCTGTTTGGAAGCTGTTTTACAAAACATTTTTCTATTTTTAAAAATAAAAAAATAAAAATTCTTGTTTGAGATCTATTTTTCTTCCCCTTGATTTTAAAAATAAAAAAACTGAACACAAGTTTTTAAAACACAAACGGGAAAACATTCAAGAGTTGTTTTCAGGTTTTTGGCTTTTAAAAACTCTGAGGGGGCGGTGGCATAATTGCAATTTTAGTGTTTTATCATTCTCACCATAGCTTCGGCTCTCAACCACTAAAAGAAGACATTAAACTCAATTTTGAGAGAATGGGTGCTGCATCTACCCCTAACAAGAGATCATTCACTCTCTAGCGTTGTGAGAGTTTTGCATTTGCATCTGCATCTTCCTTTTCTTTCCATCTTTTGTAGCAGTGCAACCGAGCGAATGCAACTGAGCTTCTCCACCCTTGGTCGGCACATGCGACTGAGATCCTCCATCCTCTACTGGTGCACGAGAGCCAGATTTGCCAGTGAACGCAACTTAGATCTGCCTCCGCCTTTGCAGGCGATTGAGCTTCTCCACCCTTCGCTGGGGCACACGACCGGGATCCTCCACCCTCCGCCGGCGCGCGCAAGCCAGATCCACTGGCAAATGCGACCCAGTTCTCCATGCATAGGGCCTTTACCCTCTCTAGCAAAGTGTCACGACCCGATTTGGGCACGTGACCAGCACGTGAGGAATCCTCATTCCCACTTAAGTCTCGTGATCTCTCAGTTTCTCTATATGCATAATTTAGTATAAATATGTTTATAAAACATCATTTCCTCTTTAATAAACCATTGGTTCTAGGAAAACATAATCATAATCAAACTTTAACATAGATCTCCGATGTAATAAAATCAATCATTTCCATCTCAAACTCTAAACATATCACTGAGGTTCAAAGTATAAGAGTTGCTCTCTATACAAAATATACATGAAATCCATAATCATGTAAATACAAAATAATCATGATAAAACAATGCTAATCAATTTCTATGGTCCGGGACTCTGCCCGTCATGTAACTGGAACACTCTATCTCTAATAAAGTAAAACAGAGTACTTCACACCAAGTGAAGCTCACCAACCAATAAATCTCAACTGTGGGGGTGGAGGTGGAAGAGAAGAACCCACAGCATCTACAACACTTGTAATGGAGGAAGGGAGAGGAGCCAGTTTCATCTAAAACTCAGTGAGCAGGTCCTTACCCATAACCCTCTCATGGGACAACCAAATAATGTAAATAATCATATATAAATAATTATCAAACTAGTTAATGCAATAATTCTGATATCATATTCCTAGGAATAAACAAAATAGTTCCAAATCAAATATTCTTTGGAAACATTATAAAACCACAGTACTCTAGTAAAGAAACAGGAATCTGTGGTTATGTCCAATTCATATGACTTAATAAAATCTCTGGTTATGCATGTCAACCATAGCATAACAAGGTCTCTAATCTCTAGGGCACCTAATTAGGTCTCGTTTCTAATTTCTCTGGCTCTGGGAGTAACTTGGTATACCAAGGTTAGTGAAATAACTACCGTTAACTTACAGTCTGTTTCTTTATAACTACCCTTAAGTTTCTAATGCAATGAATATATTATTCTCTCTAAAACTCTAACATGGCATTTCTCTAGGCAAAATCTTTATAATTCATAGTTATTTCTTTCTTGAAATCATCGTAGTAATTTTATAAAACCTCAAATCAAATCATAGTTATACACTAGCTCTTTGGTAAATATCATTTAACAACAATGGCACCATGAATTTGAATTAAAATAATTATTTCATGCTCTAATCGAAATTCATCATTTCAGTAAATATAATAACCAATCGGGAACTCTAATCTCTTGAAATATTCTCTAAAATCATGCATCCATATTATAATTTGAGGAAATTAATTTAAATAATCAACATAAGGGCCATAGGTTTCAAACCCACTCACCTGGAGGGGAGGAAGTGGTGACGTCAACTCCAACGGAGTTTTGGGAAGGTGGAATGACACCAACGTCTGCCATTGGGGCCACAAAATACAAGATTAGTCTCCAACAATCTCTAGATTACTCAAACATAACTCTAACAACATTAGGGGAGCACCCCCACTTAACAACAATGGAGGAAAACAACAAACTCAAAACTCTAGGCTACAAAGTGGAAAGGAAAGAGACAACAAAATCCATAAATCTTACCTTAATATCTTGGAAGGAAGAAAGATTGAGTGGATTTGAGTGAGAAAGGAGTGGAAGAGAGTTGGAGATGGATAGGGCTCGGTTTTTGGGAGTGAAATCCCTAGTTGGGATGTTTAAAAAGGGGTGGAGGGGCTCACTTACGCAAAACGCCGCGTGTTGCACTGTTCGTGCACTGCTAACACTGCTATAGTGATGTATGACCACTATAGCGGTCTTACTAAGCCCGTGCCCCCTGAACCCATCACTTATGACTGCTATAGCGGTCTCTAGAGGACCAAGCATAGTGCTGCAGCCAATTGTGACCGCTATAGCGGTGCTGGCGGTGACAGTTCACTAAATCTGTTGCATAATGGATCTTTCATGCATCCTGGGACTTTCCGGCAACACAGGTGGGTCGTAGGGGACCCTGGGGCAATACGGAACTTGCCCAACGACACGTGTACCTGGGGTATCACACAGAGCCATGTTTAGCTTCTCCATTCTCTGAATCTACTCGTCTTTTTCCTTGAGCTTTGTTTTTTGGAGAACGCCCAGTAACACCCTTGATTGCCTCATCTTTTGTTCCTCAAGCTGCATTCTCACCTTACACACACACACACACACACACACACACAAAAGGGGTATTAATTAATTAATCACCAAAAAAAAAAATAAATGTTTTCATAAACCCCACAATTTTTTCGAAACAAAGTTTGAAAATTTGTAACACCCTTTTTAAGTTACGTACTTTAATATGGTACTTGAAGGGTCTTGATGGGTAGAACGGTTTCTTTTACTAAAAGGTGCTCTTGAGAAATTTTGAAAAAATAAAAAAAATTAAAAGAAATGGAAAAATTACATGATGGGGTAAGACACGGTCGATCTCGGATTGTGTTTGGTTTTGAAATTGGAAGAGGATGTCTAGGTTGATAAAGGGTTGTTGTTGAGAGGAGGGGGAAGAGAGCTTGTTCTTCTGTTGAGCTGGGAGGGAGGTGAATTCTCTGGATCGCTTCCTTTGAGGGGGATGTGGTGGTGTTGTTGCTGGTAGGTGAGGCCAGAGATTGTTGATTGTTGTTAGGCATCAATGCTATTGTTGCAGGTTGTGCAGCCATAGCTGCTGATGAATTCATCTGAGCATTGTACACAACTGAGTTTAACAACTGGTTTTGTTGTTGTTGGTGCTGATGAAGATTATTGGGTCTGATGATTTCTCTGCACTAAAAAAAATAGCTGGCGAATGCGACCCAGTTGTCATTTGTAGTAATTCCTTTGTCAAACAGGTTTTTATTTTATTAATCTTAAAAGTTGTTTTTTTAAAAAATATCCAAACAGATTTTTTGTTTTTCATTCTTATAAAATTATTTTTGAAGTTGAATTGCCAATTTTTTTGTTTTTTAAGTTTTAAAAAATAAATTTAAACTTGTTTTTTAAAATACTTTAAAAAACTTAAGAACAAAAATACTTCCTAACTAATCAAACAAGTTTTTTGTGTTTTTTATTTTTAAAAATTGAAAATTATTTTATAAAACACTTTTCAAACCGTCCCAAAATGTCTAGTGTTTCTTACTTATTTGTTATGCTATTAATCCCTTCAGGAAAGAATTTAATTTTGGCATAATTTTGATATAAATAAATTTAATTGGTCCCTTCATACAAGTAGTTGTGATATTATGAGATCGTCATCATTCTGGCACTGACATCGTTTTGGGGAGAGAGACAATCCTGTCGGGTTAATTTTGATATGCTCAAAATCTAGCATGTGGCTTTCCTCAAAATTAATAGCTTATTGTTGTCTAACTTTTTTTGGTCGTTGCTGCTTGTTGTCTTTTATTGTGTTAGTTGCAGTGTAACATTTTCACAGACCAAAATATGGTCAGTTGGAATGGTAGATTTTATGAATGATACTGAGTTCAAAATCAAGATATGGAATAGCCTTATATATATATATATATATATATATATATATCCCAAATGTTGTAATAGAATTATGTTGCTCCTGTAAAGGACAACGCTTGTGAAAGAAAGGGACGGAGGGATCCAAAGCATGAATTAGCCAGTGATGGGTTGAGTCCAATCCAATGTGAATGGCTTCAATACGAGATGAATGGTTGTGCAATGAAAAATTAAAAAAGCACAATGTCCTTATGATCCTATTGTCGCAACTTGACCCATTTGGGTTGCAGCACTCAGTTTGACTTGAAGTTGCTTTTTTTTTTTTTTTGGGGTATGGTCGAATTGAAGTTGCTAGTTTGTCAAATGGTATCGCACTTCGATTTTAAGGCTTCTGTGTTAAGCGAATCTGAGGTATATCTCGGCCGGAGTTGACTGTAGTGCTGCTACTATGGATATTAATCAAAGCCCATAGACATTTTTTATAATACGCTAGCTTTTTTATTGTGAGTATTAATGTAAATTGAAAAAACAAAAATAATACTTTCTAAAGTTGTCTAAAAGTGAACAGATATTCTGAAAGGAATAAGGTAAATTGTACTAACTAACTCTCTCTGATGACAATTTATTTCTCTATTTTTTCAGTTGTTATAAAATAATAAAAAATATCTAATATGGAGGTTTGTTTTACATTAAACAATAAAAGAATTGAGTAGATGTGATTGGCAAAAATAGGATTTCTCAATCCGATGAATCCATTTATTAAGTTAATCCTGAAATCATAATTTGAAGCTTGAACGTGTGTTTAGACTAACGTTCTCGAACAATCTTTTGATTGAAAAAAAAAAGAGTAAGAAACAATGCTTATATCAGACAATTTTTCATGCAGCCGTTTTAGTAGATAAAACTGGTGGAATGGAAACTAGATTTCATAATCTGTTCATTGAAATATTGAACAAGTGGCTAGGGATTATTTTTTGTGAACGTTTCTTTATGATTTCTATCCCCTAGCAGGATTCTATAAGTTCAAATGCCTAATGCAACATGGTGTAATTTGAACCCTTGCATCACTACTAGTAATTGTGTAGCAAAAACAACTTCCTGGATGAAATGTGATCTTAGCCGTTGCATAACAACTATGTGTTCTCACTCTATCTCACTTTCCCATTAAAATTAACATTATGGGTAGTATAAAGCCCACCAACATGTTACTGCTGTTACTTATGGACTGGAACAGTCATCTCTGGGTCTGTCTGTTCAAACATATGGGCAATGTCCTTAAAAATTTTCTCCTTTGTACCAAATTTCACCGTTTCTTTATTATCCTTGGGTGTTAGTTACTCTGTTATCAGAAGATATTAACTTGGTTTTGTTTTCTACAGTGAATGCTTCACTTATTCAAGTTTGAGGGCATAATGGAAATTGACCCTTCTGTCAAATATGTACTCCATCAGTAGGTACCTGATTTTCAGTCTTTTTAAGTTCCATTCTAGGTTTCTACTCAAGGAGTCTTCAAGAAATGGTAGACGGAAGGCCTATATAGTGATTATAGATAAACTTTCAGAAATTAGAATTACTCGTGTAAGTTTTGCCTTTATTGGCTTGGTTTTGGTCCAATGAAGCTAATAATCTTATCCATTGTCATTAAAATACTTTGTTGGGAGTATAACTATTACTTTGAGAAGTTCAAAATCATTAGCTAATTAGCTGGTTGGTATGTTTGAAGTCCTAACTTCTAGCTTGATGTTGTGATCAGTTTGAAGGCATAAGTAGGCTGGAAATATGGTCCAATTCTTCAGTATAACTGGGGGAGGAAAGGAAACACGATAAAAACTTAACCGAATGCACTTTGTTTAAGGTCTAGCTAGTGTGTGAAATGAACACAACCAAAAGCTGACAACTAACTAGTCTAAAATCAAATTTATGTGCATTTAAGGAAGTTTGACAAACGGTGAAGAAGTTCGAAAGAGCTAGTAATTAACAATGGAGGTGTGAGAGAAGAAGAGAAAAACTGTAACTATACCGAAATTATTTTATCTTCTTTTATAAAGAGAAAATTACATTTATCCCTATGAATATTTTAAAAACTTAAGATTCAAATTTGTCCAACTTTTCTACAACAAAACAAGTAAGATTTGCTCATTTTGTCTTTTCATTTTTTTGTTTTTAATAAAACTTACCTCTTCTTTTTCGACTAGCAGATGTGAAATTATTTACACCCTTTTTTTTATTGTATATATATAGTATGAAATTGTTGTTTTTTTCTTGACTATAATTACTTGCACGACTTGGTCATCTGACCTAAATTTCCTCTTGTCTTGGTCATTTCCTCTTTCTTCTCAATCTTGACTTAACAAATTTGTTTAAATTTATTTGATTCTCCGAGACATCTGTTGATTTCATTATCTTCTAGATTTTAACACGATTATATATGCTTTCCTACAACTTTGCAATATTCATTGTGTCTATATCATGTAACTCTATTATCATAGTAACCACATAGTTTCTCAAATGTCTTGTTATTTGATATCTCCTTCATGCATTCTTACCTTATTGACAAGGTTAGTAACATGAGAATAGTATTTTTCAATAGTTTTTCAATTGGACATTTCATATATTTTTATTCTTTGCATAAGGACTATAATTTGAATTTTTTGGCCTCATTTACACCTTTGTAAGACAATTTTAAAAACATCTCATGCTTCCTTGGCATTTTGGGCATTGCCAATTTTGCCAAATGCCAAATAATCTTCTCCCAAATGGATTTGGGGAAAAACCATTTGATCTTACATTTGAATTGCTGCATTTGCCTCAGACATTCAACAAGTTTCTAGGTATTTTAAGCCTTAAGTGATCAAACAATAAAATTATCCAATAATTGAAATCAAGATTGCTATCTCATTTGAGACCTATGTAAATAATATTATAATTGTTTGGCACTATGATTATAGCTTTATGAGAACATTCTTCTTCACATTCTCTGAAAATTGTTAGGTATCTAATTAGATCTAATATCTATATGATATAAAAAAGGAAAAACAAACTCTATATTTTCTCATGAACTCACGAGAAAATATATCAAAGAAAAAAAAGCTTTGTAATCTATTTCATTCCTAACAACTCGTTTCAAGCATTGCACATAGTAGATTTTGTCCAACTTTTCTTGGTACATATCTTTTTCTTTTGATATGCTTTATTTTATTATATTCTATTTACTTTCTCTTTTCTTTTTTTGCCTTCCTTCTTCTTTTACAATTTACAATCAAAACAAAAAATTAGAATCCAAAAATCAAAAAGATAGAATAAAAGCCCATTTTTTCATTTCTGTTTTGGCCCACCTCCATAGTTTTTTCAATCCAATTCTATAGGCTTGCAGAAAAAAACCAGAAAAATAAAATATAAAAGAAAAGAAAAGAAAAGACGTATACATGCAAAAATAAAATAAGAAAAAAGTAGAAGCGACAAGTTCAGCGGATAGCCGTATAATACAGCTCCAAGTTTGAAAATAGCAGCGGCAGCCACCCTAGCTATTTATGTGGGGAAGATGCACACAACCCACCCTATTCCTAAAGAAGATTTACCTCTAAAAAAATTCTTTGGTGAGCACAATTTAAATAACTCATTTTTATACACATTCACAATAAAGTTAGAGGAATACAAAAACAAGTGATTTATCATGAATAAAGTTAATGAGACCTATTTTTAGATGAGGTATTGGAATTGAGAATTTTTACCCATTTAAATTAAATAATAAATTATCTACCAATCTAAACCAAATCAACATTTGCTAAAGATCTGGACATTTTTTATATATAGACGAATACACTAGAGCTCTTTAAATTTTGAGAGGGAATTTAAAATTTTAAAATAGATCACATTTAGATCTTAAAAATAATTAAAAACATCTAATGACATAACCATGCCTTTAGATTACCGAGAATAAAATTAACAATGGATGATTGATTATCCATTAATCAGATAATTAAAGTAATTATTTTGCACATATCATTTCCCCATTGAATATGCCAATCAGCCTAGCATATCCCAAACTAACATTAAGCTTGGAACAGATATCCGATTACCGTGTAAAGAGGCAGCAATGCAACCCTTAAGATGCTTGATGCATAACTTGAGCAGAGACAAAAGATGGTGCATGAAGAATGTAACACCCTAAAAATTGTCTAAAAATTAATTTGAGCTTTATTAGTCATAATTTCAAAAATTTGATAGTTTGAACAATGATGAGGATGATCCAACGGATTTGTAAAAAAAAAAAAATTATGAATAGTAACTTGCGGGCCCAGATCTCACCAACAGTCGAAACCCTAGAATTGGGACCCGGAGATGCCCGAAATTGAGAAATTATATGATTATGGTTAGAAATAGGTAGAAATGAAGATTTTATACCTAAAGTTATTTTTCGGGCAATGTTTGATTTCCCGAGTACAATGTTTCACCCGTTCGGTGAAATTTCGGTGTATGAATTCTGACACCGAAAACTAGTTTGACCTTTACAAAAGGATAATGTTTATCCATTTATATCAAATGAATGGCTAAGATTCAATCTTGAATTATAAGATTCAATCCTAGCCATCTATTTTTCTTACTTGAATTAATGATGATTTAATTATATACTATAATATTACTATATTCATTACAAGATAAATATGACTTTAAACTTCTCCATGAAGCCATTTCTTTCTCGGGCAGCATCTTCAAACCAGCCATCCTCCATTGTTGCTTCACCAAAACCATGGAAACTTGATTTCAAACCCTCAAAAACCTAGTCTAAACTTTATAAAACCACAAACTCCCTTCACAAAACTTGTTCTACTCCTCAATACCTACCAAACAACCGATTAGAATTTGAATCCATCATAGTTTTCCACCTTGAGAGATCATTCTTCACTGCCTAAGGGAGTATTTGGGCTTGAATTGGTGGCCTTGAAGTGAAGGGAAATCAAGTGGAACAACCTTTGAAGTTATAAAGCTTTGAAGCTTTCAAAGTAGGGTTTTCTTTGGCCTTTTTCTTTCAAAATTTTTCTGAGCAATTCTTACTGGTTTCAATTCGAAATTTCTGGTTAATTTGGTTGATATTATGTTGTTATTGATGTATGAATTTTTCTGAAGTATTTGGATGAGGTTAGAAAGATCATTTTCTCAAAAGATGTTGAGTGATACTTGCTGGATTTTTGGTTTTCTGACAGGCAGTGTGTGATCACGAATTTTCTGGGCTTGTTGTGGGCATTTTCTTGAACTGGAAAAAATATATGTTGGAGCTAACATCTTGAGCTATCCCACGAATTTTCTTGGGTTTTTATTTTGAGTCAAACTACCTTAGAAAAATCAAGAACTGAAATTAAGCATATGCTGCCTGAAATGCTAGTACAGAAGCTGTAAATTTTACTAATTTTGTTACCATATCAAATGATGGAATTATTACTTAAAATTTTTACAGAGTATTAGAGACATATTGAGGTTTTACCAGGATTTTTATTTAGAATTTTCTGGGTTCAATTTCTAGGGTCAAAAATTATGAATTTTGGTTCTTGAGCTGAGGTTGGATGGTTTCTGACCACTAAACTTTTAGAATTTTGTTAACATAGTTAGAGAATTATTTTTACTCTGAACTTTTTACAGAATCTTGGTGACACATTGAGGTGTCATTGAGAATTTTTATAGCATTTGAATTGATCATTTGGTATGAGAAATAAATTGTGCTACTTGAGTGTGAAATCTGCCATTGTGCTGAAAATAACTTGATGCTTTGATTTGATGAAATGATGACATTTTGTACTAGTATGACATGAGTACCTGAATATGAGTATGAGTAATTGAGCATGTGAACTTATTGATGAGGTTAGGTACACATAGATATGAATGATTATTACAATTGTTTATATGCGAAAGAAAAGCATTAGATTATGTTTCTTGGACTGGAGAAAGTAAATCTAGTTTGTTAGGGAAAGTAAACCTAACTTCCAAGAAAAGCATAAGATTTATAATCCTTGGGTTGGAGAAAGTAAATCCGGTCTGTCAGGGAAAGTAAACCTGACTACCCTTGAATTGAGTCGGGGAAAGTAAACCTGGCTAGAAATAGGTCTGTGTGAGAATTGGAGAAAGTAAATCCAATAATCATGTATAGGAATGAGCTCGATCAAAGCGATCTATTACCCATTATTGCCACATTGGGGACGTGACGAATGCTTGAGATGTGATGAGATTAGTCAAGGGCCAAGGCAAGTTCAAGAAGTAAATTTTCTAAGGAATCTTTTGTCTTATATGCCGAGTGAAGAAGTCTAGTATTGATATTGAGACCAATATATTTAAGTGGAAAGTTAGTAGTTTATGATGTTGAGTAGTATGGTATACGTACATTAAGTGATTGAATGTTAAAAGAAACCCACTTCGGAAAGGTGATTTTATAACTTTAAAATGAACCTTTGATATATATATATATATATATAGATATATATATATATATATATATTGCATGCCCACTTTTTCTTAATAAATCGAAGTGGCTGGGGCGATGACGTTGACATTATAATTGTGTTCGGGGGAGTCACCCTACTGAGAATTGTAGAATTCTTACCCCTATGTTTTTGTGTTCCCGTGTCGTCTTCAGGTTTATGCAGAGAACCGAGAGGCTGATATGCAAAAGAACGCAGAAGTGCAATAGTTTGGTAGTTAATGCTTTTATTAGGGTGTATTTAGTGGAATGGATATGTGTGTAAATATGTTAAAGGACAAAAGTGTGTTAAAGCTCATAAAAGAGCTTCCTTTATGTACTGAATTTTATATTAAATAAATATTTTGATTTCCTTGCTATATATTTTAGTAGAATTATGATCTAGTTATCTCGTGAATTAATCAAAATGGCTATAGATATTTAAGAAAGGTCCGCTAATTTAGAAGTAACAACTCTTGGGTCTGATGTCATGACTTAAGGATGACGTTGTACTTAGGAGGATGTTACAAAGAAGGTATGAGGTTTGCAGCAGTTACTAGCAAAAATGTCTCTACCCAGGAACACTGAAAATTAAGGATGTAACCTATTGGGTTCAAAATCATAGTTTCATGTATTCGCATGTCAAATGATTTCAAGTTCAAATTTATCTTAAAAAAGTTGTCATGGATATTACATAGAAAATGTATCATCTCCAAAACTAGTTTCACAGGAAGCATACCTAATCTGCAGGTTTATTGATGTATCATTGCATTCCAACCATCGTTTGAAGGAAGCTAATTTGAATTGGAGATAAGAAGAACAACTTTTTTAGACATGTGGGATAGGGTTGGAGTGGAGAGTCACAATGTATATTCATCTTCATACTTGTTTTATAAAGTTTGTACAAATGTGCCAGCATCATTAATCTAATAGTTTTTTGGAGTTTTTTTAAGGCCTAAAGTTTTAGGGCCTGGCCAATGTTTGTTGACGTTCTCACCCCATGGATGAATTTTAAACTTTAACAAGTTCCTTCTCAAGATTACATTGATACACTTCCAAGCATTTCATTTGCAGATTCAAAAGTTGTGCTAAGTTTGTTCCTTGAAGTTAATTTTTCAATATGAGCAATCATTTCTCATAGGAGATTGTGTTATAGCTATTTTCCTAAAGATTCAGTACTTTTTGTTTTATTCATGAACTAACCATAACCATAGGCTTGTAGATTTACCAAAAGTTGGACCAACTAGACCAGAAGATATAGAGACAACTTTAAAGAAGACAAGGCTATCTGCACATCTCCATGTCCACAAGTATGAAAAGTTTAATGCTGATTATGGTAGTCAAATACTTCAATGAAAAGATGTTGATTTACCTATCTTCAGAAGTTGTTGCTTGTTAGGTCATCCAAAATTTCATTGTGTTATAAAGTTGCAATTGTACACCTGTAAAATATGCTGGATAAGTATTATTTGCATAGGAGATTCTTCTCCCTACTCAGGACTTTCTATGTAATTACAATTTGTAAAATGATCATTTTCCAATTGAAACTTTTATTTATTCAATTACTTGTTACTATTAGGTGTTCGTAAATGACATGTATAATAAACCCTTATAGCAACCCTTTTGCCACAAACTTCCTATCTTGCTCATGGTAAGAAGCTAGCTCAAAGAAGAACATAAGTTGTTGAAGTGTCTTTTTTTGCAACAAAAGACCATCTTAAACTGCACTCCTATTGGAATTTGGCAATGATGGGGAGTCTATTCCATAACCTCAAGGGCATGAATCCAAGACAATTAAAGAGCTACTTGGTTAGAGTGTGTGGGGTGTTGGAAAGATGAGAACCTTATTCAATATCCCTATAGCTAATCAAGTCACCTCTACACTAGTTGGATCAAATCATGTACAGGATAGTGTGATGATGATGCAGCCCTTACAAGAAGAGGAACACAACTTATAGATGACATAATAATAACAGTTAAAGGAGAAAGGAAATAAACAATTGAATTTCAAATAAGGTACAATATTTGGACAGCAGTAGAAATGTAAATGCATATTCCTTTGGGTACATACTCTAAACAACAAGCTTGTCAAGATGACACAACCGCAACAGGGATAATAGTAGAGTTGAAGAGTTATAAATTATGAGGACAAAAACACATACCAATTCTTAATTGGCAAAACTCATGCCTTTATAACTAAAAAAAGGCAACACTTCCTGAACATCAGTGATTGCCCTAGAAGCAATAAACATATCTAACTGAACTCATGACACAATCTCAAGTCAAAAGAGTAAGGGAGCTCCATCATGTAAATAGTCCATGTTGTCTCCTCTTTCACATGCTGTTATGGCCAATGCTTGCTTTAGGTCTGGTGGCTCCATTTTACACATTGAGTTTACTAAAGGTTTTGGTTTAATTTAGTTTTTTTTTGGCTCTGGGAGCATAATCGTAATTGAATCAAATAAGGTGATAGATGGAAACAACTGAAATTGACATCAAAATTGTATGAACATCATCCTACATGTTAGGAAGGACTGTCTGTATTGGACATGTAATCCGATGTTTTGGTGCACCATAGAGGTCATCACTATGTATAACAGAGACAACAACTGTAGGTGAACCATTAGTGATCTCATCCTTGATCATCAATTTCAATTATGCTAAGTCTAGTTTCCTTAACCATACTTACTCTTGTTTCAAGCACCCTATAATTTTCTTGCATTCTCATAAGATCTAAGATTCTTCTAGTAGCAGCATAAGTGCTAGACATTAGGAGGGAATCTGTAGGATGCTCTGTATAAATGTTGGTCAGAACATCTTTCACACATTTTCCTAATTTAACATCACCATAGACTCGACAAGCAGAAAGTAGCATACGCCATGCAGTAGCATCACCCTTAATGGGTAAACTCTTGATTAGTTTATGTGCTTCATGCAACATTCCTACTCGACCTAGAAGATCAATAAGACATCCATACTGTTCAACCTGTGATGAAAAGGCATATTCCTAAACCATACTCTTAAAAATTTCATCCTTTCAATTACGAGCCCTCCATGGCTACAAGCAGTGAGAATTGTCAAAAAAGTAACTTCATTTGGCCTCAACCCTTCATTCCCCATATTATTGAAAAGCTTAATGGCATTAGTTGGCTACCCATGAACTCCATGGCCTGAAATCATGGTTGTCCAAGCTTTCACATCTTTACTCTCCATCCTCTCGAATATGTTCATAGCTTGATCTAGAAAGCCACATTTAACATACATATCAACAAGAGCTGTTCCAAGAATTGCATCCACTTCTAGTTTCTCCTTTTCGATAAAACTATTAACTTATCGAACAACTTGCATGGAACTAGACACAGGGCAAGCTGAAAGCAACCCCACCAAGGTAGAAGAATTAGGTTTAACACCCTGAATTCTCATATACTGTAGTAAAGCCACTGCTTCTCCAACCAGGTCATTTCTTACATACTTGCCTATTAAACAGTTACATAAGACAACATCTTTCTCAGCAAAACCATTAAGAACTTGGCATGCCAAACAAATATGTTTCACATACAGATCAATCAATGCAGTAACAACACTCAAATTAGAACCAACTTCGATTCTTATACAGTATCCATGGAGACACTTCCGTCCAACAAAACTCCCCATCTTACCCGCTCCTGACAAAAGACTCAATGCAGTTGCAACACTGGCTTTAACCCCATTCCAACACATCTCCCTAAACAAATCAAAAACCAACTTAGGTTCAAAACAAGAAGGTATCCACCCATCAAAGTGTTCCATGAAACCAAGTCTTTTCCTTCAGGAAACTCATCAAATACCTTGTGGGCATCTCCAATTCTCTTACAAACATAGTAGAAATACAAAAAGGTATTCCTCAAATCAACAAAAAACACATTCCTAGACCTTACTGCAACCACATGGATCCCTTGGCCAAACCCAACATTTGAAACCCTACCACAAGCCTTAAGCATAGTGATGAAAGAGAGCTGGTCCATCAAAACTCCATGGTTCCTCAGTTCATTGAAAATGGGCAGTGCCTTATTGGGGAAATTGCTCATAGAATAGCTTCGAATCATTGTGTTGAACATGAAAAGATTCGGGTTTTGAGCAGAGCTAAAAATGGATGTTGCATAGTCCATATCAAAAATTGAAGCTGCGAGAAGCTTGCTAAGAATGAGAGGGCCGTTGGTGAGACTAGTTTTGACCATAACGGCATGAACTTGATGAGTTTCGGAGGCTTTTTCGCACGATTTCAAGAGAAGAGCGAGGTTGTGATGCAGTGCTGGAAGTGCTTTTGAAGAGTGTGTGAGACATAGTTATTGGAGAATGTGCCTTAGATGTAATGAGGTATTAGGAAAAAGTCATGAATGAGGGAAGCCACTGAGAGGGTAAGTTTTGTGCTCTGGCGGCGGACAGTGGTGATGCCTAAAGACACGACGGAGTTCCTCGCTGGAGAGAGTAAGTGTCGCTGCAGCCCATAAACCCTTCCCACCATGGTCGTCGCATTTCCTTGACACAATGGTCAAGGAGGGACGCTATAGATTTGCTCAGTATTGCAAAACCCATTAGTTAAAGAATTAATTGGTTCGATATTTGTATCCAATTTTGCAAATTAGAACCAGAACCCTATAGCATTGGTCTCATGAGTAGTTTATATAGACTGCCATTCAGCCTTGCGATGATGCTGCTGCCACATATACCTCTGCAACAATACTGCCTTGCCTTTTTCCTCTTCCTTGCTAAAGATTTTTGTAAAACTTGTTTAGAATGGTGGAATTAGAGAAATTTCTTTCCATTGGTTTAAATATTATTAATTAATATAATAATTATAAATTGAATGTGATGTCGCATGTCAATTAATCTAATATATTGTGCCAGCAGTGTCAATCACTCTAATTCGGGATTTCATGTCGGGTCAGGGAGTATTACTCGTATTACAAATTTATCAGATTTTATACTATCAAGTCTTATTCTATCGAATCTTATATTATCGGCCTTTGTTCTATCAGGCGTGCCAAACGTGCCCTAAGAATTTTTTGTGCTTACTTGTGGGTAAGGATACATATGTAGTGAAAATGCTGATGTGTCAAATAGATCAGTATGATCATCACTGGAAAGGTTTTGAGGAGGTTTTTGGGCATGGCTTCTCCACCAAATTGAGTAGCGCTGGTCTTGTTTGTAAGGTAAATTTCTTATCTAAACAACATGTTTTGGTTTTTGTTTTCTCACTTCCTGCAGCTGCCCTACGTCTTTTATTTCATTTACATGGTGGCTAATTCCTCTGTTTTGGTACAATCACTAATAGTTTTAATGGGAAGTTTCAATTTGAAGATGAATCTACCTTAATAATTTTGTTATGCTTCCTTTTCTCCTTTCTATAGCATTTTGGAAAGGAAATTATAGCCAAGGAACTTACTGTAGATGAAGAGCATCCAGGTGTGCATTATATATTTTTGGCTGTTTACAAGAGCTTCATGGAAGTAATAAACTTTCAATTCATCCTTTTATTGCCCTCTCCAACTTTCTATTTTTTGTACATTGTTATTAGGTTGGATTCTCTTCCCGGCACTAATTTCTTTATTAAAAAAAAGTATATGTTCTTCCTATTGAGTAAAATCTGAGTCAGGGGACTTAGGGGAGGTTCACCAGGATAGTGACTGCTAACAGGAACAAGATATTCTTCTTTTCTTTTTGCTCTAGGATAATGAGTGCTTTCAAATATAGGTTCTATCTTCCATCTGTATCATAACTGGTTTCTAATTAGCAGCATGGACATAGAGAAAGATATAGTATCAAGGAACTAGAAAAAATAAATTTTTCTTCTGAAAACAAAACTATATCTACATTGGCATTTGTTTGTGATGGAAATTTTTGTTTTACTTATGCTTCCATATAAAACAAATGTGATTATCTTGTCTGCTTCACTTTCTTCATTCTAGGCACCAACAGTATCAATGTGGCCTGTAGAAATAATTTTGCCATTTAAACTTATTTTGTATTCATTATTCAACATCATTGTTGATAAAGTTTGAACTCTGACTCAGTGCTTGCCTAATCAACATTTTTGTGAACTTCTAGGGCTTTTCTGAGTTTTTGTTTCGAAAGTAGTTAGAGCTGTATATCTAACATATTGTGCATTTATATTATAGTATGGATTGGTTTGTCCGTTGTCATTTGAGATTCATTATGAATGGCTTGTTTAGAAGATAATTCTGGTATGTTTCATGTTGTGGGATGCTCAACTGAGGACCAATTGTTATTGGTTTTAATTGAAAATGTCTACATAAGACTGATGGGCTAATGGTGCATTGAAGCTTATTGTTAGTCCTGGTAAAGTGATTCGTAAATGAAACACAGATGTGTAATTGATGGTATGCGAGGTATATGTCAGGCATATTCCTCATTTATAGAATGGATTAATCCTTAGTTATTTGAGATTCATTATAAACGGTTTGTTCAGGAGATAACTTTGGTCTGGTTTATATTATAGGATGCTCAACTTAGAATCACTTGCTCTTGAGGTTATGAACTTCTGATAAATTATCTAGCGAAAACAAAATTGTATTGGGGACGGGATGTGAGGTTATGAACTTATGATAAATGATGTTCTTGTTAATTATATCAGGCAATTGATGGTATAGGCAATGGAATCAATCGGTATGATGCAGAATAACCTCCAAAATATGTGAATAATACACATTTGTCCTTAAGAGTAGCGTGATACCCCAGATACACATGTCCTTCAATAAGTCCAGTACAACCCTAAGGTCTCTCGGGACCCAACCATGTTGCCAGGAAAGCTCCAATAATGTGATGGGTGAAGGGATGAAGTTGGGGTGTTGTTGCTATAGAATTCTATAGAACAGGCTCACTGTAGCAAGTTTTGGTCGTTGCAGTGAGGAGGTAAGCCCGGAGATTCGCTGCAGCGAGGAGGCAAGCCCGGAGATTCGCTGCAGCGAGGAGGCAAGCCCGGAGATTCACTGCAACGAGTATGAGCCTCGGCAGGTTCACTGCAGCGAGATTTACTCGCTACAGCAAGCATTCGATGACAATACAGTATCTGAAACAACGTAGTTTTGGATAAGTGAACTATAACGCCCTGAATTTTACTACTGTGTAAAATGACCAAAATACCCCTAGGTCATTTTTACACGAGATTTAAGGCCAAAATAGTCCAAGCCATCTTCAATAGGACATTTCGACATTAGAATAACATTATATGAAGATTAAATAGCAATATGTGCAAAAATCGCAATTTTCATTTTTTCCAGTGTACAAATGACCAAAATACCCCTGAGGTCATTTTTGCCCCGAAATCAAGGACTGTTAGTCCAGGCTATCCTCAATGAGTTAGTTTTATGTTTGAAGGGGGTTATATGTGTTATGAATGTTGTAAAAGTGAAAATATGAACTTTGAGTTTTTACTGTACGTGAAATTACCAAAATACCCCTTGAAGTAATGTAATTACTGTACGTGAAATTACCAAAATACCCCTTGCCTAGAGTTCAAAATGTTTATTACAAGTATAGTTTGACATCTAAAAATGCTCAGGTAGTTTCGAGAAATTTTTACGTGAAATTGCCATTTTGCCTCAAGTTAGTGCTAAATGAGCTTATTTACGTAATTAAATAAATATAGGCAATATTAGACTCTAATTAAAGATAAACTAATTTTATTTATTTACCTTGAGTCAAAATAGTTATTTGAGGTAATTTTAAAGTATAAGATTATTTTAGAAAAGATTAATTTTCTTTCATAATTAAAAATACTTCTTAAGACATATAATAGGAAATTAGTGTATTATATTTCTTTTTCTTAAAACTAAAATATATTTATTTTTTTATTACTTCATATTATTAGCACTAAAAATTACACTACATATGTTGGCCATTTAATTTTGTAATGGTGCGCCTTAAATATTTGATTATTAAGCACTTACTCTAGTTTATCATTTTCTTTTTCACTAACAATTAATTACACTAAATACATGATCTACCATTAACAAAAAAAAAAAAAAAAATCACTCCTCATTGTGTTGAATAGCTATGGCCTCCTCCATCAAATTCACTATAAAAATGTGCTCTTCTAAGTCCTAATTCATTCACAAACATTCATTTTTACCATTTGCATTTTTTTTTGTTATAGTCTTGTTCACAAAAATTAGCCAAAAATCCTCTCTTCTCTCTCTAAATACAAAGCTCTCTTCTTCTTCCTTTTCCACCTCTAAGAAGCTCCACCCCCAACCTTGATCCAAAGTTCTCAAGTCAAACAAATACATATCCACCATAGATCAACTCCTAAGCACCTAAACTTTCCATTTCTAAACACAACATAAGAAAAATCCTTCCTCTATTCCAATCTCACTTGACCGAAACCATCACTAGCATTAGGATCAGATTTTTGGTTCTTATTGCTCATAGAAGGCCAAGCTCTATCCTTTGTAAACAAAGAATAACTTGGTAGGGATTTTATTTTATGTTCCTTCCTTCATTTCTTCTTAATAATTTCTAATTTATGGCTTGATGATGAGGCCATGAAATAAGATTCTTGGAACCATGATAATAAAGGACTCTAAAGCCTACTTCCTTTGTTAAGATTAATTGAGGTTGAAGAGTTTAATTCTTTAAAAGTTTTGACTTTAACAAGATAATAAATGAACTTTCATCCATGTTTATGTTTCAAACTCTTGCATATCCTATTTGAATTTCAAGCTTTGCATAATCATATTTAATTTCAAGTCATCACCTTAAATCTTGAAGATAATAATATGGATTTGCATTTTTATGTTTAAATTCCAAGTATTGCATTTCATATTTATATTTCAAGTTATCATCTAAACTTTGAAGATCTAAAAATGAACTTGCATCTTCATAGTTATATTTCAAGTATTGCATATTCATATTTATATTTTCAAGTAATAATCTTACAATGATAAAGATTAAAAATGGGATTGAATAGCATGTTTATGATTCTTGTTATCACCTAAATCTCTAAAGCTCAAAACTTACCTCTTTAATCTTAAATATGAACTTTTATTATGGATATATTTAAATTATGTTATTTTTAGCCTCTTGATATTCTTAGGATCGAAGTTGATTTACTTTATTTTCAAGGCTTTAATCTTGTCTTTAAATTACTCAAAGAACTTTTTATTAGAATTAGAAATTCAAATAAGTTAAAGATTGTGCCTTTTCAAGCTTTTGGGATGAAAGATTTAAGTTACTAACCTGATTTAAATAAAATGGTTAGAATGCTGATTTAAAATGTTTGAATGTGTATAAATTACTTAAAATTGATGTAAAAATTATTTTTAGCATTTTTGGGGTGAACTAGTAACTAGAAAAGATCAAAACCATAATTTTATGAAGCTTTAGAGAATGAATTTTCTGGAATAATTACTTACTGTTTTGATACTGATCTTGCTGTTTACATACATAAGAATGGTTAATATTTGATGTAAAAATTATTTTTGGTATCTTAGACGTATAAAAGAACAATTACAAATGTTAGTTTTGACCATTTTGTAATATGCGAAAAGTTGTGTTTTAAACTATCAATTATGTAATTTTTGGTCAAAAGATTTTAGTTAGACATTAATATGTCCATGTGTTTAAAATACCATATATAATGTTTAGAAAAAGTTTTAGAAGTATTGGCATTTGTTAGGAGTTAAAAATGAGCAACTTTGCACTTTGACCCCTAAAGTATGTTAAAATTTGGTCTATAAGTCTAAAAGGTTTTTATGATGAGTTTTAAATGGTTTCTAGTGATTATAAGTCTCTTGAAAGTATTGGTTAATATTAACGATGTTTAGTTTGTAAGAATGCATTAAAAATGAGTATTTACGTTTTGACCCGTAATCTTTGAGAAATTGCGATTTGACCTCTTTGGGGCTTAAGCATAAATATCAATGATTTTGATGAGATAAGTGTGAATGATTTCTTGTGAAGGCTATGTTTATGTGTTGAAATTTATATGGCTTACGGATATATGCAATGAAATATGATGTATGTTTATGTGATTTAAATTATGGTATGTTATAATTAAACTTGATAAATTGAGATGCATGATTTCATGAAGTTTATGAGCATGAAATGTTGAAATGATGAGTTATTCATGTTTGCATCTCTATATAACATGCCAAGATCAAAGGTGACATAAGACACATGGAAATGATCCTCTAGACTTCTCGAATTAAAGGTTATGAGAGGTGATTCAAATAGGAAGTGATCCTTTGGGCTCCTGGAATTAAAGGTTATGAAAGGTGATCCTAATGCCCCCTATCCCGTACCTTGAGAGTCAGGAACTTAACTTATCAAAAGGGATAAGATTATGCTAGTGACGACTAGTGAGGTATGAGCTCATAATCTAGAACTCTCAAAAGGAAAGAAGATATAGGGCGGTCCGCAAGGAAAAGAGAATAAGAGGTCTAAGTCACCTAAAGAATGAACCATATGCATATGTTCTTTATATATAATTAATTGTTGTATATTCTGTTACATATTGTATATGGTATTGACATGTATTCATGATACAGTATGTTGCATTCATAACATTAAGATTCATACTAAAAGATATGGGCCTCGGCTAATGGTATTTCGAACTTAATAAATGAACCTTGTATATGTCCGCATTTTCATAAAGAAACCTGAGGTTCCTGAGGGCGATGACAATGACACTTGTGTTAGAGTTAGAAAGCCCTACTGAGATTCTTGTATAAGTTTCTCATCCCTTTTCTTTTCCGTGTCGTCTCCAGAAAAGGATGATGGTGTAGTTCGTGACTTTCCTTGAGTAGTAGACGAGGGAGCTATGTTATAAACAAGAGATTCAACGGAGATAGTTTTTCCCTTGGATATTTGCCTTTAAAGTAATCATATCTCATTTATCAAGTTTGTATGCTATTGATGGATATATATATTGATGTCCTTTATGTTCATAGGACATCGCTATTATGATACAGTTATTGATATGTTATTATTATTTAAGTCTGATATGTTATTATTATTTTAGTTATATTATGCCATGGTTGTATTATGTATTTACCTGTTATTTGTTTCTAACATCTCTCTTGCGCAGGCAAGATGAATGATGTTAGATACTTAGTATGCGGCTCACGTTTTGGTATTTAAGTTCAAAAAACAAATTTACCCATATTTTCACTAAGGTATTTTCAAAAAGTTTAAGTTAAAGACTGGAATAAAAGAGTAATAACTAATAATTAACTTAAATGCATCTTAGGCGTGTTGAGTTAAATATTAGGATATTACATGAACCCCTACCCCTATAAAACACCCTAAGCTTAGGTTTTTCATTCAGAAATCGAGCCCTATCATCCCCAAACCTTTTCCCACTCTCTTCCACTCAATCCAACATAAAATCTTCATCGTCGAAGATCAAAGGTAAGGGTTTATGTTGGTTTTGTCATCTCATTCCTTTCCTTTACAACTGGGGGCGCTCCCCCAATGTTGTTAGAGCTATATTAGAGTTGTTTAGAGATTAACAGAGATTAATCTTGAGTCAATATTGCTCCATAGCAGTTGTTGGTACCATTCCAAGCTCCCAAGATCAAGTTGGCGGTACCCATATACTCCCGACTTCAAATGGTGAGTGGGTTCAAACTTATGACCTTATTTTAGCCATTATGATTATGTTTGATGCACGATATTTGTAAAATATGAAATTTGGGATGAGAAAAAGTATAGAATGTAATTTTACATGATTATGTTAAGCTAGAAAAATTATGATTTATGACGAAAGCATGAAAGAATGAGTTTTACAAAAACATGGGACCATGATTGTTATGTTGTGTGTTATGAAAAATGTTTTATCTGTTTGAGAAAGAATTTATTGAGAAATTATATATCGTAGTAAGTATTTTGTCAAATATGAATTTATTGATATCACTTTGTATTCAAGTTTTAAGATTTTAAGCTATACCTTTAGAATGTTCAAAATCAAATATAAGTAGAGTTATGCTGAGTGAAGTTTGATTTATCTCTATGAAGAGATATGTTATGATGGTTTTTAGAGTTTTCATGAATTAGAGCCCCAGTGTTTGAACCATGATTTTATACTTTTCAAGTGTATAAAAATTTTAGCTTATAGATATGAATTTAGAAATTCAGTTTTTCATGATACTTAGAAATATGGAGTTCAGTATGATTCATAGCAATTGCCAGATACATATTCAATGGGCTCTCGAAATCTAATGCTTACAAGTGGTGATCCCTTAGGCATGATTTTATAGCCATAGTTATGCTAAAGTCAGATTATTAGAGTTGTATGAATCCAGAGTTTTAGAGTTTTCAGTGCATTAAGAGATTTTAAGAGTTTTTAGATTATATGAGTTAAGTATAAACTAGTTTAGACGGTAGCTATAGAGAAACAACAGTGAGTTAACAGCTGGGAAAAATGATCGTTAACCTTAGTACCAAGTTGTCTTTAGAGGCAATCTCACAGAACAGAAAATGTGTGTTCTTCTCTGTGCCCGTGCCTCTGGGGAAAGAACAAAGCCTTGAGGGTAGAGCCGATGTCTAGCACCCTTAAAGGAACAAGGCCTCGAGGTTGGAGCCCTTGTCTGGCACCCATAGAGGATTGGTTATGTCATGGTTGACATGCATAACTAGAGGACATATTATCATACAGTTAGTAAACAGATATCTATGTTTCTCTATTAGAGTACTGTTATTAATATTTTCAAAGAATATTTGATTTAATAGATATTATATATATGAGAAATGATTTTCTTGTTAGAGTAAGAACTTAGAGATGTTTTCCTATGAATTTATGAATACAGAGATATATTTTCTATGAGATTATGTACTTGAATATCAAACGATTTATGATTGTTGCATGTATATTGCATTATAGTATATTCCTTGGTTGTTCCATGTGGGTGTTGGGTGAGAGCTCACTCACTGAGTCCGTTGACTCACCCCTCTCCTTTCCTCTTCATCATTGCAGGTGCAGATGTTGCTTAGCTTTGGCAAATGTTGTCGTTCTCAATGGTGAGTCTTACTTTGAAGTAAAGCTTAGTTTAGAGTCTTGTTAGAGTAGAGTGCTCCAGTAGATGTGCAGGCAGGATCCGAGCCATGCATTATTTTCAGATTATGTATTTGATTTTAGTATTTGGACAATTATGTATATATATTTTCAGTTCACAAGTATGAATTTGAAATTTAGAGTTTGATTAGAGTTTATAAAATCAAGCAAAGATGTATTTATGATTCAGAACATATGTTAAATCGATTTTCAGAGTACGATTAAGATAATTTTAGAGTTTCATATATCAAGTATTTCAGTTTTATATTTTCAGACATAAAGTTTAAATAAAGATTTAGATGAAGTTATGATTTAAATGCAAAGTAAATTATTTTAAAGATATAGAGAGACTCAAAAATCATGAGGCTTATATGGAAGTAGGATTCCTCACGTGTCGGTCACATTTCCCAAGTCAGGTTATGACAAGCAGGAAGGTTAAATTTGGATTGGACAAATCCTAATCAGTCACCTAAGAAAGAAAATGAAGCCTTTCAACGTGCTATGGCTCTTGCACACAGTGAATTTTTGGATGTGAGTCTTCTCTCCTAATGTCTTTTCGTATCCTAACTTCAATAAGGGGTTTTAATTTTGTTCTTGCCCTTTGTGCACTGGTGTTTCTTCATCTTACATACAAAGGGATTGGCTGCTTTGTTGCATGGCTTATCCCATTAGCATTAGGATTTAGTTGTTAATTTTTGGTTTCTTTGTGAGATGCCTTATCCTCCTTTGTATCATTTATTCTCTTCCAATAAAATTTATTTTTCTATCAAAATTAAAATAAAATAAAATTTCTTCTTGCCTATTTTACTTTTTGATTCGTTGTTTCAACAATTTCTTGCCCACCCTTCTTCTTATGCAGAGTGTTCAATTTCATGTAGAGTCATGGTTACTGGCAAGGTCAATTTTAATGGACACCTTTGCAGCTAGACATACCGTCAATTCTAGTGGAGAAATTTTAGTTTTTATAAATTATGTCTGGTGAGTTGGAAGTTCTTGTTTCCCTCTTCTAACAGTTTGTATAATATTTGAAGTATATTTTAATTCAAATTATGTCTATTCATCTATCATATGTGCAGAAATCATGATTTGAAGATTAAACATTTATGTTGATAAAAAAATTGTATATAGGTTTTTTCATACCAAATTTTGTGATAACATTGAAAGTAATACAACTGGCAGAAAGAGGATATCTCAACTGATGTATTGAATAACAGTATGATTTGCACCTTCACAACATTACTAATAATCGTCTTGTGAAAAAAACTTCCTCAACGAAGTACGATCTTAACCGTTGCATAACAGCTATGTTTATCTCACACTTTTCTCACTTTCCCATTAAAATTTGCATTATGGCTAGTATAAAGCTCACCACCAGGGTGTTGCTATTGCTTATGGCATAGAATAGTCATCTCTTGGCCTGTAAATGGAGACTTTCTATCTTATACAAAATTTCTCCATGTCTTTTAGAATTTATAAATATCCGTAATTAGGAATATTATATCTGTAATTAAGAAAAATATATATTTATAATTATTGTATAATTATTGCACAGTATATATTTTCTCCGTTGTGTAATTAAGACACACGGATTCCTCATGACTTTCTCTCTTTCTCTGTCTCTTAACATGGTATCCAAGGCCTAAGAAAGAAAGAAAACTCTAATCCGTGCTGTCAGGAGGGCCCACTGCCCTCTGGTGATTTTTTTTTGGAGCAAACTATGTTTCCCTTTTGATTTGCTTGCTATTCCCCTTTGTTGTGCCTCCATTCCAGCTATTCGACGCCTCTCACCACCGTCGACCACTTTTCCGGCCACTTTATGTAGTGATAATGTAAAAGAATATTTGTCTCATATTTTTAACAATTTTTAGCTTCTCATGTCATTCTTCATCAAATATCTTGTACTCATACACCTCAACAGAATGGGGTTGCTGAGCACAAGAGCTGTCATCTCATTGAAACAACACATACTCTTCTTCTTCATAATCATGTACCTTTTCATTTTTGGGGGGATGTTGTTTTAACTGCATGTTATTTAATTAATCATATGCCCTCCTCTGTTTTGGGTTACCAATTTCCCCATGACTGTTTACATTCCCTTCATCCGTACATTTTTGGGTCCACTCGTTTTGTTCACAATTTAACTCCTGGTCTTGACAAACTTTCTGCACATTCACTTAAATGTGTGTTTTTTTTTTGTTACACTTGGTGTCAAAAAGATTTTCGATACTTTTCTCCTACTCTGTGCCTTTACCTCGTCTTTGCGGATGTTACTTTTTTTGACACTATTCCCTTCTTTGAGCCATCTACCCATTCCACCTTTCTTACTTACGAGGAACTCCCGCTTCTTGTGATCCTTATGCCCTTGCCACCCAATATCCCTACACCTACGCCCCGCCCCCTTCAAGTCTACCATCGTCAAGCCCGTCCACTAGTTGAGCCTGTCCCACCTCCGACACCCATTGCACCTAACCAGTAGCCGCCACCCACTCCTATTCCTTCTTTCAAGCCTGTCTTCACTGATGTGGACTGTCTTCCGGTGCCCGATCCTTTGCCGCCTTCGGTCCTGCCTGTTGTGCCTGATCTTCCCATTGCCCTTAGTAAAAGATCCACTCGTAACCCATCTCCTCACTATACTGCTTTGAGTTATCACCGTTTATTTTCTCTGCATTTTGCTTGTCTATCTTCTTTGTCTTCTGTGTCAATTTTTAAGACTATAGATGAGGCATTCTCCCATCCTAGGTGGAGACAAGCTATGGTTACTGAGATGTATGCACTTCAGGAAGTGGTACCTAGGAATTGGTGTCTCTCCCATCAAATATGTTCTCTATCAGGTATGTAATTGATTTTCATTTTATTTATTTATTTATTTTTTGAAGCTCCATACTTGGCTAGTCTTTAAAAAGTGGTAGATGGATGATCTATAATCTTTGGTGTGATAAACTTTCAGAATGACTGGTAAGTTGTGCTGTAATTGGCTTTGTTTTGGTCCAGTGAAGCTCATGATGCCATCCCTTTGTCATTAAAAATTAAAATAATTCTTTGGGAGCAGAGTTGCAACTATTAAAACGTCCAAGATCATTTGAAAAGTAGCTGTTTTGTATGTCCAAGGGCCGAATGTCTAGCCTGATGTTGTGTTCCGTTTGAAGGCCTAAGTAAGCTGGAAATATGGTCCAATTCTTCAATGTATATGGGGGAGGAGACTTGATCAGAAAATTAAACTCAAGGACTCACTTGGTCTCAAACCTAGAGTTCGAAAAGAACAAGACTGCAACTGGGAGCTTGTCATAGAAGGCTGTGTGTTTTGTCATGGAAAATACTGGGATTTAAAACCACATAACGTCATTCAAGATTAATTTTTGCATAAGCAGGACTATATTTTTGGAGCCTACATGTACTCAGGCCTAATGGGTACCAAGTATAGCGGAAGAGTTTTGAAAATACCAAGAGTCTATTTGGTTTCTTTTTGTATTTCGAGTTTTTCAGGATTTTGTGAAAAGATACAGTGGAAATTCAGTATTGTTTGTAAAATCTTGAAAAACAGGAATGGGATTCAAAATAGGAAGTGAAAACAGTTACCACACAAACCCTGAAAATCCCATTTCTCTTTTTTAGAACAGACTAATAGACATCCTATTTTCTAATTATGTTGGACTTTTCTGAATGTTGAAGATCTGCTAACAAAATTCTCTAGTCCTATAGCATTGGCACCAGTTGTTCTTAACTTGGTCATTAACGTTGTTAGGTTTAATATATCTCTGATTTTAGGTTCTTTCATCATATCAGCTGATTTCTCCAAGTTTATGTTTCTCAATGCCCTTTATAGGATGAGAGAAGCAAACAATGGCGAGTGCAAGCAGTCGCAGTATCTCCTGACAGGTTTGAGAGCCGTAAGCCTCTACCCTCGCAATGGCATGGTCTAAGGGATGATGAACTGTCCAGGGAGGCTGGCATTCCTAGTTGTGTTTTTGTCCATATGAGTGGATTTATTGGTGGAAACCAAAGTTTTGATGGTGCCTTGGCCATGGCAAGAGCTGCTTTGAAGATGTAGGCAAAGGAACATGGTGAGTCAAGCTACCGTCCCTCAATTTTGCAAGAGCTTTCACAGTATACAGTATGCTGATTGCACAGAAATCTCAGAAAGGGACAGGGAACAGTGGCTTAGAGACAGTTCTCTATTGATTCATTAACTTCTTTACACATTTGCATTGCATCTATCTTACTCAAATTTTCTTTCGTTAGTTTAATCATGTATTATTCAGGAATTCTGGATGCTCCCGGTCTTTCATCATTATGATTGATTTTATTGTTATTACTTAATCAGCACTTGTGCCTATAGGCTATATAGCACGTGACTTGTGTCAAATTTGGCCACTTGATAGAGCATTTCAACTTCAAAGTACGATAATTATTCTTAAAAGTGGTTGTAATGGTTTGGCTACTAGGCACTCGTATAATATCTCAATTGCTTTCCAGGGAATGTGTTTTAGGTGGAATCTGTGCTAATACTACGAGTGTAGCATCATCCTTATTGTGCTGGAATTTTGGGTTCTCTGTTGTGTGTACTGGATATGGGTCTGTGTTTAGAACTACCTGGTTGATTGTGCTAGTTTATTGAATGTTGGAGCTTTCTTCTATTGGTTGTGGGGTTCTTATGGCCACTTGGTTTGATGCTTATCTAGCTTTTGGAAGTTCTATCAAGATTTGGTGGCAACTCATGAATCTGCATGGCTTTGTTTGTTTTTATATCTTTGCGGGAGTTAATCTGTTTTGTGGCATTATATTTAGGTACTATCATCAAGAATGGCTATGCAGGGGATGATGATAGTATCTGAGGGTGATTATAGGATTTATTTTTGTGATCTCTGGCAATTTTGCTGCTGCTTTTTATGTATGGGTTACAAACCATGTTCTATTCCTGTGTTGATACTCATTTGCTTTGCCCTTTTTTGGGCTTCGAGCTCGCTTGATAATTATCAAAAAATAATAATAATAATAATTGAATGATTTTTGCAACCAATGTTTTGTTGCTTTATGCAACAATGAGAGGGTTTAGCTCATTTGTTCGATTTTATACTTATGTATAGTTATAATTTGGGTTTGATTTTCAAGTTTTCTGGCTGTGATCTCTAAGTACATTGATTAGCACTTTGATGAGTTTGGACTAGAGTGAGTTTTCCTCTCAACCTATACTTCTATTTGGACAAAAATAATCAATATTTCTTATTTTTTTTCTTTAAGAAAAGAACAAATCTATTGTTTTTTAAGAAAAAAATAACAATTTTGGCTGACGGGAAGTATCTCTCAAATTGAACATTGGTGCCCATCTTGGCGATTGTCACATATATACGATTGCATATAAGTAAATGACCATGTTTCTTGATGTGTAAATATAGATTATGTTTATTTATTTGTTTTATGTTTTAGCGCTCTAATTTGTGCATCATGAGTTGATTGGGCGTGAAATATGCTATGAATTTTATTTTTTTGGGCTTCTGTAATTGCTCATGATCATGTTTTAAATTCTGATAGTCTTTAGGCATGATTGTTGACACTATTTGAAGCTTGTTTGATCAGAACTAAATTTGGGTCGACCTGAATTTTCAACACCAATATCTCACCTAATGCCACAGCATCTCCCTTATCTTAACCAATTTGAAGGAGCCTATGCATAAACCATTTTGTTTCTGAAGTCATAAAGCTATCTTATCTGCAGCACAATGGCACCTGTTTTATTTTAATGATGAGTAGTTAACTAGTTATTTTTAAATGGGCGTCAGAGCTGAATTCCTCTCAGGGCTATCATCATGCGTGGCAGAACATTTTATACGTAGCAGGCGCATTAATGACAATTTCGTCTACTTATTGGCTATGATTCCACCTTCTGTGGGATTTGAAAAGATAAGTTTATAGAAAGTGCCTCTCAAGAAAAGAAGCGTGCAATGACCAATTCTGAAGCAATCAAAGTAATGAAACGGGTTGGCCTCTACAATTCCCCTTCCTCACGGCTTAGCATTTGGAATGAATAATAATAATAACAACAATGAGGTTTGCTATGGTTGAAAGGCACCAACAAGAAGTGGGAAGGGGCTGACTCCATTCGTCAAAAATGCAATTCTCCTATTTCTCCTCTCTTAAGTCTTCTTTGGTAGCATAGTGGTAGAAAAACTTGAATATTAAAAGCGTCATGCATACTTCAATTCGCATTTCTTTTATTGGAAAAAAAGAAAAAAGAGTATTGCCTGTTTGACTTAAGGTAGCTTTGTCTATATTCTATAATCCCAGTGACGGACAAAAAAAAAAAAGTTAAATAAGTTGAAAAGAAATTTTATAGTGGTGTGGTGGCCCAGCGTTAGACAACTCGTCTACTGTTTCTCTCACAATAACTATGTCTATAACACTTGAATTTGAATTTAAAAATATGGGAAAAATTAAAACTGCTATTCAGTGTAAAATTTTTTTTTGGTGAAATGTACTAATCTGAGCTTTGATGAATTCAAATCCCTTGTATTTGTAAAACATGCTGAGCAAATTCTTGAGTTTATGAAATAATTACACTAATTTTCTTTGAGTGTGTAAAATAGTTAACTATTATTGTCCTTCCAAGCAAATTAGTATTATCTAGCTAAATAGAAAAGAAAAAATCAATATAAATTTCATCAAATCATGTAAGAGGTCACTATAATTTATCCTAAATTTTTTTACATATTTCAGGTAAAACTACTCAAGAGTCAATAAATTGAACTGCATGGATGGACTAATGCTAATTAGAAAAAAAAGGAAAAAAATTACTCAAACACTAGTTAATAATTAATTTTTCATTTGATGGACAAATGAAAAATTAATAATATGAAAAATGATTAACAGTATCAAAATGAAAAAAAAAATTAATTTTTCATTTGTCCATCAAAGAATGAATAAAAATCAGCACCGAAGAAAAAAGAATAAATAAAAATATCAAAACCCTAATTTCATAAAAGAAAAAAGATTCTAAATTTATCTTATCTATATTTTTTTTTCCCTTCACTTAATTTATTGGTTTAGTTTTTCATTTCTCTATATTTTTTTCCCTTCACTTAATTTATTGGCTGAGTTTTTCATTTCACTGGCTGCTCTTGTAGACAAGAGGAATAAACACACATGAATTACAATGCATGACGAAGCAGAGCCATTTGCATCACCAAAATTTGCTACGTGGGCCTCATTGGGGGATAGTGAACCTAGAGCAGTCTGTACTTGCCATTGTTGTCATTAGTGGGGACAAGTTCCACCAATGCAATTTTTTTTTTTTTTATATGGCATATGGATGGTGTTTTTACACCAATATGGGATTGACAAAAAATTCATTGACAAATAGCACTGAGAATTACATAAAGTTGAGTTTTATTTAAAACATTTTAAAAATAAATTTGAGATTGTTGAGTTTAATAAAATTAATATAAAAATAAACTCAATATTCTCGAGTTCAACTGAACAATATATTTCTATAAATTCTTCAATAATTTCATTTAGTATAAAATTTATCTAAAACCCATATGTAAAAAGTAAAATTTTATTTTTGGTGTCTGATTGAGGTAAAAAATGAGCTAAAAATTTTTATTAATTAATTTTATATATAATTTTACATATAAAATTTATTTATAAATATTTTCATCCAATTTTTATCTTGGATCCAACATACCATCGCATCCTCATCGATGAAAGTATGAAATAGAGTATTTGAGGCCAGTACTAGCTGTCAGCTGATGGCGTTCAATGATGGGAAATGACAATAACAACAGCTTGGAGTGCCAACTTCATCTTTTGGTTATGGAGAAACTGTTTGAACATGAATGGAATACTTAAGCTCTATAGGAGAGTTAATTAGAGGCTGAAATAAAAACATCAGTAGCTAATAAAAATAAGGTTAAGGCTGCACCATAGCCTGTGATGAATCTAAGAACTTTTGTTACTGGGGCCAACAAGTAATAGATTAGCATAAAAATAAGTTGATTGTATTGTATTTTATCTTATTATTTTATCTCATAAAGAATTAATATGGAATTAAATTTAATAAAAGAGTCGAGGTTAAAAATATAAATATTTTTATAATTATTAAAAAATTATAAAATTGTTGTGGGGACATATGCTCCCGCTTTTACTATCGTGGATGGTCATTGACCATAGCCATGGCAATAGCAAGACAGGATGAAATTTGTGACTCAGTACACCCTTCTAATAAAATGTTCGAAGAAATTAGCTAGGTTTGGAGTGGCTTTGTTCAAGAAGGACAAGTAATCTCTCTGGACTCTAGAGTATGCTTTAGTTGATATGATAAGGTGCAATTGTACATAATTAAACAAAATTGGATCCCTTTAAAGAAAACTGCTTCATCAGTTCTCAGGGCAAAAGAGAATACAGAAGTAAGCAAAATTGTTCATCTATCGGGCAGCGAATTAAGCTATCTCATGAAACGAAGGGAGATACAATAAATGCAGAAAAATGGGGTGCCAATGGGGAACAAAATTAAAGTAGAAACTTTACTATTTTGGGATTTAACTCATTAAAGACCATAACTTTCTCTCTCACAATTATGAGAAATAAATGAATTTTAAGTACCAAGACAAAAAAGTATATGAAATGTGGCTGTCACGACAATGCAGAGAAATCACCTTGTCTCTCCTCTTCCATCTGGAGTAAAATAGGTGAATTGGTAAATGAAGGAAAACTAGCATACATGTCTCTATTTCCAACATAGCATCTTGGGCTCAACCTATTAAATGAAGAGGACTGAAGTGAGTGCAAGAATTCATCAAAACCCTCATGTTGAGTTATCTCTCGTGGCTCCATCAACAAATCTGGCAACCCAACTTCTCCATCCAAATATCTAACCACTTGTCTCATGCTAGGCCTAGCAGTTGGTGCACAATCTGAACACATCAACCCCAATTTCAGCACCATGAGCACCTCTCTTTCATCAAAATCACCATTCAATTTTGGGTCCACCACATCAAGTATTCTCTCTTCTTTGTACCTTTTCCACACCCAATCTACCAAAACCAAATCCTCTGGCAGTGCCTTTGGCTCCACAGGTCTGAGCCCACATGCCACCTCCAGCAAAAGTGCACCAAATGCAAAGACATCAGAGTTAGGAGTGGCCTTACCTGTCCTAGAAAACTCAGGTGCCAAATAGCCTAAGGTACCAACCACTCTTGTGGTACCTGGGTTAGCCCCATGTTCATATAATCTTGCCAAACCAAAATCTCCTAATCTTCCATTGAGTTCACTATCTAACAGCACATTGCTAGCCTTCACATCCCTGTGTATCACCACCTGCTCATATCCTTCATGCAGATACAAAAGAGCTGAAGCAACATCCTTTATGATCTTGAACCTCTGCTCCCAACTTAGGATAGTATCTGGCTCATCAAACAAGTACTTGTCCAAGCTCCCATTAGCCATGAAATCATACACAAGGAGGAGGTCGCTGCGGCAGCGGCACCATCCCAGCAGCTGAACCAGATTCCGGTGGCGAAGCCGGCCGATGCTGGCTATCTCCGACACGAATTCCCTCAGGCCTTGTTTTGATTCATGTGAGACTCTCTTAACAGCTACTTGTGTCATGGAATTTGGCAGTGCTCCTTTGTAAACTTTGCCAAACCCTCCTTGACCCAGTAGCTCCTTGTCCCTGAATCCCCTTGTGGCCTTCTTGAGCTCTTGGTAGGAGTACCTGTGTGGCCCAATCTCAAGCTCCCAAGCCTCTATCACATCAGCATTCTTGATTTTTCCAAACAAGTAGATTCCAACAAAGATAGCAGACAAAGCAATGAAAGCGGAAGTGACTGAAACCCCAACAACCATGGATGTTTGTTTCTTTTTTGGGCCTGGAAGCCGTGGGAGTGAAGAGAGATCAAGGGGTGGAGCTGGTCCATTGATGTTGAAGCTCCATCCCAAGATGTAATGAGAGCTAGCAAGCAAACCCGTTGATGCAGAGAACCCAACATACATGGACTCATGAAAAATTGGTGAGAGATCTACAGAATAGGACAAGGTTGGGTTTTGGGGTTTGGAAGAAGAGGGAGAAAGTCTGACACTGATGACACCTTCAGCAGAATCATAGTCAACCCAAGCCAGAATTGGTTTACCAGACTTGAGGTTTAGATCTTCTTTAGTTGAGTCACTAGTGTAGTAGCTTGCATTGGTAGAAGCAATGGACACCAAGCTGTTGATGTCAATCCCAACATGGTTGTCATTGATGTCCCCAAACTCAAAGTCCTGGACAGTGTCAAACTCAACAGCAAAGAGGTGGTTGGAGAAGTTCCCTATGTCAGTGGAGTTAAGGAGGCCAAGGTACTGGCTTGGGAGAGCCTTGAGAATGAGATCCTTGGAAGGTGCAATGGTGAAAGCCAGGCCATGACCACCTAGCTTTGGATACTCAGGCACAATTGCCAAAGCAAATGAAGAAGAGAAAGAGAAAACCTTACCATTGGTGGAGTTCTTGAACTGAAAAGGGGTTGGATAGAAAGCATGACCAATCAATCTGCTGGTCTCATTTGTGAGCGTCAAGATCCCATTTTTCTCTATGTCTGCTATTCCATTCAAGATCAAGTTCTTGTTGTTTCCCAAATCCTTGAATCCAGCATATAGGAGCTGTTCAGGCTGAGATAGAACTGGGATCAGAAAGAACAGTAGCACAGGGAAGAAATGGAGCAGTGGCTTGGCCATGATGAACATGAAAAAAGGCCAAAGAAAAACAAAAGATTATAGAAGATCAAGGACTTTGAAAGAAAAGGCCTTTATAATTGAAAATATTGGTGGGAGTATGACGTGCAGTGAGGAAGGAGCAAGCACAACATGTCTTCTTTTTTTTTTTAGCACTGTTATATGTATTTATAGGATATAGAACACCATATCGACTCATATCTCATTCATTATTGAATGTGGCATGGGTCCCATTTAACTAGAATCTACACTTCATTCAATGATAGATATTATATAAGTCGATATGGTGTCTCATACTTTGTCAATATAATTATATATATATATATATTGAATTGAAGGAGATTGGTTGGTAAGCAATATGTTGGACAGTACGGGTGTCTATGGGAGGAATGAGCGAAAGACAGCAATTGGTTGTCCACATGGGCCAACAGATTTTAGTCATATAGAGGATACAGTGAAAGTGAAATGAGTCATTCTTCCATACACCTGCTAAAATAAAATTTCTTCCTATTCAAGCATTTATCACCGTTCATTTAGCTGATGACTGTGCTGACAAGTGGGGCCTATTTCATCATCCAAGAATGCGTTGTGGAGGGAGAGAAACTCTTCCCTGTGAGTATGTCACAAATTTTCAGACGAAGTTATGGGTTTGGTTCGCTGCTGCGCCACGCTGCAGAACAAAGTAGGTGTCAAAAGTCTACCTGTTTTTAATAGAAAATACTAAAATATTAACGCATATGAATGTGATGCATGTGAGATCTCTGTCTTCTTATCCTTAGGAACTGAAGGAGAACTTGCTTGTGATGCGAGCAATTCTGACGTTTGATCTCCATGCATCCTAGGCCGTTTTACTAGAAAGCTAGTAAAATAATCTTGTGCAAGCCATAAAAATGCAATCATTCTGGTGTAACATTTTCTTTAATGTTCTGAATCATGTTCATTTTAATGTTGATTTTTTATTCTTCATAATACTCATTATAAATAGTAGTGACTAATTCTTTTGAGATAGAAGTTTTGGAAGTAAGCTTCTGACTATGAAGATATTTTTATATACATCCCTGCGAATCAAACATTTACTACATTTTTAAGGAGTCCAATTATCTATCAATTATACTAGGTCATGTGATTCATTCATTTTAGTATTAAAGTTGTGTGACTACTTTATTTTGACTCTAGAAATTAAGAAATTAATTGTTTAGTTCTTAAAATTAGAAAATGTGATTCATATTTACTATTAACGAGAAATACTTAGATATATTGAGAGTAAAAGATAACGCTTACTTTACTACATTTTTAATGCAATAACTGATTTATCAATTACTAAATAAATCAAAGTAAATATTTTATCTTACTCCTAAAAACACTTAAAAATTTCTCGAACACGTTTCTTAGCTAACTTCAACGAAAATTTTCACATGTCACGTTAAATAAAAATGTGTCATCCTAGCTTGCTCCTTAGGAGGCACTTAAATTCATTAGATTTGAATTAATTTGAATAGAAGGAATGTTATAGTTTTAAATTTTAACTAAGCTCAGTTGTGAACACCCGATTTTTGTTCAATCTTTTTAACAATAAAACCCAACAGTTTACACTTAATTTACCTTTATTATAGTTTCATTGAATATTTCTTTTGAAAAATAAAAAAGATTTGCTATTTTGTTTTGTATTTGTATAATAAAAAAATAAAATAAAATAAAAAATAAAAAGGGTGAAAGGAGACAGAGGACTTTCACGGGTTCCTCTTCCTTGTGGGTTTGGTCTCCAAGGCTCACGGGAGAGCCTGGGGAGATGAAAAAACAGAAAAAATAAAAAAGGATGCAATGATAGTGTTTTTGACTTTTTAGATCTCTTTCGGTGAAGGTGAGATATATTAACACAGGATATGGATATAGAGGAGGAGCAATACAAATTTTTTTAAGGAAGCAATCTGCAAAAAACAGAGTTTCAAACATAGAAGCAGATACCACACAACCCAGTGCAACAAGGTAACATAACATCATCATTTGTTTAAAAAAAACTTGAAAAAGAAAAGCAACACAAAGGGAGGCCGCGGCTCCTCCCTCCACCGCCGCGGCCTCCCCTTCTTCCTCTATCTTCCATAATCCTCCCCTTCCTGCAACTCATCAACCTCAACATAGCCACCCTCTCCAGCACCATTGTCTCGGATCATCACCAACCACCGCCACCATCACATCATCAACTCCTGAAGCCTCCATGAACCCGCGGCCATTCTTCCATCTCCAGCACCATCAGGGACCTTCATCATCTTCAACCTTCCACCTTCAACCTCTCTCCAGCATCATCATGTTTTACAGCTCCTCCGTGGACCACCGCCACTGGTCCCTTCATCTTCGGCCCCCATCAACATCACCTTCAAACCGCCATGTTCCCGCTCTCCCTTCGCGCGGCCTCCCTCCTCCTCTTCTTCTTCAGATCGGCCTCCTCTCGTCCTTCTTCTATCGCGTTTCCCTTACATAGCCACCATGCCACACCCACCATCGAACCTCCATCTCCTTAGCCGCGCTACAGCCACGCCTTTTATCCCTCAACCGTGAAACATCAGGCGGGCTTCGAGCCACCCCTCCACCCTTCTCGGCCTCTTCGCAGATCTCCATGACCATCCACACATGGCTAACCAGCTCCTTGGCCACCGACAAGACTCCACAGATCGCGTAAGCTCGGATCTGCTTTCTAACAACCACCGCGAGCTCCATCCACCTCCCACCACACGGCCAAACAACCATTGCTGCCACCGCCATGACATTCCCCTCCTCTCCATGGCCGCGTGACCACCTTCCCCGGCCGCGTGACTTAGTCCCAATTTGCAACCTCCTCCTCTGTCAGTGAAGACCACCACCACTCTTTCCCCTCACTCACGACCTTCTAGCCACCCCTCCACTCTTTTGTTCATTTTTTGCGAATGCGTGTACTTGAGAAGAAGAGAGAGGAAAATGTGTGTGTGAGTTGTGCCTGTGAGTGAGAGATCGAGAAAGAGAGGGTTGGATCTGTGTGTGTGTGTGTTTGTGTGTGCTGGATGAGAGAGAGAGAGTTTCCCTTTCCTTTGTTTTTTTTTGTATGGTGTATACGTGCATTGAATGAGTGAGAGAGTGATTTCCTTTTTATTTTTATTATTTTATTTGTTTTAGTTTATTTTAGTATATGGGTAGTGTGTATAGGTATGGGATAAACAAGTGTATGTGGGTATGGGTGAATTAGGAATATTAAGGGTTTTATTTTATATTTATTTATATATATTTAAGGTTGATATTATCATAGATTTGCTTGGTTTGAGATTTGATTGTCTAATTAGTGTTTTATTTTTTCTTTGGGTTTGATTTAGTTTAGGCCAGAATAAAAGTTTTTTTTTATTTTGAATTTGTAATAAATATTTCGATATTTGATAAAAAATAAAAATTTGTAACATATTTTCCTTTTTTATTTGAATGAAATTAGGTAAATTAATTGCAAAAAGGAAAGAAACAAAAATAAGTGGTTCAATTTAATTTCATTTTATTATTCTGGGTGAATTTAATGTTAACGTTCCTGTTAATTGGAAAAGAATGAAAAATAAAATTAGGATCTTTCTTTAGTTAAATTATTTTAAGTGTTTTACTTAAATTAATAATGTCTATATTTATAGTTTAATTATTTTAGGGTTATAGATTTTGCTTAATTTCTATTGCGTAACTTTTTTAGTTTAATTATTTTATGTGTTTATGCATTTTATTTAGGTTAATTATATAATAGTATTCATAAATGTTTGGTGTGTCTTGCTTCAATTAAGAGTGTTTGTGTTTTATTTTTTAGTTTAATTATTTTTCGTGTTTATGTGTTTTGAATAAAATTAATTGTGTAATTTTATTTTATTCGACTTAACTGTTTTATGTATTTATGCATTATGTTTAATTAATTTATGTTTTTTTTTTGGATAATTTGATTTTTAGTTTAATGATCCTGTGTTTACGTTTTTTAGTCTAATTGCTTTATATTTCATGTGTTTTATTTAGATTAATTGTTTTTGTGTTTATAGATAAGTTTTACTTTTTAGTTCAATATAATATATACTTTTTGCTCAAAAATTTACTTAGTTTTTTAATAAATTGAACTAAGCGAGCGCGACGGCTTGTTAATCATATGTCCTGGAATATTTTAGTTGTGACAACTTGATATTCAAGGTCTCTTTTCAAAAATAGAGTTAATTTGACCGCGACGGTTTGTTAACTTTATGTTTTAGAATATTTTAGCTATAACAGCTTAATATTCTAAAATTATCTTAAAAATTAACTTTTCATCATGTAGTTTATTTGTAAATAATTGTCCTAATATGTTTCTATGTTAGTCATGTATTCCGTTTCATTTATAAATTTCTTTTTTCTTAAATTTTATTTCAAAATACTTTATTTAGCTCTTGTTATTATAGATAAAGAGTTAATTTATCCGTGACGGCTTGTTAACTCGATATTTCGGTCATTTGAGTTGTGACAGCTCAATGACTCGAAAATTCTCTCAAAAATATTTGTTTTTCTTTTATGTTCTTTATAAAAAAATAAAAAATCAATTTTCTCCTTTTCTCTTATTTGTAAATATTTGTAATTTATATGCTTATTTTCGATTTAAACTTGCTCATTTGTTTTAATTGTCTCGAAATAGAAAATGAATGTTTGAAAAAGGTTATTTATTTAATTTGCACAGTTAATTAAAGGTACTGGTCTGGACGAGTGTACTAGGGTGCGTGGGATTGAATTCCTGCCCTTCCCTATACATAACCGACTCCCGAACTCAAACTGGTTTCAAAGACTATTCTCCAAAAAATGGGTTTTTCCAACGTTTTCCCAATTTTAAATAAACTTGGTGGCGACTCCAATATTTTCAAATAAAATTCTTTCTCTTTCGCCATCCCCGTCGCGATCCCGGTTGCGACAGATGGCGACTCCACTGGGGAATTTCCAAGAGAGTCAGGCCTGTTTTAATTAGTTGTGCGAATTAAATATAGCCTCTTGATGTCTGTTTTCCTTTCTTTATTTACTTTGTCTAATATTGTATGCTTCGTCTATTTACAGAATTTCGTTTTTCATGTGTTTATTTATAGTGATAGCTTTATTTGTTAAAACCTTAGGGTAGATGACTGTTACTGAATGTTGTACGTGTCTGTTTGAGTTATTTTTGCAGGAATTAGTCGTGGGTAGTCTTAGGGTTTCAGGTTTGTATGCTCTCTTCACACACAACACTTACACGTTAATCACAAACGAGTGGGGCCCTATACCCGGGTCTGAGTGTAACTTGAGATAGGTAAGAGATTGTGTAGCGGTAGCCATTTTGGATGTTCATCCTGTTTGGTTATCGCGAAATTCTCATCTAGAGTGTGATTCTTTCATGAATACCCTACATCTAGCGGTTCGCCTGCTGTTGTGGATAACATTCTGAAATGAATCTTAACTCTAGAGGCCGTAGAACACTGAGAATGTAGATCCACCCAGTGAAAGTGTTCACAAGGTAGAACGACCATAGAACTATAGAATTAACCTCCAGAATTTACCTCATATAGGACACAAAGAGAGCATGCATTTTCTTTAACTCCTTTCTTTGTACATAATTTCCTATCTTTGTTCTTTGTACATAATTTCTGTTCATTTCCTAAATTGTTTACTATTCCTTCTTTTATTTAAATTAAATTTTTCTTTCTATTATGGCAGGTTTGTTAGAAAGTCGAACTGAAATCTTTTGTGAGTATCTTTGGGAAAATGGAAACAAATATGAGACCAGACAGTCAGAAAGGTGAAAAGTTGAAAAGAACTCTACGTCTCAAAGCCAAGACACCTGACACTAAAAGCCTGAGGTCTTTGGGTCAATTGCTGAAGCTACCACAACGCTTGTCTCTCACCAGAAAATATGGAAAAATTTTGAATCTCTTAGAAGTGGAAGAGCAAGAAGAAGCAATCACAGCACTGGCACAGTACTATGATCCTCCGCTCCGATGTTTCACTTTTCAAGACTTCCAACTAGCACCTACCATCGAAGAATTTGAGAAGATCCTGGGGTTACCATTAGAAGGAGAAAAACCCTATCACTACCAAGGCCATTATCCTTCTTTACAAACCCTATCAACTGTCCTAAGGGTAGGTGTAAAGAATCTGCATGAAGCACAGAAATGTAGGAATGAGACCTATGGATTCTCAAGAGATTACCTGGAAGAGCACATGCGCCGTTTAGCTCAAATCGAAGACTGGGATGCTTTTGTAGATGTACTGGCTCTCACTGTCTACGGCACTGTCTTATTTCCGAACATTGAAGGCCTTGTAGACTTTGCGGCTATTGACGTATTCCTTGCTCGCAAGTTCCATGGTCATAATCCCGTTCCAGCCCTCCTGGCAGATGTTTATTGTACTCTGAACTTTTGCCATGAGAGAAATGGTAAGAGAATTCTGTGCTGTTTACCAATGTTATATGTGTGGGCTACTTCGCACATATTCCAAAGGAATTACAAGGCGCCTTGTCCAATTGAAGACCTACGAATGCATAATATCAAGAAGAAGAATGGACAAGAGTGGGCTCAAGACCTGGCCAAATTGGATGAAAAGATGATACGATGGTATCCTTGGAGGGAGGAGGGTCAAACTCTGATTTATCAGTGCGGAAGCTTTCCAAATGTACCTCTCATGGGTACTCGAGGATGCATAAACTACAATCCTGTCTTGGTATTACGCCAGTTCGGGTATCCCATGATGGGACCTCCTTCTGAAGCTGCAGTTACTCCATTCGTCTCATATTATCAAGACTCCAAAGATATTGACCTATTCCAGAAGATCCGGTCCGCTTGGAACAAGGTTGTCAAGAAGGGAAAGGAACTGGGAGTTAGAAGTTGTGCTGTGAAAGAAAGTTATCATCAATGGGTGAAAAATAGGGCTCAAGAGATCAAGCTGCCCTTCAAAGTCATAACTATTACTCCTTTGGACGATGCATCAACCTGGGCTTTCCATGGAAATGAAGAAATCAAAGAAGTGAAAGAGAAACTAGACAAGGTTGAACAAGAAAAGATGCAAGTAGAAGCTGAGTTGAAAAGTGTCCGCCATAATTACGCAACGTTAAAGCGAAAGCTTGAAAAAGATCAAGCTCTAGAAGGAACAAGTAAGAGGTTGAAGATGGGGCATGAACACATGATGAAAACCAAGGAATGCCTCAAAGCTGCCAACAAAGAGCTTGGACTTCGAAGACAGGAGCGTGACAAAGTGCTAGCTGAAAATCAACAATTGAAAGACTTACTTCGAAAGGTCAAAATTGCTGAAGAAACCGCGCTAAGAGGCGAAGAACAAATGAAACAACAAATGGAAGAATTGAACAATGAATACCAAAGGAAGATTGAAGAGCTAAGTCAACACATGAATGATGAGATCATGGAATATCAAGTTGCACTGGAAGAAGAAAAGGAAAGAGTTGCAAGTTTGGATTCGAAATACAACATCGTAACCACATTATTCATGAGTCAAGACTCGCTTCTCAAACTTGGCGGGATTAGCTAATGCGGCCATTGAAGATGTTCCAAGATACTTAGGATTGGCTGAGCAAGGAATAATCCCTTTCAAGACCCCAATCGAGATTTGTAATTTTGTTGACTATTGTAAAGACTTGATTGGAAGAATGAAGCAAATGATTACTGAGAGATTTTGAGGAAGGCATTTGTGGCTTTACAATGCATTCTCTTTTGTTGTTGTGAGAATCAATGATGGTTGTAATATGCCTTCATGAATAAAAGAATCTTTGTTTCTCTGTATTGTGTTGGTCTCGTAGCAATGTCCATGACTTAGTACTTTTGAACGAGACGTTCTGAGGAACGGTTATCATCAAAGATACTCACATCAAGACTCGGCTCGATGATTTCTAACAAATAGCCATGTTTTTATCTCTTACCTTTCACTAAAATTGTTTTCTGAATCAGGTAAAACTTCGTCACAATTGGGCGCCCAAGGAAAACCGATACCGATCAAACTCGAATTCACAATACCAGAGCCCGGACCAAAATGGCTGGAGGAAATGGTGACGCAGAAAGGGGTATCCCAATCACAACTACTTCTGAAGGAGGAAGAAATCTGAGCAATGAAGTTGACGCGGTGAGAGGAAAACTGAATGAACTGTCAAATAACCAAGGAAGATTGGAGGATATGATGCGAGCCATACAAGAATCACTTAACCTATTGGGAGCTCATTCAGCGAATGTGCAACCAAAGACCACGACACTGGGTATGCCTGTGGTACCGAGTGCGGCTCTAAACGCCATGTAGGGATGAATGATATGGGTGAAATCCCGAATAACCTCCATGGGCAACCACCGCCCACGATACCATTGGTAATCCCTATTGGAGAAGGTTATCGTTCCTTGAAAAATGTGCAAACTCATGAACATGGGCATGTTACCCCTGTCTGGGAGCAACCTCGTGTGGTCATCCAGAAGCAACTATCCTCCTCAGAAAATAGTCATGCAGAGGCAGAAAAAGGAAAGTTCAAAGAGGAATGGATGGAGAAGATTCAAGAGCAAATTCGGGCTATTCAAGGACCTAGCCCCTATGGGTATGTGGAGGTTGAACAACTCGTCCTTCTCTTGATGTAGTAATTCCTAGGGACTTTAAGGTTCCTGACTTCTCAAAGTATGATGGGACGGGTAATCCTCTATTTCACTTGAAGAGTTATTGTACTAAGATGGCGATATGGTCAAAGGATGAAAAATTCCTCATCAATTTCTTCCATGAAAGCCTGACGGGACCTGCTCTGGAATGGTACATTCAACTAGACCATTCAAAGATTTCTAGCTGGAGAGAATTGGCAGATCTGTTCATGAGCCAATACAAGTTCAATCTTGAGGTGGCACCTACACGGGAGCAATTAAGCTCTATGCAGAAGAAGAAGGATGAATCATTCAAGCAATACGCACAAAGGTGGAGAGCCTTGGCTGCCCAAGTTCAACCGCCGCTCATCCCAACTGAAATGTGTTCTTATTTCTTGGGAACCTTGGGATCCCCTTATATCGGGGCAATGGCGGCGACATACAAAGACTTCTCTGAGTTGATAACTGCTGGAGAAAGAATTGAAAGCTTAGCAAAAGCCGGCAAGCTTCCCATGAGCAGTGAAGACACTAGGAAAAGTTTCCCACCCAGAAAGAAGGAGACAGATGTGAATTATGTGCATGGTCAGCAATCCTTCGTCCCACGATACACATTAACCCGACCACGATCATACCAAACCCCTATCCCTCATTACCCACCATACCAAACCATACCAACTGCGAACACTGTTCCATATTCCCAACCCCAAGTTAACAACCTCCACATAAGACCATACCAACCAATCCGCCCAACATACACTCCAGCACCTCGACCAAATTTCCAAAACCAAAACCGTAATCGATTCCCCAACTTCCCACCATTCCCAAAGCTATCTATTTCGAATACTGACTTGTTTCAAAAGTTAGTCGATGCTCATCTGATCTCGGCATATCCTGTACACCCGTTGGAACCACCATACCCAGCCTGGTACAACCCGAACCTGACCTGTAAATACCATATGGACATAGCAGGCCACTCCATTGAGGATTGCGAAGGTTTCAAGACAGCAGTAAGAAGATTAATTGCTTGTGGGAGACTAGACCTTCAAGAAGACTCCAAGCCGGATATTGTTAATAACCCGATCCCAAAACACGAAGGAGGAAGTCGTGTGAATGCCTTGAAGGTAGAAGAACCTCTGATTAAGAAAGTTTTGAGTCTCCGAACTCCTATGGAGAAAGTATTTGGTGGATTGAAGGAGGCTGGTTATGACATCACAACACCTGCATCTATGGTAAAGGAGGGAGAGAAATATGATCTGAAATCAAGTTGTGCATATCATTGTGGAGGTCTTGGACACGATATCGAACATTGTTGGGATTTTAAAGCTCGAGTACAAGAATTACTCGACCTAGGTGTGATTCAAGCAAAAGAGAGGTCGAATCTTCCAGAAGAGGTGAATGTGATCGATCGCTTCGTACTCCGCGTCCGTCCACTGAATCGAGCTCTGAAACCAGAGAAAGTGGTGATCACCGTGAAGAAACCAACACCATTCAGTTATGAGAATACATATGCTATCCCTTGGAACTATGAAACTAATGTGGAGACAAATGGAGACATAGGGGAAACCTCGAAAACCCAAACAAGTGAAGTGGTAGCGGAGGTAAAGGGAATAACAAGAAGTGGAAGAATTTATGGGCCCGGAGAGCTGGAAAAAGGAAAGTTTGTCGAAGAAGAGAATGTGGAAAAGGGTTTTGGTGCAGAAAGAAGGGGAAGAGAAGAAAATGAAGAAGAGGAGTTCTTGAAGATCATGAAACAAAGTGAGTACGACATACTGGAGCAATTGAAAAAGACTCCTGCTAGAATCTCCCTGTTGTCATTAATCTTGTCATCTGAATCTCATCAAAAAGCAGTGCTAAAGGTTCTGAAAGATGCTTATGTGAAACCGGATGTCTCATTAGAGAATATGGTAAACATGGTAGATCCAGTAAAGCGTGTCAATATGATCACTTTCTTAAACGAAGAGATCGTATCACAGGCTAACCCGCGAGCATTGTATATAACCCTTAAATGCAAAGGCTATATAGTGCCCAAAGTCCTCATTGACGGAGGGTCGGGATTAAATGTCTTGCCAGTGTCGACATTGAGCTACTTGTCAATAAGCAAAGACGATGTTTCACCGCAAGTGATGATCGTGAGAGCTTTTGATGGAGCGAAGAAAAACATACTGGGGGAAATAGTGCTGCCATTGGAGATCGGCCCAAGCCGATTTGAGGTTTTATTCCAAGTGATGGAGATTGAGTCTGATTACAATATGCTGCTGGGAAGACCATGGATTAACAATGTTGGTGCTGTTCCTTCAACCTTGCATCAAAAGGTTAAATACATTGAAAATGATTCAGTCGTTACAATCCATGGAGAGAAGGAAATCATTGTATCTAAACCTGTCTCACTTCCATATGTTGAAAATGTGGAGTTAGTGGAAAACAGCTTATGGCACAGTCTGGAGGTGGTGGGGTTGAAGCAAGAACAGAACGAGCTCCCAAGGCAAGATGTCAATCAGATAGTGGCTCATATCATGACCAAAAATGGTTATCTGCACGGCAAAGGACTGGGACCACGGTTGCAAGGTATCAAGACACCTCTACCTATCTCAGGGAAGCCTAACCGATTTGGTTTAGGATATGAGGCGTTATTAGAGGAGCAGATCAAGACCATGGCTCTTGAGCAAAAGAAACCAAAAGAGAAGATGAAGCAAATCCCTCATCTGAAGGAGACATTTCCTTATCCGGCTGAAGTGATTGTGGCTGAAGAAAGTTATGAAGTTAGCTGTTGTCCAACCATCAATATGGTAGATGTCGAGAAGCCTGAAGAATGCAACAATGCTTGTGCTGCCAACCACGATGGGATGCTGATGAATTGGGAAGCTGAACCAGTGCTTGATGTTGTTACTTCAAAGTAATCATTCGGGATTGTATTAATTGTATTTGCTTTTATGGATGCTACTTTGAGACATCATTTGAATAAACTTGCATGTTCATCCAGCAATTGTTCTCTTTTCTATCCGCTATTCTTGTTCTTTAGCATTATTTCCTCAAACCATTAATTTGCGCCTTTTTATTCATGTTTACCCGTTATTTGTCTTGGCATTCCAACCCACCGCAATTACTTTCCAGGGATTTAAGTGTAGGAATTTTGCCACATGAAAGGGATTTTGAAGGCCAATCAATTGACTCTCTTACTGCACTTGAGTGTGATAGCTATGAATCTGAAGAAGATGAAGAAACTGTTGAAAGATTTTCAGGGTTACTGGAACACATGGATAAAGGATTTGACTTAGACAATGAGGTGGTCGAAGTAATTAACATGGGCACCGAAGAAGAGAGGAAAGAGCTGAAAATAGTGGAGAATCCTGAGCGGACAGAGATGATTGCTTTGTTCGAAGAATACCTGGATGTTTTTGCATGGTCTTATCATGATATGCCAGGATTGGATCCAGAGATTGCTTCACACAAGATCCCTTTGTACCCAGAAGCTGAGCCGAAAAAGCAAAAGTTGAGGAGAATGCGGCCCGACATGTCGCTAAAGATAAAAGAAGAGGTGACTAAACAGCTAGAGGCCGGATTTCTAGAGGTGTCGAGACACACGGATTGGGTGGCCAACATCGTGCCTGTGCCTAAAAAGGATGGGAAGGTTAGGATGTGTGTTGATTATCGGGACTTGAATAAAGCTAGTCCGAAAGACGATTTCCCACTCCCTCACATTGATGTCCTCGTTGATAATACGGCCAGAAACCACCGGTTTTCATTTATGGATGGATATTCCGGGTACAATCAGATTCTCATGGATGTTCATGACAAAGGAAAAACTACGTTCATAACTCCGTGGGGAACATTTTGCTACACAGTCATGCCATTCGGGTTGAAGAATGCCGGTGCCACTTACCAACGTGCTATGGTTGCATTGTTCCATGACATGATGCACAAAGAAATTGAAGTGTATGTAGATGACATGGTCGCTAAGTCCAAAGAGGGAGAAAGCCATGTAGCAGTCTTGCGAAAGCTGTTTGAAAGGCTCAGAAAATACAAGTTACGACTGAACCCGAATAAATGCATCTTTGGAGCTTCCACGGGGAAATTACTGGGATTCATTGTCAGCAGAGAAGGTATAAAGGTGGATCCGGATAAGGTGAAGGCTATACAAGAAATGCCAGCCCCCCGAACTGGAAAGGAAGTAAGAAGTTTTCTTGGGAGGCTCAACTACATTGCTAGATTCATTGCAAATTTGACTAGTACTTGTGAACCTATATTCAAGTTGCTGCGGAAACATCAACCTGGAGAATGGAATGAGGAATGCCAAGAGGCCTTCGATAAAATAAAGACTTATCTAATGAAACCTCCAGTTCTGATCCCTCCTACGCCAGGCCGTCCTTTAATACTGTATCTTACAGTGTTGCCTACTTCACTCGGGGCAATGTTGGGACAGTATGATGAATCTGGAAAGAAGGAACAGGCCATTTATTATTTGAGCAAGAAGTTTAATGAATGCGAATCTCGCTATCTGGCAATTGAAAGGACCTGTTGTGCGTTAGTATGGACTTCCAAGAGGTTGAGGCAGTACATGTTGTACTACACTACTTGGCTGATTTCTCGAATGGATCCGTTAAAATACATATTTGATAGTCCTCATGTGTCATTGAGAATGTCAAAATGGCAAGTAATGCTGTCTGAATTTGATATCAAATATGTCACTCAAAAGTCTATCAAAGGAAGTGCAATTGCTGATCATCTAGCTGAAAACCCTATGGAGGGTGTACAGCCCACTATGCTTGAATTCCCTGATGACGAAGTGTTGACACTAGAAAGAGAAGATGAAGAAGAGGGGAATGTGTGGAAGATGTACTTTGATGGAGCAGCCAATATGAACGGATGTGGAATCGGAGCTGTAGTAGTCTCACCAGCTGGGAAACAATACCCAGTTTCCATCAAATTAGACTTTGAATATACCAACAACATGGCAGAATATGAAGCATGTGCAAATGGTTTGCAAGTTGCGATTGACTTGGGAATCAAAGAACTAAAGGTCTTTGGAGACTCTGCGCTCATAATCTATCAAGTTAATGGAGAATGGCGTACGAAGGATCCGAAATTGGTACCTTATCAGAAGCATTTGTCTCAGTTAATTGAGCGTTTTGATGACATATCGTTCTCTCATCTAACTCGGGACAAGAACCAGTTTGCAGATGCTTTAGCGACTTTGGCCGTGATGACTAACTTGAAGGTCCATGCTAATGTTCAACCCATCCATGTAGGGATGCAAGCCGAACCGGTGTATTGTGACAATGTGGAGATTGAGCGGGACGGCCAAGCATGGTATCATGATATCAAACAGTATATTCAAAGAGGAGAATACCCAGCAGGTGCAAATGAGGTGGATAAGAAGACAATTCGAAGACTAGCCATGGCTTTCTTCCTGAATGGTGAAGTTCTCTATAAGAGGAACTATGACACGACTCTCCTCAGATGTGTAGATGCTCATGAAGCTCGAATAATCATGATTGAAGTTCATGAAGGGATCTGTGGAACTCATGCCAATGGACATATGATGGCACGCAAAATCCTAAGAAGCGGTTATTACTGGTCCACTATGGAGAATGACTGTATCAGTTATGTTCGGAAGTGCCACAAATGCCAAATATATGCAGATCGAGTCAATGCTCCCCCAGTTCAGTTGCACAGCATGGTGTCTCCTTGGCCTTTCTCGATGTGGGGCATGGATGTTATCGGCCCGATTAATCCCAAAGCGTCTAATAGTCATCGTTTCATCTTGGTGGCAATAGATTATTTCACTAAATGGGTGGAAGCTGCTTCATACGCCAACATCACACAAAAGGTGTTTCTCAGATTCATCAAAAGAGATATCATCTGCAGATATGGAATTCCAGAGAGAATTATCACAGACAATGCTCCTAACCTCAATGGTACTGAAGTTCAGAAGTTCTTTGAGACTTTCAAGATCAAGCATCATAATTCGGCTCCCTATAGGCCTCAAATGAATGGCGCAGTGGAGGCTGCGAATAAGAATATCAAGAAAATCCTTGCCAAAATGGTGGTGAACTACAAAGACTGGCATGAAATGCTGCCATATGCTTTGCATGCGTATCGTACCAACATACGGTCAAGCACAGGGGCAACTCCTTTCTCATTGGTATACGGAATGGAAGCCGTATCTCCTATAGAGGTTGAAATCCCTTCGCTCAGAGTTTTGATGGAAGCTGAGCTGGAAGAATCTGAATGGGTGAAAGCTCGATATGAGCAATTGAACATGATCGAAGAGAAGAGGCTTGCAGCCATTTGCCACGGCCAGTTGTATCAAAGCAGAATGGCTAGGGCTTTTAATAAGAAAGTCCGCCCTAGAGATTTTCATCCAGGAGATTTGGTTCTGAAGAAAATTCTCCCTAACCAAGAAGACATGCGGGGAAAGTGGGCTCCAAGTTACGAAGGTCCTTACATTGTCAAGCATGCATTCTCAGGTGGAGCGTTGATTTTGCAAAATATGGAGGGACAAGAATTGCCTAAACCAATCAACAGTGATGCAGTCAAAAGATTTTACGCTTGAAAAGATGCTTAAAAAGCCCGTTAGGTCAAAAACTCGAAAGAGCAACCTAAGCAAAAGTTAGGGCAAAGCAGAAAAGGAAAGCCTGTTAGGTCGAAAACTCGAAAGAACGACCTAAGCAAAAATTAGGGCAAAACAGCAAAACAAAAGAGCTCGCTAGGTTAAAAATTCAAAAGAGCGGCCTAGGCAAAAGTTAGAGCAGAAAAGATAAGCATCTTCGCAGGCAACTGAAACTGGGGCAATTTTTGATAGTCCAGCGAATCAAGCAGATAAGGGCTGAAACTGGGGCAATTTTAAAAGGAGTTTGAAAACATGTCGTCAGATATCATGGCTATGGTATTCAACTTGCTTTAAGAAGTCAATTGATTGAGCCACAAAGAACCTAAACTGGGGCAAAATTTTGTGTTTCCCAAAATTTTATCTTTTGCATTTCTGTTATTCAAAGCATTTTGTCATCTAATACACCAAACAATGAAATGCCCATTCAGTTGATCCCTCTACCTTCCCTTTGAATGCATGTTTATTCATAATGTCTCAAGTAGGATAAATTTAAGCTTCAATTATATGATTTAACAATGTTTACAGCAACACATCAATGACTGGCATCATAATCCAGAAACTGCAGCTAAGCTTGACAGAAAAGTAATCAACCTTCCGAAAAGGAAAATGAGAGAAGAATAAAAATGAGCAAGGCCACAGGAGAAAAGAAAGCTTTTGTTATGCCAGAAGGTCCAATGTTAAGATTCTGAGTTTGATCGGTTAAAGTTTTCCTCAAGGCTTGCTTGATTGGGTTACGGTTAGTTTTTCAATATTGTGTAAACTGAAGATGGATGATTCAAAGCTTTTTGCATATGATTTGAAAAATGAAAAAAAAGAAGAAAATTGTTTTCTTTTCCAATTTACATTTTTAGTCGGCCTCAGATGCCAATTTATGTTTTCAGTCGGCCTCAGATGCCAATTTACATTTTCAGTCGGCCTCAGATGCCAATTTGCATTTCAAGTCGGCCTCAGTTGCCAATTTTATATTTTCAGTGGGCCTCAGATGCCAATTTACGTTTCAGTCGGCCTCAGATGCCAATTTACGTTTTCAGCTGGCTTTAGTTGCCAATTTACCTTTTCAAGTAGGCCTCAGTTGCCAATTTACATTTTCAGTCGGCCTCAGATGCCAATTTATGTTTTCAGTCGGCCTCAGATGCCAATTTACATTTTCAGTCGGCCTCAGATGCCAATTTTGCATTTCAAGTCGGCCTCAGTTGCCAATTTTACATTTTCAGTCGGCCTCATTTGCCATTTTACATTTGATCGGCCTCGATTGCCGTTTCGTTTAGTCGGCCTCGGATGCCAATTTATGCTTTGATCGGCCTCAGATGCCAATTTACATTTTCAGTCGGCCTCAGATGCCAATTTTGCATTTCAGTCGGCCTCAGTTGCCGTTTTACGTTTTTAGTCGGCCTCAGCTGCCATTTTTACATTTCAGTCGGCCTCAGTTGCCGTTTTACGTTTTTAGTCGGCCTCAGATGCCAATTTATGTTTTGATCGGCCTCGGATGCCAATTTACATTTTGATCGGCCTCAGATGCCAATTTTGCATTTCAAGTCAGCCTCAGTTGCCAATTTTACATTTTGATCGACCTCATTTGCCATTTTACATTTGATCGGCCTCGATTGCCGTTTACGTTTTGATCGGCCTCAGATGCCAATTTACGTTTTCAGCTGGCCTCAGTTGCCAATTTTACATTTTCAGTCGGCCTCAGATGCCAATTTACATTTCTGTCGGCCTCAGATGCCAATTTACATTTCTGTCGGCCTCAGCTGCCAGTTTACGTTTTCAATCGGCCTCAGTTGCCAATTTAATTTCCAATTAACCTTAGATTGCCATTTTATATTTCCAGTCAACCCCTTGTTGGTTTTTAAGTTCCGGTCAGCACCGTCTCTTTAGATTATTGCTGACTTGTGCATTTGTATTTGACTTTCTCATATGTGTATGTTATTTTGTCATTTAGATTTAGATTGTTTATATTTCAAGCATTTGTCGAACAAAATCAATGTTCATGTCTTTATTCATTCCTCATGAAGAAAATATAAAACTTAAGTTTTTAATATTCTTTCATAAGAAATGAATAAAGAGGGGCAACTGTGAACACCCGATTTTTGTTCAATCTTTTTAACAATAAAACCCAACAGTTTACACTTAATTTACCTTTATTATAGTTTCATTGAATATTTCTTTTGAAAAATAAAAAAGATTTGCTATTTTGTTTTGTATTTGTATAATAAAAAAATAAAATAAAATAAAAAATAAAAAGGGTGAAAGGAGACAGAGGACCTTCACGGGTTCCTCTTCCTTGTGGGTTTGGTCTCCAAGGCTCACGGGAGAGCCTGGGGAGATGAAAAAACAGAAAAAATAAAAAAGGATGCAATGATAGTGTTTTTGACTTTTTAGATCTCTTTCGGTGAAGGTGAGATATATTAACACAGGATATGGATATAGAGGAGGAGCAATAAAAATTTTTTTAAGGAAGCAATCTGGAAAAAACAGAGTTTCAAACATAGAAGCAGATACCACACAACCCAGTGCAACAAGGTAACATAACATCATCATTTGTTTAAAAAAAAAAAAAACTTGAAAAAGAAAAGCAACACAAAGGGAGGCCGCGGCTCCTCCCTCCACCGCCGCGGCCTCCCCTTCTTCCTCTATCTTCCATAATCCTCCCCTTCCTGCAACTCATCAACCTCAACATAGCCACCCTCTCCAGCACCATTGTCTCGGATCATCACCAACCACCGCCACCATCACATCATCAACTCCTGAAGCCTCCATGAACCCGCGGCCATTCTTCCATCTCCAGCACCATCAGGGACCTTCATCATCTTCAACCTTCCACCTTCAACCTCTCTCCAGCATCATCATGTTTTACAGCTCCTCCGTGGACCACCGCCACTGGTCCCTTCATCTTCGGCCCCCATCAACATCACCTTCAAACCGCCATGTTCCCGCTCTCCCTTCGCGCGGCCTCCCTCCTCCTCTTCTTCTTCAGATCGGCCTCCTCTCGTCCTTCTTCTATCGCGTTTCCCTTACATAGCCACCATGCCACACCCACCATCGAACCTCCATCTCCTTAGCCGCGCTACAGCCACGCCTTTTATCCCCTCAACCGTGAAACATCAGCGCGGCTTCGAGCCACCCCTCCACCCTTCTCGGCCTCTTCGCAGATCTCCATCACCATCCACACATGGCTAACCACCTCCTTGGCCACCGACAGCACCCCTGTACTGCGTAAGCTCGGATCTGCTTTCTAACAACCACCGCGAGCTCCATCCACCTCCCACCACACGGCCAAACAACCATCGCTGCCACCGCCATGACACTCCCCTCCTCTCCATGGCCGCGTGACCACCTTCCCCGGCCGCGTGACTTCCGTCCCCAGCTGCGCAACCTCCCTCCTCTGTCCGTGAAGACCGCCACCACTCTTTCCCCTCACTCACGACCTTCTAGCCACCCCTCCACTCTTTTGTTCATTTTTTGCGAATGCGTGTACTTGAGAAGAAGAGAGAGGAAAATGTGTGTGTGAGTTGTGCCTGTGAGTGAGAGATCGAGAAAGAGAGGGTTGGATCTGTGTGTGTGTGTGTGTTTGTGTGTGCTGGATGAGAGAGAGAGAGTTTCCCTTTCCTTTGTTTTTTTTGTATGGTGTATACGTACGTGAATGAGTGAGAGAGTGATTTCCTTTTTTTATTTTTATTATTTTATTTGTTTTATTTTATTTTAGTATATGGGTAGTGTGTATAGGTATGGGATAAACAAGTGTATGTGGGTATGGGTGAATTAGGAATATTAAGGGTTTTATTTTATATTTATTTATATATATTTAAGGTTGATATTATCATAGATTTGCTTGGTTTGAGATTTGATTGTCTAATTAGTGTTTTTTTTTTTTCTTTGGGTTTGATTTAGTTTAGGGCAGAATAAAAGTTTTTTTTTATTTTGAATTTGTAATAAATATTTCGATATTTGATAAAAAATTAAAATTTGTAACATATTTTCCTTTTTTATTTGAATGAAATTAGGTAAATTAATTGCAAAAAGGAAAGAAACAAAAATAAGTGGTTCAATTTAATTTAATTTAATTTCATTTTATTATTCTGGGTGAATTTAATGTTAACGTTCCTGTTAATTGGAAAAGAATGAAAAATAAAATTAGGATCTTTCTTTAGTTAAATTATTTTAAGTGTTTTACTTAAATTAATAATGTCTATATTTATAGTTTAATTATTTTAGGGTTATAGATTTTGCTTAATTTCTATTAAGTAACTTTTTAGTTTAATTATTTTATGTGTTTATGCATTTTATTTAGGTTAATTATATAATAGTATTCATAAATGTTTGGTGTGTCTTGCTTCAATTAAGAGTGTTTGTGTTTTATTTTTTAGTTTAATTATTTTTCGTGTTTATGTGTTTTGAATAAAATTAATTGTGTAATTTTATTTTATTCGACTTAACTGTTTTATGTATTTATGCATTATGTTTAATTAATTTATGTTTTTTTTTTGGATAATTTGATTTTTAGTTTAATGATCCTGTGTTTACGTTTTTTAGTCTAATTGCTTTATATTTCATATGTTTTATTTAGATTAATTGTTTTTGTGTTTATAGATAAGTTTTACTTTTTAGTTCAATATAATATATACTTTTTGCTCAAAAATTTACTTAGTTTTTTTAATAAATTGAACTAACTGAGCCGCGACGGCTTGTTAATCATATGTCCTGGAATATTTTAGTTGTGACAACTTGATATTCAAGGTCTCTTTTCAAAAATAGAGTTAATTTGACCGCGACGGTTTGTTAACTTTATGTTTTAGAATATTTTAGCTATAACAGCTTAATATTCTAAAATTATCTTAAAAATTAACTTTTCATCATGTAGTTTATTTGTAAATAATTGTCCTAATATGTTTCTATGTTAGTCATGTATTCCGTTTCATTTATAAATTTCTTTTTTCTTAAATTTTATTTCAAAATACTTTATTTAGCTCTTGTTATTATAGATAAAGAGTTAATTTATCCGTGACGAACATTAACTCGATATTTCGGTCATTTGAGTTGTGACAGCTCAATGACTCGAAAATTCTCTCAAAAATATTTGTTTTTCTTTTATGTTCTTTATAAAAAAATAAAAAATCAATTTTCTCCTTTTCTCTTATTTGTAAATATTTGTAATTTATATGCTTATTTTCGATTTAAACTTGCTCATTTGTTTTAATTGTCTCGAAATAGAAAATGAATGTTTGAAAAAGGTTATTTATTTAATTTGCACAGTTAATTAAAGGTACCGTCCAAGGACGGGTGTACTAGGGTGCGTGGGATTGAATTCCTGCCCTTCCCTATACATAACCGACTCCCGAACTCAAACTGGTTTCAAAGACTATTCTCCAAAAAATGGGTTTTTCCAACGTTTTCCCAATTTTAAATAAACTTGGTGGCGACTCCAATATTTTCAAATAAAATTCTTTCTCTTTCGCCATCCCCGTCGCGATCCCGGTTGCGACATCAGTAATTATAATCAGAAATATCTTTATTAATCTCCTGATTTGCGCATGAATTATTCATCTTTAATTTTCAGAATGACTGGTAAGCTGTGTTGTAATTGGCTTTGTTTTGGTCCAATAAAGCTCATGATGACATCCCTTTGTCATTAAAAATAAAAATATTTCTTTGGGAGCAGAGGTGCAACTATTAATAAGTCCAAGATCATTTGAAAAGTAGCTGTTTTGTATGTCCAAGGGCCGAATGTCCAGCCTAATGTTGTGTTCCGTTTGAAGGCCTAAGTAAGCTGAAAATATGGTCCAATTGTTCAATGTACGTGGGGGAGGAGACTTGATCAGAAAATTAAACTTAGGACTCACTTGGTCTAAAACCTAGAGTTCAAAAAGAACAAGACTGGGACTGGGAGCTCGTCATAGATGGCTGTGTGTCTTGTCATGGAAAATACTAGGATTTAAAACCACATAGCATCGTTCAAGATTAATTTTTGTTTAAGCAGGACTATATTTTTGGAGCCTACCTGTACTCAGGCCTAATGGGGATCAAATACAGTGCTGGAGTTTTGAAAATGCCAAGAGTCTATTTGGTTTTTTTTTTCCCTGTATTTATAGTTTTTCAAGATTTTATGAAAAAAATAGTGAAAATTTATTATTGTTTTGTAAAATCTTAAAAAACAGGAATGAGATTGAAAATAGGAAATGAAAACAGTTACCACATTAACCTTGAAAATCCCATTTCTCTTTTTTAGAATAGAGTAATAAACATCCCATTTTCTAATTCTGTTGGACTTTGTAGAATGTTGAAGTTCTGCTAACAAAATTCTCTAGTCCTATAGCATTAGCACCGGCTGTTCTTAACTTTGTCATTAAGGTTGTATATCTCTTGATTTTGGGTTCTTTCATCATATTAGCTGATTTATCCACATTTATATTTCTCAATGCCCTTTATAGGATGAGAGAGGCAAACAATGGCGAGTGCAGGCAGTTGCAGTATCTCCTGATAGGTTTGAGAGCCGTAAGCCTCCACCTTCGCAATGGCGGGGTCCAAGGATGAACTGTCATGACCCGATTTGGACACGTGACCAGCACGCTAAGAATCTCATCCTCACGTAAACCTTATGACCTGTGTATTGCTCTATATGCATATTCCAACAGGAAAGATCCATTTAAAATAGATTTTCGACATACAAATCACTTGTTCTTTGAAATCAAGATAAGTGTATTTGAAATCTCATGATCAATGTCTAAAATCTATGGTCATAGCATCATCATATTTGAAATACTAAAGCATCAAACTACTCATGTCCAGCTTGTTAAAAAATAATCAAATCTTTAAATACAAATCATAATATGACAAAAATATGTAAAATGCAAAATAATCTCTATATGATTCAGGACTCCTGCCTACAATGACACTGGAGCACTCTAAACGAATTTAAGATTGCTTTACTCAAGTGAAGCTCACCAACTGAGTCTCTATTGCTGCTGGGAAGAATCCATAGCAACTACTGTATCTGTAAGTGGGAGAAAAGAGAAGGGTGAGTTTTTATACAAAAACTTAGTGAGTGAATTCTCACCTGGAACCCCCATCATGGACATCAAGAAAGCAATGCAATAAGAGCCATATTAACAATAATAATGATAGTAATAATGATATTAAAGTTCTAAGACATTTCATCCTTTTATTCACAATTATCTTTATATCAATCCAACAGTAGCCTAATAAAGAAACAGAAATCTTTACATAAAACCTTGCCTATACATCTAGGTATTACATATCACCATCCCTAGTGTATCATAAAATTCTCTTACTATAGGTCTTGGGCCACAACTGGGCATTACGTATCGCCGTCCCCAGTATGGTGAGGATGTCTCTATTCACTCTAGCCCGAGATTGCTTGGTACCAAAGTTAACGGACTAACTGCTGTTAACACACAGCCTGTTTCTCTATAGCAACTGTCAGCTCAACCAAAACCTCATTCCTTCCTCTACATTTCACAAAGGCCTAACCTAAGGTTCAAAACTTCATCATATACCACATATCATTCTAGAAATCATATTATCACTTTAACCTTTCTAAACACTTGCAGTCAGAATCCAACTCTTTATAAACACATTTAAACAACAATGGTCTCATGGTTTTTATAAATCATATAGTTCATGCCATTTGAAAACTACATTCTCATAAGCTTGGTAAATTAATAGAAATCTCTAATTTCTTTGTAGAAATTCCTAAAATCATATTATAAAACATATTTGTATGAAAATAACTCTAATACTCAACATAGAGATCATAAGTTTGAACCCACTCACCTGGAATGGTAGAATAATTAGGGTTGACACCAATAGGAGCTTAGGAGACAGAAATGATACCACTATATACCAGTAAGGCAATAAAACTCTAGATTAATCTCAAAATAACTCTATTCTAACCCCTATCAATGGTGGAAAAGCCTGATGACCTAAGAATGAGGAGGAACTCAAGATCAAACCCCAATAACAAGGAAGAATAGAGGAAATAGGAAGCAAAACTAGTAGAGTCTCTTACCTTTAAGCCTTGGAAGTGAAAGATTAGTGTTAAATTGATGAAAATGGGGGTGAGAGAGAGGTGGGAAACCAGGGTTCTTTGAGTTTTACGGAGAAGGTCATGTTTTATGTTCTAAAACCCCGAAATGAGTGTTTTTATAATTCTGGTGACCGATGCCACGGTCAATGAGCGCTGCAGTGCTCACCAGAAAGCATAAAATCATCCTTTGCATCGCCTTACTATTCTAGTGAGCGATGCAGTGCCCTCCAGAATACACTTATTTACATTTACTAATTTTAAGTTAATGTCCTCATTTATTTTACTCTCCATTAACTTTAAAACATAAATGTAAAAAAGAAAATACCTCTCATTTGGATTCAAATAAAATATCAGAAAAACCAAAATCCAACAATTCAGAATCCAAATTTTAGGTTTTAGTTCAAATCCGAGAAATTTCAGGATTTTCTAAACTTGTGGACTAAAAACGAAGCGTCTAAAGGTTCCATAAAATTTGTTAAAAATCACCCTTCAACTCATTTTCCCCTTAGGAACAATTACCGAGACTTTTGATCCCAAGAATATGGTTCTATCATATAGCCCTCCAAGGACGTGTAGGATCCAAATTTAGTCAAATTCAGGACCCGGATTTGTCTAATGACATGTGTACAACTCTAAGCTCTCCTAGGTAACACTAATACCTAGGGTATTACATACTCCCCCTTAAAAAGATTTGGTCCCTAAATCTAAAACATAGCTGAATGAGAAAAGTGATGTGGATACTTGGTCTTCATGGATTCTTCAGCTTCCCAAGTGGCTTCATCGCTGGAGTGGTTCCTCCAAATGACTTTCACTGAGGCAACTTCCTTCGAGCGAAGCTTTTTAATCTGCCTAACCACGAGGGCAACTGGCTCCTCTTCATAGGATAAACTTTCATCAACTTGAACTACTTGTGGTGTGAGTACGCGAGACAGATCTGGTATGTATTTTTGAACCATACTAACTTGGAAGACTGGATGGATAACTGATAAGTTGGGAGGCAATGCCAATCTGTCAACCACTACTCTAATTCTCTCTAGTATCTCAAATGGGCCGATATAGCGAGGACTTAGTGTAACACCCTAACTTTGAATATACCTAGGACGCATAATGGTTAATTGTTAGTTGTTACTCTTCCATCTCAAAATTTTAGTTAATTTTGGGCTTTGAAAATAAGTCTATAGAAAATACGACCCATTTTTTTTTGAAAAACTAAACTATGAGCCGTTCGCATTTAAGTTGTAGCACATAACTATTCATAATATAACCTATATACAGATTACAACAAAATCTAGCATAAATTGAGCACATTGTCATATAACATTAACTTCAAATATCAAGTCAAACAAGAGTAATAGTATTGATGATATAGAAATATTCCACAATAATACCGCATCAAATATATTGAGCCCACCTGTAGAGGTTGAGCATACAATAATTCAAAAACTAAACATAACTATGATGTAGCTAAGTTCTTTGTTACTAAGTTATGAGCTTGCACGAAGGCGATATAACCTCTAAGGTTGTGAGAATGAAAGACTATGTCCCCGCTTCCGCTGTGCCACTCTGATCTCAACCATCGTGCAACTTCTATGTTGGCACCTCAGAGTAGTCCACGGACTTCGTCGTCAACCTTATCTGAAAACGAAGATGGAAAAGAAAGATAGAGGGAGTGAGAAACTTATACAAGAATCTCAGTATGGTTTCCTTCTCTACACACGTGTCATCATCATTGTCCTCAGGAACCTCGAGTTTAATTATGAAAGTAGTGGGCATAAGTAAGATTCATTTGTTAAGTTTTTCAAATACCATTAATCGAGACCCGTATCTCTTAGTATGAATCTTAATGCATGAAAGCAAAAGGTATCTCATATATGCATGACAATGCCTCAGTGCATGCAACATAAATCAACAATGTGTAAGTTCAAAACACAAGATAAGGCTAAGCACATGAGCAGGAGACAAGATAGAAAACTAAAACAGTGGCACGTAAATGGGTGCATGATAGGGCAGTGCTATGAGTTATATATCATGTTACATGGATGAGAAGGCAGGCAAACCCATGGTAATTTATTTTCTCATGAATGAATTCTCAAGTTTCTTTCTCATTAATCCACCCTCTTACGTTAACACCAAATCTAACCTACACGCCTTCCCTGGCGATTTTAACAATCATCACCAAAACTAACCAACATAACGATTACCTAGGATGAGCTCAACCTAACTAGCTGTCGCTAAATTTAACATGAGGTAATAGAGGAGGAGAAACACATCACTTTCTTGCCTTTCTTATATGAACATGCAAATTACATAGATCACCTCTCATAACCTTTAATTCGGGGAGTCTAGAGGATCATTTCCATGTGTTTTATGTCACCTTAAACTCAACATGTTGTTTTGAGATGCAAAAGCATAGTCATATCATATAATATCACATGCTTATATTTCACTTATCCTATGCACCTCAAATATTCCAAGTGTAATTATAACATGTCACAATAAATTATGTAATTGATAGCCAAGTATGCAACACATTCATCATATATATCCTCAAGCATATCATGAACCAATCATCTCATAAAATAAACATGCTTATTAGCCCTTGAACGGGTCAAACTACAAATCGAGTAAACCTATCTTTTGAGATTATTCTTTTGTGCATCTAAAGGATTAATTATAATGATTTCCATTAATTATTAACCTCAAGAACATCATTAAACAAAGCTGGACAAATTTGAACAGAAAAGAAAATGAGCAATTTCAGTGTCTTAGAAGTTATATTTTTGACCCTTTCTCATAACCAACTTTTCCTATGATGTTAGAATAAATTCCTAAACCAATTATGAGTGATTCCTATACATTTACTAAGTGTTAAACATCCTTTTTACCAAAGTATAACATGCTGGACAGAAACCATATTTTTCGCCTTTAAGGTTCTAGAAATCACACTTTTGATCCTTTCTAGTTACTAGTCTTTCCTTAAGTGCTAAAAATAATTACCATATTTATTAATAACAATTTTCATATGTTAAATGCATTCTGTACAGCATACATCAAATTTGGAAAGTTCTGAATAGAAACTAAAATTTAATTTCCTAAGAGCATGCAAAGATATGAAATTGGCATTTCTAGTAACTAGTCTTTCTTGAAATTAATTCTAAATCAAGAGATATACTTATAATTAATTTCACCCTTATAGAAACACAAATAATACCCTTAGTTTAGTAGCAAAGGTTGAGAGCTCAAATAATTTTTGGTTATGTGAACCATGCTTTAACACTTTAAGAACAAGCATATATTTCAAGGAAAAGTTATAAGACACAAACTTTATTTTTTGAAGACAACAATATATCATTTATTAGGATCTTATTTGAAGAACCAAATCACATTTAAAAGAAAAGTGTTCCATGGACCAAAATCCTCATGTAAGTTGAAAGGGGTAAGTCTTGAGCACTAGATTATTTAGGTGATAGCATAACTTAAATATGCAAATGCAAGCCTCATTTTAATCTTGGTATAATAAGGTGATGGCAATGGAAATATAAATATGATATGCAAGGCTTGAAATCAAATATGAGAATGCAAGTTCATTTTTAATCTTTAAGTTTAGGTGATAGCTTAAAATATAAACATGGAATGCAAGTTCATTTCTTATCTTCAAGCTTTAGATGACAACTTGGAAATAAATATGAAGTGCAAAGTTCGAATGTAAATATGAAATGCAAAGGCTTAAAATATAAACATGAATGCATTCCCATTTATTATTTCTTTAGGTTCTAGGCTCAAGACTCCTATTTAGAGTAACATCTCTAAAACACCAATCAACTCCAAGGTTTGTAAAGTGAATGAATGTCCAATTATTCCTTTTTAGTTTTATGCTCAAGGCTCCTATCTAGAATAATCACTCTAGAACAGTGATCAACTTTAAGGTTGAAAGGGGTAAGTCTTGAACTTAAGTTAATTAAGTGATAACGTAACCATATCATTTTATTTTTGCTCAAGTAAAACTTATCAAAGAAAACCAAGTGGCACTTTCATTTGCAAAAGCTCTTAGAAGTGAAACCTTCAAACTTTAGAGGTCAAGTAAATGATGGTTTTGCAACCAACATCCAAGATCCTCATCATCAAGCTATGGTTTCTCAAGAACAAGGCCATCAAGGCCGAAAAAGAAAAGAAAGAAAAGGGAGCCTTTAGGCCGAAAAAGAAAGGAAGAAAATGAATGAACCAACATTTCAACATTCCAACCAAAATGATTCAAAAGAAAAGAATGAAAACTTTAAAATAACTCCCTGCTAATGGTATTTTTCTTAAAGAATGAAAGAGAGCTTGATCTTGAGAAGAAATGAGAAGAATAATCTTTCCCTTGGGCAAGGAAATGATTTCGGCCACTAGAAGAAAAGAAAGGAAGAAAGGTTTGTCTTGGGTTTTGATCTTGGAGGTGGAAAGGTTAAGTGTTTTAATGAAAGATTTATGGTAATTGTGTGGTGATTTGAGGTTGAGAAGTGGTGGTTGATGGTGGTTTCTTTGAAGAATGAAGAAGAAGAAGTAGAAGAACTCTTGAGAGTAAAGAGAGAAAACTCAAGTGTAAGAATAAATAAAGGTTCTTGTAAGCTTTCTTGAGGATGTATTTATGGAGAAATGAAACATGAGAGGATGAAATGGGAGGGGGAGGCTGTGGCAATGCACAAGGAAAAAGGAGAGAAAAATATCTCATTCAAGTGCATCATGTCATGGAATAGCGAGGTATGGGTTTGGGCATGGCCAGGTATGGGTTTAGGCATGGTTCTTTGAGTGTGTATCTTAATTAAAAAAAATTCAACATGTGATGAAATGGAGGAGGAGTGGCCGTGTACTTCAAGGCCATGGGGGGAGGAAAATATCTCATTTCATTTGTGTTATGACTTGGTTTAAGGAATAGGTTTGATTTGGTAGTTGATTAGGAGTTGTAATTTGGTGTTTAGGTGAGAAAGGGAGTAATTAAGATTACACAAAACATGGTTAAGGAGTGCTCTTGCTCAATTAGTGGGGTCAAACCTCATTCAATCAAGAATACTATTACATCTTTGATTCCTTAATTTAAAGAATTGGAGAGAGAAAATACTATTTATGAAAATGTGACGTAAAGTCTTGAATTAAGAAAGGGGTTTTAAGTTTCTTTAAGCAATCTTAGGCCCTAATTAACTTCAATTAATTATTTTGACTTCAATTAGAGCCTAATATTGTTTAGATTTCATTAATTATGTGATTAAGCTCGTTATGCCCTTAATTAGGAGCAAAACAATAATTTTTCACAAAAACTTCCCGAGATCACCAAGGCTTAGATAGACGTTAGACAACCCTTAAAAATGACATTTCAAAGTCCCAGGCAAAGTTCGGGTCCAGTCGGGAATTAATTTTGTGCCAATTAGCCATAGAGGCATTCTGGTAATTTTTTGCGCAGGAACTCAAAAATGATATTTTTCTGCTCTATTAACACACATAAAACACATAGTCCCCATTCAATATTAAAACAACCCTTTGAGGATGGCCAGGGCCAGCTATCCTCATTCTCCCAGTAAAAATGACCTCAGAGGCATTTTGGTCATTTATGCATGAGAAAAATCAGGGCGTTACACTTAGCTTTCCCCGCTTATCGAACCCCACCACTCTTTTCATGGGAGATACTCTCAAACACGTGATCACCCATAGCAAACTCTAACTCTCCATGCCGGTTGTCAGCGTAAGCTTTCTACCTGGACTGAGTTGCTAACAACCTTTCTCTGATCAACTGTACTTTCTCTAAAGTCTCTTAAACTAGATCTAGGCCTAAGATCTTAGCTTCCCCTAGCTCAAACCATCCAATAGGAGATCTGTAGCATCTCCCATACAATGCCTCAAATGGTGCCATCTGGATACTTGCCTGGTAACTATTATTATATGAGAATTCTATCAGTGGCAAGTGGTCACATTAACTTTCACCAAAATCTAATACACAAGTTCTAAGCATATCCTCTAAGGTCCAGATTGTTTTCTCGGATTGGCCATCTATCTGTGGATAAAATGTCGTGGTCATGTCCACACGAGTCCCAAGAGCTTCTTGGAATACTCTCCAGAACCACGAAGTGAACTGAGACCCTCTATCTGATATGATTGATACTAGCACTCCATGAAGTCTAACAATCTCATCTATATACAATTAAGCATACTGAGCTCTACTAAAATTTGTTTTAACTGGTAAGAAGTGGGCTGACTTAGTCATCCTATTAACAATCGCCCAAATGAAATCAAAGCCCTTAGTGGTCCGAGGTAACCCAACTACAAAGTCCATGGTTATCCTCTCCCACTTCCACTTTAAGATCTCTGTCTGCTGAAGCAACCCTTTAGGCCTTTGGTGCTCAGCCTTAACCAGCTGACACACCAAACACCATGCCACAAAGTCACCTATATCTCTCTTTATCCCTTCCCACCGGTATAACTATTTGAGATCATGATACATTTTAGCTGAACCTGGATGTACAGAGTATGCTACACTATGAGATTCTTCCATAACCTTTCTCTTCAGCTCACCCACGTTAGGTACGCATAACCGATGTCCAAAGCATAGTACCCCTTCTGCATCTACTAAAAACTCATGATTTTCTCCCTTGTGCACATTCTCTATAATCTTAGCTAACTTGGGATCTTCTCCCTGTTGTGCCTTAATTTGCTCTACTAAGATTGATTGAGCCCTAATATGAGCAAGAAAGGCCCCTGAGTCACCTATGCCAAACTGAACCCGTTCTGCTTCTAGTTTATGGATATCTTCAATCAAAGGTTTTGCTTACTATTGCTACGTGAGCCAAACTACCTATGGACTTTCTATTCAAAGCATCTGCCACTGCATTAGCCTTGCCTGGATAGTAGGAAATGGTGCAATCATAATCTTTCAACAATTTTAACGATCTGTGCTGCCTGAGATTTAAATCCTTTTGCCGGAAAATGTATTTCAAGCTTTTGTGATCAGTAAAGATCTCACAAGTCGCTCCATATAAATAGTCAAAAACTGTTGCTGCCATATCTAGGTTATAGGTGGGATAATTCTTTTCATGCCTCTTGAATTGCCTAGAAGCATAGGCTATAACTCGGCTATACTGCATAAGGACACAATCGAGTCCCACTCTAGAAGCATCACAATATACTGAAAAACCATCCGTACCTGAAGGTAACACTAATACTGTATTAAGAATTACATAAAGTTGAGTTTTATTTAAAATATTTTAAAAATAAATTTAAGATCGTTCAGTTTAATAAAAATTACTATAAAAATAAACTCAATATTGTCGAGTTCAACTAAACACTATATTTCTATAAATTCTTCAATAATTTCATTCAGTATAAAATTTATCTAAAATCCATATGTAAAAAGCAAAACTTTATTTTTGGTGTGTTTGATTGAGGTAAAATCGAGCTAAAAATTTTTATTGATTAATTTTATATATAATTTCATAGATAAAATTTATTTATAAAAATTTTCACCCAATTTTTATCTTGGAACAAACATACCCTCATATCCTCATGATGAAAGTATGAAATAGAGTATTTTAGGCCTGTACTAGCTATCAGCTTATGGCGTTCAATAATGGGAAATGACAATAACAACAAATTGGAGTGCCAAATTCATCTTTTGGTTAAGGAGAAACTGTTTCAACATGAATGGAATACTTAGAGCATGTTTGGTTTACTTTTTTCAGTTCCAATTTTCAACAAACCAAAGAGGCCTTGAAATTCTATAAGAAAGTTAATTAGAGGCTGAAATGAAAACATCAGTAGCTAATAAAAATAAGGTTAAGGCTCCACCATAGTCTGTGATGAATCTAAGAACTTTTGTTATTGGGGTCAACAAGTAATAGATTAGTATAAGAATAAGTAGAGTGTATTGTATTTTATCTTATTATTTTATCTCATATAGAATTAATATGGGATTAGATTCAATAAAATGGTTGAGGTTAAAAATATAAATATTTCTATAATTATTAAAAAATTATAAAATTGTTGTGGGGACACATGCTCCCGCTTTTACTATCGTGGATCGTCATTGACCATAGCCATGGCAATAGCAAGACAAGATGAAATTTGTGACTCTCAGTACACCCTTATAATAAAATGTTCGAAGAAATTAGCTAGGTTTGGAGTGGCTTTGATCAAGAAGGACAAATAATCTCTCTAGACTCTAGAGTATGCTTTAGTTGAGATGATAAGGTGCAACTGTACTTAAGTAAACAAAACTGGATCCCTTTAAAGCAAGCTGTTTCATCAGTTCTCAGGGCAAAAGAGAATACAGAAGTAAGCAAAATTGTTCATCTATCAGGCAGCGAATTAAGCTATCTCATGAAAAGAAGGGAGATACAATAAATGCAGAAAAATGGGGTGCCAATGGGGAACAAAATTAGAGTAGAAACTTTACTATTTTGGAATTTAACTCATTAAAGACCATGACTTTCTCTCTTACAATTATAAGAAATAAATGAATTTTAAGTACCAAGACAAAAAAGTATATAAAGTGTGGCTGTCACGACAATGCAGAGAAATCACCTTGTCTCTCCTCTTCCATCTGCAGTAAAAATAGGTGAATTGGTAAATGAAGGAAAACTAGCATACATGTCTCTGTTTCCAATATATCATCTTGGGCTCAACCTATTAAATGAAGAGGACTGAAGTGAGTGCAAGAATTCTCCCTCATGTTGAGTTATCTCTCGTGGCTCCATCAACAAATCTGGCAACCCAACTTCTCCATCCAAATATCTAACCACTTGTCTCATGCTAGGCCTAGCAGTTGGTGCACAATCTGAACACATCAACCCCAATTTCAGCACCATGAGCACCTCTCTTTCATCAAAATCACCATTCAATTTTGGGTCCACCACATCAAGTATTCTCTCTTCTTTGTACCTTTTCCACACCCAATCTACCAAAACCAAATCCTCTGGCAGTGCCTTAGGCTCCACAGGTCTGAGCCCACATGCCACCTCCATTAAAAGTGCACCAAATGCAAAGACATCAGAGTTAGGAGTGGCCTTGCCTGTCCTAGAAAACACAGGCCAAATAGCCTAAGGTACCAACCACTCTTGTGGTACTTGGGTCAGCCCCATGTTCATACAATCTTGCCAAACCAAAATCTCCTAATCTTCCATTGAGTTCACTATCCAACAGCACATTGCTAGCCTTCACATCCCTGTGTATCACCACCTGCTTGTATCCTTCATGCAGATACAAAAGAGCTGAAGCAACATCCTTTATGATCTTGAACCTCTGCTCCCAACTTAGGATAGTATCTGGCTCATCAAACAAGTACTTGTCCAAGCTCCCATTAGCCATGAAATCATACACAAGGAGGAGGTCGCTGCGGCGGCGGCACCATCCCAGCAGCTGAACCAGATTCCAGTGGCAAAGCCGGCCGATGCTGGCTATCTCTGACACGAATTCCCTCAGGCCTTGTTTTGATTCATGTGAGACTCTCTTAACAGCTACTTGTGTCATGGAATTTGGCAGTGCTCCTTTGTAAACTTTGCCAAACCCTCCTTGACCCAGTAGCTCCTTGTCCCTGAATCCCCTTGTGGCCTTCTTGAGCTCTTGGTAGGAGTACCTGTGTGGCCCAATCTCAAGCTCCCAAGCCTCTATCACATCAGCATTCTTGAATTTTCTAAACAAGTAGATTCCAACAAAGATAGTGGACAAAGCAATGAAAACCGAAGTGACTGAAACCCCAACAACCATGGATGTTTGTTTCTTTTTTGGGCCTGGAAGCCGTGGGAGTGAAGAGAGATCAAGGGGTGGAGCTGGTCCATTGATGTTGAAGCTCCACCCCAAGATGTAATGAGAGCTAGCAAGCAAACCCGTTGATGCAGAGAACCCAACATACATGCACTCATGAAAAATTGGTGAGAGATCTACAGAATAGGACAAGGTTGGGTTTTGGGGTTTGGAAGACGAGGGAGAAAGTCTGACACTGATGACACCTTCAGAAGAATCATAGTCAACCCAAGCCAGAATTGGTTTCCCACACCTGAGGTTTAGATCTTCTTTGGTTGAGTCACCAGTGTAGTAGCTTGCATTGGTAGAAGCATTGGACACCAAGCTATTGATGTCAATCCCAACATGGTTGTCATTGATGTCCCCAAACTCAAAGTCCTGGACAGTGTCAAACTCAACAGCAAAGAGGTGGTTGGAGAAGTTCCCTATGTCAGTGGAGTTAAGGAGGCCAAGGTACTGGCTTGGGAGAGCCTTGAGAATGAGATCCTTGGAAGGTGCAATGGTGAAAGCCAGGCCATGACCACCTAGCTTTGGATACTCGGGCACAATTGCCAAAGCAAATGAAGAAGAGAAAGAGAAAACCTTACCATTGGTGGAGTTCTTGAACTGAAAAGGGGTTGGATAGAAAGCATGACCAATCAATCTGCTGGTCTCATTTGTGAGCTTCAAGATCCCATTTTTCTCTATCTCTGCTATTCCATTCAAGGTCAAGTTGTTGTTGTTGTTGTTTCCCAAATCCTTGAATCCAGCATATAGGAGCTGTTTAGGCTGAGATGAAACTGGGATCAGAAAGAACAGTAGTATAGGGAAGAGTTGGAGCAGTAGCTTGGCCATGATGAACATGAAAAAAGGCCAAAGAAAGGGAAAATAAAAAAAAAGGTTATAGAAGATCAATGACTTTGAAAGAAAAGGCCTTTATTTTTGAAAATATTGGCTGTGTAGTGAGGAAGGAGCACGCCCAACATTTTTTTTTTCCCCATTTTTGTTGAGTTCAATGAATTGAAGGAGAATGGTTGATAAGGAATACGTTGGACAGTACGGGGTATCTATGGAGGAATGAACGACAGACAGCAATTGGTGGTTCACATGGGCCTACAGATTTTGAAAATTACTATTCTAGCTCTTACAAATGGTGTGCGGTTGAAACACCCATACTATTTTGATCATAGATAAGTAAACCCTAAAGAAAGTTGAAACTGGTGGTATATTTAATAACGATGAAGTTGGTGTTATATTTAATTTTAGGGTGAAATATTACATATTGATATATTTTTGGAGTAATATTATTTTAAAATCTAAAAGTTAGGTATTTATTCAGATATTTAATCTATAATTATTGGATGTGATGAATATTAAGGATAAGTAGATACTATTATCACGTTCAATAATTATAAAGTGGATGTTTGAATAGGCAGTTATTTTTTAGGTGTCAAAATAATATTATTGATAATTTTTAAAAGGCACAGTGAGTGAAATGAGTCATTCCTCCGTACACCTGCTAAAATAAATTTCTTCCTCCGCAAGCTTTTATCTCCGTCCATTAGCTGATAATTGTGCTGACAAGTGGGGCCTATTTCATCATCCAAGGATAGGGAGACGTTGCGGAGGGAGAGAAACTCTTCCCTATGCGTATGTTACAATTTTTTGGACGGAGTTATGGGTTTGGGTTTGCTGTTGCGCCACACTGCAGAATAAAGTAGGTGGCAAAAGTCTATCTGTTTTTAATAAAAAAAATATTAAAATATTAACACATATGAATGTGATGCATATGAGAGGATCAGCCCTCTCTCCCGTCTTATCCTCAGGAACTGAAAGAGAACTTAATAGTGAAGCGTGCAATTTCACTTTTGATCATTTTCAATCCTCTATTTGGCTTCATCCTAGGCCGTCTTACCAGAAAGCAAGCAAAATAATCTTGTGCAAGCCATCACAAAATGCATTGATTTGGTGTAAATTTCTTTGATGCTCTATGATTTTGGTGTAAATTTCTTTGATGCTCTATATTTAGTGCATTCTTTTTTTCATGGCATTAATCAATGATAGCAATGATTAAGATCTCTAAGGAAATAAATTTTTTATCATGAAACTCTTTTTATATACTGTTAGGAATTAAATCCTAATTAAATATTTAAAAAATCTAATTAGTTACCAACAATATTATGCCTGTAATTCGTTCATTTTAATGTTAAAGTTGTACGAGTACTTTAGTTTAACTCTAGGAATTAAGGAATTGATTGTTTAGTTCTTAAAGTTGGAAAATGTGATTCATATACCATTAACATGTTTCTTAGCTAACTTTAGCAAACAAGCCCCCTGTCACATACCCACAGAATGTGCAATTTCAGAACAACTCACTGGCAATAATTCTTGACAAATTTGGCTCTCTAACATGTAACGCTGCCCTTCACTAGTTAGGACGTGAAAAGGCTCTGTTAAAACAATATAGAGGAATTGCGTTATTTTAACATCCTAAAGGTAAATGTTTATTGAAATATCTATTTTATCATTATTAGATGGGATAAGTAGATGAGATAAGTGGGGATCATCATCAAATCCAATAATAATCAATTGAGTGTCTATCTTAATATATTTCAATTTTTTAGTGTTGAAATAACATTTTTTTCATATACAATAATGGCATCTATCATTAGATTAAATATTTAATGAAATTTAAATGAAATATTAATATTTATTACTCATGCAATACACCAAAAATAAAATTTTCAATTATTAAAAATTTTAAAAAAAATATAAGTTATCAATGAAATATAAAAATTAGCATAAAACTTATCTTACAATGATTAATCATCCCAGAATATTAACTTCAATTATTTATATTTTCTTATTCAAGTTAAAAATATTATTGTGATATTTAAATTATATACATATAATTTTATTACTTGAAATTAATAATAATTATAATAAAATATTATGCATGTAATAAATGTGCTTTGTTATTATCCACATACAATGTATAAATTTGGTATTATTTATAGTTAATTTTTGTCATGTAGTTGTTTAGCTTATTAATATAAAATATAAATTATTAAGACATTAATAAAAACATATGTATATGTAGTTTATTATTATTAATAATCATGACAGTATGAATCATTATCTCATAATTATCTCATAATTTATATGTTTATATCACTTGTTTGAGATATCATTATTAGTAACTAAATTGATCTATTGTTAATTTATTTTGTCATGTAAGTATTATTATCTTAAATAAGATTTTAGGAAAAATTTATAGTTAAAACTAAAAAAACATTATAACTTTCTTGTTCCCTGTTTGTTGAAGTCATTAAAAAGCGGTATTTTATTAATCAAAGGATAAGTAATATCCTTCATTAAATTTGAAAGCATATAATCCAATATATATAGTTGTGAGATGTATAGTATATAGCAGGACCTATAAATTAATTTTCGAGTAAAATCTTAAATTGATCTTTGAAAAAATTATGGAACATTAATTTAGTTCTCAAAATAATTGGTAGCAACGCCAATTTAGCCCGTAAAAGATTTGTCGCATTAATTTGATCATTCAAAGACTTAAATCTATTTCGAGTTTGTCCAAAAGATTAAGGGTGCACTTAAAAGAACTTTTTAGGTGCCAAAATCACTTTTTTCAACAATAAAAAAAATCTCTTTTTGTATATTTAAATAATAAAAAAATCAAAAATCTAAAAAAAAAACTAGTTTTTAATTTTTTTAATTATATATAAAATTTTAACTTCATAATTGTATTTTTTAAAATTTGAAACAAATGCACGTTGAAAAAAAAGTTTGAATTGACATGAAATGAATTTTAATCTTTAAACGACCAACTTGATTTACCACAACTTTTTGACGATGAAATCGATGTCCAATAACTCTCTGAAGGACCTATTTGAGGTTTTATTTTAAAATTTTTCATAATACTACTTTTAAAATATTATTAGTACATATGTAAAGTAAAAATACTAATATTTAATATTTAAAATCAATAATGGTCACCAAGTTAACATTATCTTGACATTTTAAAAAATAAAAGATATATTTATATTATGAAAATCAATCCACCTTTCACCAAACACAAATAATGTAGTGAATTTATTAAAATCTCATAGTGATTTCTACAGTTAGAAAGATTCTATAGGAGTAAATTCATCTAAAATTAATGCGTATAAAAATTCTATTATTTAAACCTCTAAAATATTAATAAAACAGACTAAAATTTAAACACAGTACTCTGTATATAAAGATGAATTTCTTCTCACTATATCACTTTATCAGGGAAAAGAAAAAACTCAGTTTAATTCATTGCGGTGTCACTTTTGGCCACGAATATCCATTCCCATCTTTTCATGCTATGTAAGTAAAGCCATTAATTAAACAAAGCTTCCCCGCTGCCATTTTTTTTTTCCCAACAACAAATGGAATTCAAAGAGTTCTGAACAGTTTCTCCGTTGATTCAAGGCAACACTTGAAGAGCTTTTTGGCCACTGAGATAAATGAACGTTCATCTTCAACAAATGGTCGGCGATTATTTTCAAAGACAAGAAGTTTGCTTCACACTCATTGAGGGTTAGCTTCTGCACTTTGCTTTCCATGGTCCAACAGCATATGTTAAAACAAAAAAAAATTTAAACTGAGTATTAAATGCTAACATGCCTACAAATCTCTAGTATTTATTATGGCCATATTCTCAATATTATTATTTATAATGGTTTTCAACCTATCACTTCATGTTTTAAGTACTTGTTTGATCAATAAGTATAGTCATTAAATTTCTTTGTTTTACTTCAAGTCTTTTAGTCTGTACAAAAAGACAAGATGTTCTACGTTGTAACATATTAAGTCTTTGTAAAAATTATATTATGAACAAAGTGTGTTGAAATTTCTCTTCCTTTTGTTAAGCATTTGTTTATGCAATATTTTTTTTTTGAGTGATTGTGTGTTTTTGATATTATATTGACATCAGAACTGGTTAAATATAATGCTAAATTTTAGAAAGTTTTTGAAAAATAAAAGTGGACGCATACAATTAATTTTTCTACGGTCAAAATAGCAAACAACTACAATATTATTTAGTTTAGTCCCAAATTAGATGGGAAACTTGATTATTATCATTGGGAGACTTTAATGTGTGGCCATTTAAAAGCTCACAATATTTGGACCTTTGTTGAACAAGACATTTAGGAAGGAGCAAATCAAGCAACTCAAAAGAGAGACCAATTGGCATTGCCACAAATCCATTAAGGAGTGGATTCACTACAAAGAAAAAAACAGGTTAATTGAGGCGATTGTTTTTGGTAAATTAGGGCAGTTATAATCGTCATTTTTCTCATCAAATGACGATTCAAGGAACCGCCGTAATTACTGACGTTATTAGGTAAATTATGGTGGTTATAAAAAAACCACCGCAATGACACTGTATAACTGCTATAATTCAAGTGAATTGTAACGGTTGAATTGTGGCGGTTTTAAACCGCCGCATTTAGTGAAATATTTTAAAAAATAAATTATGGCAATTTTAAACCGTTGCAATTTGTGGTAATGTTTTAAAAAAAATATTAATCATGATGGTTTGAAACCGCTGCAATTTGCGACGAACTATTTTTAAAATTCTTTTAAAACTATTTATTACAACAATTTTATAGTGGTGCACGACAAATACAATAATATTCTACTTTAAATTTTTGCCAAACAACAGAGACAAGTACTGAAAAAGCTAATTAGAAACAAATAACAACAACAACAACAACAACAACAACAACAATAATAATAATAATAAACTAGCTCATTCTCATTGCTCTTGGCCTCTTGCTCGATTCCCAGCACATTAAGTAGCAAAACGATATTTAGAAAAAAAAAATACATAGAGCCAAATGATAAAAAAAGAAAGAAGAAAATTTTGATGAAAATTTTCACGCACTTCAAGTTATATTTAGATCAGTCATCATGGCACAGAAGCCAACAGGTCGAGTATTTTCAGTATCCTAGCAATTGATATGAAAAAGTCACCAAGTTCTCACCTCTTTAAAATCCATGATTGGGTTAGAGCTTTTATTGACAACAGACTATTCCAAAGACAAATTCACTGAACTCACCAAAGCCTTATTGAAGTCATTTTCTTCAGGCAATAGAGCTTTAACATGTGAGTCATTCAATGTTTCCATCTTGCGTTTAAATTCAAGCCACAATGATTCAAGCTTATCCAATACAGTTTGCAACGTCCGTAATGGAAAAATGAAAGGCAAACAACATTACAAAATATCAACTATATAAAATAGTAAATGAAAACACACACACATATTGGCCCAATAAAAAAGTAGCAAAGCAATTTCTCACCTTCCTATACGCTGCTCTTTCATTAGGAAGTGAAGTTTGGTAATCTCAATGACATGGTATAGTTTCAGAAACCAAACTACAAAAGGCAAAATTAGAATGTGATACCCCAGGTACACGTGTCCTTGGATGAGTCTGGTACGACCCTAAGGTCTCCCGGGACCCACACGTGTTGCCGGGAAAGCCCTAGCGATGTGAAGGGTAAAGGGATGGAGTTAGGGTGCTAGTGCTGCAAGATTCTGTAGACAGACTCGATTGCAGTGAGGAAATAAGTCAAAAGGTTCACTACAGCGAGTGTGGACCTCAGCTAGCTTGTTGTAGTGAGCGGGGCCGATGACAATACAATATAAGTGAAACGACGCTATTTCATTTTGGCCAAATATATAAGCCCCAGGTCGAGATTTTGATCCCATTTTTGGAAAACTTACACCCTAACTCTCTCCAAACCCTCTTCCACTCAATCCTACTTCATTCTATCTCAATCCAAGATCAAAGGTAAGAGATTTATAGGTTTTTGTTGTTCCATTCATTCCTATTTCATAACCTAGAGTTTGGGTACTCTTTTTATCTCTGTTCCTGTTATCATCGAGTGAGGGTGCGGCAACGAGGTATGTTCGCTATAGCAGAAAGTGTTCAATGTAGCGAGAGTGCTCAAGCACAGCTTTAATTCCTCATGCTGTCAGAGTTATGTCAAGTAATCTAGAGGTTATCGAAGACTAACCTAGAGTTTGTGACTTCAATGGCAGATATTGGTGTCATTCCTCCTATCCAGAAATCCATTGGCATTGATGCCACTACTTCCTCCCTTCCAGGTGAGTGGGTTTGATCTCATAGCCTTAGTTTTGTCACTATGAATATGTTTTATGCATGATAATTGTCGAATATGACATTAGAGATGAAATTATGATTATATATATATGATTTTCCAACTATGGCAATCTAGACAAAGAGTATGATTTTTAAAGAGCATGAATTATGTATTTAGAAAACCATGAGACCATGATTGATATATAGAGTACTATGAAAATGTTTTATATATATTCATGAAAAGATTTAGTGTGAGAGTATAGGATTTAATAAGTTTTTAGCATATTCAATATGTTTCAAGGGTTATGACATACTTATACTTCAAGACTAGAGATTTCAAAATATGATTTCAAAGTATCAATTAAGATATTTTGGCAAAGAATATAGAGCAGAGATGTTTTATTATAATACTAGAGATTATCTTGAGAAATGAGATTTTAAAAATTCAGTTTTGTAATATTCCAAAAATATGGAATTCAGTCTGATTCATAGTGACTGCCAGATATATATTCTGTGAGCTTGAAATCGGAATGCTTGCAAGCGGGTGATCCCTTGGGCATGATTTCACAGTCATAGTTATGCTAAAGTCAGGTTGCTAGAGTTGTATGAGTCCAGAGCTTTTAGAGTTTCAAGAGTTTCCATAGTTAAACTGTTTTATAAAGAGCTAGAGTATAAGTATGATTGTATCTAGAGATTTTATAAATTATATTGATGATTTCAAGGAATAGAGTATTTATGTATGAAAGAGTTTGATACCTAGATTAGAATATGTAATAGAGATTTAGAGAAAACAATATGTTTATTGAATTAAAGACTAGACGGTAGCTATAGAGAAACAGACAGTGAGTTAACAGTCGAACCTTGATCGTTAAGCTTGGTACCAAGTTGTCCTGAGAGGATAATCTCATAGAGTAGAGAATGGAACCTATTTAGGTGTCTGATTTAGATCCTTGAATGGATCATATAGCAGAGAAATTGCTATGCTATGGTTGACATGCATAGCTAGAGAATGTATCGTTATGCAAGGCATAACTAGAGATTCGTGTTTCTTTATTAGAGTACTGTTAATTATATTTTCAGAGATTATTGATATTTTTCAGAGGATATTTGACTTCAGAGATATCATAAATACGAGAAATGATTTTCTTATTGAAATAAGAGTTTAGGGATGTTTTCTATGAATTCATAAATACAGCGATATATTTTCTATGAGATTATGTACATGAATATCAAACAGTTTATTATTATTGCATGTATATTATATTATAGTATATTCCTTGGTTGTCCCACTGGGTGATAGGTGAGAGTTCACTCACTAAGTCCATTGACTTACCCTCTCCTTTCCTTCTCATAATTACAGGTGCAGATGTGGCTCAGCTTTTAGTTTGGTAGACGTTGCCATTCTCAGTGGTGAGTCTTACTTTGAAATAAGGTCTAGCTAGAGTCTTGTTGGAGTAAAGTGCTCCAGTAGGTGTGTAGACAGGATTTGAACCATGTATTATTTTCAGATTATGTATTTGATCTCAGTATTTGAACAGCTATGTATATTTCCAGTTCACATGTATGGATTGAAATTATAGAGCTTGAATAGAGTTTATGAAATGAACCTGAGATGTATTTATGATTCAGTTTACGTGTTAATGGATTTCAGAGTATGATAAAGATAATTTCAGAGTTTCATCTATCAAGTATTTCAGTTTTATAATTCTAGATATAAATTTTAAATAGAGTTTTAGAGGAAGTTATGATTTCAAAATGAAAAACATATTATTTTATGCATATAGAGAGACTCAGAGGTCACGAGGCTTATGTGGGGATGGAATTCCTTGCGTGTCAGTTACGTTCCCAAGTCGGGTCATGACAAAAGTGGTATCAGAGTATTAGGTTTTCCTGCATGGTACTGGAGCAAGTGTCCACAAATAGCGTGACGTTTATGTGAATGGAACCATGGCCATTTGCACTAATGTGATGTTATTTGAGGCCTTTAGAGTAGTCAGTCATATCAAGGTTCAGTTGGAGTCCTTGTCATTCCTTGGAATTCTTAATTCAGCCTCCTATCCTTGTCTTTCTTTTCGGGTGTGCTATGCGACCTAATGATCATCTTCACCGAAGCAGCACTACGTCAGTTATACCAGTTGTGTGTGGCACCTCGAGTGGGCCATCTCAAATATGTTAGAGATAGTCATTGAGCACGTTCAAGTTGAAGTTCATTAAGAGGAAGCAAAAGCAAAAATAGTTAGCTCAAATAAAGGTCAGTTGCGAGTACCGTTGGCCAGGGCCACCTCCCTCAGTGCCCTCTCCCTGACGTGTCCCATTATCGCACGACAAAGAGGATAAGGCAATAGCCAGCTAGAAACGCAGAGTTCAGTGAGGACTGATTGGTCACACCTAGTTATTAGATGGGCAGAGAACTTTGTGGAGGTTGGTGCCTATCACTACAACATTTTAGGCCTAAGGCAACACTTTTTAAAGGCAACGCTTCAAAACCGTTGCATTTGGTTAGTACAGGCAATGCTTTTCTAGGTACAGGGCTTTGGCAACAGGTTTTAAGGCAACGCTCAGAAAACGTTTTCTTAAAAGAAAAAGACAACATATTAAAACCGTTGCTTTATCTTGCACAAACAAGTAACGATTTTTGATCATTTGCTAATGTTTTGATAGCGTTGCCTTTTAATTTTCAATAGACACCCCAATTAAATCGTTGGCTAAGCTAATTGGCGCTGCTCTGAATTTGTTTTTCAACCAAAATTTCTTTTCCCAATAAATATTTATCAACTCTATCAAAAACAAATGAAAAACTACTTTTACACACCTACTTCCATCAAATCCCTAGATTTTACTCACCTTCTGAAATCTGAACTGATAACACTCCCTAACCCCAGCCTCAGCGCTCTCTCTCTTTCCCCTTAGTGCAGACGGACACCCACCCTCACGTTCACATTCTCTCTCCTTCCCGCTGGCGCAAACGGAACCCAGCCTCCTTTCCTCAAACACGAACCAAATCTCGTTTCCCTTCCCTCTCTGGCGCAGCCGGTCGTTCTATATCACTGTTCCGCCATTTGTTCATCACCGGCGCCTCATTCCCGTCGCCGTCGCAGTGAGACCCATCGCCGTTGCAGCCTCATTCGCGTCAGCAACCTGTCACAGCGAGATCGTCGCCCGCGCCTCAGCCACGCCGAGTGAAAGTCCGCGTCCGCCACGCCGTGGACAGCTTCCTCCGGTCCGCTCAAACCCTGTAGGTAAACCAAAGATTCGATTTTGCTTTCCTTCTCTTTCTTCTCACAAATTCCTCATAGAGGATTCGGTCAACAATCACCGATGTTAATCGCTGATTAATTGTTACGGTTTTTTAATTTGTGAATTTTGCGTTTGGTTATGAAGCTCATTAGAGTCATGGTTTTGGATTCTCTCTTTTTTTTTTCTTTTCATTGTGTGTCTTGTGAAATGGAAAATGGAGTTGTTTGTTGTACTTGGAGCTATTTTAGCTGTATTGTAACTTGTTCTTTGCTCAATTTGGATTTTAAATTGTAATGTTCGATTCAAGTGTTTTACATTTCTTAGCTGTATAATGAAATTGCTTTGTGTTTATGGTAGTTACTTGTCTTTCCCTGTTAAATTTAGTGATATATGCAACTTTGCTTTTGAATGGACTCATGTATTATCCGCAAAGTTTTGGGTTTCATTATCAAGTACCTTACTCTCCCCCAATTTTGGTTGTGTTTTTCTTTCTCAAATGCTTAGTTCACAGTTTCTATATCAATTTATGTTTCTAGTTGCTTTGACATGCTTTGACTTGTTTTGGATGCTGTAATCCTATGACATTATCCTCTACCTCCAAGCAAGCACTAACTGCACATCTAGCTGCTGCAAGGCACATGTCTATTATGCTCAGTTTGCCACCTTCAAAGTTTAAGAATATTGTACATTAGGATAGGAAACATATAGAAGTCTAATCACAGTTCCAGACATGATTATTTCTTTGTATGAATTGTATCCCCTAGTCTTATTATCCTGCATGAAGAGGATAAGGAATCCAACGACACCTTATTATAAGTGAGATGACAATTGACAGGATCTTCACTGGTTAAAATTCAAAGTTAACAGATTTTGTTTTTCATCAGAGCTGTCAAGCTATCTAGTTCTCTTATCACTGCTGTGAAATAAACGCTACAAGATTAAGATTAATACTTTTCATTCTTTGGGAATCCTTCTGTTTGCAAATTAAATAGCTGAGAACAATGATCCCAACTTGATTTATACCATAGGAGTGACAAATGAACTTTTCCAAACATGCATGAGAAGTCAAGGACTACAAGAAATTTTCGTTTACCATTGTTTTTAGTCCTGAATGAGTAACCAAGCCAAGAGCCCTCTTTGGTAGATTGATTGGAAGAACTTTGTTATAAATACAAAGACGGGAATGGACTAACCAGACTTCCTGCCTAATTGTACTACAAGCTGCTTGACTAACCCTTTATGTACAGAAAACTAATTCACATGCTTAATATAGTTAGTTGAATCAGTTGTAGACTCCAAGGGAGGAACTACACGTGCTTTAATGGAAAATCCAAGCTCAACAAACAAATAAAGAATAAGAGTTTTCAAAGAGAGAATGGAATGAAATGATAGATTGTCTGAAGCGGGCTTAATCCTTCCCCTTATTGTTTGGTTATGACCGAGAAATTCAATTTTTATATTTATTTGTGTCCTTGTAGACTTTACAAAGTTGCAGTGAACTAGACCACCCTTTTGGTTTCAGGCTGGTTCCATCAGGTCATACTAATTTCTTTGGTTTCTGATTCTGAGTAGTAAAGTATCAGCGATTGATATAAGTATCAACTGGTCCTATTATGTCTGTCCAGGTGCTAGGCAACTGTACCAGTACAAGATTGTTTGCTTTTGGATTTCAGCTTTACATCATTCAGTGGGCCTTCTATACCCAATGATAATGGTGAACTTAACTTGGTGAGGGATGATTTACCTCCAGTTCTTGTTAATGTTTCTTTCCCAAGAATATGAAATAGAATCGGATGAAGATTATGATTTTGAAATCTCTGAATGATTTATTTCCTTCATTGATTGGTACGACTTAGATGTGTCTTATTTGATTTAGGATTCATAAAATTTTGCATGAAGGATTCTTTTTATCATTGCATTGTGTTCGTCTTGTGATCATAATTGAATTTATATTTGTAAATTTTATGCAGGAGCCTATTTTGTCTAATTTCTTATTCTACTACACATGGAAAGCATTTCTTTCTTTTCTTACCTTTCGCTTTGTGATTATTATATCACAATCATTTGACTATATTTTACTTGGTGATTTTGGTTTTCTTGCAGTGGAGATAAACTAAGTATAGGTCTGGTGGCAATGCATACATTGTAAAGAGGTCTCTAGATTAAGACATTGCTGGTATATCACTTGAAGAACTCAAAAAAGGAGGTACAAATGATTTACTATCCTGTGCTTCTTCTTAGTATACGGTATATAATTCAGTATGTGATTGTTGACACTAACTTTACTAGAGTACTGTTTTATAAATTGCTTATGTACCAACAAAGAAAAGCTCGACCCTATAAATTGCTATCTTCATTTTTTCAACGGGAGTACTGTTTGCTCTGGTGGCAGTACTGTTTGCTTTATGATTTTCAATGGGAGCAGTTAAAATCATCTCTAACTGCACACAAAATCATCCAAGAATTTTAGATATTGTATGAGGCTTCCACTTCCCGTGTCCTGGAAACAACCCCACAACACTCTAGAACAAAAATAAAAAGTTCCCTTTTGAAGGCCCGCTAGACAATTTTTTTGTATTATTTATACTACATGCTCCAAAAATAACTTGTTGATTTTTATTTTTTTTCCTATAATCAATTATAGAAATTTGAATCCTAGTATATGGGTGTATTTGTGCCAATATGATCATAGCAGTTGACCATGGTCATTGCTCATCAAGTGCCCTGTTATGATTATCAGGTTTTGGTGAGCGTGTCAAGCAGCAGCTTAATCTAAAACCAAAGCTATAATTAGCTCATGAAGGTGTAGACCGCAAACACAAGTATGAATTTCAAGCAAAGGATAGTTTGGTTTAAAACATATTAGTATTATGTTTGTGTACTCAAGTAATTAATTATTAGCAGTAAGATTCAATTGCTAACATTAGTGAATTAACATCCAGACCCTATTATTAAGGATCAAATGCTGGAGTTGTTATTTTGTTATGCTTGTATTTTGGACCTTTTTAGCACAGGTCAAATTTGTATTCTTATACATTTATATGCAAGTTATAATAATCTTTTGGTGGTAGTAGTGTTTAGACTAAGACTAGCAGAGAAAATGGCTAAAAATAGATGATGACTTAGTTCTTTACTTAATTGATTATTTAATAATGGTTTATTTTATTTATGAATGTCAATTGATTAATTGATTTTTTTTTGTTCAATCAAAATTAATGTGGTTTCTAATTTATATTGAAAAGGTTTTATATATAGTTTAATTTGATATTAAAAATAGGATTATAGGCAACGCTTTATAAGCGTTGCTTCAACTATAGAAAAGGCAACGCTTTTCATAAGTTGCCTAAACAATAAGGAAATGCAACGAGATAAACCGTTGCCTTTAACCAAGGAAAAGGCAACACTTTATAACCCCTGCCTTGAGTCGAAATAAAATGCAATGTGCAGAAACCGTTGCCTTCAATTGGCAACAAAAGCGTTGCCTTTGATTCAATAAAGGCAACGCTTTTTTCACAGACCGTTGTCTTTTTTCTATCAACCGTTGCCTTAGAGAAAAGGTAACACGAGTATAAGCAACCACCTAGAAAATGTTGCCTTTGTTCCAAAAGCAATGCCTTTGAGAAAAGGCAACGTTTTTTCTATGTTTAGGCAACGTTTTTAAAAAGTTGCCTTTGAGCTAATTTCTTGTAGTGTATGAGGCACACCACCATCTACGAATAGAGTCGCAGAGAGCACAAGAGGAATGATTTCTGTTATCTCAGAAAGTTACGAGGCAAAGAGTAGAGAAACTCGATATCTGGAGAAAGAGAGCTCGCATGAGGAACAGAGCTCGCGTGAGAGTGATCTAGAGTTAGCGGGTAGGATTCCAATGGAAGCACGAATCATGCACATAGGCATAATCTAGGATTGATGATTTGTTTTTTGAGGTGTTAAGTTATTTGGAACAATCTTGGATGTTATGAACATCTTGCATGTCATGTTTCTGGAAATGTATTACCACATGATTTATTTTTAGAGTGTGCATTATTCATGATATATGTTTAGAGTTGTGATTTTAGAGTGATAAAAATATAGTATGCATGAAGAATATGTTAGTCGTATTATATGAAGTGCTAGATAAGTTTTGGATGACCTTTGTAATGCTACATGACATGAGTTTAGTATGCATGCTCTACATGATAACAACACGATATGAGTTGTTAGGTTAGTTTCGAGCATCCATGGTGAGTGATTATGTGTATGAGTTGCACTAGAATATTTTAACCATCTCTTGTTTTCTTTCATGGGTATATATATATATATATATATATATATATATATATATATAGGGGTGTTGCAAGTTGTGAAGGTTACCTTGCTATGATTAGAGCCAGCATGAATAAAGTTATTAGAAGGTTTCCCCAGAAACATATTCATCAAGATAATTTAGAGCCTAAAAGGAGGAGTAATAGGATTGCATGACTACATGTGTAAGTATAAGCAAGCATGTAAGTAATTAGCATTTGATCTTAGAGACCTAGAATTAGACTAGAGACTACTTGCACATGGTACGACATTTAGAGCCTTGGTGCATGGTTTTGGTGTTCTCATAATAATCTAGCACGTTTTGTCAGTATTATGGCTTGAGTGAATGAATGATGTGTTCATATTTGTTAAACATGGGATCTCAGGCATGTGCATACTTGTCTAATATGCCTTTTGGAATAAAAAGTAGAATGGTTTTCCGTGATATTGAAAGTTCATATTTAGTGAGATCTGGTTTCCTTAAGTATTATCATGATGTGATGTTTATGAACTTGGCATGTGATATGAGAACCACGTTAGTATCCTTAAGAAGAGTTTTATGAATACCTGAGTCTTTGGCTCTAGTTTTGCAAATTCTAAATGAAAGGATTTTCTGGAAAAATTTTTGTAAACTGTGATTACTTGTTTTATGAAAGAAGAGAATTTGAGGAAATGTTTTGTTTTATGTTACATGTCCAAAGGTGTTTTCAAAAGTTGTGTAACATCAGGAGCTTGTGTAAATAGGATGCATGTTCTTTTCCCCTAATCTCTGTATGTAAGCTAGACGAGAGGGATCTGAGTGAAATCTACCATGGTTAAGTCATAGTTTGGTAATCTAATAATGAGAAGCTGATAGACAAGAAGCATGTTGTTTGTCTTCATTGCATGAACTTGTACTATGTGTAGATATGATTAGATGCTTGATTGTATACTTTTACGTTTGAAGAAGTTTGATTAAGGGCTAAGGGTCATGAGGTAGGAAGTGTAGTTCGCTGGAACCAATAAGGCATATTATCATGGTATGATATTTAGAGTTCTTAGAGCAAGCTATGATTGTTTGATTGGCCTGTGTGATGAGTGTGATGGGAGTATTACATGTATGCATGTTAGAGGCATGGGCACGTAGATGATAAACATGATTTGGAGAGTTAAAACAAGTTGATAGAAAGTAATATATATGAATATCATGTTGTTTTGCATCTTTCTATGTGAGCATATAGAGTAGTTTGGTTTCCATGCATGAGATGCGTGTAGAGAGTATGCATGGGATACTCTAAAGCTGTCTTACAAAGGTGTAAAGAAGGCGCAAAAATGCAAATTATAGTCTTTGCATAGAGAATATGAAAGATATGAAATATCCAGCTCAGAAACTGTTGAACAATATTTTTCTTATGTCACTGACCTTGTCAATAGGATGAGAGTATATGGAGAGAATATAGAAGATAACAAGGTGGTTGAGAAAATCCTCTGTACTAAGCCAATCAAATTTGATCATGTAGTGACTACAATAATTGAGTCACAACATAGACAGAATAACAATTACAGAATTGTAGGGAAGTATAGAAAGTCATGTTAGCAGGATCTTGAAGAAGATAAAAAAATCAGTAGAAGAAACATTGACGAGTCAAGTAAGTTCAAACAAATTTGCTGAATCAAGCCATGGCGGAGAAGAAAAAAGTTATGGCCAAGGCAGAGAAAACTTTAGACGCAGAGGTAAAGGAAATTTCAAAGATAGAGGTCGTGATACTAATTACAATCAAGAAAGAGGCAATAATTCCATACCACACAATCAAGGAAGAGAAGGAAATAATTTTTGGCCTGCTAATCGAGCAAGAAGAGAAGGTAATTTTTATCAAGAAATAACAAACTTTAATTATTTTCATAGTGGAAATTTTGGCACAGAGGTGCATATTGCAAATTTAGACCAATGAATTAAAGCAATAACACTTTGGCAAATGTTGCTGAAAACCAATATCAAGATATTGCTGAGAATTCTAATCCACAAAGTATATTTTTGATAAGAAATTCTTTTGATGTTAAAGAAAATACATGGTATTTAGATACTAGATGTAGCAATTACATATGTGGCAAAAAGGAGTTATTTTCTTCATTAGATGAAGTTATTAAATCATCTGTGGAATTTGACAACAAATCAAATATTTTGATTTTGGGAAAAGGTTGGATAGAATAAAACTGAAAAATGGTTCTCATAATTTCATTTTTGATGTGTTTTATACTCCTAGTTTTCATCACAATTTGTTGAGTTTGGGGCTATAATATTCAAATTTATCAAAGATATTGTACAATATTTGACAAGAATGAAAGATTTATAGCCAAGATAAAAATGATTCGGAACATACTTTTCCTATTGAAAATTCAAGATGAAATTTTTTTCTTGTTTGAGTTCAGTGATATCTGATGATATATAACTGGTTGTGGCACATGTATTTTGGACATTATCATTTTTCTAGATTAAATTACCTGTCAAAGAAAAAAATCTTGTTTCTGGTTTGCTAGTTTTTCAAATTCCTAATTGTATTTGTAAAACTTGTCAATTGAGAAAGAAGCATAGAGAATCATTTCATATTGGAAAATCGTGGAGAACAAAAAGGTTGTTGGAGATTGTGCATTCAGATTTATGCACCATTGATGTTCCATCACATAGTGGAAGCAGATATTTCATAAATTGATGACTTTAGCAGAAAGACCTGGGTGTATTTTTTGAAGTAGAAAGTAGAAGCATGTGATGTCTTTAAGTCATTCAAGGCATTTGTGGGGAATCAAAGTGGCTACAGGATCAAGATTTTGAGAATAGATAGAGGACAAGAATATCTTGCATGTGCAGATTTCTTTGAGCGGCATGGGATTCAACATTAGTAAACAACCAAATACACTCCTCAGCAGAATGGAGTAACTAAAAGGAAGAACAAGACAATCATAGATATGGTGAGATGCATGTTGCAATTCAAACAGCTGTATAAAGAATTTTGGGCAGAAGTAGTTGATATTGCTGTGTATATTTTGAATAGGTGCTCAATAATGAGTGTTCATAATAAGACTCCTGAAAAAGCTTGAAGTGAAAGAAGGCTTTCAATTCATTATGCAGAGTTTTTGAGTGTATTGCATATGCTCATGTACCAGATCAGTTAAGGAAGAAATTGATAACAAAGATGAGGAATATATTTTCATTGGTTACAACGTGAACTCTAAGGCATATAAACTGCATAATCCAAATGCAAAGAAGATGATCATCAGTCGAGATGTGACTTTTGATGAAGAAGCAATGTGGGATTGGTCTTCCAAAATTCAGAAGGAGCCCGTGGTGATTTCTGACAGCTATGAAGAAGAAGATGGACAAGCAGGTATATTAGCTCAACCAGAATCATTAAGTCGACCTCAAAGGAATCAACAATTACCAGCTACTGGGGGATTATATTGTAAGCAATGATAATGATCCATTTGATAATGGGATTATCAATTTTTCTTTATTTGTAGATTGTGAACCAGTAAGCTTTGAAGAAGCTTCCGCTGACAAGAATTGGAGAGAAGCTATGGATGAAGAGATCTTTGTAATTGAGAAAAATGATATCTGGGTACTAATAGATTTGCTTGCAGGTAAAAAGCCAATAGGAGTGAAATGAGTATACAAGAGCAAAGTATAAGCCAAATGGTGAGATTGATCAGTTCAAAGCAAGATTGGTCGCAAAAGGATATAAGCAAAATCCAAGTATTGATTACTTAGAGGTATTTGCCCCTGTTGCAAGATTTGATACAATTTGGATGATTATTTCACTTTTTTCTCAAAATAAGTGGAAGATATATCAAATGGATGTCAAGTTTGCTATTTTGAATGGTACTTTGGAGGAAGAAGTATATGTTGAGCAACCTGCAGGTTATGAAATCTCTAGAGAAGAAGATAAAGTTTACAGATTGAAGAAGACTTTGTATGGTTTGAAACAAGCACCAAGAGCATGATACAAGAAGATTGATTCTTATTTCATTGAAAATGGTTTTCAAAGATGCCCATTTAAATATACTTTGTATATTAAATCTATTGAGTTTAGTAATATGCTCATTGTATGCCTTTATGTTGATGATTTGATTTCCAATGGAAATAATTTGAAGATGATTGCAGAATTTAGGGAGGTCATAGTGAAACATTTTGAAATAATAGATTTAGGTCTAATGTCTTACTTTCTAGGCATTGAAATTGTTTAGTAGAATCATAGCATTTTCATTTCTCAAAAGAAACATGTTAATGATATTCTAAAGAAGTTTTAGATGGAGAATTCAAAGCCACTCTCCACTCCAGTTGAAGAGAAGCTAAAATTGATAAGGGAAGATCAAGGAAAAGCTGTGGATCCTACATATTATAAGAGTTTGATAAGAAATTTGAGATACTTGACTGCAACCAAACTAGACATAGTTTTTGGAGCTGGATTATTAAGTAGGTCTATCGAGGAGTCGCGCACTTGTCACTTGCAAGCAACTAAAAGAATTCTTCGCTATATCAAAGGTACCATGACTGATGAAATTTTTTTATGGTGATATTAATGATGTGAGATTTGTTGGATATACAAATAGTGATTGGGCAAGTGACATGGAAATAAGAAAAAACACTTCAAGATATATTTTTTCTATCTTGGATCTAGTGCAGTATCTTAGTTTTCAAATAAATAATCAGTTGTTGCATTCTCCACAGCTGAAGCAGAATATATAATAGTAGCTAGCTATGCTACACAGGTAGGATGACTTAGAAGAATTCTTGGAACTTTGAAGCAGAGGCAAAATACTCTCACAACAATATTCTGTGACAATAAATTTGCTATTGCACTTTGCAAAAATCTAGTATTTCATGGAAGATCCAAGCATATTGATATTCAATTCCACAAGATTCGAGAATTGGTTGTTGAGAAAGAGATGTTGATTGCTTATTGTCACATTGAAGAATAAATTGCAGATATTTTTACAAAATCTTTGAAAAATGAATTATTCTGTCAATTGAAGAAAATAGTTGGAATGATCAACTTTAAATGCTTGATTTAAGAGAGACAATGTTAAAAAAAAAGAAATTTTAAGCCAAACATTAAATGCTAGCATGTTTGTAAATCTCTAGCATTTATTATGGTCATTTTGTCAATATTATCATTTATAATGGCTTGCAACATATCACTTCATACTTTAAATACTTATTTGATCAATAAATATAGTCATTAAATTTCTTTGTTTTACTTCAAGTCTTTTAGTCTATATAAGAAGGTAAGATGTTTTATGTTGTAACATATCAAGTCTTCGTAAAAATTATATTATGCACAAAGTGTGTTGATGTTCCTCTTTTTTTTTGTTTTTGTTTTAAGCTTTCGTTCATGCATATATTTTTTTTAGTGATTGTGCTTTTTTGACATTAGTATAGACCGACCAAATCATGCAAGCTGAGTGTGTACTTATTAAAATAAGGAATAATTATTTGATCATTCCTTGGATACGTCTACAATTTTATCAACATCAGTCACCGCGAAATGTGAACCAAAAACCAAGGTAATGCCTAAAAGAGTAATGTTGTTTTGACATTTAAAAAGTAGATATCTATTCAAATACTCATTTTATAACCACTGAATGTGATAGATATTAAGCATAAGTGGGGATCACCATCATATTTAATAGTTATAAAATGGGTATCTGAACAAATACCCATTTTTTGGGTCTCAAAATATGAAAAATATCCTGCTACTTCTCAATATTCGATGCCACGTTCATGGAACTCTCTGTGTTATGCTGAAATTCAACACCCATTTTTTTTTTGTGTCAAAATATGAAAAATATCCTGCTCCTTCTCAATATTCGTTGCCACGTTCATTGAACTCTCTCTGTTATGCTGAAATTCAACGATTTAGACAATGCATGTGCAGTATCATTGTATTGCATTTCAAACTTTAAGTCCACTTCATGATTTTTATTTTTACTTGACAGTAGTTGCACGTTTGGTTTGAATTTTCGAGAGTACCAAATTATGATTTAGACAATATTAATTGATCGCTTGTCATCGTAACCCAAATTAAATTATGGTTGTGAGGTTATCAAAGTTAAACCAAACTTGTTACAAGTCATGTGAAAAGGGATTAATGCAAACACACTTGAATTTAAATTTAAGGTTCCACCTGTTTAAACTGTCTATTTTTCTCTCGATCCTATATCAGAGGATTTTAATCCCTAAACATCATCGAATAAAAAGTAAATTCATATTTAAATATTTAACGGATTACAAATTTTAAAAATGTTTAATATTTTCTTTCATAAGTAATCAAGATATTTGATAAAGAGCAGTAAATGATTCTCTAATGAAACCCTTTAAATATTTTCATACTGTTCTTAATTTAACCTTACTTTTGTTTGGTGGTGAATTTACGTTCTTGTCAGCTTATAGTAACCCTGTTTGGTCCAATTATTCTATGATTTTTTTGGTCGAATTATTCTATATGTTTAATGGGTGGTGTTCCTTTTCAACTCCTTGTGTCTAAAATTTATGAGCCCTGACTCCCTGAAATGTATTGCTTTTGCTTAAACTTAAGTAATTTTCCCTTTGCTGATTTGCTTGTGGGCTATTTCTATGCATGTAGTAGTTCATTTGCGTTGGAAAGAAAAATTACTGATTGAAGATCAACTGGAACAGAAGCAATTTGAGGACCATGAGGAGTGGTCTGAAATTTTTGCCTTATTGTTTCTCGGCCTTTTATAAAAATTGTAGACCATGAGGGGTGGTCTAAATCATTGTATTTTTTTCCCTTAAATGTGAAGACCTTCATATCATCCTTTTTTTTTTTTTCAGTCAAGCCCTTCATATTAGTTTTAAAATTAAACGCTTAAACGCAAGCAACATCGGCTCGTTTTAATATTTTAGACCTTTAGATTATCTAAGAAAATATATAAATGGTTCAGATTAATGGTTGTAAATATTATAAATAATTCAAATAAAAATAATATGATGGTAGTAATTTCAAAATTACTAAACAATCCTCCCCACTTAAAAAAATTCCACCATGTCTGCAACAGTTTTCCAGTGACATTCTCATCATCTTCCTTTCTCCTTGGAGATGGCATCTCCTTCTTCTTTGCACCATTCCAATCGAAAATCCCCAAGAACCATGAAAGAACCAACGCTGTTGTCACCCCTATCAACAACAATGTGGAAGAGTTCCACCGCCCCATGAACAAGGTTTATGGGCCAAAAGCAACGTTACCCAGATTCCCAAAAAAAAATGCAAGTTTGCAATTTTCACATTATCTCTTTGGTCTGTAATATATATTCAACAATATTAAGTTAGTTACATATTATTTTGCTGGGAAGAAAAAATTAATATATTGAAATGATTGTCTCACCATATCTATGTGTGACTCTTGGATCTCTATGAAATGAGTAATGGATTGTGACTTTAATATCAATGATATATGTTTATCGTTGACTTTGAAAGTTTATCCCCTTCTTACTCTCATTAGATTCAAACATGCTTGTTTCTCCTATCGCCCGGCCAAGGGTGGGCGAGGGTGGGCATAATTGTTGGTTCGCTGTTGTAACCAGCAAGATGTGGTTGCAAGTGGGTTGAGATTGAAAAAGGTGAACACTGTAGGAAAAAATGGAAAGAAGATGAAGGTGGTAGGGTCGCTGTAGCAGAGGGGAGAAGAAAAAGATGGGAAGAAAATTTCATTAGAACATAGTTTTGTAATTACAAAGGACCATAAAATGGTCCAAAATTTGTGTTGGACTAGTTTTTTTTTTTTGGTTTGAGTTAGACTAGGTTAAATGCACCCAACAACATCTATCATGACGGATAAAAAAAAGTAACAAAACGCAAACAACAGAGCCCGTGGACTTGGAGGCATAGTTTTCAGAATCGGACCGGTGATTGACCCGGTCAAGGTACCGGGTCACTGGTTCAACTGGTGGGTCACTGGTCGAACCGGTTGAATAGAATTTAATTAATTAAATATATAAAAATATAAATTGAGGTCACTAAGATGTAATATACATCTTTCATGACAAAATATATATTAAAAATGCGGTTGGCCTGTGGTTGAGGCGCTGCCCATGCTGTAAGCCAACCTGGGTTCGACCCCCCATAGTGTTGGTTTTGGAATTTCTTTCCAATTTTCCAACGCACAGCACTTGGTTTGCCTTCCTTGCCTGTAGGTTCGCCTACCAGTCAACTCCAAGTTTGACCGAGTGTTGACCGGTTCGATGCTTGTCCGGTTTGATTGAAGAATCACCGGTTCACCGGCTCCGATCCGAACCGGCCGATCTGGTTCGATTTTCAATACTATGCATGGAGGGTTCATCCTCTATGTTTCTTATAGGTCACGACTCCATTTGGATCATGACTGGCACGTGAGGAACTTCATCCCTAAATAAGTTTCGTGATCACTGAGTCATATTATATACTTAATTTGTTCATAAAATCTAATTTAAATCATAATCAAATCTCATATAAAACTTATAAAGAACCTGAATAACTCTTTTCTCATAAATAAAATATGAAATTGTAGCTATGATATATATTTCAAACTGAGTTGCTTGTTTACGAAAGATTCATTGAAGCTATATCAATTTTAAATACAAATGAATCATAAAAATCAAAATGCAAAATGTATGAATCTGTGATCCGGGACCCTGCCTGTCACATCATTGGAGCACTCTACCATATCCAAAAGACTTCACAGCAATGTGAAGCTCACCAAAACTGAAGATATTCAATGTTGAGGAGGAGGAAGAGGAGGATCCTAAGCTATACTTGTACCTGTGATGAAAATAGGAAGAAAAGAGGGGCGAGTTTTATCATAAAACTCAGTAAGTGGATCTTCACTCATAATTATACATGGGACATAAAGGAAATATATAAATAATAATGTAATATTCTCAAATCATTTCTATTTGTTTTACATAATAACAAAAAAATCATAATTTGATGGCAACATAAAAGCCATATTATTTTCAAAGCATTATAAAGAGAATAGATTATCCATACTGAAAAGTGGTACTCAGTTCCTGGCAAACATGAGCCCATAGTTGAGATCTTAATGGTTTCTAGCGAATCACGTCCCTAGAGGGCCTTGGTATACCAAGGTTAATGGAATAACTGCCATTAACTCACAGTTCTATTCCTTTTAGTAATTCACTAATCTAAAATCAACTGAAGTCATAAAAGGGGAGTTATAAAATTCTAAGTTTTAACATGTCTCAGTTCCCATAATAAATATAAAGTCTTAAGTTTCATTTCATCAATCACAACTAATCCCAATGTTCATAATAAATTCAAATCATGAATTAAATCATACCAAAAATTTTATAGAACAAATATGGTCTCATGCATGTTTCTAAAATCAAAATTTTCATGTACTAGTTCAAATGAAGCATTTCTAGCTAAAGCACATTTTTCATATAAAATCATATCATGTAAGAATCCATTTTTCAATTCTATAAATCCTTCGTAATGCTAGAAAATACTAATATAATGACCAAATTAAGGTCATGAAATCAAACCCACTCGCCTGAAGGGGTAGAATGTGAAGAACAACTCCGCTGGAACTCTAGAGAGTAGAGGTGGCACCAACGTCTGCGATTACAACCATAAAATTCATCAAAGATCAATGGATACATCTAGATTACTCTAAGACAACCTTAACAATATTGGGGGAGCATCCACACTTAACAATAATAAGAGAAATAACAAACTCAACCTAAGATAATGAAAGAATAGAGAGAATAGAGACATAATTAATCTAATAACATATACTCTCCTTGAGCTTAGGGATGATGGATTGGAGTAAGGTTAACAGAAACGAGTGAAAACGGGGTTGGAGAGGGTAAGGGTCTTCGATTTCTATAATGAAACTTGAAGGGGGAGGGGTTTTATAATGGGGTTTGGGTCATTGACTGAAACTGGGTCATTTTGGTATATTGCTGACATCGGGGTGCTCCCTACAATGAGTAAATCTAGCCTGGCCATACCCTCACTCGCTGCAGCTAGCTTGTGCAGCAAAATTGGCATAGAAAGGCTCGCTCATTCACTGTAGCGATCCTATTTTGTATAATTCTGTAGAACTGGATTTTCAACATGATTATGAAATTCGAGGCCTTCTCAAGTACATGGGTAGTCCCGAGGAATCCTATGACCATACAGAACTTGTCTAAGGACACGTGTATCTCGGGTATTACATTATATTTATGTCTTATTTTTGCAATGTTCAAGAAAACTTTCATAGGTCGAAGCGAAAAGACGATGGCCCTCAGTCCATGTATTTTGTATAGGCACACTGGTGCATCATATTCTGACAAAAAAAGGGGTACATCATATATATTTTATGGAGGAAAAATATAAATTATTTACATTTTCATCATCAAATATATAAGAATTTTCCTAACCACTCACCCTTTCAGAATATTTATCTATTTTCAAACAAAATCATCTTTTAAAATATCTGTCAATTTCATATTTCAATAAAAGCATAATTTTTTTTGTTCTAATGGTAAACTTGAGTAATTAAATGACAATTAGTGTAACATTTTATTTCCAACCCTTTAATATTCTCGACAACCACAATTAATGATCATTAGGGTATATTAGTCTATACAATATAATTTTATATAGAAATACTCTATTATTATATTATTTATTATATTTTTCTTAATATATGTATTTTCCCAAATTTAACAATTTGTTAGGGTGGGAGTAATTTACATGGTAAAGTCATCACATCAAATCAGATCACTTTTCAATTTTGTCTATGTTGGGAAAATGGCAAAAAATAACTAAAGTAGAGATTTGGTATTGGGTACTATTGAGCTGTTCGCATGAAATGCACGTGGCACCAACAACACGTGACTCCGTCTCTCTCTCCTCATCTCTCTTATTCTATTGGTTTCTTCACTTTCCTTACTCTTCTGCTCACTTGTTCTTGTACCCCCTAAAGTCAAATAAGAGGTTGTTATGTAACAGCCCAGATCCCCGGCATTGCGATATTGTCCACCTAACCCTCCCGGTCGGTTCCAGCTCGGGCGGCTGGTTTTTGTTCTTCCCCCCCTCGAGGGGCAAAACGCGTCGCAATGGGAAAGGTATCCACACCCTCTTATAAGGCATGCTTCGTTCCCCTCTCCAACCGATGTGGGACTTTCCACCCCCCTTGGGAGCCCAGCGTCCTCGCTGGCACACCGATCCTGGGACCGGCTCTGATACCATCTGTAACAGCCCAGACCCCCGGCATTGCGATATTATCCACCTAACCCCTCCCGGTAGGTTCCGGCTCGAGCATCTGGTTTTGTTTTTCCCCCCCTCGAGGGGCAAAATGCGTCGCAATGGGAAAGGTATCCACACCCTCTTATAAGGCATGCTTCATTCCCCTCTCCAACCGATGTGGGACTTTCCACCCCCTTGGGAGCCTAGCGTCCTCGCTGGCACACCGATCTCGGGACCGACTCTGATACCATCTATAACAGTCCAGACCCCCGGCATTGCGATATTGTCCACTTAACCCCTCTCGGTCGGTTCCGGCTCGGGCGGTTGGTATGAATGTGATATGCATGTAGAGTAAATTAACCATATGACATGAATTACTAGGCTAGTTTGGCATCAGTAGGAAACTATTCCACATCTGGATTTCATTGAGATCGCTTTTGATTTCTTTTGTTTTCTTAACTCCAGATTTTATGCATGATGTGAAAGTAGCACAAGTTATAAATGTTTTATTGCATATGCTTAGAGTCAGCAAGGACAAAGTATTAAGGTTTTTTTTATTAGTACATAAGTAATCATTTTCGTTAAGATGGAGTTAGAACTTAAGGGAATGAGTAGTGAGAACTTATGACCACATGTGCTTGTGTAAGTAGAATAAGGAATATGATGTTTAGAAAATGTCTTTGCAAAGTAATGGGTTTTCATACTCACTACTTGCCGTGTGAGTTCTATTGATTTAAACAAGCACGTGGATAGTTAGTTTTGAACTCCATGAATTGAAAGGTTGAACAAGAGAATACTTGTACGTGGTATGGCATTTAGAACCCTAGTGCATGGTTTTGCATGTCCTCATGATAGGCCAGCATGTTTCATCATCTTTATGACTTGGGTGAATGAATGATATGCTCGTGTTTGTTAAACCTGTGGTTTGAGAACCTTGTTAGTACCTTTGAAAGGAGTTTTGTGAATACTTGAGGCTTTGGCCAAAGTTTTGCAAATTCTAGATAAAAGGATTTTCTTTTCTCAAAAGTTTTGTTAACCTTGCATTTCCATGACTAGTTTGCTTTATGGAAAAGAGAATTTGGAAACATGTTTTACGTGAATGAGATTTTAGAAATTTGAACACAAGTTTCTTAGTCAATTTGTTTTATGCCCATAGCGAGTAGCTTGATTCATGATGAAATGTTTTTGAAAAAGTGTGTAACGCGAAATAGAACCCCATATGCACATATGGTAGTTTATTTGAGTTATAGAAACATGATTTGGAAAGTTAAAAAAAAAATACTAATGGAAAGTAATAGATATGAATGTCATGTTGTTTTGCATCTCTCTATGTGAGCATATAGAGTAGTTTGTTTTCCATGCATGAGATGTGCGTAGAGAGTGAGAAAGTTTAGAAACCAAGGACTGGGAGTCCCTATGGTATTAGTTGATATCAGACACAAGAGAAAGAGAACCGAAGCAAGGACGAGAGTATCATTTAGCCTCATCTTTGTGAGCTCATGTGCGCAAGAGGCGACGGAGCATAGATGCTTAACCAAGACTTGCACCGGGATAAGGGTTGCCTTTAAAGGCGAAGCCATTAGGTGCAAGTGTCACGATCAGAGCCATTATCACTTTGATGGAAGAAGGCTGCCCCCAGTGGCGGAGCCACCCAGATGTGACAACTGGCATCTTCAGCTAGAGTAACGGAACAATGGCCTTCAAGACGGCATTGTCTCTTAGAGTATCAGTTTGTACAGCTAGAGCATCATGTCAGAGTGTTTCAGGCATTAAGGCCATCCTTAAAACCCCGAGCGGGTTATGTTTTCTATTCTGCTGATCTTTCAGTTACGCAAGTTCAGATTTGGAGGCACTACCTATATGGAGAGACATTGGTGACTATGTGGCACGGTGTTTGGTGTGTCAGCAAGTTAAGGCTGAGCACCAAAGGCCTGTGGGCTTACTTCAACAGATAGAGATCCCAGAGTGAAAGTGGGTGAGGATAAACATGGACTTTGTAGTCAGGTTATCTCGGACCACTAGAGGCTTTGATTTCATATGGGTCATTGTAGATAGGATGACTAAGTCTGCTCACTTCCTACTAATGAAGACGACCTTCAGTGCAGCTCAGTATGCTCAGCTTTACATAGACGAGATTGTTCGGCTTCATAGAGTGTCGGTGTCGATCATATCGGATAGAGGGTCCCAGATCACTTCGAGGTTCTGGAGCGCATTTCAAGAAGCTCTCGGGACTCGAGTGGATTTGACCACAGCTTTCCATCCACAAACAGATGGCCAATCAGAGAGAACGATCCAAACTTTAGAGGATATGCTCAGAGCTTGCGTGTTAGATTTTGGTGGGAGTTGGTGTGACCACTTGCCACTGATAGAGTTTTCATATAATAACAGTTATCAAGCTAGCATCCAGATGGCACCATTTGAAGTGTTGTATGGTAGACGCTGTAGATCTCTAGTTGGATGGTTTGAGCTTGGGGAAGCTAAGGCCTTAGGCCCAGATCTGGTACAAGAGACCTTAGAGAAAGTTCAGCTAATTAGAGAACGATTGTTGGCAGCTCAATCTAGACAGAAATCTTATGCAGATAACCGGCGCAGAGATCTAAAGTTTGCCATGGGTGATCACGTGTTTCTGAGGGTGTCTCCTATGAAGGGAGTAGTAAGGTTCAGTAAGTGGGGAAAGTTGAATCCACACTATATCGGCCTGTTTGAAATTCTAGAGAGGGTTGGAATAGTGGCCTACATGTTGGCACTGCCTCCCAGTTTATCAGAGATACACCCGGTATTTCATGTCAGCATGCTCAGAAAGTATATGCCCGATGAATCTCACGTACTCACTCCACAAGCGATTCAAGTTGATAAGGACTTGTCTTATGAAGAGGAACCGGTTGCCATCGTGGATCGACAGATCAAGAAGCTTCGTTCAAAGGAAGTGGCTTCTGTAAAGGTCATCTAGAGGAACCACTCCGGCGAGGAAGCCACGTGGGAAGCTGAAGAAGCTATAAGGATCAAGTATCCGCATCTTTTTCCTCCTGAAGGTATGTTTTAAGATTTAGGGACCAAATTTCTTTTAAGGGGGGGAGAATGTGATACCTAAGGTACACGGGTTAGAAGTAAGGTTCTGTACAGCCTTAAGGATTCCCTAGGAACCACCGTCGGGTCCTAAATTTTACTAAGTCTGGATCCTACATCTCCTTGGAGGGCTATATGATAGAACCATATTCTTGGGATCAAAAGTCTCGGTAATAGTTCCTTGAAGGAAAACAAGTTGAAGGGTGATTTTTAATGAATTTTATGAAACCTGCAAATGTTTCGTTGTTAAACCACAAGTTTAGAAAATCTCAGAAATTCCCGGATTTGAACTAAAACCCAAAATTTGGATTCTGATTTGATGGAGTTTTGATTTTTGTGATATTTTATTTGAATCCAAATGGGGGGTATTTCCTTATTTACATTTATATTTTAAAGTTAATGGAGAGTAAAATAAATGAGTGTTGGAACAACTCAGATGCTGGAATGACTGAAAAACACAGAAGTTAGGAGTTGTTGGGAGTTGCTGTCACCGCTATAGCGGTCACCAACACTTGGTCAAGCGGTGCAGCGGACTGAGGTACCACTATAGTGGTCCAAGACTGCTATAGCGGTCATAAGTGACTCCGTGGGACCGTCAGACGCTGTTAGACCGCTATAGCAATGTCAGTTAGGGATTAAAAACCCCCAAATCGGGCAGAAGGCAGCAGAGACGCGACTCTCTTCGCTTCTCCCTCATTTTTCTCTCTTTCTCTCAAATTCACTCCAATCCATCATTTCAAGCTTCAAGGTAAGTTCATGTTATTAAATTATGTCTTTATTTCTCCATGATCTTGGATATGGACCGATTATTTTTCTCATTTTTGTCAAGTGAGGGTGTTTCCCCAATTTTAGTAGAATTAGAATAGAGCTCTCTAGAGATTTTTAGATGTTAATCTCGAGTTATGGTTGCTCTATGGCAGTTGTTGGTGCCATTCCAAACTCTTCAGGTTAAGTTGGTGGGGCCCACATACTCCTGGCTTTAAACGGTGGGTGGGTTCAAATCGTATGATCCTTATGTTGATCATTAGAGTTAATTTCAGTAAATTATAGCATGAGATATATATGTTTTTCTGAAAACTCATGGGACCATTATTGTTAAAGTGATTTTTATCAAAGAGCTAGAGTATATTTTTAAAGATTTATGGAACATTATGATGATTTCCATAGTAGAGAATATGTATATGATAGAGTTTTAGAGAAAATAAGTGTTTTTATGATTCTCAGAAGTATGGAATTCAATATGATTTGTAACAACTGCCAGATACATATTTTGTAGGCTTGAAATCAGAATGCCTACAAATGGGTGATCCCTTGGGCATGATTTCACAGCCACAGTTATGCTAAAGTCAGATTGTTAGAGTTATATGAGACCAGAACTTTTCGAGTTTCAAGAGTTTTCATATTTAAATAATTTTATAAATTTCAGAACTGTTGATTTATATGCTAGAGCTTGTGAACTCTAGGGTAGAAGACTTATGAGATATAGAGAAAAGATTTAGATTTTTGATTGAACTGGACAGTAGCTATAGAGAAACAGACTGTGAGTTAACGGCAGTTATTCCGTTAACCTTGGTATACCAAGTCACCTTAGGGCCAGAGAAATAATGAACGGGACCTAGTTAGGTGCCCCAGAGATTAGAGACTTTGTTATGCTATGCATAACCAGAGATTTGTTGTGTCACATGAATTGGGCATAACCAGAGATTTCTGTTTCTTTATTAGCATACTATGGTTTATGATTTCTACAGAGTAATGATTTTAGAACTATTTGTTATTCCTAAGAATATGAATTTGAGAGTTATTGCATTGATTGGTTTGATGAATATATATATATATATATATATATATATATATATATATATATATTATTTATTTCCCTTGACTGTCCCATGAGAGGGTTATGGGTGAGGACTTACTCACTGAGTTTTAGATGAAACTCACCCCTCTCCCTTCCTCCATTACAGGTGCAGTAGACACTGCGGGTTCTTCTCTTCCATCTCCTCCCCCGCAGAAGAGATTTCCTAGTTGGTGAGCTTGACTTTGTGAGTGAAGTACTTTTGGTATTCTAAAATAAAGTGCTCTAGTGTACATGACGGGCAGGGTCCTGGATCATAGAGATAGACTGACATGTTTTTATCATGAATATTTTGTATTTTCATGATTACGCGTTCTATGGTTTATTTTGTATTAAGAGCAACTCGTGTGTTTTGTATCAAAGATATTTACTAGAGCTTGATTATGAAAGTATTTATGATGATTTGTTTTTCAAAGAGTTAGATATATATGTTAGAGATGAATTTATGTTTTGGAAAAGGATTTTATATTAAATTATGCATATAGAGGGACTCAGAGATCACGACGCTTATGTGGGAATGAGGTTTCCTCACGTGTCGGTCATGTGCCCAAGTCGGGTAGTGACAAAGTTGGTATGAGAGTCGGTCTTGGGATCGGTGTGCCAGCGAGGACGCTGGGCACCCAAGGGGGGGTGTAAAGTCCCACATCGGTTGGAGAGGGGAACGAAGCATACCTTATAAGAGGGTGTGGATACCTTTCCCATTGCGACGCGTTTTGCCCCTCGAGGGGGGAAGAACAAAACCGGCCATTGACCGGGAGGGGTTAGGTGGACAATATCACAATGTCGGGGGTGTAACGCTTGGGGATTGCGAAGTTGAGGAGTGATCGCCGGTGCAAGGAGGCATGGACAAGGAGCGGCTCCTGGCCGACTTCGAAAGTAGAGGGGTACATGAATGAACCGATTACACACCCGAATGAAAGGGATCCTGAGACTGTATAGGTATGGGACTATACAATTAAGGAGGGCATATGAATTGATTTGTACTACCTATACCAACAAGATGCATCTTCTTTTCGGTAGCCGAAATTGAAAGAACTCCATAGTTAAGCGTGCTTGACTTGGAGCAATTTTGGGATGGGTGACCTCCTAGGAAGTTTTCCTAGGAAGCGTGTGAGTGAGGACAAAGCACGCTAAAAAGACCCGTGTTGGTTTGTGGGGACAGTCGTCAATCCATAAAGCAGCAGGGGATGTTACAAATGGTATCAGAACCTGCACCTCTGCCAGTACGGTGTGGTTCAAGGACGAACCAAGCGGAAGCTGGTGGGCATGTAACGCCCGGGATTGCGAAGTCGAGGAGTGATCGTCGGTGCAAGGAGGCACGGACAAGGAGGCACGGACAAGGAGCGACTCCTGGCCGACTTCGAAAGCGGAGGGGTACATGAATGAACCGATTACACACCCGAATGAGAGGGATCCTGAGACTGTATAGGTATGGGACTATACAGTTAAGGAGGGCTTATATGAATTGATTTGTACTACCTATACCAACAAGATGCATCTTCTTTTCGGTAGCCCAAACTGAAAGAACTCCATTGTTAAGCGTGCTTGACTTGGAGCAATTTTGGGATGGGTGACCTCCTGGGAAGTTTTCCTAGGAAGCGTGTGAGTGAGGACAAAGCACGCTGAAAAGACCCGTGTTAGTTTGTGGGGACAGTCGTCAATCCATAAAGCAGCGGGGGATGTTACAAAGGGTCTGGGTTGTTACAGATGGTATTAGAGCCGGTCCTGGGATCGGTGTACCAGCGAGGACGCTAGGCTCCCAACGGGGGTGGAAAGTCCCACATCCATTGGAGAGGGGAACGAAGCATGCCTTATAAGAGGGTGTGGATACCTTTCCCATTGCGACGCGTTTTGCCCCTCGAGGGGGGAAGAACAAAACCAGTCGCCCGAGCCGGAACCGACCGGGAGGGGTTAGCTGGACAATATCGCGATGCCGGGGGTCTAGGCTGTTACATGTTACTTGCTACTACTTGTTAGAGGGAGAAACTTTCTCTATCTCACTCTTTCATCTGTGATTTCATTTAATGGTCAATCAACCAATGCCTACTTGCTAGTCTTTCTAGGTTTCATTTCTCCCTTCTTTTTATTTGTCTTCCCAGACAAATTTCAAGTTACAATTTCTTATTTTATAGTCTTCCCTCAGTTTAATCCTGATTTATTTGATTGCATTATGCAGATAGTTTTAGTGTATGTTTGGTTCTGCATTTTTCTTGCGAGAATTAGTCTTTGTTTTGAATTTCTCAAATGCTTATTTAGAAAATTGTAAGTGTTTGGAATTTTTTTTACTAAAATAAAGTATATATTTTTAATAAAAAGTGCTTCCATGTATATTTTAGGGTGTTTAGATTGGCTTTTAAAAAAAAAAGCACTTGAAATTAAAAAAGCGATAGAACTATATTTTTTAAGAGCTAGTGATACTCAGCTTCTAAAAAAGGTTGAAGTTGAAGTGGTTTTTAATAAAATTATATTTCAAAACTATCGACCAGTATTATTTATAATTACAACTCTATTCATTGGTAAATTTTAAAAAGACTTCTTCCTTCCCACTCCTCACAGTCACACACACATCCCTCATCTCCTCACAGTCATTCACTTACATATCTATGATAAGACTGCACTATAACTTTATTCTTGGCTTATTATTTTTTTCAAGATACACTGATTTTTATTTATTTTATTTAGAAATGTCCTTAACCATATTAGGGAAGAAGAATGATATTGACCCCATTTTAATGATTGCATTGGGCCATAGATGACACCCATATAATTATCTATTTATTTATTGAAAACATGAATTTTTCACATGTAGAAAATGATATATAAGCACTAATGTATTGGCTATCTATGATGGAGTAATTGAGAAATAGTATAAGAGATTAATTACAGCAAAATGCGTCATTGGTGTTTTTACATTGTTGAATTTTATTATTATCCTTTTATGTAATTTGGTCCAAAAAAGTAGTTTTATTCTTATCTATCCAAACATATTTATAAGTATTTTTAATAATTAAAAGTACTTGTCATATTATTTATCCAAACACAGAATAGCTTTTTCTAGAAAATAAAGCTATATTAAAAAAAGTTAAGTAAAAAAAGTACTTTTTTCAAAAGTCAATCCAAACACACTCTAATTATACATAAGCAGTTTTAGGCATAGAGTATATTAATCCAAACCCACACTACTTATACTTCTGTCTTTTTTGTATATGTAGGACTATAAATCGTATTATGATGCCAAGTTAGGTAGGAAGAAAATATTGAAGAATGGTGATGATAATGATCAAGTAGTTAGTAACGGAAATTTGTTGGGCCTTGAATCCAATGGCAATGTGCATGCTAAAACCACTTTAGATATAACTATTTATGAGCAGTTTCAAAGCCAGGTACTATAACACTACAGATAACACTATGGTGCCTATGGCACTGCCGGCCAGCCACCAGACTGCTGTTGACCACCATTGGTAGGCTGTTGACCTGGAGTTGACCACCACCGTTGACCACCACAGCTAGTCGCATGGACCACCCTGCACCACAACTTTTGGTGAGGACATATTGGGAAAAACAAATGTGTATAGGGGTATTATTGAAAAAATAATATTAAATTTCTGTCTTTGTATCCTATTCTCACTTTTTGGAGATACAAAAATTTTGCATTTTCATGTCCCAGAAACAGAAAATTTTTCTATTCCCTATTTGTATCTCCACCACCAAACAGGTTTGTGTTTTCAGTGTCTCTATATTTCTATTCCAGTATCACTAATTAATGGCTATAGCGCCATAGGCATCATAGCCATTGACCACTTCAGGCACATGAGAAACACCCTAATACTACTATCTATTTGATGATCCATTGCCATTTTTATTTATTTATTTTTTAAACTGGTGGTTTTTATTAGCCCCTCAAATTTCACTGATGCATGTTTGGTCACCCTTTGTTTTATGTGTTTTAGCAGAGGAATTTGAGCCACTCAAATGGATTTTCACCTAACCTTGTGGATGAAAGGTGGTATAATTCTTTTATTTGAACCATCCATAATCTTGGCCTTTGTAATGAGCACCTACTCACTAAAATGTTTTGCTATGACCTATGAAAACTAATGGATAATGTTGAGATATATTGTACATTTATGTTTGCATATCATACAGATTTTTTTTTTTATATTTATCATTTATTATGATAGATTTGATTGGGCAAACTATTATTTTGACATTTATTAGGTGATACTTGCAATGTGCCTATATTTGTATCTTTTTCTGTATAGAAATTGAACTGAATTACTTTCCACCTCTATAATTCCTATTCCAATTCTTTCTTTCAAGTTTCTTTCTTTTAAGTTGGTATCAGAGCTCCCTATCTGGGAGCTTGATCATATTTTCGCTGCGTTCCAGCCTTCATTGCTGGATATTTACAACCTTAATTGTTGTAGTTACTTTTTCAATTTTTTTTCCTAAATTTTCCCCTTTTTTTGTTCCCCTCTGTCATTGTTATAGCAGCCATACACCCTTCTAGTCATTGTTCTAACTACCTAACCAATCTATTCGAACCGCCACCCATAGATCGACTAGCCCACCGAAACTGACCACCAACTGCCACTAGACGTGACCCCACGTGTGACACTTGCTTGTACTTCACGCGTCGCCACATTTACAGCATTTGAAGGTGCATGGATGTTCACCTTTTTGGATCCTCGCCAACCCATTCCGCCCATCCTTCGACCACCTTACCACCATGCTAGAACCTAAAACATCTGTTGGTATTACACCTATACCTTTGAGTTGACTTCCTTATTTTGCACACAGCCTACCACTTGAACGGAGAAATTTACTTGCAGTTGGCTCAAGTTATCCGGCTCTCAAAGCTCATTGGAAATTGTCCCACATTAAAGGAAATCTTCCTAAAAAAGAAGACTTATTTTTGAGGCTTGGGATAATAAGGATTCTTTTATTATGACATGGCTATGGAACTCTATGATTCCTAAAATCATTTAGAATTGTATGTCTCTTACTTCCTTACATGAGGTTTCGGATGTTATTGGCCAGACTTTCTCCAAGAAGCACAACATTGCTACCTGCTATAAGTTGAAGACAAAAGTATTCTCCACCAAGCAAGGAGTAATGTCAGTGACAGATTACTATGGTGTACTTACTAGGCTACGGAGTGAGTTATCAATACCAAAACTTACAAATGGAATGCAGCAAAGATACTTCTACTTTGACAGACTTTGTTAACAGGGACATGATTTTTGAGTTTCTCTCTGACATGAAACCAAGACAGTTAATGAGCCACTTTATTAGAGTGTGTGGGGTGTTAGAAAGATAAGAACCTTATTCATTATCCTTACAGCCAATCAAGTCACCTCTACACTAGTTGGATCACATCATGTACAGGATAGTGTGATGATGATGTAGCCCCTGCAAGAAAAGGCACGCAACCTATCAATGACATAATAATAATAGTTAAAGGAAAAGGGAAATAAACAATTGAATTCCAAATAAGGTATAATATTTGGATAACAGTAGAAATATAAATGCATATTCCTTTGGCTACATAATCTAAACAACAAGCTTGTCAAGATGACACAACTGCAGTAGGATGATAGTAGCGCTGAAGAGTTATAAATTAGGAGGACAAAAACGCATACCAATTTTTAATTGGCAAAACTCAAGCCTCTAGAACTGAAAAAAGGCAACACTTCTGAACATCGTTGATTGCCTTGGAAGCAATAAACATATCTGGTTGAACTCATGACACAATCTTAGATCAAAAGAGTAAAAGCCCCATCATGTAAATGGTCGATGAGGTCTTCTCTTCTATAAAGCATACATACTCCATTTTTACAAAAGTTCTGTATCGAGTACTTTCTGAGTACAGGTATGCATCAGATATGATTGGGTACGCCTAGGTACGTACTCGATGACTTTATTTTTGAAAAAAAAATGTGCACTACAGGATACGCTTAAGATAGGCATACCCAAGCCTGAGTATGCCAGTCTAGCAAATTTTTATACTTTTTGGTTATTTTTCATTTTTGTTTTCTTTTGCTTTTTTTTTTATTCCATTGAGCCCTAACTTTCCCCCTACATAAATTTAATTTTAACCTATTTTTTTGTTAAAATTTTAGTTTTCATTATATGAAATTTTAATATTATATATATATATATATTATCGCACTTGTACCCCATTTTTTACAAAATTTTCATACCCCATACCCGTATCTATACCAGATATGGCTACTTTACTTGCATCTAGGCAATATAGCTCCTCTTTTACATGCTGTTATGGCCAATGCTTGCTTTAGGTCTGATCGGTTCGTTTCATACATTGAGTTTACTGAAGGTTTTGGTTTAGTTTAGTTTTGTTGGCTCTGGAAGCATAATCTTGATCGAATCAAATAGGGTGGACACGAACCATTTCCACTCAAGCATAGAAGAAACAAAATTGAACAATTGAGTATTGACATCAAAATTGTATGAACATCATCCCACATGTCAGGAGAGGCTGTATGTGTTGGACGTGTGATCCAGTGTTGTGGTGTACCATAGAGGTCATCACCATGTGTAACAGAGACAACACTCGTAGGTGAACCATTAGTGTTCTCATCCTTGATTATCAATTTCAGCTGCGCTGAGTCCAGTTTCCTTTACCATACTTACTTCTATCTCAATTACCCTATAATTTTCTTCTATTATTAATTTGCTTCTTTTCTTGCATTCTCACAAGACATGAGATTCTTCTAGCAGCAGCATAAGTGCTAGACATTAGGAGGGAATCTATAGGATGCTCTGTATAAATGTTGGCCAGAACATCTTTCACACATTTCCCCAATTTTACATCAGCATAGACTCGACAAGCAGAAAGCAGCATACGCCATGCTGTAGCATCACCCTTAATGGGTAAGCTCTTGATTAGTTTATATGCTTCATGCGGCATTCCTACTCGACCTAGAAGATCAATAAGACATCTATAATGTTCAACCTGTGGTGAAAAGGCATATTCCTGAACCATGCCCTTAAAAATTTCCATCCCTTCAATTACGAGCCCTCCATGGCTACAAGTAGTGAGAATTGCCAAAAAAGTAACTTCATTTGGTCTAAACCCTTCATTCCCCATCCTATTGAAAATCTTAATGGCATTAGTTGGCTGCCCATGAACTCCATGGCCTGAAATCATGGCTGTCCAAGCTTTCACATCTTTACGGTCTATCCTCTCGAATGTGTTCATAGCCTCATCTAGAAAGCCATATTTAACATACATGTCAACAAGAGCTATTCCAAGAACTGCATCCACTTCTAGTTTCTCCTCATCGATAAAATTACTAATGTATTGAACAACTTGCATGGAACCAAACGCAGGGCAACCCGAAAGTAACCCCGCTAAGGTAGAAGAATTAGGTTTAACACCCTGAATTCTCATCTGATGTAGTAAAGCTACTGCTTCTCCATCCAGGTTATTTCTTGCATACTTGCTTATTAAACAGTTCCATAGGACAACATGTTTCTCAGCAACACCATCAAAAACTTGGCAGGCCAAACAAATATGACTCGTTTTTTCATACAGATCAATCAATGTAGTAACAGCACTCAAATTAGAACCAAGTCTAATTCTTATACAACATCCATGGAGACACTCCCCTCCAACAAAACTCCCCATCCCACCGGCTGTTGACAAAAGACTTAATGCAGTGGCAACACCAGCTTTAACCTCATTCCAACACATTTCCCTGAACAAATCAAAAACCAACTTAGGCTTAGAAATAATAAGGTACCCAGCCATCAAAGTGTTCCATGAAACCAAGTCATTTCCTTCAGGAAACTCATCAAATACCTTATGGGCATCTCCAATTCTCTTACAAACACAGTAAAAAAGCAAAAAGGTATTCCTCAAATCAACAAAAAAATGCATTCCCAGACCTCACTACAACCCCATGGATCCCTTGGCCAAACCTAACATCTGAAACCCTACCACAAGCCTTGAGCATAGTGATGAAAAAGAAATGGTTCATCAAAATTCCACGGGTCCTCATTTCATTGAAAATGGGCAATGCCTTATTAGGGAAATTTCTCATAGAATATCCTCTAATAATTATGTTGAATATGAAAAGATTCGGGTTTTGAACAGAGTGGAAAATGGATGCTGCATAGTCCTTGTAACATCCTAATTTTTAACCCAATACTCTAGAACATCATTAGGTTAATCCTTAGTCTGTTACGTCATAGCTTTCTTATTACTTTAAAATATTTAGCGGAAATACTGGTAAATTTTTTTTTTTTTGAATTATGAAAGCAAAGTGAAAGCCGCGCGACACGTTAACTAGGAATGCTCAAAAGGTAATAAAGCAAACATCGCATAGCAATATCACATAAGCAAGTAAAAGCACATCTTAATAACATTGAACTGCATATTTATTTAATATATGATATGCCCACTTGTGTAGAGTGGGGCTTAGTTTGATACAACATGAGCAATACAACTAAAAAGGAAATACAAGAGAAAGTGCAACGGAAAACTATAAAAGCAACTCCCCTACCCAAGTGCAACTAACGGGATGACCTCTAATACAAAAGAAGGTTCATCTTCATCTAAGTGGCGTGTGCTCTACCCGGGTACTCCATCGGTCGATCGTCACCTCCTACTGACGTCCATCTCGCGAGCGAGGCACATATCCGGGAAACTGGGCGAGCTCCTTGGACGTAAAGAGGCGGAACGGGGATCGAGAGTGACCCCCGCGGTGAGGCCGCATCTCTGGTCGTCGTGCAAGCCGTGGCTGAGTCATGGTATCCTCGCTGCCCTCCCTCATCAGTGGTGGAGAGGGGGCGGAGCTTTCGCTATACGGGTGGGTAGGCGAGCCCTTGGACGGGTCGGTATCTGAGAAGTAGGTCCGGGGCACGTAATCGGGATAGTCTCGCATGGTTGAGGCGGCGGTGTGCATGCGGAGCACTCTCTCGTTATGTGTACGCGCGCGCTCAAAAACCCGCTCGTCGTTGCCGTAGGGTGCTGTCGGGGAGAAGCGATGGGTGTGCACAGGGTGAGCGAAGGGACGTCCCACGAACATGAAAACTCGCACCGTGCATTGTCCCTCAAAATGGTATGACTCGTGAGCCGGGTCATAGTGCACCTCCCACGTCGGGGTGTCCACGAAAACCACGAACGTCACCATCTGAAGACGTGACAGAAAGAAAGAGATAGAGGAAGTGATAATCTTGCTAAAGAATCTCAGTAGGGCCTCCTACTACCTAGGTGTCATCGTCTACGTCCTCAGGAACCTTGGGTTTAGTTATACAAAATAAGTGAGCATGCATTAAATCCATTTTTAGGTTCTAAAACATAATTTAGCCAAGGTCCGTTTATTTTAGCATGATTCTTAATGACATGGATGCAAGCATATTAAAGAATGTATGCATGGCTCTACTTAATGCAAGAATAATCATCATATATTTAAGAACATCATAATAGTAGTGGCATAAAGTGGCAAATAAATTCTCTTTGTGACATAATCATCATAACTTCCTCATAGGCCACCCTAAAAGACAAGCGCTCTGGGGGTGCTCGGCTGAACCGGTGTCACCCAGAACGTGTCACATCTCTAGGTTATGAGCTCATACCTCAACTAGTCGTCACTAGTTCTTACATATCAATCTCGATAAGCATAACATAATCATAAACATAATCCCGACTTATCCAGTACGGGCTAGGGGGCATTTCTTGGGGGTGCTCGGCCGAACCGGTGTCACCCAAGAATTAAATCTTGGTACCGATGTCACATGAGTTTTCTGGAGGTGCTCGGCCGAACCGGTGTCATCCGAGAACCCATCTTAGTACCTCATAAAAATTTCATAGGTTTTCAAAAACTTTCTAAGTCCCGAATTTGTCAGAAATTCGACGGCATAACTGTAGCATGTCGAATTTATTCCAAATCCTTCTTTATGCCCCATAAGTCAATCAAACATGCATCCTTCATCATAATCTCATGCATTTACATAATCATCCTCATATTCTCACAAGCAACATTAGAAGTTTGTATGCACTTGGTCCTACGGTATTTTATGCTTTGACCCTTACGGCCCTAAACTCGTGATGTAGTTAACCTATCATTTCCTATCGAACTTTTATGCACCTAAGGGTTCTCTCTTATCAAATCTTATCATTTATTTATGCTCTCTATTAAATCTGAACGATATCATTCCTTAGGGGTAGCATTATAAACTTATGATTACGGGGTCCTAGAACTTGCGTTTTAGGCCCTTTCTTGGTTCTGCCTTCGCCTAAGGCGCTATAAGTTAAACCTAAACCAATTATGAGTCATTCCTATACCAAAGAACTAATTACAAAACGTGTTATCTACATTATAAAGTTGCTGGACAGATTCTAAGAATTAAATGTTTTAAGAGTTCTAGAATTGCGGTTTTACGGTTTTCTAGTTATTAGTTTCTCTATAGGTGCCAAGATTCATTCCTACTTCAAATGTAACCAAATTTTTCATGATTGATCAATCCTAATCTGATTATCTCCCCATTAAAACAGTTTGGGCAGTGTCCATAATTAAATGGGATAAAACTATGCTAAATCTTGACTTTACGATTTTCCTAGAAAGCTAGTTTCTTCCCTATCTTGCATAGAAATGTTCCTACTTCATCATACATAATTTTTACTCATTCAAACACATCAAATATCATCACATGGCAGTAAACACATCTTGGAAGAATTGAAACATTAAGTTTCCAAAAGGTGCATAACTTGATATTTTCTAAAACGTATAAGTTGCTAGTATCTCTTGGAATCATTTTCAAGACTTCTAAAACTCTTTTGCAAACCATTTTATCATGTCAAAGAGACTAAACACACATCCTTGGATCAGTAACCCCTTAATCCCTCCTTAAAAGATAGTTAAATTCATAGAACCTTGTTGGTCTAAAACTTAAACAAATTCATGAGCTTTTAGAAGGATTTCTTAAAACTTGACTTATTGGTCCTTGAAGCTAGATGAAGCTCATTCCAAGTTCATCATCACTTCTAGGCCGAAATCATGCATTCAAAGAATGCTCCCTCATTAAAATTTAACTTGAGATAAAATGGGCAAGTCTTTGAGCTCTAAGGTCTTTTAAGTGATGACATAATTTAAACATGCTATGCACTTCATTTTTATTCTTCATTACAAAATAAAGTGAGAGCTTAAAGTAAACATGCAAGACTTGAAATATAAATATGCAAGGCTTAAAATAAATATGCAAGACTTGGAATATAAATATGCAAGACTTGAAATATAAAAATGCAATTTCAATTCTTTATTTTAGTGCTCTAGGCCCAACAACAATCGACTTTAAGGCCGAAATAGAAAGGCTTTGAGATTTAGTTAGGTGATAGTGCAACCTCATTTTAAATCTTTACGTTCTTTAGTGATGAAAGGTAAATATGCTAGACAAGAATATAAATATGAGATGCACTCCATTCTTTAGCTTTTAACTTTAGGTGATGGCTTGAAAATTAAATATGAATGCAAAGCTCAAAATAAATATGTAATGCATAAGCTTAAATTTAAATATGAATGCTAGTTCATTTTATTTCTTGTTAGAGCTCATACAAGACTTTAAAGGAATTTAAACCTCAACCCAAACTCATCATGACAAGATAAAGAAAAGCAAGAGTGAACCTCAAGGGTTCTTTAAACACAAAGTTTCTTTTCTTGGAATGTAAACATAAATAACATTTTATTAAAACTCAAGCTCTAGAGGCCTCATTGTGATGAATACATAGTCATCATTTAGAAGCTCTCATCATCAAGCCATTGTGGGTTCCCTTGGCCAATATGGCCGAAATCTCAAAGAAAGAAAAGGAAAAAGAACCGAAATTGTTGGAGAAGAAAAGAAACATTTGGAACTCTAGAGACCATGATCTTGATGATGCATTAACACCAACATCATGAGCTCTCATCATCGAGTTCATGTTAACCATTTTAAAGCATCATCAAAGTGAAAGGTTTTAAAGATTCAAGAAGAAAACTAAAAACATCTTCAACTCAAGATCAAAGATCAAGCTTTAGAGATTGTTCAAGTGAAGAACATCATCATGAAACTCTCATCAACAAGCTCTCATTTCTTTGACTCACAAGCCTCATGGCCGAAAATCAAAGAGGAGTAGAAGAAGAAAAGAAATTCTAAAAAAGATTCAAGAGAAACCATGAACACCTAAAGAAATTGTGAACTTTAAATGAAATAACTCTTGAAAGAAAATCCCTACCTAGTGATTAGGAGGTTGGAATGAGAGAAGAGGATGAAGAACTTGAAGAACTTGAAGGCTTGAACTTGAGAGAAAAAGGAAGCTTTGAAGTGTTTCTTTGAAAACTTACTCTTTGCAAATGAACCCAAAATGATACAAGTTCACCCAAGCAAGCTATTTATAGAGAAATGAAACAAATGAAGGGTGCAAATGGAGGGGGAGGCTTCAGCCATGCAGATTGGAGGGAACCTATGAGTTCCATGAGGTGAGATAATGTGGTCTTGAGGCATGGTGAGGTATGGTTCAAGGTATGACCTCAAGCATGGTTCTTTGAGTGAGAAACAATTCAACATGTGAGGTAAAAGAGAGAGAGAGAGCCAAAATGCATCAGCCATGGGAGGAGGGTTTCTTGTATTTTAATTGTGGTTTAGAGTTGTGTTTAGGTGTATCTTTGATTAGGATTAAGATTAGGACTTTGTAAGAAAGTGTTTAGGTGAGAAAATGGGTAATCAAGGTTGTCAAGACATAATTAGAGAGTGTTCTTGCATCATTAGTGAGTTATAAATTCATTTTAGTGTATAAACAATTCTAGACACAATTCCTTGATTTAAGGAATTGGAGAGAGAAAACACTATTCAAGATTCCAAGAGTGAAATCTTGAGTTTTAGAAAAGAGATTTAAATCTAATCTAAGAAATCTTAGGTTCTAATTAATTTTAATAATTTATTTTGACTCTAGATTAATTATGGAAATTAATTAATCTTCGTTTAGAGCCTAATATTACTTAGGTTTGCTTAATTACATCATTAAGCTCAAAAACACTATTCTAGGGGCAAAATCGTAATTTTGCACTAAAACTGCCTGGGACCACCGGGACTCAAATAGATGTTTTGAAACATGTAAAAACATGGTTTTAAACCTCTGGGGAAAATTTCGGGCTCAAACGGCATCTTTACCCGCGTAAAATGCTATAAGGGTATTTTGGTCATTTTGACCCGAAATTGCGGAAAATGAGACTTTCGCCTCTGGAACCACTCAAGGGTCATTCAATCCCCTTTAAACATTGAGTTGGCCCTTCGAGGACTGCCGGGTCGGCCATCCTCGAATTCCGGGCCGAAAATGACCTCAAGAGCATTTCGGTCATTTTTCACTCAGACAGAAAATCGGGGCGTTACATTCCTTATCAAAAATTGAAGCTGTGAAGAGCTTGCTGAGAGTGAAAAGGCCATTGGTGAGATCGGTTTTGAGCATAAAGGCATGAACTTGACGAGTTTTGGAGGACTTGTCGCACAATTTCAAGAAAAGAACGAGGCTGTGATGTAGTGCTTTTGAAGAGTGTGTGGGAAATAGTTGTTGGAGATTGTTCCTTAGATGTAATGAGGCATTAGGAAAATTCATGAATGAGGGAAGCCACTGAGAGAGCAAGTTTCTTGCTTTGGCGGTGGATGGCGGTGATGCCCAAAGACATGATGGAGTTCATCGCCGAAGAGAGTGAGCACCGCTGCAGCCCACAAACCCTTCCTACCGCATCAAGGAGGGACGATACTTACAGAAATTTAGGGAAATAGATCTGCTCAGTGTTGCAAAATCCATTAGTCAAAGAATTAATCGATTACATATTTGTATTCAATTTTGCAAATTAGAGTTAGAATCCTATAACATTGGTCTCACAAGTAGTTTCACATGGACTGCCATTCAGCCTTGCAATGATATTGCTACCATATATACCCCTGCAACAATGCTGCCTTGTCTTTTTCCTCTCTCTTGCTAAACCCTTTTATGCAACTTGTTTAGAAGGGTGGAATCGAAGAGATTTCTTTCCATTAGTTTAAATATTATTTCTTAATACGATAATTCTAAATTATATGTGATGTGGCGAATAATGCTAGGTGCACAATAAAATTGTACAACAAATGTACACTACACACTTTATTACCATTAGATGTGTTATGTAGTCCATAGTCATCCCACTCATTCATCACATCCAATGGTGATAAAGTGTGTGGTGTGCATTTGTTGTGTAATTTCATTGTACAGCAAATATTACTCGTGATGGCATGTCAATTAATCTAATATATTGTACCAACACTGTCGGTCACTCTAATTCAAGAATGAGGGTCAGGTTGCGTAGCATTGCTCATATAGTATTAAAAGTTTATCAGATCTTATATTATCCATTTTTATTCTATCAAATCTTATAATGTAAGGTCTTATCCTATCTAGTCTTATTACAACTTGTTTAGGTTTTTGTTTTCTCACTTCCTGCAGCTACCCTACGTCATTTACATGGTGGCTAATTCCTCTATTTTGGTACAATCACCAATAGTATTTGTGGGAACTTTCAATTTGAAGATGGATCTATCTTAATAATTTTGTTATGCTTCCTTTTCTTCTTTCTGTAGCATTTTGGAAAGGAAATTATAGCCAAGGAACTAAATGTAGATGAAGAGCATCCAGATGTGCATTACATATTTCTGGCTGTTTACAACAGCTTCATGGAGGTAATAAATTTTCAATTCATCCTTTTGTTGCCCTCTCCAACATCCTATTTTATGTACATTGTTATTTGGTTGAATTCTCTTCCTTGAACTAATTTCTTTATGAAAAAAGTTATATATTCTTCCTATATAGTAAAATCTGAGTCAGAAGACTAAGGGGAAGTTCACCAGGATAGTGACTGCTGAGGGGAACAAAATATTCTTCATTTCTTTTTGCACTAGGACAGTGAGTGCTTTTAAATATAGTTTCTATCTTCCATCCATATCATAATTTGTTTCTAATTGGCAGCATGGACATAGAGAAAGATATAGTATCAAGGAACTAGAAAATTTTAATTTTACTTTTGAAAACAAAACTATATCCATATTAGCATTTGCTTGTGACGAAAATTTCTGTTTTACTTATGCTTCCATATAATACAACTATGATTATGTTGTCCGCTTCTCTTTCTTCATTCTGGGCACCAACAGCATTAGTGTGGCCTTTAGAAATAATTTTGCCATTTAAACTTCTGTTTTATTCATTATCAACATCATTGTTGATAAAGTTTGAGCTCTGACTGAGTGCTTGCCTACTTAACATTTTTGTGAACTTCTAGGGCTCTTCTAAATTTTTGTTTTAAAAGTAGTTAGAGGTGTATATCTAACATATTGCGCATTTATATTTTATAGTAAGGATTAGTTTGGTCTGTTGTCATTTGAGATTCATTATGAATGGCTTGTTTAGAAGATAACTCTAGTCTGTTTCATGTTGTGGGATGCTCAACCGAGGACTCGTTATTATTGGCTTTAATTTGAAAATGCGTGCACAATGGCCTATGGCCTAATGGTGCATTGAGGTTTATTGTTACTCCTAGTAAAGTGACTAGTAAATGAAACACATGCATGTAAGTGATGGTATGCGAGGTATATGTCAGGCATATTCCTCATTTATGGTATGGATTGATCCTTAGTTATTTGAGATTCATTATGAATGGCTCGTTCAGGAGATAACTTTGGTTTGATTCATGTTGCGGGATGTTCAACTTAGAATCATTTGTTCTTGAGGTTATGAACTTGTGATAAATTATTTGGCAAAAACAAAAATGTGTTAGGGACGGCATGTGAGGTTATGAACTTATGATAAATGGTGTTCTTGTTTAATAGTATCAGGCAATTGATGCTATAGACAATGGAATCAATCGGTATGATACAGACCAACCTCCAAAATATGCGAATATTACACATTTGTCCTCAAGAGTAGGAAGGTTAAATTTGGATTGGATAGATCCTGATCAGTCACCTGAGAAAGAAAATGAAGCTTTTCGACGTGCTATGGCTCTTACAGGCAATGAATTTCTGGATGTAAGTCTTCTCTCCTCATGTCTTTTCTTATCCTAACTTCAATAAGGAGCTTTAATTTTGTTCTTCGCCTCTGTGTAATGGTGTTTCTTCATCTTAGGTACAAAGGAATTGGCTTGCTTTGTTGCATGGCTTATCCCGTTAGCATTAGGATTTAGTTGTCAATTTTTAGTTTCTTTGTGAGATGCCTTATCCTCCTTTGTATCATTTATTCTCTTATAATAAAATTTATTTTTCTATCAAAATTAAAATAAAATAAATTTCTTCTTGCCTGTTTTACTTTTTGCTTTGTTGTTTTAACAAGCTCTTGCCCACCCCTACTCTTTTGTAGTGTTCAATTTCATGTAAAGCCATGGTTACTAGCAAGGTCAATTGTAATGGAGACCTTTGCAACTAGACATAACGTCGATCCTAGTGAAGAAATTTTGGTTTTGACTGAACTCTGTCCTGTGTGTTGGAAGTTCTTGTTTCCCTCTTCTAACAATTTGTATGATATTTGAAGTTTACTTTAATTCAAATTATTTTTATTCATATGTCATATGTGCAAAAAATCATGATTTGAAGATTAAATGTTTATGTTGTTGAAAAAAATTGTACATGGTTTTTATCATACCAATTTTTGTGATAACATTAAAAGTGGATGCAACTGGCAGAAAGAGGATTTCTCAATCGATATATTGAATAACAGTATGATTTGCACCCCAACAACACTACTAATAATCGTCTTGCAAAAAAAAACTTCATGGACAAAGTATGGTCTTAACCGTTGCATAACAGCTAGGCCTTTAAGGTTTCTGAAGAATAAGAAAGTAATGATGCTTTTGAAGATGAATCTGATCAAGATTCCAATAAGATCTCCCTGCTAATAAGGAGGATATCAAGAACCTAGAGAAATAGGCTTAAAAAGAAAGCTTGCATGCCTGAAAAGGACAAGAGAGGCAAGATGAAGATGGAAAACATCACTTACTTCAACTATAAAAAAGAAAGACACATAAAGACCGATTGTCCTAAGTTAGAAGGAGTTTTGAAGAAATTCACTCCCATGAAGAAAAGTCTTTTTGCAACTTGAGATGATTCAAAATTAGAGAAGACAAAGAAAGAAAATCGAGATAAACTAGAAGTAGTAGCTAATCTCTACTTCATGGCTGATTATGCTCCTGATGAAGAAGCTCAGGTAAATTCTTAATTTGAAACTGATCTTTCATTTGAAGAACTATCAAGTTTATATGATGAGCTTTTGTAAAACTCAAACTCTTCCTGATCATTACAAAGCCCTTGAGAAACTTCATTCGAGGAGGGGTCTGTTTACTCTAAAAATTAGTCTGCTATATTTACTTGATTAAATATATTCTTATTAACAACATATTTTATCAATTCAACTGTTAAATAATGTGATATTATTTTAATGATCAAGTATATCAAATTTTAAAAAAATTAGATATTAATAGAAATATTATATAATACTCAAGATTAACATGTATTTTCAAAATTACGTTGTACATCTAATAAAAAGGGATAATAAAATATCAAACTGTTTTGAAATTTTATACACTTGATCTATATAGTGAGAATTTACAATTCAACGGTTGGACTGATAAAATTTATTGTCTATAAAAAGTTATTCGATGAAGTAAGTTTACCAAGACTTAATGCAGATCCATTTACTCTGGAAGTAAGTCTTGTACACTTACTCCATTCTATAATTCCCATTCCACATTAAATTTAATCAATCTGATTTATGTTATATTATATTGCTAATCAAGCATACCAAATTTCAAAAAATTTGTATAACAGTATTTATGTAATATATTAATAGATATTTACTTATATTTTTTAAAACATGTTATTCATAGAAATAAAATGAATTGGTGAACTATTAAATTATTTTCAAATTGTATAAAATTTTATACATTTAATTTACTTGAGAGGAGGTTAGCAATTCCACATTTTGTTTTGGACCTAAAACTACTTTCTCTGTATTCAATTTATAATTTCGGAAAATATTATAATTTTATTTAACTCATATTTATTACTATTTTTTTTTATTTTCTCTCGCTTAATTAATATCCATCCTCCATTATTAGTCACTACATGAATTATTAGTTTATATTTTAATTATTTGATATTTCTTTATACCAATAAACAAACTCGTACGTTCGCACCAACAAAAATTAACATTATAAAATTTTCAATATATTTGTGAAGCTATCAAATTTAATTAGAAACTAACGAATTCGAGAATTCAAGCTATTCTCGGTCAAACTTTTATAAATACATTAATGGTGGTCCATTCATAATTAGTTTATATGCACATATTTTAGAATTGCTAAGCTATTTTGTTCATGCTAATGCTCAAATATTGGAACAATGAGCAAAATCTTTCAGCAAATTAATTATTCATGACGTTAACCTTTTAACGACTTTTGAAATTATTAAAATAATAATATTAAAATACATTTATCCCAGCATATAATAATATTATATAATTTTCTAAAAATAATATTCTAGTAAAAGAAATTTTTTTAAATATTGGTAATTCCTTTAGAGAGAAAAAGCAGAGTGTGAATATTAATTAGATTAGAGAAAAATTAAAGGAGTAGTAATAAATATGAGTTAAATAAAATTATAATATTATTTAAAATTACAAATTGAAATAAGAGAGAGAAAATAGAGTTTTCTGTTCAAAATAAAGTATGAATAGTGCTAACCTCCATATAAAAGTGTGGATGATAGAATATATATACCAGAATACATAATCTGTACACATGACCTTCACACGTGTGTGAAACTTCCTACTATTGAGTTTAACATGATTCATTGAAAGGCTATTTTGTAAAGCTACCTTGAATGGAGAAGTATAAGTTAAAGTATAGATAGGCTATGACACCAAGAAATGCAACAACAAATGATGCTGCAAAACTCCAAACAAAGGTGTCCCGAAAGTCACTTCCATGTCCATGAGCGGAAGTCTCCATCCCCGATGCTTTGGCAATGGATGAGCAATTGTGGTCAAGTGGAGGTCCACAAAGAAAAGGGTTACCATCATAGCTGCTTGCCTCAAAAGTTCCAAATTGATTGATCCTTTCTGGTGTCCCTCCAGAAAGGTTATTGTAAGCCACAGAGAACACAGACAAGCTATATAACACTATTAATTGCGATGGAATTGGACCACTGAGCATGTTGTGTGAAAGATCCAAGCTTTCTATTTGCTTAAGGTTGCTGAATGTTTCTGGGATAGCCCCTGTGAAATGGTTGTTGGACAAGTTTAATGTATGCAAGCTGCTTAAGTACCCCATTTGTGGAGGAATGTGGCCTATAAAGTTATTGTCTGATAGATCTAGACCAGACATGAAGTTCAAGATATCTCCCATGTATAATTCATACCTGCGTTTTGACATGAAATCTACTTCTAAGTCTTCGTACCATGCAAAGCCAAGAATGTTTTGATCATCTTCAACAAATACATTTGTCATTGGATCATAGGCATATTCAGTGGCTCTTGTAACCCACTCTATAACAATTTCCCCAATTCCCATGCCATTCAAAATATCCAGCCTTCCAAATGCTATATCATTAAAGCAAGACGGTACCCCTCCAGAAAGGTTGTTTTGAGAAAGATCCAAAATACTAATATTCCTGAGGTGACATATTTCCATAGGGATTGAACCTTCAAGTTTGTTGCCCTTTAAAAGAAGAATCTTTAAATTCAAAAACAAATTGATCCACTTAGGAATTTGCCCTGAGAATTTGTTCTTCATCAAATTAAAAGTCATCAAGGTGTTGGACTTGGCCAAAGCAGCAGGTATTGGTCCACTAAATTGGTTACTTTGCAAATGTAAGAACTTTAAGGATGACATATTGACACAACTTGGGAGTGTGCCACTTAATTTGTTGTAAGAAAGGTCTAGATATGCAAGTTTAGTCAACTGGCAAAAGCCTAGTGGAATTGGACCATGAAATGAATTCTGGGACAAAATGAGAAAAGTCAAATTATGGAAGCTTCCAATCCAGCTCGGTATTTTTCCATTGAGTTGGTTGTTGCCTAAGTCCAACATTCTTAGCTCACTACTATTCATGATTCCACTTGGTATCCTTCCCAAGAAGTTATTGTTGGCCAGATGTATAGATACCAAGTTTGTGAAATTTGATCCAACAGGCAAGAGGGGGCCCTGCAGATTGTTGTTTGACAACTTCAAAATCCGCAAATCATTGCTACCTTTACCAAACTCTGGCGGTAGGTATCCAGACAAATTGTTGTCTGACAAGTCCAGATTATTTAACAGTCTCATTTCACCCAATGAAGCAGGAAAACTACCATGCAATGAACTTGAGGACATGTTCAAAGATATCAAGTGGGGAAAAACTGACCCCATAGGTGGCGGAACCTCTCCCCCAATGGGATTACAAGAGACATCAAATGTATGCATATTTGGGAATTTTGAAGTGGGATTGAATTCAAGGGGGCCCGTGAAGTTGTTGTGGCTGAGGTTGAAATAACTTAGTTTGGTGTTATTTGGAAATAGCCATTTTGGGAAGCTTCCTACAATGTTGCTATGGCCAATATGTAGCATTCTCAAGTCATGTTGATGATAAAGGAAGGTGGGAATTGCATAGCTTTGTTCATTTAGTGTGCAGTTTACCACCCTGAGAATTTTCAATTGAAAATATGGGAAAAAAGGTGGGTTCTCAGTTTCAACCTTTACGTCATTCTGGTTATAGCTTGAAAGCTCAAAAATTTGAAGGTTGGAATGATTAGCAAGCAAGCTGAATGAAAGTGAGCCCTTAAAATGGTTACCAGAAAGAGAAATATAGGCAAGGGACTTGAGACTGTAAATAACCGAGGATGGCAAGATTCCCTCAAAATTATTATCTGAAACATCAAGCAATCGGAGAGAAGACAAATTGGCTAGACAATTTGGAATTTGTCCCTGAAAGTTGTTTATACTCAGATCCAATGCTATAAGATTCTTCAACTTACACAACCCTCCTGTAAAGCATGGTTTTATATTAACATAGGAAACAGGGCTTCAATTGTGTGTGTGTGTGTGTGTGTTTTGTGTTAAAAAGTTTATGAAAACAAAATTGATGTGACGAGAAAAATTATTAGATACACATAAGCTTAACAACTTTTTTTTTTGTGGTAATGTTAACAATTTATGGTTAAGTATATTCAAAATAAAAATGGCAGTAAATAACCTATACAGTCTCTGAAAAAAATTTTATAACACTATTTAGTCTTTTAAAAAACTAAAATTAAATTCGCAATCCCTTCAGATTTTAATAATAGGATACATTAGTCTCTTTGTATAGATGTGATTCTTTAATTACTTATATAATTGCATATTGACCTTCTAATATGATGTTAAGTAACGTATATATCATTTAAAGTGGAATAGAGTTTAAAATGACTTATTTTGGTGGTTGAAATTCACAATATGAGTTATTTAAATCTTTATTATAAGTTATAAAGTAATTCATTTTGTGTAATTTTGGACATTAAAATAAACGAAATATATTCATTCCAAAATACTCATCTTGAATATTTTAATGATGAGTCATCATTGTACTATACCACATGTGTAAATCCGCTATTCAAAAACTAACAAATGGACTAATGTGTCCATTATTTTCAATCTCAATGGACTACGAAATTAATTTCTTTTTTTAAAGGACGAAACGGTTCAATATAAAAATCTTGAAGGACCAAATAAGATATTCAATCTAAAAATAATAGAATTCATATAATGGAATGATTATATTTTAAATAAAATTAATAGGATTTATTTTTGTTATAAGTGTGTATAAAATAAAATTGTTAGAATTGTATTGTGCGAGAATCTCTCATTTGTTGAAAGCATTCATATCTTATTTCCCTTTTTTTTTTAAAAAAAATTGTTAGAATTGTACCGTGCAAAAATCTCTCATTGGACGCGAGCATTCGTCTTATTTCCTTTTTTTTCCAACGAAAAAGGTTACTTAAAACTAATGCTAAAACAGGTTTAACATCTTCTGGGTACTTAGCTTTTGTAACCCAAACAAAAAAAAAAAAAGCATCTTCTGTGTGTATGTATTTTACTTTTCAGTTCTTAAATTCTTGGTTGAATCTCCACCATGTGGCAGGTATGTCAAAATCGGAAAAGAATAATGAACACACATTTTACCTTCCAAACATACATGTATCAAAAGATGGTAGTTAATTAATATCAATTTAATTCCTCAATTTTACAGACTAAAATAAATATGGTCTTAGTTCTCAAAAAATAAAATCAATTTAGATCATCAATTATAACAAATAATATCAATTATATCAGTCTATCACTGTAATAAAATTGCCATATACGCATAAATATTTTTAGTGACACATAAAAATTATAAATATAGGTATAGGAAAAATTCTTAGATACTATAAAAATAAGAAAATGTATTTATTCAGTTCCATTAAATAAATCATACACCAGTTGTTGCATTAAATTTAAATGAAAAATGAGATACATGAACCCATATATAAAGCTATTATGTCATTTATTAAATAAAATAAAATAAATATATTTTTTAATTTTTGGAACACTTTAAGTATTTCTCATAGGTGTGTACGTATATATATAGTATAAGCTTTAAGGAAAGAAATCAATACCATGGGTACTATGGGTATATACCTACAGTCACTGATATTTTGCTGTCATCGATTATTGACCTCAATTCAGCTCCTCAATTATTGAAAATGACATCAATTCAATTTACTCTAGTTGTTCATACATAAAAAGACACATTTGATGAATGGAAGATGTCAGCATTTGTGTTTTTGGAGAATAAACTAACAGTATATGTATGTGATTAAAATTAACATTTTCCGAAAAATAATTTGCTGGTAACATATCTTGTAAGAATCAAGTGAGTTTCCATGCATATAGGCTACCAGAATAATGTGCCTATGGGTAATAATCACAGAAAAAGGAAAGCGTCAGGGGCATTATAGGACTTTCATAGTAGTGAAAAGTGAGCAATTTAGGAATGGACAATGTTTGTAGCAAATTAAACATTACAAAATTACCTTCTGTTGGTAATGAGCCATTCAAGTGATTGACATAAAAGTCCAAGTTCTTCAGAGAAGTTAGATTCATAATGGATTCTGGAAGACTACCAATCAAGAAGTTAAATTCCAAACGCAACTCCTCTAACTTGCTTGGAGATGAGAAATCTGTCAAGAGCCAAATGGAAGTATTAGGCAAACAGTAATAAAAGTGGCCCTTTGATAAAATGCATGGTGACATACTAGAAATTGTGGAACTGAATGGAAAAGATAAATAAAACGAATGGCACAAAACTAAAATAAAAAATAGTAGTGCGACCTGGCCTAGGGTTTTAATCTACAAAATCAGGTTACTGTATAAATTTATACTTTGTTGCCTCTATATTATAGTCCAATATGCCTTTAGGCTCAAACCAATAATAATATGCGGTGACTTCTAATTCTACAGTAGATCATATATTTATTAAATGGCTTTTCAAGAAAATATTGGACTAATTCATTTAGGATTTAATTTTGATAGCTCAATGAACATAATCATCTAATCGTATATTATCGTATCAGTTAATATATTAATTTTCTCCCTACTACTTAAAAAGTCATGTAAATAGAAAGATTTGATTGGATGATAATATAAAACTTTTTTACATTGTCATTATATGAAAATTAATAATTTAACTTGCTTTACAAAATCTAAAGACCACCGATCAATAGACGGTCAATCCCAAAATGTTCTTACATTTCCTCATCAAAAGAAAACAATCCCAAAATGTTCTTACATTTCCTCATCAAAAGAAAAAAACTAGATGAAAAACATTTTAATGTTGGGAATGAAATTGGAATGGCTAGACTTGATTAGTGAGAAGGTTTATGTTGATATCCTAGTTCAAAGTGCTGCTAAATCATATACATAAATACTGAAAATTTTAGCAAAACTTCTGCATGTAAGCCTAGCGTTTTAATCTGATAAGCCTATATAGTTGGTAAACAAAGTTAATTGAAAACTTGTTTAATCTACGGGAGATATATATTTTCATGCAGAACATTTACTTTTTTCAAAAATACTATGCAAACATTTAAAAAGTGGGTATCTTTTGGGATATATATTTAACAATCATTAGATGTGATGATAAATTTCACACACTTCATCTATTATCATCATATCCAATTGTTATTAAGTAAGTGTTTCAATAGATACCTATCTCTTGGATGTTTGAATAGCATCACACCTGAGTGGTTAAAGTATTTTAACCAAAAGAAAATTTTAAATGCATTTTACATCTAAATTTCTTAATGAGTCGAATATCAATGTCTTGAATGAAAGAGTACATATATCATATCTCATTTTCATGCCATATATTTGCGACTGTTTATGAAAGCAAAATAACAGTTAAAATCTGAACTCAGAGCTGAGAATACTCGCATATTTTCTTAGCTAAGGTGGTTGCAATGAAGAAAGGTTTGGACAACGGACATTTTTTCAGTTATAGCATCAAATTTCTAATTATCGATTTCGTATGTTATTTTGCCGAAATTCTAAACTGGTCTCTCTACAAAATTACCAACTTTATTCTAAAACATCGAGTTTGATAAATTTGACCTTAACGCATGGTTGTTGATCAAACCTTTTAAGTTATCTAAGTTGGTGGAAGGTTAAATTTCGTACTTGAAAAATTATTTCTTCTCCTAAATCTCTAGAAGTGAAAAGTTTAATGGAGAAGCAAGGAAAAGTTGCTTGAGGCTGAACCGTGGTTTGAAGCCAAAATCCCATTGAACTGGACTGAGATTAAAAACACCAAAACATCACAAATGCCACGTAGGAAGGCAACGGGAGTTTGGGGTGTCTGAACACTCATCCAAACATACTACAAGTAAACCTACCAGTTGATATTTGCAAATTGAGCCAACTAGCACGAAAACTTGAATTTAAGCATAATGGAATAAACTCGAGTGATTTCAAGTAATCTCATCGGATAAACTCAGATAAATCCGAGGTAGATTTGTGAGTTTGGTGTGTTAGTCGGAATTTAGTTTCAAAACAAGCTGTATAAAGGATTGGTTGGATCAAATTAGACCAAACCTAAACATAGCTCGATTTTTAAACCGAGTCAAACTAGGTAAACCTAGCTCGTTAACAAACTACAAAGATTTTAAAATTATACATAGTAAAATTATAAAATTTACTAGTAAGAAATAAATTACAAGAGATATTTTGTAATTTTTATTTCAAAACAAATCATATGACTATAAAAATAATATTAAATTATTTAAAATGTATTAATGGAAAGTATAAAACCTTATAATTTATCACTAATTATTATGAAAAAATTTATTTTAAAAAAATTTATTTGACTTTGGGCAGGGTTGAGTCAACCCAAAACATGACAAAACTTAGTTCGAAAAGTGTATTGGGTCAATTTTGATAACTTGAACCTTACCCAATAAGCTTTAACTAGGCCAGGCCGAGTTAGTGAGTCAGGCCAGGGTAGGTTAACGAGTTCTAGGTAAAATGCATTTAGCCCCTTGAACTTTAAGTCATATACAGTTTATATACTGATTTTTCAAAACGTGTATGGTAACATCTTGAACTTTTCAAACAATACAAAATACCCCTCAACATAATTTTGGTAACTATTGAGTGTAGGGTTTTATGTGCACTTAACTCTATGACGTTGCAAATCTATTTAAATCGACACATTATTTGTGAATTTTTATATGTACTTAATGCTCCTAAATTTTTTCTTTTGTGCAACCCATTACTCTGTTATAATCTAAAGTTTTGTACTATTTAAAAAGTTGCATGTTTTGAAAAATCAGCAAATAAACTTCACATAACCTAAACTTCAGATAAAATGCATTTAAACTTTTTTAATTCTATGAAGGCTTAATTAGTTATGATTTCTTATTTTAATTTGTATTTCATATTTTGATTAGTATTTGCTTCATTATGATATTTTGTAAGAGAAAGTTTTACATATTTTTATTTTTTCATGGATTTATTTTAATATAATTATATTAAATGTTAGAAATACTTTTAGTCTTATTTTTGAGAAAAGTAAATTCATATGAATTTTATTAAATGAGTTTATGATTCAAATTTACCTAGTTTCACAAATTTAGATAAACTGCGTCTTTAACAACTTTGTCTACAAATTTCCTTTTTGTTTCTCTTTGTCATGGTTAAATTAAATAATTAGCTTCTATGGTGTTACTCGATTCAAATTTTTTTTTCTGTAATTTTTTTCCTTTCAATATGATTATTGCATATTGATATTTTAAAAATTTATTTCTTACGGTTATGATATTGATCCCTATATTTTAATTTATTCGAATTTTGATTTCTGTAATTTATACAATATATAAAAAAAATTTCTTAAATAATTATTTTTTGGTGTCTCTTCAATCTATTGATATTTTTTTAATGTCCATATATATATATATATATATAAAATAAATGTGCATACAGTGTAACCACTCACTATCTCATCTCCCTTATTTCCCGACTTTTTTATTTTTACTTTTATGTGACCATTGACCGACCACTTTTTAATTAAGTGCATAAATGGAATATAAAAATTAAAAAATCATTAACATAGTCTGTTTTTTAACATCGTATTATATCATGGAATTCTCATATATAATTTCTGTGAAATGATAAAAATGTGGCCGTGCCAGTCAGGCCGCTAGCAGTTATGAAGGTTTTTCTCTTTATTTTTCTCAATAGCAATTGTTCATTACAGTTTAAAACCGTTAACATATTATTTTCTGAGAGACCAAAACACAAAAGCATTGTAAAATTATAAGCACCAAATCTATAAAAAAAATCACTACAGAAATCCAAATCCAAATTAAGTTAAATTGTAGAGATTAATAATTTACTTAACTTCTTATCAAAATTATATCTTCGATGTTTTTTTATTATTATTTTCCTACCCATTCCTTAGTTGCATTTTAGAAATTTCTTCAATAGATTATCATTTTTTATTTCACTCAATGCAAAGAATGACTCAAAAGTTTAATTGTTATAAAATGTCCATTAACGTACCAAAAGCACAGTCTATTAAAAAATAATAATTTTATGTATTGTTAAATCAACTCATTAAATAATAAAATGATGGAACTTATATAAAATTTTTAGGGTAAATAAGATTTAAGGGCATATATGTAAAATAAGATTTGTGAGGAGATAGTGTTAAGTTTCGATGCCAAGAGGGTTGGTTTTGGATATGACGAGGGGAGGTGTGTTTAGGTTAGATAACTAGAGGGGAGGTCGATTCTATTTTGACAAATATCGGGAGATGTGAGTGTAATTTACTCAAAATTTTATCTATACTCTATTAATAAATAGGATTGATTTGAGTAATTACTTTTTAATATCTTCTCACTCTATTGAAGTTTTTCTAAGTCCATCAACCAATATCTCACTCACCATCACTTCCCCATATTTCCTTTTTTTTTCTCGTATAACCAGCCTCTTTTAATATAATAAAAAGAATACAAAACTTAAAAAATTATTAATTTCTATTAAATATAATATCAAATAATTTTATATTAATAATATATAAAAATTGGTTTCTAAAATAAAAATGTGACTCTACTGGTATGAAAGTGCCACTCAAACTAGTTATAATAATGCATACTAATTAAATTATTTAAATATTTAATAATGCTTAAAATCATTCCCGAACTGAGGAATAAACTTCAAGATGTGAATGAATCACTGAATCAATATTTTTGTGTAACCTGTTAAAATATTTTCTGTTAGCTTTCTTTAATATTTCTGACTTATGTATGAAAAATGATTTTCAAGCATGCAAGTTATTTTGCTTTTCATTATCCATTAGAAAACAAGATGTGAAGATTGTTGGGAGGAGAGCCCATTTATGGGAGAGCCAAACAAGAGGCTAAGAGGCTACTATAACTTTTACTAAGAATTTTTTGAAAGTTTAACGAGGTTAACAACTCTAAAAAAATCAAAAAATTATGAGACTAAGTCTTGGTGATATGAATATAAAAGCAGGAATTGGATACCAAATATTGGCAAAAATAAATCTTAGATACTTTTCACGTAATCTATTATATTCTTAACTAATATGAAAGTTCACCACTTACACTCACTCACATTCAGGTCCCAACACGATGTACTCTTTTAAACCCCACACCGTAGTTGAATTCAAACTATCAAATGCGATACCACTTGTTGGAAGGAAAAATCTATTAGGAGAGATATTCAAAAATATTCAAATAATAGGTCAAGTGATGAGAATAGAAAAGAGAGCTAGACGCCAAATCCAAAAACCTAAGCAATGACTTTGTAGTTTATAGGTCCTTCTAGCTTATATATTTTAGTTTGATTTATTCTCAATTTACGTGAAATTTCATCACTCGCTTATGAAAAAATATGGAGAAGAAATTTGGATAATAATTAATCAAAGAAGCCCACAAGATATCTCTGTGCCCTCTATAATTAGAAAATGAATTATTTTCAGGCAAATAATTATAATCAGATAGCTAGCATACCAAATGATGGGACTTTTGTCAGCTGGTTATCTCTTAACCTCAAACGGCGCAAGTTGCTCAACCTAATTTTGCCAGATAGACCTGTTTCCATGTAAGAACGAGTGAATGAGTTGAAAAAGATAGTCGTCGATTAGTGGTATGAAAAAAAAAACTTGCATATATGCATTTATCTTCACAAACTATAAAGTTGATTCATACGCCTTACTAGGAAAAAGTTATAATTTATCTGATAATTAACTTGTTTGAAAATCTGTAAAGACTTTGGGAAAATAAAAATTGAAAATCCATCACTATAATATAATATAATATAATATAATACAACACAAATATCAGTGCTTGACAAACAAACAGACCTGTCAAATAATTCCCGGATAAGTCCAGCCCTTGTAGCTCCTCAAAAGGGAGAAAATAAGAAGCATTTAGCGACCACAACAGGTTGCTCAGCTCATCAGGTCTTGTGTAATTGAGAAGAAGATGAGTCACTCGCTTTGTGGAATTGTCACATTTGATTCTCTCCCAACTGCAGCAGTCACCCTGGCCTTGCCAAGAAGGTAGAGCAGATCCATTTGGGAGATTGAAAGCATCTTTCAATCTCAGAAGTGCAACTCTCTCAACTTCTAAGCATCCCACACTTGCATTGCTCTCTAACTTAACCAACAATCCCAATAACACCCACCAAAATTTTATTTGAGAACACCCCATATTCATCTTTCCGGTAAGGCAGTGTCGCTCTTCAATGTATCGATTCTCTCTATGTGTTGTTGGGACTTGGTTTACACAAGTAACGTTTTATAGGCTACCACAACTCTACTGTTCATCCTCACAAGCCAAGTCAATAAAACTTGTCAACATGGATAATATCCCTCAATTATCATAATTAATAATCTTCAACTAACCTTATCTTTATTTTCATTCTCCTACTAACTTTGTTTGCGCAATTAATGCATCGGGCTCGGGCATTGCTCAGAGACGTACGGAATTTTATTAATCTTAGGATGGATTGCTGTAATTCACACGAGCAGCGAGGATAATTAACACCTTTAGAACAGGATCATATCTGATCTCATTTTAAGCCTACAAAAATTCTACCACTTTCTCCTTCTCTTTCTTGTAACAATCTTAAGGTGTTAAATGTGTTAATTTTCACGGGTCAAAAATCAGGGGTTTGGAACACTAATATACAGAATAAAATTAACATTGTCACGTTACTCTAGAACTCATATTTACCGTTATGCGGAAGCATACACACGTATATACGTTAGGTGTAAGAGAATCCATTTCTTATCTTTCCCTTACAGAGAGAGGCCACGTCGATGGAACTTTAAACTGTCAAGAGATGTTAAGATGGGAGTGGGGATCATGCCCACATAATATGAAATATATATAGTAACGTGATCTTGTCCATTAAAGACCTAGGTTACATTGAGCTTCTACATCATAACCCAGTACACTTACTATTAGGCCCAAACCTAATAATAATACATGGTGATTTCCAAAACCCATAGCGGATCACATTAGCTTTATTGGCTTACAGGAAGTATCATGTTTATCCATTCAACCTATTTTATAAAATCAAGACATATCAATAGAAGCCCAAATTGCAAGGAAACTCTAACATTCTCCCCCTTCGAGAATATTGATTGGGTTTATTTAGATTTAGAAAAAAATTTGAAAACGAATCTCAGGTTGAACAATTACGGCCACAAACTACAACCTGAAAATAATTCACCATAAATCAGACCACTCCAGTCAACAAGGCACCAGCTAAGAATCATAGGCGAATGATAGATTATAAAAAGTCTAGTTTCCCCACGACCACATAACTAATAACCTTACCAACAATGATCAATCAAGTGTAGACGACGTAGACATACATACTATAGCATAATAATAAAGAGAGCACTCAAAGTGATCTTTCAATGCTATTGTGTATGGATTCTCATTGTATCTTCACAAGAAGACACAACCAATCTCCTAGAGGGAGATCCTCATCTTTCTCACAAAAGACCAATGTCTTCCCAAGAAAACATCTATATCCTAAGATAAGCAATTAAATCAATGATACCAAAAATAATAACATGTGCATAAGGTTATCATCCATACTACATAAGCCCAATGTAATCAATCTATCATCAAAATTACATAAATTCAATGCAATCAAATGAAAGTAAAAATAGATAACAACTCCCACTAATTAAGTAAATCAAAAGATCCAACAAGACCCATATCTTCAACATGTTTTAAAAATACTATGGGCCTCAATCCCTTAGCTAGGGGGTCAGTAAGCATTTCCTCAATGCGAATATACTCAACAAAGATCTCTCTATTCTCAACCATCTCCCTAACAACAAGGAACTTAATCCTAATATGCTTAGAGGCAGAAGTTGCCTTGTTGTTCTTTGTAAAAGACACAGCAAAACTATTATCACAATAAATCATCAGGGGTTTGACAATGGAGTCCACTATGCCAAAAGCAGAGACAAAGTTTCGAATCCATACAACATGTGTCGCCATACTATAGCATGCTACAAATTTCGCCTGCATAGTGGAGGAAGGAGAAGGAGTTTGTTTGACACTTTTCCAAGAAACAACTTCTCTAGCCAGCATGAAAACATATCTAGAAATAGATTTCTCACCATCTCGACAACCAGCAAAGTCTACATCAGTATATCCAACTCTATCAAGGTTATCAACCTTTATGTAGACAAGCATGCAATCCTTTGTCTTCTACAAATACCTCATTACCCTTTTAATGGCAACCTAGTGAGCATGTCCTAGGTTTGATTGAAACCCACTCAAAACACTCACAACAAAAGACAAATCAGGTCTGGTGCAAACTTGTGCATACATGATGCTACCTATAGCACTGGCATAAAGAATGTCCTTCATAGCATTCTTTTCAAGTTCATTCTTAGGGCATTGATCCTTACTCAATCTATCCCCTTTAGCAATAGGGGTATCACTAGGCCTATGATTCTCCATACTAAATCGCTTCAAGACACGACCTACATAAGCCCTTTGGGATAGACCCAAAAGTCATCACAATTTGTCTCTACGGATCTCAATCCCCAGACCAAAAGAGGCTTCCCCAAGGTCTTTCATGTCAAAATGAGCTGATATAACACACTTTTGGCCTCAACAAGCATATCATAGTTACTATTGGTAAATAAAATATCATCCACATAAAGAACAAGAATAATGAATATGCTCCCACTAACCTTGAGGTATATACATGGGTCCACTTTGTTTTCCACAAAGCCCATGGAAGAAACAATCTCATTAAATTTGAGATATCATTGTCTTGAAGCTTGCTTCAAACCATAAATTGATTTCCTCCACTTACATACCAAGTGCTTCTTTCTTTTTTTCTATGAATCCCTTTGGTTGTTGCATATAAACTTCCTCATATAGATCTCCATTCAGAAAAGCTGTCTTCACATCCATTTAATGTAACTGCAAATCATAATGTGCCACCAAAGCCATAATGATCCTGAAGGAATCTTTTGAAGAAATAGGAGAAAAAGTTTCAGTATAATCAATACCCTCTCTTTGAGTAAAACCTTTAGCCACTAGTCTTGCTTTGTACCACTCCACATTACTATTAGAATCCCTTTTTGTCTTGAAAACCCATTTGCACCCAATGAGCTTGAAACCATTAGGAGCCTGTACAAGTTCCTACACATCATTGTGATTCATAGAAAGAATTTCATCCTCCATGGCCTCAATCCATTTTTCAGCAAGAGCATTAGAAACAACATCATTAAAATCAATTGGATTTGATATGTGATAAGGGGCATTTGTGCCACTTATCTTACTTCTAAACCTTAGCTTTTTACATGAGTTTTACTGTATTGTTGATATAATTAATAAGGATTTTTATTTATCCCTCATTGTGTGATTTTCATAGAATTGATAGCTTTTGCATTAACTATGGGATAATTTGTAATTATATCCTGTTACGTTTGACTTGTCTCTTTGAGTATGGTCTTGAGTATAGGAGCTTTGGATCAAATGCAATTGTCAAGAACAAGGGATCAGATTAAGACAAATAAAGATGTTTTGGAAAGCTTAAGAAGTCTTCTACAACTTTTATGTTCAGCTCAAAACCCAGTTCCAAGAGTATTTTGATGAAAATTGAGTTGCAAGATTAAAGGTTACTGATACTGTCCAACTTGACCTTCAGTTAGTATCTTTGCAGTATTTGGAGCTACAGATGTCTGATTGAGGTGAATTTGGTGGCGTTGGAAAGCTTATTCAGAGGGCTACAATTTCTATTTCTAGTGCCGAAGCCAAATTCAATTCTGTCCAGTGCTACAGTGCTCAACAACAACCTGCAAAATGGTGTTCATCAGCAAAGTTCACTATTGAGTGCCGTAGTGCTCATTAGCGTCGTAGTGCTCATTAGCACTGCAGTGCTCGTGCAATGAAACAAAACAACTCATTTAACCTGTTTTTGGGCCCAGTTTGGACTATTTTAGAGAGAAGTATTTAAAGAATTGTTATAGACTTTTACCCTAGCTTTTTACTCAGTTTTAAGCCATCACTTTCAGTTGCTATTATTCTTTCTCTACATCTCTCTGTTCTCCTTCTCTATTCTTCTCTCTCTAAGGGTTCCATTGGTGAAGGTGCTTTGTCTTGCAGATTATGGCAAGGATCACTGCTATTATTTTTTAGGTTCTTTTATCTTCATTGTTATAATCTGATAACTCTTTTAGGAGTTACGTTTTTCTTTAGTTTTCTTAGGACTTTTAGTTTATTTTCATAGTTAGTTTTATTTTTCATGGTTTCCCTTTTCATATCATTTAGTTTAAATTCTTACATGACCATACTCACATTGAATCTTGCATTCTAGTTGTGTTTTCCATTATTTTTTAGCTTTTTGGAAGAAGAATTAAGGAAGCATTTGAGCTAGGATTACAAAGGAGCAAGAATTGGAGCTGAAGGGATGTTAGAAATCTATGCTGGAGCATAGAAATCCATGCTGGAGCATGGGTCCTGAAACTGAAGCCACGCTACAGCGTGGGAAGCCATGCTACAACGTGGCTTGCTGTCACAATTCTAAGCTTTTCACTTAAGCTACGCTCCAGAGTAGCCATAGCCATGCTATAGCGTGGGTGCACGAATCTGACATGTGGACTGGGCCTCTATACTGACTTTGGCAGCCCATGATTGGCACAAAAACCTAGGCAATCACGTTGGAAAGGGGATTCATTGATTAGAATACCAAAATTTGGAAAGAAGAGACCTAGAGCTTGGGAGCATAGGGGATTGGAGCTTCAAGAACTTGAGAGAGATGTAACGCCCCGATTTTCTGTCTAAGTGGAAAATGACCGAAATGCCCCTGAGGTCATTTTCGGCCCGGAATTCGAGGATGGCCGACTCGACAGTACTCGAAGGGCCAACTCAATGTTTGAAGGGGATTGAATGACCCTTGAGTGGTTCCGGAGGCGAAAGTCTCATTTTCCGCAGTTTCGGGTCAAAATGACCAAAATACCCCTGTAGCGTTTTACGCGGGTAAAGGTGCCGTTTGAGCCCGAAACTTTCCCCAGAGGTTTAAAACCATGTTTTTACATGTTTCAAAACATCTGTTTGAGTCCCGGTGGTTCCGGGCAGTTTTAGTGCAAAATTACGATTTTGCCCCTAGAATAGTGTTTTTGAGTTTAATGACGTAATTAAGCAAACCTAAGAAATATTAGGCTCTAAACGAAGATTAATTAATTTCCCTAATTAATCTAGAGTCAAAATAAATTATTAAAATTAATTAGAACCTAAGATTGCTTAGATTAGATTTAAATCCCTTTTCTAAAACTCAAGATTTCACTCTTGGAATCTTGAATAGTGTTTTCTCTCCAATTCCTTAAATCAAGGAATTGTGTCTAGAATTGTTTATACACTAAAATGAGTTTATAACTCACTAATGATGCAAGAACACTCCTTAATTATGTCTTGACAACCTTGATTACCCATTTTCTCACCTAAACACTTTCTTACAAATTCCTAATCTTAATCCTAATCAAAGATACACCTAAACACAACTCTAAACTACAATTAAAATGCAAGAAAACCCTCCCCATGGCTGATGCAATTTCAGCCCTTTCTCTCTCATTTACAACACATGTTGAATTGTTTCTCACTCAAAGAACCATGCTTGAAGCCATATCTTGAACCATACCTCACCATGCTTTGAACCATACCTCACCATGCTTCAAGACCACAACATCTCACCTCATGGAACTCATGGGCTGCACTCCCCTTGGCCAAAAACACATCAGCCCCTCACCCCCTCCATTTGCTTCATTTCTCTATAAATAGAATGCCTTGTGGAGCTTGCACCACTTTTAGATCATTTGCTAAGTTTAGGAACACTCAAAGCTTTTCTTTTTCTCTCAAAGCTCTTGTGTTCTTCAAGTTCTTGGAGTTCTTCATCATCTTCATCTTCTTCTTCCATCTTCAAGTTCATCACACCAAGTAGGGATTTTCTTTCAAGTATTCCTTTCTTTAAAGTTCTTGTTCTAGCTTTATGTTCATAGTTTCTCTTGATTCTTTTTAGAACTTCTTTTCTTCTCCTTTTTCTTTCTCAATTTCGGCCATGGGCCTTGAAGTTCAAAGAAATAAGAGCTTGATGATGAGAGTTTCATGATGATGTTCATCACTTGAAACAAACTCTAGAGCTTGATCTTTGTTCTTAAGCAAAAGTGTTTCTAGTTTTTCCTTTCTTGAACTCTTGAGAACTTTAGTTTTGATGGTGATTTAAAATGGTTCTAAGGACTCAATGATGAGGTCTCATGATGTTGATGTTAATATATCATCAAGATCATAGACTCTAGAGTTTCAAATATTTCTTTTCTTGCCTAGATGTTTCGGCCATTTCCTTTTCTTTTATATGCCTTATGATTTGATTTTCTAAAGATGTTATTTTGAGTTCTAAGAACTCTAGACTTTACTTTATCTTGGTTTGATGAGTTTGGGTTGAGGTTTATGTTCCTTTAAAGTCTTGTTAAGAGCTCTAGAAAGATAAAATGAACTTGCATAATTTATCTTATGCTTGCACTGATATTTACATTCTTATTATGCACCTTTACTTTCAAGCTATCACCTAAGAACATAAAGATTAAAATGGAACTTGCATCATCACTTAATTTAATTCTCAAAGCCTTTCTATTTCGGCCTTAAAGTCGATTGTTGTTGGGCCTAGAGCACTAAAATAAAGAATTGAACTTGCATCATCACTTAATTAATTTCTTGAATGCCTATCTATTTCGGCCTTAAAGTCGATTGTTGTTGGGCCAAGAGCACTAAAATAAAGAATTGAACCTTGCATCTTTACTTTCAAGCTTGTACGTTTAAAGTTTATGCCTCGCATATTCACTTTCAAGCTTGCATGTTTAAGTTTATGCCTTGCATATTTAATTTATGTCATTACTTTATTTTGTAAGCAAGATTAAAAACAAAAAGCATGAGCACGTTTATTTTATGTTATAACTTAAAGAACCTAGAGCTCAAAGACTTGCCCATTTCATTCCAAGTTAAATTTTAATGTGAAACCATTCTTTGAATGCGTATTTTCGGCCAAGTAGTGATGATGGACTTGCAATGAGTTTTCATCTAGCTACAAGGACCAATAGTCTATGTTCTAAGTTTTCCTTAAAGCTTTACAACCCTTTTCAAGGTTATGTTGTCATGAGATATGACTTTATTCTCTTTTAGGAGATGAAATATATTTTGGTCATTGACCTAAGGCTTCTCTTAGCCTCTTGATGAATTAAAGTGATTTGTAAAGAGTTTTAGAAATTCTAAATTGATTCCAAGAGAAACTAGTTAACTTATGTACCTAGAAATGTCAATTTAACTCTCTCATTTAAGTTAAATGTTTTCGGTTCTGATGTGATGAGTGTGATGCTGTATGATGATGTTTTGATGTGTTGGAATGTGTGAAAATATCATGTGATGATGTAGAAGCGATCCTATGCATGATAGGTAAGAAACTAGCTAACTAGAAATACCGTAAAGCTAGAATTTAACATAGTTTTGACCCATTTGTTTATGGAACTAATCCAAACTGTTTTAATGGGAACATAATCAGATTTAGATTGTTTAGACATGAAAAACTTGGTATCATTTGGATTAGAATTGAATTTTAGCACCTATAGGGAAACTAGTAACTAGAAAACCGTAAAAATGCAAATGTAGAACTCTTAGAACATTTAGTTTTATGGATTCTGTCCAGCAACATTACAACATGATAAATGTGAATTATAATTAGTTCTTAAAGTATGGGAATGTCTCATAATTGATTTAGATTTAATTTATAGCACCTTAGGCGAAGACGGAATCGAGAAAGGGTCTAAAACGTAAGTTCTAGAACCCGTAATCACAAGTTAGAAATTCTGCCCTATGCCTTTCGAATTTGAGAATGAATATGAGAATTAGGAATGATGAATAATTATGAGCCCTTAGGTGCATAACTTATGAGCAACGGATGTTAGAGAACTATATCTCAAGATTTAGACCCGTAAGGGTCAAAGCATAAGCTACCGTAAGGGTAAACGTTTGAATGTTCTATGATGATGCATGTGGTATGTAAATGATGATGATGTTATTCATATGAGGAATTCATGAGGTTGTATGTTTATGAGAGTATATAGTGTTGATATGTTAATGCTCACGCCATGATGCGTTATGCAAAATTATGATATTATGATGCTTATGATGCACACGATGATTATGATGCCTTATATTGGTATTGAATGGCTATGCATGCTCTATATGTTTGGTGGCATAAAGCAAGTTTGATGGAAATCCGGTGTACGCCGTTACGCTGTCGAATTTCCCATCAAATTTGAGTACTTGAGAAAAAGGTTGCGAAAACTCCTGGGTGACACCGGTTCGGCCGAGCACCCCCAGGATAGGTTTTGGGTGACACCGGTTCGGCCGAGCACCCCCAGGATAGATGTGACATAGTACTGAGACGCATTCCTCCTGCTATGGTGGGGAGGAAACAAATCCGTGAGGGTATTGACATTGAGCTTGCCAAAGCGGACAATTCGCTGTGTACTATATACCAGTAGAGCATTTCAAAGAAGGAAATGATCCTAAGATAGGTGATCCAAGAAAGTTATGTATACCCTCTCAATTAGCCCATATTAAATCTAGTGACGACTAGTTAGGATTGAGCTCATTCCTAGGCGATAGGTGAGATGTAGTTTGGTGACTAGATTATCGCCGGGCCGGTGAATCGGTTGGACTTTTGGTGGATATGTTAAGAGGGTGGTCTTTAAGAAAAAGGAACTTAAGAGTTCTATTTATGAGAAAGATGTCACATGAAAAGTACTATGCATTTTTATGCCGCGTATACGATTTATGTTTCTTTATGATGTGCCCAAGTATTACGATTTTCGTGTTAATGTGCATATGGTATTGTCATGCATTCATCAAATATCTGTTGCATTCATGTCATTAAGACACATACTAAAAGACACCCACTTCGGATAAATAGATTTGTAAAGCCTAAAACCAATCCTTATGCATGTACACCTTTTTCATAATTAAAACCGAGGTGGCTGGGGATGACGACGATGACACTAGTATTAGAGTCGGGAATCCCTACTGAGAATCTCGAATGAGTTTCTCACCCCTTCCTTTTCTTCCGTGTCGTCTCTAGACGAGGATTACAACGAGGTTCGTGACTTCTTCTGAGGCTCGTGCTTAAGGGACACACTAGCAGATGGAGCAGAGGGTCACTGCGGGAGCATAGATAGCTTAGCTTTTTGGGTTGACACTTATTCAACCTCATAGGTGGATAAGGATGACTTCACATATATGGGCGTGTTTTGATGTAAATGATGGTACAATGATGTTAGTAGTCTATGTGTCTATGAGGATGTGATGATATTATGATTGTTATGTATAATACTATGTTTCATGATTATCAATGGTGTGGCTACTCTTTTTTGCACATTATGGTTATGACGAACGTTAGGTTAGCGCGCGGCTCGCGTTTTGCTTTCAAGTTTCAAAAAGAAAAATTTATTTGTATTTTCCGCTAAGTATTTTAATGAAAGGTTGTAAGGAATGAGACTAAAAGAGTAATAGACTAATGATTAACCTAAATATGTTCTAGAGTATTGGGTTAAAAATTAGGATGTTACAAGAGAGACCTCTCTTGGATTGTTCTTCAATTCTTGTGTATTTTTTTGTTCATGGCTTCTTCTTATTTCTCTTTTAATTGTGTTGTTTCTATTTCGTTTGCAATGAATTGTAACTAAACCCTTGCAAAGGGTGATTTATGGATGCTTTGTGTTTGACATTATACTAATATGAATGAATGTGTCTTGTTCTCATTTGATAGTGAGTATTGTATTTGAGTTTATTTATCTTGAATTGCTTGATCACCAATTTAAGATTATAGGGATTTTTACAAATTTGAGAAAAGGAGTAAGAATCATGCCTATGAATACAATGCCATGAGTTGAATGACACCTAGAGATAGGAAAACGTGATTCATGTGGTAATTAAGGGTTTCAGAACTTCTTGTAGACTTAAGCATGCTAAGAGATTAGGTGTTTGACTCTATTTGGGGTGACATTAAATGATCTTGAGAAGGCTTCTAATGACATGATGACTCATACCATCACTTTATTGAATTTGGATAAGGTACATTGATATTTATGTTGCATGTTGTTGACACATAGTTGAAGTAAATCACCCTAACATTTAATTTCATCCATTCTTATATTGCGCTCATATCGTTTTAGCACTTTAGCATTATTCCTTTTAATATCATCTTTTTTCAATTGTTCAACTTGTTACCTAATTAACTAGAATCGGTACTTGAATTATCCCTGTGGGTACGACAACCCTCTATTTTACTCTATTACTTGACGACCTAGTATACTTGCTAGTGTCACTCTCCTTTGGGAGCGATCAAGTTTTTGGCAACGTTGCCGGGGATATTTCAATATCACCTTTGGTTAATTAGAAACTAGATTGAGCCTCTATTGTACTACTTGTTCACTTATTTTGTTGTTTCTTGTTTTTTTTTATTACTTACTAGACTAGACTACTTTTAATTCCCTTGTTTTAGTATTCTTTTGCATTTCTATTGTTATTTGCTTTTTGACACTAACAGAATCTCACGTTTGCCATTGTAGTTTTTTTTTAATTTTCTGTTTATGCGTAGGAGTAGGTCCATAAGTGAGTTGCTATTCGACCTTGAGATTGAAAGAACTTGTAGACAGAACAACGCTGCACGAAGGGCACAACCAGCAAATCGCAATACTGTGGTAGTTGTAGATAATCAAGGAGCAGGCATGGGTGATTTGAACAATGATAGAAGAGTGTTGAGGGACTATAACACTCCTAACTTGGAAGGATATGCCCCTGGAATAGTAAGACCTCCCATTCAAGCCAATAACTTTGAGCTGAAGACCTCCTTGATACAATTTGTTCAGGGTAATTTCCAATTCTTCGGATTACCAAGTGAGGACCCCAATGCACACATTAGTAATTTTTTGGAGATTTGTGACACCATCAAGATCAATAGAGCATCAGATGATGCTATTCGATTGAGGTTGTTCCCATTCTCTTTGAGGGATAAGGCCAAGGCATGGATGAAGAATCTACCACAAGGAACATTGGCTACATGGGAGCAAGTTGCTACAAAGTTCCTAGAAAAGTTGTAACATCCTAATTTTTAACCCAATACTCTAGAACATATTTAGGTTAATCATTAGTCTATTACTCTTTTAGTCTCATTCCTTACAACCTTTCATTAAAATACTTAGCGGAAAATATGAATAAATTTTTCTTTCTGAAACTTGAAAGCAAAACGCGAGCCGCGCACTAACCTAACGTTCGTCATAACCATCACGTGCAAGAAAAAGTAACCACACCATTGATAATCATGAAACATAGTATTATACATAACAATCATAATATCATCACATCTTCATAGATACATAGACTACTAACATCATTGTACCATCATTTACATCAAAACATGCCCATATATGTGAAGTCATCCTTGTCCACCTATGAGGTTAGATAAGTGTCAACCCAAAAGCTAAGCTATCTATGCCTCCGCAGCGATCCTCTGCTCCGTTTGCTAGTGTGTCCCTTAAGCGCGTGCCTCAAAAGAAGTCACGAACCTCGTTGTAATCCTGGTCTAGAGACGACATAGAAGAAAAGGAAGGGATGAGAAACTCATTCGAGATTCTCAGTAGGGATGCTCGACTCTAACACTAGTGTCATTGTCGTCGTCCCCAGCCACCTCGGTTTTAATTATGAAAAAGGTGTACATGCATAAGGATTGGTTTTAGGCTTTACAAATCTATTTATCCGAAGTGGGTGTCTTTTAGTATGTGTCTTAATGACATGAATGCAACAGATATTTGATGAATGCATGACAATACCATATGCACATTAACACGAAAATCGTAATACTTTGGCACATCATAAAGAAACATAAATCATATACGCGGCATAAAAAGGCATAGTACTTTTCATGTGACATCTTTCTCATAAGTAAAACTCTTAAGTTCTTTTTCTTAAAGACCACCTTCTTAACATATCCACTAAAAGTCCAACCGATTTATCGGCTCGGCGATAATCTAGTCACCAAACTACATCTCACCTATCGCCTAGGAATGAGCTCAATCCTAACTAGTCGTCACTAGATTTAACATGGGCTAATAGAGGGGGTATACATAACTTTCTTGGATCACGTATCTTAGGATCATTTCCTTCTTTGAAACACTCTACTGGCATCTAGTACACGGTGAATTGTCCGCTTTGGCAAGGTCAAAGTCAATACCCTTACGGATTTGTTCTCTCCTCACCGTAGCGGGAGAAATGCATCTCAGTACTATGTCACATCTGTTCTGGGGGTGCTCGGCCGAACCGGTGTCACCCAGAACCTATCCTGGGGGTGCTCGGCCGAGCCGGTGTCACCCAGGAGTTTTCGCAAGCTTTTTCTCAAGTACTCAAGTTTGATGGGAAATTTGGCACCGTAAAGGCATACACCGGATTTCCATCAAACTTGCTTTATGCCACCAAACATATAGAGCATGCATAGCCATTCAATACCAACATAAGGCATCGTAATCATCGTATGCATCATAAGCATCATAATATCATAATTTTGCATAACGCATCATGGCATGAGCATCAACACATCAACACTATATACTCTCATAAGAGATCACATGCTCAAGTTGTTCTCATAATAAAACATACACTTGCATGAAACATTAAAGCTCATTATGCTCTTAAGCCTATGATGTCTTATGCTTTGACCTTTACGGGTCTAAATCTTGAAAACTAATTATGCTATCATCCGTTTTTATCCTTTTATGCACCTATAGGCTCACCACTAATAATTCTTACTAATATTGATGTTTGACAACGAATCTGAACAGCCTTACACTTTAAGGGTGGAAATTACATCTTGTGATTACGAGGGTTCTAGAAACTACGTCTTAGACCCTTTCTCGATTCCGTTTTTGCCTAAAGCGCTATAAATTAAATCTAAACCAATTATGAAGTATTCCTAAGCCTTTGAAATAATTATAAATCACATTTATCATGTTGTAACGTTGCTGGACAGAATCCAGAAAACTAAATGTTCTAAGAGTTCTACATTTGCATTTTTACGGTTTTCTAGTTACTAGTTTCCCTATAGGTGCTAAAATTCAATTCTAATCCAAATGTTACCAAGTTTTTCATGTCTAAACAATCCTAATCTGATTATGTTCCCATTAAAACAGTTTGGATAAGTTCCAAAAATAAATGGGTCTAAACTATGTTAAATTCTAGCTTTACGGTGTTTCTAGTTAGCTAGTTTCTTACCTATCATGCATAGAATCATTTCTACATCATCATGTGATATTTTCACACATTCTAACACATCAAAACATTATCATACAACCATAGGCTCATCATGACAGTACCGAAAACATCTAACTTCAATAAGAGAACTAAATTGACATTTCTAGGTACATAAGTTAACTAGTTTCTCTTGGAATCAATTTAGAATTTCTAAAACTCTTTGCAAATTGTTTTAATTCATCAAGAGGCTAAGAGAAGCCTTAGGTCAGTGACCAAAATATATTTCATCTTCTAAAAGGGAATAAAGTCATATCTCATGATAACATAACCTTGTAAAGATTTGTAAAGCTTTAAGAAAAACTTAGAACATAGACTATTAGTCCTTGTAGCTAGATGAAAACTCATTGCAAGTCCATCATCACTACTTGGCCGAAAACATGCATTCAAAGAATGCATTCACATTAAAATTTAACTTGAAATGAAATGGGCAAGTCTTTGAGCTCTAGGTTCTTAAGTTATGACATAAAATAAACGTGCTCATGCTTTTCATTTTTAATCTTGCTTACAAAGTAAAGTGATGACTTAAATTAAATATGCAAGGCATAAACTTAAACGTGCAAGCTTGAAAGTAAATATGCAAGGTTCAATTCTTTATTTTAGTGCTCTTGGCCCAACAACAATCGACTTTAAGGCCAAAATAGAAAGGTTTTGAGAATTAAAATTAAGTGATGATGCAAGTCCCATTTTAATCTTTATGTTCTTAGGTGATAGCTTGAAAGTAAAGGTGCATAGCAAGAATGTAAATATAAATGCAAGCATAAAATAAATTATGCAAGTTCATTTTATCTTTCTAGAGCTCTTAACAAGACTTTAAAGGAACTTAAACCTCAACCCAAACTCATCAAACCAAGATCAAGTAAAGTCTAGAGTCCTTAGAACTCAATATATCATTTTTTTTTTTAGAAAATCAAAACATTTAGCATGTAAAAGAAAAGGAAGTGGCCGAAACTTCAAGAAGGAAAAGAAACATTTTAAAACTCTAGAGTCCATGATCTTGATGATATATTAACACTAACATCATGAGACCTCATCATTGAGTCCTTAGAACCATTTTGAAACATCACCAAAGATAGAGTTCTCAAGAGTTCAAGAAAGGAAGAACTAGAAACATTTTTGCTCAAGAACAAAGATCAAGCTCTAGAGTTTGCTTCAAGTGATGAACATCATCATGAAACTCTCATCATCAAGCTCTCATTTCTCTTTTCTCAAGGGCTCATGGCTGAAACAAGAAAGAAAAAGGAATAGAGAAGAAGTTCTAAAAAGAAAACAAGAGAAACCATAACATCAAGCTTTAAAGAAGAACATTCATGAAAAGAAATCCCTACTTGGTGTGATGATCTTGAAGATGGAAAAAGAAGATGAAGAACTTGAAGAACTTTGAAGAGCTTGAAGAACACTAGAACTTTGAGAGAAAAAGGAAGCTTTGAAGTGTTTCTTTGAGAACTTACTCTTTGCAAATGAACCCAAAATGATACAAGTTCATCCAAGCAAGCTATTTATAGAGAAATGAAGCAAATGAAAGGTGCATGGAGGGGGAGGGAGTTCGGCCATCAGATTGGAGGGAACCCATGAGTTCCATGAGGTGAGATAATGTGGTCTTGAGGCATGGTGAGGTATGGTTCAAGGTATGGCCTCAAGCATGGTTCTTTGAGTGAGAAACAATTCAACATGTGTGGTAATTGAAGGAGAGAGGCTGAATGTGCATCAGCCATGGGGGGAGGATTTCTTGCATTTTAATTGTGGTTTAGAGTTGTGTTTAGGTGTATCTTTGATTAGGATTAAGATTAGGAATTTGTAAGAAAGTGTTTAGGTGAGAAAATAGGTAATGAAGGTTGTCAAGACATAATTAAGGAGTGTTCTTGCATCATTAGTGAGTCATAAAATCATTTTAGTGTATAAACAATTCTAGACACAATTCCTTGATTTAAGGAATTGGAGAGAGAAAACACTATTCAAGATTCCAAGAGTGAAATCTTGAGTTTTTAGAAAGGAGATTTAAATCTAATCTAAGCAATCTTAGGTTCTAATTAATTTTAATAATTTATTTTGACTCTAGATTAATTATGGAAATTAATTAATCTTCGTTTAGAGCCTAATATTGCTTAGGTTCGCTTAATTGCATCATTAAGCTCAAAAACACTATTCTAGGGGCAAAATCGTAATTTTGCACTAAAACTGCTTAGGACCACTGGGACTCAAACAGATATTTTGAAACATGTAAAAACATCGTTTTAAACCTCTGGGGAAAGTTTCGGGCTCAAACGACACCTTTACCCGCGTAAAACGCTACAGGGATATTTTGGTCATTTCGACCCGAAACTGCAGAAAATGAGACTTTCACCTCCGGAACCACTCAAGGGTCATTCAATCCCCTTCAAACATTGAGTTGGCCCTTTGAGGACTGCCGGGTCGGCCATCCTCGAATTCCGGGCCGAAAATGACCTCAGGGGTATTTCGGTTATTTTCCACTCAGACAGAAAATCGGGGCGTTACAGAAGTACTTCCCTCCTGGCAAGTCTACTAAGTTGAGGAATGATATTACTTCATTTTCTCAACTTGAAGGGGAAACTTTCTATGAAGCTTGGGAGAGATATAAAGATTTATTGGCAAGATGTCGACATCATGGCATTCTGGATTGGATGCAAATTCAAACTTTCTACAATGGTTTGGGTTTCAATACAAAAGTGATGTTGGATGTAGTTGCGGGTGGCTTTCTTCATAACAAGACACCTACAGAGTCTCAAGAACTATTTGAGCTTATTGCCAGCAATGACTATCAGAAGCTTAGTGATAGAGTGCACAAGGCCAAGAGTGTTTTGGAGGTTGATACTACATCTGATCTCATGGCAAAGATGGAGGCTCTTTCAGTTCAGAATGCAACCATTCAGAAACAATTGGGAATGATAAATGCTTCATCTTCTGCTACTATGTTGAGATGTGACTTTTGTCAAAGTAACCATCTCAAGTGGGTTGTTTGAGAAAACTGGATGTAGGCCACAAGAGGTGACCAAACCAGTATAAACCAAGTTTGCAATCTCTTTTCCCTTATTTCTTTACGTTTATTGCAAGTTACTTTTCATTATCTTGTTCATCCTTAGAGTTTCAACTCTTAGTCACCTTCTTTTTCATCTTTGCAATCACGCCTTTATTACGTTTTCTTATATTTTATTGAAGAAAGAATTAGAGTGGGATAAAATTGAAAAAGTTAGAGAACTCAATTCACCCCCCTCTTGAGTTCATTGAGGCCACTTGGATAACAGATTTCTCGTATGAATAAAATCGGTCACCAATTGAAATATTAGTGACCGATTTTAATGCAACAAATGATTTCTCATATGAATAAAAATCAGTCACTAAATCGGTCACTATTTGAAATATTAGTGACAAATTTAGAGACCGATTTATATACAAGCAAGGTTTTCGAGTATTAATATGTATCAATCATTGAATCGGTCACTAATTGAAATATTGGTGACTGATTTAGAGACCGATTTTTATGCAAGAAATGATTTATAGTATGAATAAAAATTAGTCACTAAATCAGTCACAAATCTATCATTTTAGTGACCAATTTATTTCGGTCACGAAATCAGTCACTATTTGACACATTTCAAGTAGTGAAGGTCCTATTTACTCAGCAATGAGTACATTGTTGTGTGCCATCTTCACCCAGGATCTTTAACTCTGCAACTATTTGGATGCTCAACCCTTAGAGACCTAAGCTTTGATGTCAATTTTAAATAGAAGTAGCACGAGAAGGGGGGTTGAATCATGCTTCTAAATCCATTTCATTTTTAAAAACTAAACAAAGTCTATCAAGTGATTCACTTGAAGGCAATGGAAAAACAAGTGCTAATAAGCTACAGAAAGTAGCTTTCTAAAGTAATTGAAATCTAAGCAAGCTTCAAAAACTATTTTTAATTGATTTTCAACAATCATATAGCAGAAATTGAATCAAGTGCTGAAAGTTAAAGAGATAGAGAAAGAGAGATATTTCTCAAGGATTTTTATACTAGTTCGGCCAGACACTACCTACATCCAGTTCTCAACAAACTTATTGAGTTCCACTAATCAAACACGTTCTCAACCTAAGAAAGTAAGATATTCTTTGAATACCTTTCTCAAGCTATCTCCAGTGAGCAGTAGTTCAAATTTACTCTTATTCATAAGTAGTTTTATGCTAGCCTCTTTGAGCTAACCTCGATCACTATTGGATCAGGGTACATTCAGAAATAAGTTTTGGTGTTTAACACTTCAATGAAAACACTAAAGTCTCCTAAGACAATACAATGTTTAAGGATATGACTCAAGAGACTTCTTTCTAATTCTTCCTAAGACGAAACTATTTTGCTAAGATGTACAAGAAAGAAGATTTTCTTTATAGAATTTGAATATAATGAAAAAGATAAACTTCAGAAAGTGTTTGAGAGTTTCAGCGTTTGTTGTGCAAAAGTTCCTTCAAGTTTGAAGGCTTCATCCTTTTATACTTGGATTTTGAAATAGAACATTGTCCCTTGATTTTTCTTCTCTTGACATGTGTTGATCTTTTTTTTGTGTCCTAGAAACTGTCTTCTAGAAGAGTAGCTGAGCTGTGTCAGAGTTGTCCTTCTTGGTACTGAGTCTATTGGCAGTGGCTTCTAAATATATTTCAGAAACTATTTTTACTTTCAGAGCATGGTTTCTGACTTTTACTTCTAGAAGGTAAAGAAAGTTACGCATCAAGTTGATATGCCATTTTCAATGCTTTTTGAGTTTTTGACTTTATTTGAAATTCAAATTTCATTCAGTTTTTATTAACCAAGCATAGTTTCTGATGGAATGTTCGTTCTAATGGTTCTTCACTTTCTAAGCCATTTGTTTGTTTTCTAAGCTTTTCTCTGAGGTTGAAACAGATCTTTTAATAATATTTGTATTTTTTCAGAGATGATTATGTAGGTAGAAAAGCACACAAGAAGGAGGTTGAATCATGTTTCACTTTTTCTTCTTTTTTTGTTTCTGAAAAACTTAAACACAATACTATCAAGCTGTGAGCTTGAAGTATAGCGAAAACAATGTTAATTACTTTAGAAAGCTACTTTCTAAACTACAATAGGATAGATGAAACGTGTAAAAAATGATTGTTTAAAAGCCACAGATGTAGTGAAAATAAAGGAGTTAAAGGAGAGAGATACTAAACATATATTTTTATACTGATTCGGCCAACCTGCCTACATCCAGTTCTCGACAACAGTTGAGTTTCACTAAAAATCTTTCTCAAACCAATAAAGTTGGATATTCTATGTAGTAGCCTTCCCAAACTCTTACATGTGACCTGTAGCTTGCCCTATTGTCACAACCCAAGTAGTTATTCACCAACCTTTTCAAGCTGAACTTGAATGGTCATGTATTAGCCTTTCCAAGCTGAACCTGAGTGGTCATGTACTAGCCGTTCCAAGCTAACTTGAGTAGTCTTGTACTAGCCTTTACAAGCTAAGCCATGATTAGTAGCTTACTCTACTATCGCATTGCATGTAGTTTTACTTAGCCTCTCCAAGCTATCTCACACCGATCACTACCAAATTGAGGTTGCAAAAGGTTTGTGTTTGGGTTGCCACACTCAAGTTTTCTTAAGATGGCAATAACTGCTCTGGGAAAAACTTCAGTGACTTCTTAAAATGATTCTTTCTTGGAAGAACATGTTATCTACTAAGAACGTAGAAGAAGATTTTTACAGACAAAGAAACTGATTACAAGAAGTAATGAACTTTACAAAAGATGAGGAGAAATTATTTTAGAGTATCAGCACTTGTTCTTCGCTTTAGTCACTTCTTTTGAGCACTCAACATTTCTATTTATAGATGGTTTTCCTTTATGACTGTTGCCCTTGATCTGTTGTCCAAGTGACATGTGTTGTCTGTTTGTGTCTTGGAAATACAGTCTAGAGAAGCAGCTTGTCTTGTGTCAGAGCTAGTACAGAAGCCATTGTGAAATAGGGATTTCTGAGACTACCTTCAGAAACTACTTTTCACTTTTGGAACGTGGTTGACCAAGTTAGCAGAAAAGATTGTGCACTAGTCTATAACTGGGTTTGACTTCAAATTTGAATGTCAAATTTCCCTTATTTTCTTGTAAAGTTCATTGTTTCACTATAACGTGAGCTTTCTAAAGTGCGGTATCAGTTCTGTGTAGTGTCTTTGATCATTCAAACTTCAAACAGAGCTTCAGAGTTGGATAGATATCTTCACTTCAAGCAGACTTTCTAAAGTCACGTCATATTTTCAGAAGATCGTGTCTTGGTTTCTCGTACTTGTTGATTTTCTTCAATCCATTAGACATTTACACGCTCATTTCATGACACAATTTTCACTTCCATTTAGTTCCAATCTCTTTACACGAGATACAACATGTTTGTACATGTAAAGTAAAATTATTATCACTATAGATACAATGTCATTCTAACAAAAGAACATGTTGCTTCTACAAAAAACTCAAGATAGACATTAGTCATTCTTCAAAATATTTTCCTTAAATTGGTTGAGTTATCATTCAAAATATCTTGCAACAAAGCTTTCTAAAGCTAACAACTTCCCTCTTTTTGATGATAACAGACCAATTTGAAGAAAATGTTTTGAAAATAAAATTTGAAAAAAGTATAAAAATATATGTAGTATGATGACCAAGTATTCTTTCAAATCATCATATGATGTGATTTTCAGGATGTTCTTTCTCAAGGCATAATAGATAAAAAGGTTAAACACATTCCAAAGCCTTAAGTGACTTAAATCAGAGCTGTCTTTGCTTTTCATGAAGCTTTTGAACATACTCAGAGTTCTTTCTAAAGAGTATCAGGGCAAGATTATAAAGGTTATCATCATTTAAGCCCCTTTTTGAAAGAGAAACAGCTTGATTTCTGGTCAGTAAAGTTCTTTTTGAAAACACACACACTCATATAAAAACAAGTAATACTTATGATATACTCTCTTGATTAGACTTTTTATCCAACACAACATATATCAAGCATATTTTTGAAAAGCTATACAATTTTGTGCATGAAAGAAAACTTGCAACATATTACTTTGCATGCACAAGAGGTTTTTGAAGTTCACAAACTGCTCTTGGTTGTATCAAAGCATGAACAACATGTTTCTGAAGATTAACAAAAATTGATCACAATTGTATTTAGAGCGAGTTATACATAACTTATGTAAACATTATATACGTGTATTAGAGTATATATGTTTCATAAATAAAAACTTTTTAAGTGCGTAAGCTAGGCATACATATCGAAGCACATATAGATATGTGTAATAGAGCAAGGATAGTATATGTGCTCAACAGATATTTTTCAATGCTAATCATGGAATCATAGATAAGCTAAATAGTGTGCTAAAGGATTAACATATAAGAGCGAACTTGAAGAGCTAATTAGCATACATCTCAAGCATGATACACGATTAGCTAAGCATGATAAAAACGGCATTGATATGTATTATAGCTTAAAAAAAGCAACACATATGTATCTAGAACAAATTTAAACTAAGCTGATTATGTAAAACATATAAGACTAGAAATTGTTCAAGATAACAAAGCATGAGAAGAAATCATAGTAAGATAAAAATATAAATACAAATTGTTCAAGGTACTAAAAATGCGTGCTAAAATAGAAACATCTCTTTGAGCTCCCCCTCAATGATGCTCCCCTTGAGTTCCTCAGCATCTAATAGATTTTCTTCCTTTTCCTCTCTCCTTTTTATCCTTAGCAAAAAAGAGGTGTGCTAGAAATCAGGAACACCATCATCAGCCCCAGCTCTTGACTTCTCGAAGGATTTCCAAAAAAAGAGCTTCATGTTTTCATGATGAAGCTTTTATTTGATCCAGCCAGTGGTTGATGAGGCATTGCTCACATAGTAATAACTAAACTTCTGTGTAGCTTGGCTGCTCTATTTTGGAGGTTGGCTTGGTGAGGGATCTGCATTTTGAGGTGGAGGTGGCTTCGGTATTGTTGGATCGAGAAGAGGAGGAGGATCTTTAGCAGAGGTAGCAACCTAAGACAAGCTTATCTTAGGATTTTCCTTGCCTTGCACATCTTTTTAAGATACTTCTTCAAAATCGGATGACTTAGATGAGGAAGAGGAATCTTCTTCCCTCTACCGGATCTTGATGACATGCACATTCTATGGCATTTTTGAGCTTGATTCTTCCTCAGATTCTAAGAATATGGGTGAATAAAAGGGCTTTCCACCATATCTTATAATCACTTCAAGCCTTTCACTATCCTCAGAGTTGTCTTCAGGAAGGATTATTCTTCTTCTTCTTCCTCTTCCCTTAGCCTTTTCAGTGGCTTTTTTCAATGACTGCATCTCTTATCCTCACGCTTTGTCTCTTGACCCCAGATGTGGTAGCACTTTTAGGTTTCCTTAAGGTTCTAAAAAAGTTAAAAGAGTATACAGTACCTTCCATGTACCCATACCACTTGTTTACCAACGGGTAATACAAGCATTCAAATATCTTAGTCAAGAGGATCCCATAAAGAACAACAATATTTCTCCTTTTTTTTTGGAGAGATGGCACTCAACATGTACTCAAAGATTAGTGTAGGCAAGTTTACTTTCTCTTTGACAATAGACAAACAAGTAACACATAGTTTATCCTTACCAGTATATGTGTGCTTCCCAGCCTTGGGAACAAAGAGAATTGGATGAGGGTGAAGACTTAGTGTGCCCTGGAGTTCAGCATGGCAATAGTTATCTTGCTAAGTTTGTGTTTGGGAGAATTCATAAGACATTTGGAGACTTCCTCTATTGAGACTCCAAGAGTCGTGAACCAGTTCTTATCTGACGAGCATGAGTCGTTCATCAGGAGCTTGGATAATATTTGAGAGGTTGTCTATGCTCAACTCCATGTTAAAGCCTCTTATGTAAGAGGTCAGCATAGACTCAGACACCTGCACCAATTAGGAGTAAGAGGCAGTGAGCATCCCCGTGAAAATCAGTCAGTAAGGTTAATGAACCCATCCTACCCCTCGAAAGGGATAACTTCTAGTAGGATGAGGACTTGAATCATCAGTTCTCATCCTAGTTTGTTCCCAAGGGCTACTGGCCTCTGGGAAAAGTACTTGGAGTAATGTTGTTGATGTATGGATTCATTGAACAAGAGAAGTGTTCCCATGTTAGCAATGTGGCCAGCATAATAGCCATTTTAATGTAGAATATGTGAAAATGAAATAAAAGTTGGAGCTTGAGAGGGTTAGAAGGTGAAGGTTTGAGAGGACAAGGTTGCGATTACAAAGATGAAGGCTTTGTGCACAAGAAAAGATGAAAAGGTTGAGACTTAGGAGAATAAGGTTAAAGATGATTGTACAAATGTTAACGTGTGAGGAGAGGGGGTTATTTAAGTGATGGGACATGAATGACTGAAGGTGAAACGACGTGGGCGAGAGAAACTTAAAAGAGTAGGAATTATCCCACCTTTTTTATTCCTTTCAAAAGGAAAGTTTTCTGATGCTTGAGGTCACTTATTGATCAGAGTTACTTTCTGAGCTTCTTCTTTACTTTATGACCAATCTAAGTAACATTTTTGTCTCATGTTTTGTACATATGTTGATTCTATATCTTGTGAGCCCAAAAGTACTCCATTATCTAGTCCTTTGACCTTCTTTCTGATCAACTTATTTTCTTCCTGAACTTGCAAATTGACTTTGTGATCTGTGATTAGATTCTCTGGCCTTGCAAATTGATTTTCTAAACTTCCAAGCTGATGACTTCATATGGGCTTTAGTTCGACGCAAAGAAGGGGGATACCTAGAGACATTTGTGCATGAATGCTTGTACAGATTTAAAACTTTTAAGCTCAAAAGCTTTTTCAAAACATAAAAGCAATATTCAGCTAATGATTTTGTGAATATATCAGAAACTTGGTCTTCAATATTCACAAATATTAACTCAACATCCTGTTTTTGAACATGATCCCAGAATGAAATGATGTTTAACATTGATATGCTTGGAGCTAGAGTACTGGATAAGATTCTTAGCAAGATTAATTGCACTAGTCTGCAGCAGTTAATAACAACCACATATTCAGCTTCAGCAGTAGAAGGAGCTATGGTATTCTGCTTCTTACATGGCCAAGTAATGAGGCTTCTTCCAAAGAAATAACAACATCTATCGGTGCTCTTCCTCTCTACTCTGTCTTTAGCGAAATCAGGATCATAGTAACCTACAATCTTACAGGATGTATCTTTCTTGTACCATAAGTCAAGATTAGTAGTATCGGATAAATATCTAAGAATTTTTTTGACGGCATTTAAGTATGATTGCTTTGGGTTGGATTGAAATCTAGCATAGATTACCATACTTAATTAAATATCTGGTTTAGTTGCTGTAAGATACAGAAGTGAACTAATCATTCCTCTGTAATTGCTTTCTGATACCTTTTCGTCATTCTTATTAGCATCGATGATTTGTGATGGATGTATAGGTGTACTCATAGGTTTGGCTTGATCCATGTTGAACTTTTTCAAAAGATCCTTTGTATACTTCTCTTGATGAATCAAGGTTCCTTCTTTTTGTTCTTTTATTTGTAAACTAAGGAAAAACTTGAGTTCACCCATCATGCTCATCTCAAATTCACTATGCATTAATTTTGAACACTTTTTACAAAGAAAATGATCAGTGGCACCAAATACAATGTCATCAATATATATTTGAAATATCAGAAAGTCATTACCTTATTCAAGAGTAAAAAGAATAGTGTCAACATTACCTCTCTTGAACCCACTCTTCAACCAAAAAGTACTCAGCCTTTCGTACCAAGCTCGAGGAGCTTGTTTCAGACCATAGAATGTCTTTGTCAGCTTGAAGACATGGTTGGAAAGGTCTTCATTCTCGAAACTAGAAGGCTGCTTCACATATACTTCCTCAGAGTGGAATCTATCTAACAATGCAGACTTGACATCCATCTGGTATAAAGTGAAACCCTTGAAGGTAGCAAAAGCAAGTAGCATTCTTCTGGTTTCCAGCTTAGCTACTGGTGCAAAGGTTTCATCATAATCGATTCCCTCTTGTTTATTATAACATTGTCCAACCAATCTTGCTTTATTTCAAATGACTCTGCCGGCTTCATCCAGTTTGTTCTTGAACACCCATTTTGTTCTGATGATGGTCTTCCCTTTAAGTCTTTCAACAAGAGCCTATACTTTGCTTTTCTAGAACCGATCAAGTTCTTCTTGCATAGCATCTACCCAACTTTGATCACTCAAAACTTCTTTGATATATTCAAGCTCGATGGTGGAGATGAAAGCACAATTTGATTAATTTCTAAGGGATGATCTTGTTCTCATACCCTTGGAAATGTCCCCAAGAAATTTGTTCTGAAAAACTACCTTTAGATCAGAAACTCCCTTGTAGTTTCTATAGCCTTGAAGGTCTTCAATTTCTCTTTCATCTTCAGATTGCTCTTTTCCTTGTTTAGAAAGATTAATTTCAAAAGGCTTTAGAGTCTTGAGCTAGCTTTTTGAAGTGTCCATACTCTAGAGCTTACTTTTTGAAGGTTGAGCTTTCATCTACTTACTTTCTAAAGACTCCTTGAGGTTCGATTTTTCAAGATTTTCATTTAAATATTCAAGGTCATCAATAAAGTCCTTCTTGAGCTATTTGAACTTGATGTGGATTGCCTCCTTAACACATAATATTCTTTTTTGGTATACCCTGTAAGTTTTAGAGACCGAGAAATATCCTAGAAAGATACCATCATCAAATTTCAGATCAAACTTTGCGAGTTTGTCCTTAGTGTTAAGGATGAGACAAAAATATGAAAATATAATATGTTGGATTTTCTACCCTTCCAAAGCTCATAAGGTGTTTTCTCAAGGATTGGCCTTAGAAAGATTCTGTTTTGGATATAGCAAAAACAGTTGATAGCTGATACCCAAATGCCTTTTGATAAACTATTTTCTAAAAGCATTATTTTGGCCATCTCTTATAAGCTTCTGTTTTTCCTTTTATTAACCCTATTTTATTAGGGAGTTTTAGGTGCAGAAAACTCGTGAAGGATTTCATCTTTGTTGCAAAAATCTTTGAAAACATGATTTTTAAATTCTTTTCCATGATCAGATCTGATAGAGGTAGTTTGATAATCCTTTTTAATGTAAACATGTTTTGCAAAAACTTTGAATCTTTCAACCACCACTTAGAAGATAGGAAGATAACCCATGTAAGTCTTGAGTAATCATCTACTATGACAAGACAATATCTCTTCCTAACAAGACTAGCAGTCTTGGTTTGTCCAAAAAGATCCATATGTAAAAGCTCCAGTAGCTTAGTAGTTGAAACCACATTCTTGTAGTGGAAAGAAGCCTTGGTTTGCTTGCCTTTCTTACATAACTCACAAGTTAAGTCCTTATTAAATATGATCTTTGGCAGGCCTTTAACAAGTTCTTTCTAAGAAAGCTCAAAAAGAAGCTTTATATGAGCATGTCCAAGCTTTTTATGCTATAGCCACTTATCATCCATGAAGGATGCGAGACATTTTACATCTTGATCTAGAAGGTCATCCAAGAATAATACATAAGTGTTATCATGCCTTTTGCCAAATAAGATGACTTGTCCCGAGGCGGGATTTACTATCTTGCATACATGAGCATTAAATAAAACATTGAAGCCTTGGTCACAAAACTGGCTGATACTCAACAGAATTTGAGCCAGACCATCAACAAATAGCACATCAGAAATTTAGTGAGAATCATCCTTACCAATATTTCTTATGCTTGTGACATTGCCCTTACCTTCATCAGCAAATTTACTGATCCAGAGTTTTTTGACTTCAGGTTTCTAAACTATCTCTTAGATCTGAACATGTGTTTGGAGTAGCCACTGTCCATATACCACTTGTTGTTTGCTTCAATGTGCATTCTCAAGAACACCTGCAACAAACATAATTTTTAATTTGGCACCCATACTTTCCTAGGTCCTTCTGGGTCAATCTTTATATGGGGAGGTTTCCTAACCTTTTTGATAGACTTGTTCTCATGAAGCACTTGTCAGATAACTGTCCTTTCTTATGACAGAAAGTGCAAGATACTTTATTCTTCACTTTTTTAGGTTGAGTTGTCTTTCCTTTCTTATCCAATTCCTTCTCATAGGTCAAGATTCTTTGAACCATTTACCATCTTTTCAAGGATAGACTTGAGAAGCTTTTAAGTCCTTTCTAATTTAGAAATAATTTTATGAGATTTTTTCATTATTCTTAGAGACTTCAGTTTCTAAGGCATTGAGCTTGCTATTTGAAACTTTATTTTCTCCTTTTAATTCTTCTTTCTCAAGCATTAGATTTTTTGCTTCTGAAGAACATTTCAAGTTCTAAAACAACCTCTTGATGTTTCTCCTTCAGGTTGAGATAGTGAGAGGAAAGAGCTTGAGAATCTTCAAGCAACTCTTCATATAAAGCTAGTAAATCATCATAGGAAATATCATAATTAGGATTATTTACCTTAGGTTTACCTTCTGAAGTATAATCTTCCATGAAACATTGGTTGACTATGTCTAGCTCTTCCTGGCCTTCTGATCCTTCATGTTCTTCTTTTGAGTTGCTCTATATGGCCAACATGCATTTCTTTTTGGACATGAACTTCTTCTGTGGACCCTTGAGCTTGAGACATTCAGGTTTAAAGTGTCCCTTCTCACCACAGTTGTAGCAAGTGACACTTTCCAGCCTTCCCTTACCTTTCTTGTCCTTCTTGAGGTTGATGTCTTTTCTTCTTCTTGTTCTACCCCTCTAAGCATTTGACATCTTTACATGCATGGAGATCTCATCTTCAGAATCATCATCAAATTCTTCCTTTTCATCAGAGGTTTTAGCAATTTTCATTGCTTTGTTTCTGATGAGATGATTCAAAGCCATGGACTCGCTCTTTTTGATAGATTCACCATGCATTTTTGAGAGCATAACCTCATGAGTTTTAAGAGACCCTATGAGTGTGTCCAAGCAAAAATTTTGAAAGTCTTTGGCTTCAGCAATGGCTATGACATTGGGTAGCCATTTTGTTGGAAGACTTCTTAGGATTTTTCTGACCATCTCCGAGTTAGAATATCTTTTTCCTAGTCCCTTCAACTAATTGGCAATGTGCATGAATCTTGTGGTCATGTCATCAATACTTTCTTGGTCTATCATTTTGAATATTTCCTATTGATAAACCAACATATTGATCTTTGTCTCCTTGACTTGATCAGTATTTTCATGCAACATATGTAGCCTGTCCCAGATTTCCTTGGCTATGTTACAAGCAATGATTTTGTCATATTCTGCTTTGCTTAATGCACACATGAGTAAGTATTTAGCTTTAGAGTTCAGCTGAACTTTGGCTTTGTGTTGCTCTGTTCATCTCCTCCTAGAGACTTCTCTTAATGTTGAGGGTGCATCAATAGTTCCTAGAACTTTCTCCATTGGAATATAATCTCCCCTTGGGTGATCTCCCATAGGTCAAGACTTGTGATCTTTATGAACAATTCCATGTTATTTCTTCAATAAGAATACTCTCCACTATCAAAGAATAGTGGTTTATTGACAAAATGACCTTTTGCTATATGGATGTTTTGTGCCATAATTCCTCAAGATCTTTGTCCTCTATAGTCGTTAGATTGATCAAACCTGTTAGAGGCCTGAGCTCTGATGCCACTTGTAAGTAGAAAAGCACACGAGAAGGGGGGTTGAATCGTGTTTCGCTTTTTCTTTCATTTTAGTTTCTGAAAAACTTAAACACAATATTATCCAGCTGTGAGCTTGAAGTACAGCAAAAATAGCGTTAGTTACTTCAGAAGGCTACTTTCTGAACTATAACAGCATAGATAAAATGTCTAAAAGATTATTGTTAAGAAGAGACAATTTAATAGGTTCAGATGCAGTGAAAATAAAGGAGTTGAAGGAGAGAGATACTGCACAAAGATTTTTATACTGGTTCGCCCAACCTGCCTATATCTAGTTCTCATAACAGTTGAATTTCACTAAAATATTTCTCAAATCGAGAAAGCTGGATAGTCTTTGTAGTAGCCTTCCCATGCTCTTACCTGTGACTAGTAGCTAACCCTATGATCACAACCCAAGTAGTTATTTACCAGTTTCTTCAAGCTGAATCTAAGTAGTCTTCTACTAGCTTCTCCAAGCTAACCCGAGTAGTCTTGTACTAGCCTCTCCAAGCTAAACCGTGATTGGTAACTTACTCTATTGTCGCATTACAAGTAGTTTTTGCTTAGCCTCTCCAAGCTATCTCATACCGATCCTTACTGGATCGAGGTTACAAGAGGTTTGTGTTTGGGTTGTCACTCAAACTGACCTATACTCAAGTTTTCTTAAGATATACAACAATTATCATGGGAAACACTTGAGTGACTTCTTTCTATGGTTTTTCCTTGGAAGACCGTGTTATCTACTAAAAACATATATAGAAGATTTTTACAAAGAAGGAAACTGATTACAAGAAGTAATGAACTTTACAAGAGATAAGGAGAAATTTTTGTAGAGTATCAACACTTGTTCTTCGTTTTTAGTCACTTCTTTTGAATGCTCAACATCTCTATTTATAGATGGTCTGCCTTTATGACCATTGCCCTTGATCTGTTTTCTACGTGACACGTGTTGATCATCTGTTTGTGTCATGGAAATGCAATCTAGAGGAGTAGTTTGCCTTGTGCCAAAACTATTGCAGAAGTCATTGTGAAATAGTAGTTTCTGAGACTACCTTCAGAAACTACTTTTCACTTTCTGAACAAGGTTTCTGAACACTTCCTTTCAAAAGCTGAAGTGGTTGACTATGTTGGCAAAAGAGATGGTGTGCCAGTCTATTACTGGGTTTGACTGCAAATTTGAATTTCAAATTTACCATTTCACTGTAAAGTGAGCTTTTTGAAGTGCGATATCAGTTCCTTGTAGTGTCTTTGATCTTTTAGTCTTTAATCAGACTATTGATAATATTATGATTGTGATAATGAGGATTGAAGATTGTAGAACACATATGCTTCAGAGATGGATAGATATCTTCACTTTAAGTGTACCTTCTGAAGTCACGTCCTACTTTTTGAAGATTCGTGTCTTGGTTTCTTGTAATGCCCCGATTTTTTCTGTCTGAGAGGAAAATGACCAAAATACCCCTAAGGTCATTTTCAGCCCAGAATTCAAGGATGACCGGCCCGGCAGTCCTTGAAGAGCTAACTCAATGTTTGAAGGGGATTGAATGGCCTTTGAATGGGATTGAATGGCCTCAAAATGACCAAAATACCCCTATAGCGTTTTTACGCGGGTAAAAGTGCCGTTTGAGCCCGAAACTTTCCCCGAAGGTTTAAAACAATATTTTTACATGTTTAAAAGCATTTGTTTAAGTCCCAGAGGTTTTGGGTAGTTTTAGTGTAAAATTACGATTTTGCCCCTAGAATAGTGTTTTTGAGCTTAATGACGTAATTAAGCAAACCTAAGCAATATTAGGCTCTAATCAAAGATTAATTAATTTCCATAATTAATCTATAGTCAAAATAAACTATTAAAATTAATTAGAACCTAAAATTGCTTAGATTAGATTTAAATCTCTTTTTAAAACTCAAGATTCCAATCTTGGAATCTTGAATAGTGTTTTCTCTCTCCAATTCCTTAAATCATGGAATTGTGTCTAGAATTGTTTATGCACTAAAATGAGTTTATAACTCACTAATGATACAAGACCACTCCTTAAACATGTCTTGGCAACTTTGATTACCCATTTTCTCACCTAAATACTTTCTTACAAATTCCTAATCTTAATCCTAATCAAAGATACACCTAAACACAACTCTAAACCACAATTAAAATGCAAGAAAACCCTCCCCCATGGCTGATGCACCTTCGACCACTCCTCCCCCATTTTCATCACATGTTGATTTGTTTCTCACTCAAAGAACCATGCTTGACCTATACTTGAGCCATACCTCATCATACTTTGAACCATACCTCACCATGCCTCAAGATCACAACATCTCACCTCATGGACCTCATGGGGCTGCCTTGCTTGGCCGAAATCTTCCTCTCCCTCATGCACCTTGCATTTGTTTCATTTCTCTATAAATAGCATGCTTGGGTGAACTTGCATCATTTTGGGTTTATTTCCTAAGTGTAAGTTTTCAAAGAGCACTTCAAAGTTTTCTTTTTCTCTCAAGTTCAAGTGTTCAAGTTCTTCATCCTCTTCTCTCATCCCAACCTTCAATCACTTGGTAGGGATTTTCTTTCAAGTATTTCCTTTGTTTGAGTTCTTATTCTAGTTATGTGTTTATGGTTTCTCTTGAGTCTTTTTAGAACTCCTTTCCCTTTCCTTTTTCTTCTTCATTTTCGGCCATGGGCCTTTGAGGACAAGGGAATGAGAGCTTGATGATGAGGTTTTATGATGATGATGTCCATCACTTGAACAATCTCTAAAGTTTGATCTTTGTTCTTAAGTTAAAGATGTTTTTTTTTAGTTCTTTCTTCTTGAACCTTGAATCTTTAACTTTGATGATGTTTTAAATGGTTACATAAACTCATTGTTGAGGACTCATGATGTTGGTGTTGATGCATCATCAAGATCATGGTCTCTAGAGTTTCAAATGTTTCCTTTTCTTCTTAAAAAGCTTCGGTTCCTTTTCCTTTTCTCTCTTCACATTTTCAGCCATATTGGCTAATGAGATTCATAATGGCTTGATGATGAGAGCTTCTAGATGATGACTATGTGTTCATCACAATGAGGCCTCTAGAGCTTGAGTTTTAATAAAAATGTTATTTATGACCACATTTCAAGAAAGGAAACTTTGTGTTCTAAAGAACCCTTGAGGTTCACTGTTGTCTTTACTTTACCTTGTCATGATAAGTTTGGGTTGAGGTTTAAGTTCCTTTAAAGTCTTGTATGAGCTCTAATAAGAAATAAAATGGACTAGCATTCATATTTAAATTCAAGCTTATGCATTACATATTTACTTTGAGCTTTGCATTCATATTTATTTTCCAAGCCATCACTTAAAGTTAAAGGATAAAGAATGGAGTGCACCTCATATTTACATTCTTGTCTAGCATATTTACTTTCCATCACTAAAGAACGTAAAGATTTAAAATGAGAACTTGCACTATCACCTAACTAAATCTCAAAGCCTTTCTATTTCGGCCTTAAAGTCGATTGTTGTTGGGCCTAGAGCACTAAAATAAAGAAATGAACTTGCATGACATATTTATTTTAAGTCTTGCATATTTATTTCAAGCCTTGCATAGTTATATTTCAAATCTTGCATATTTATTTCAAGCCTTGCATATTTACATTTCAAGTCTCGCATATTTACTTTAAGCTCTCACTTTACTTGGTAATGGAGAATAAAAATGAGGTGCATAGCATGTTTAAGTTATGTCATCACTTAAAAATCTTAGAGCTCAAAGACTTGTCCATTTTATCTCAAGTTAAAGTTTAATGTGGGAACATTCTTCGAATGCATAATTTTGATCATGTAGTGATGATGAGCTTGGAATGAGTTTCATCTAGCTACAAGGGTCAACAATCTAAGTTTTACGACTTTCTTTAAGCCTCATGAACTTTATGAGATTAAGACCAAACAAGATTTATGAATTTAATTCTCTTTTAATGAGGGATCAAGTGGTAACTGACCTAATGATGTTTTTAGCCTCTTTTACAAAATAAAATGGTTTGCAAAAGAGTTTTAGAAGTCCTAAAAATGATTCCAAGAGAAACTAGCAACTTATATACGTTAGAAATATCAAGTTATGCATCTTTTTGGCACTTAATGTTTCGGCTCTGCCATGATGAATTTGCTGCTGTTTGATGATGTTTTGATGTGTTAGAATGTGTGAAAATTATGTATGATGAGGTAGGAACATTTCTATGTATGATAGGAGAGAAACTAGCTTCCTAGAAAAACCGTAAAGTCAAGATTTAGCATAGTTTTAACCCATTCATTTTTGGATACTGCCCAAACTGTTTCAATGGGAATATAATCAGATTAGGATTGTTTAATCATGAAAAATTTGGTTACATTTAAGGTAGGATTGAATTTAACATCTATAGAGAAACTAGTAACTAGAAAACCGTAAAAATGCAATTCTAGAACTCTTAGAATATTTAATTTTTAGAATCTGTCCAGCAACCTCATAATATGGTAAACATGGTTTATAATTATTTCTTAGACATAGGAAAGCCTCATAATTGGTTTAGATTTAATTTATAGCGTCTTAGGCAAAGACGGAACTAAGAAAGGGTCTAAAACGTAAGTTCTGGAACCCCGTAATTGTAAGTTTATAACTCTGCCCTTAAAGAATGGTGCTGCCCAAATTTATTAAAGAGCATAAATGATAGTAAGATTTATTAGAAGAGAATCGTCATGTGCATAAGAGGTTGATAGAGAATGTTAGAATAATTATACCGCAAGTCAAAGACCCGTAAGGGTCAAAGCATAAGGCACCATAGGTCCCAAGACATAATAAACCTTATGACTTCCAGTAGATGTATGATTGATTATGAGAATGATTTGATGTCTTATGATGATGTTGAATGGTTATGCATGTCCTACAAGTTTCGTGGCATAAAGCAAGTTTGAAGGAAATCCGGTGAACGCCGTTATGCTGCCGAATTTCCCATCAAACTTGAGAATTTGAGAAAAGTTTGTGAAAACTCCTGGGTGACACCGATTCGGCCGAGCACCCCCAGGAATGGTTCTGGGTGACACTGGTTCGGCCAAGCACCCCTAGAACAGATGTGACATAACACTGAGACGCATTCCTCCCGCTACGGTGGGGAGGAAACAAATCCGTGAGGGTATTGACATTGAGCTTGCCAAAGCGGACAATTCACTGTGTACTAGATACCAGTAGAGCGTTTCAAAGAAGGAAATGATCCTAAGATAGGTGATCCAAGAAAGTTATGTATACCCCCTTTATTAGCCTATATTAAATCTAGTAATGACTAGTTAGAATTGAGCTCATTCTTAGGCGATAGGTGAGATGTAGTTTGGTGACCAGATTATCACCGGGCTGGTGAATCGGTTGGACTTTTGGTGGATATGTTAAGAGGGTGCTCTTTAAGAAAAAGGACTTAAGAGTTTTACTTATGAGAAAGATGTCACATGAAAAGTACTATGCCTTTTTATGCCACGTATATGATTTATGTTTCCTTATGATGTGCCCAAGTATTACGACTTTCGTGTTAATGTGCATATGGTATTGTCATGCATTCATCAAATATTTGTTGTATTCATGTCATTAAGACACATATTAAAAGATACCCACTTCGGATAAATAGATTTGAAAAGCCTAAAACCAATTCTTGTGCATGTACACCTTTTTCATAATTAAAACCGAGGTGGCTGGGGACGACGACGATAACACTTGTGTTAGAGTCGAGAATTCCTACTGAGAATCTTGAATGAGTTTCTCATCCCTTCCTCTTCTTCTGTGTCGTCTCTAGACGAGGATTACAACGAGGTTCGTGACTTCTTCTGAGGCTCGTGCTTAATGATCGCACTAGCAGACGGGGCAGAGGGTCGCTGCGGGAGCATAGATAGCTTAGCTTTTGGGTTGACACTTATCCAACCTTATAGGTGGATAAGGATGACTTCACATATATGGGCATGTTTTAATGCAAATGATGGTACAATGATGTTAGTAGTCTATGTATCTATGAGGATGTGATGATATTATGATTGTTATGTATAATACTATGTTTCATGATTATCAATGGTGTGGTTACTTTTTCTTGCACGTTATGGTTATGATGAACGTTAGGTTAGCGCGTGGCTCGCGTTTTGCTTTCAAGTTTCAAAAAGAAAAATTTATTCGTATTTTCCGCTAAGTATTTTAATGAAAGGTTGTAAGGAATGAGACTAAAAGAGTAATAGACTAATGATTAACCTAAATATGTTCTAGAGTATTGGGTTAAAAATTAGGATGTTACATTTCTCATACTTGTTGATTTTCTTCAATTCGTTAGACATTTATATGCTCATTTCACGACATAATTTTCACTTCAATTTAGTTCCAATCTCTTTACACGGGATACAACATGTTTGCACATGTAAAGTAAATTTATTATCGCTATAGATATGATGTTATTCTAATGGAAGAACCTGTACGTTTGCTTCTACAAGAAACTCAAGATAGATGTTAGTCATTCTTTAAAATATTTTCCTTAAATTGGTTGGGTTATCATTTAAAACATCTTGCAATAAAACTTTCTAAAGGGTTCTAGATCTAGCAGATTACTCATGCGATTGATAAAGATTTGCCTGATATGATCATGACAAATCACTGTCTCTACTAGATATGTACTTTTTGAACGTGTGAATTACTTTTTGAACAACCAGACTTAGTTTCTGATGCTACATGATGCTTTCTCAGGGCTTTGACATATTTTAGTTCACTTTCTAAACTATTTTTCACATCTTTATAACATTGAATCACTTTGAATAAGGTTTTAATCATATTAAAATGACATTATGAAAAATATATCATGAATTGAACTTATATGTTATGAGAATAGTCTTGTTTCATATCTTAGAAACTCAAGCAAACTATTAGTCCTTTCTTCAAAATATTTCAACAAAATTTGTTTTGTTGTCATTCAAAACATATGCTACAATAGCATTCTGAAGGATTCTAGAACTAACACAAAGTACCTTAAATTGACCATTAATTCGCTATAACATTGAAATACTACACTATGGGAATGTTTCAAACTGAAATAGATACCTATCCCGTAGGCATGAATTTATAAGTGCAGAAGTTACTTAGTTTTGTAAATTAAGTGGGGAATTGTAGGAAAACACAGTAGTTAGCAAAACAAAATTGACGTTTAAATCTACTGGAAAATGGGTATGTCTACTGTCAAGGGATATGGTTATTGCCAATGTTGTATTTCTTCCAAAAGCTATGTCTGAAAGTCATTTTGTTTCAGAACAATTATCTATATATATGTGGTTCTTCTACTACAATCTCAACACGTAGACAACAAAAAAAATCTCTTCCTTAGAAACGTTTTATAGGAAGTCTTCAAACTTACTCCCCCAAGACTTCAGGGTGTTTGGATTAATCCCAGATGTGGATTGTGGTAATCCTCGTGAATAACTAATGGGGACAATTAACACCTTAAGAATAGGTGATATTTAATCTTGTTTCAAGGTCATAAAAGTTCCATCACCTTCTTCTTCTTCTTGTAACACCCCATATACATTTTCAATGGGAGAACCACTATTTTATCACTCGAAAGATGATGCCACTAACAAAATATCCCTTAAAAGAATCTATATTCATAGGTGGTCCTCTAAAGATTTATTCTATTTGACAAATTCATCTAGACATCAACTGATCTATAATTTTATTGACAAAAATAATTCTTTTAGGGTATATTTTATCAAAATTATGATCTTTTGAGAGTTATAATAATCATTTTACAATGTCAAATTAGCATAAAATAATTCTTTTTCCTAAAATATGATATTTTGGGATTAAAGCTAGTAGTGGTTATACACTATAAACTTAACATAAAACTTAAAATGTACTCATTTCTATTAATAAAAATAGAGGTCCATTAATTTTTAGGTGAATTTGATAAACAAGCTAAATCTTTGTGGACCTATCGAAAGATACAGTTTTTTTTTTCGGAAGAATTATTTTATTAATAATACAATCTTTTACGGGTTAAAAAGGAAGTTCGCGATAAGGCAATGTCGCTCTTCAATGTATCTATTCTCTGAGTGTCGTTGGGAGTAGGTTTATACAAGTAGCGTTTCATAGACTGCCACGATTCTACTGATCACCCGCTCAAGCCAAGTCAATAAAACAGTGTCAACATGGATAATATCTTGATGGTTAGATGTCAAAATCGATAGCATGCCTCAACTATCAAAATTAATGATCTCGAACTAACCTTTTCTTCTATTTTCACTATATCACCTAACTTTGTTTGCTCAACTAATGTATCCGTACGGGCATTCCTAGGAGTCTTACGAAATTTTCTTTTCGCTAAATATCCATGTGTTAGTATAAAAAATATTATTTATACTTATAAAATATAAGATATCATAACAACTTATATTCAAGTGACATACACCCCCATCCAATTCCGTCAATAACACAACTCATATAGCATATGGATATGCCCAATTGAGGCACACAATCGGCTTAAAAATATTAAGTTTAGAACATTATCAATTAAAAGTAATGCATGTCCTAGGAAAAAAGTAACTCATGTCAATTCAATATATAAATATGAAAAATAAGGATGGATTTTAATCCCATAAAGATTGTGTTCGTATCCAGAATAAGGATTGGTCCGAGATTATAATACAGTTTTAGCACCTTTCTAAGTTAGTGATATATAACTTCTGAAAGAAGTAGAAAATGATATCAAATATTTACTCACCCAGATCTCTCTTACATAATACTAATATTTATCTCTCACTTTCTAAATATAATAGTGTATCATAGAAGTAAGGAAGAGGAATGAGAACTTCACAGACTCACTTCAATTCATATCACCTCATATGTTTTCAATATGGTACATGGAGTGGCATATATATATATATAGGAAAAATTATATAATATAATAATAATAAAATCTTGCTTAATGTATATGGAAAGTAGTAGTAAAAATCAATTGAAATTCTTTTTCTTGACTAGTCAAATATGATGACTGGATGAATACAAATTCAATTTGAATTCTACTTTATCCAAAAATTTTCTAAAAGTAAAGTTTAACTTGAATTCTTCAATCCGGATGATGACATGGATATGTTTGGTTTATCTCTTAGTAGAACTTAACGTTCCAAGCATTTTCTTCAATTTGTAAAATGCCTCCATCTTCAATGGCTTATTAAAAATATATGCAGCTTGTTCCTTAGTGGAATAATAATCAATTACTACTTCTTTCTAATTCACCAATTCCTGAATTTTATGGAATCAGATATCTATGTGTTTGGACCTTCCATGAAATACTGGATTTTTACAAAGTGCAATAGCTGACTTGTTATCACAAAATGTTGTTGTAGGAACAGTTTGTTTATGATTTAGTAATTCAAGAATTCTTCTTAGCCAAACTGCTTGTGTAGCAAAACTTGTTACTGCTATATATTTAGCATTTGCTTGAAGTACTTTCTCTTTTTTTTTATGTCACCTGCCCAATCATTGTCTGTATATCCAACAAGTTTTACATCATTAGTATTTTCATAAAATATTTCATTATTTAAAGGGTACCTTTGATATATCGAAGAATCCATTTGGCTGCTTACAGATGACATGCATGTGGCTCCTCCATGAATTTACTAAGTAATCTAACTCCAAAAACAACATCTGGCCTGGTTGCAGTCAAATATCTCAGGCTCCCAATCAAGCTCTTGTAATAAGTAGGATTCACAGTTCTTCTTTTATCTTTTTTCATCAGCTTCAATTTTTCTTTAACCGGAGTAGCAACTGGCTTTGAATTTTTCATATAAAATTTCTTCAAAATTTTTAAGAAATAAAAATCCCATGATCTTTTTGAAAGACATTGATGCCATGTAAATAGGACATCAATTCCAAATCAGTCACTTCAAAGTGCTTCTCTATAGCCTCCTGAATTTTGCTATCATCTTCAAATTATTGCCAACAAAAATCAAATTGTCAACATAAAGACATACAATAAGAATATCTCCAGGCTCAACTGATTTAATGTACAACGTATGTTCAAAAGGACATTTCTGAAAACTATTTTCACTAAAATAGGAGTTACTATTCTTATACCATGCTCTCGACGCTTGTTTCAAACCATATAAGACTTTCTTTAATCTGTAAACTTTATCTTCTCCTCCAGGGATCACATAACCTGCAAGTTGTTCAACATAGACTTCTTCTTCCAAAGTTCCATTTAAAAATGCCGACTTAACATCCATTTGATATATTTTACACTTATTTTGAGCAGAAAGTAAAATAATCAAATGAACTGTCTCTAATCTGGCAACAGGATCAAATGCCTCAAAATAATCAATACTTGGCTTCTACTTGTACTTTTTTGCAACTAATCTAGCTTTATAGCGATCGATCTGACCATCAGGTTTGTACTTTGTCTTGTATACTCACTTTACTCCTATTGGTTTCTTATTAACAGGCAAATCGGTTAACTTCCATGTATTGTTCTTCTCATCAATTGCATGAAGTTCTTCATTCAGGGCTTTTTTCCAGTTCTCATCATTAGAGGCTTCTTCAAAACTAACTAGATCACAGTCTGCAAATAAAGAAAAATTGATATTTTCTTCATCAGATGGGTCCTTATCATTACCCACAACATAATCCTTCAATCTGGCTAGTGGCTGATGATTCCTTTGAGGTCGGTTGGATAATTTTGGTTAGCTTGATGTCTCTAGTTGATCATTTTCTTCTACACAACTATCAGGAATTGTCATAGGCTCTTTATGAGATTTTGCTGACCAGTACCATGTTCCTTTCTCATCAAACATCACACCTTTGCTAATTATCACCTTTTTGTCCCTATATTATAAAACTTGTATGTTTTTGAGTTCATACTATAGCCAATGAAAATTCATTTCTCACCTTTGTTATCTAACTTCTTCCTCAGCTAATTTGGTACGTGAGTATAAGCAATATGCCCAAAAACTTTGAGATAGCATATTGATGGTCTCCTTCTACTCTAAGTTTCTTCTAGTGCCTTATCACGAACACTCCTAGTAGGACACCTATTCAAAAGATAAACTGTTGTAGTAACTGCTTCTGCCCAAAATTCTTTAGGCATTTGTTTGGATCTCAACATGCATTTGACCATGTCCATAATTATCCTGTTCTTCTTTTTCTACTACGCCATTCTATTGGAGAGTGTATCTGGTTGTCAATTGATGTTGAATTCTGTGTTGCTTAAAGGAATCCATACAGGCAAAATACTCTTGTCCTCTATTTGTTAAGAGAATTTTAACTTTGCAACCACTTTGTTTCTCCACAAATGCCTTAAATGTCTTAAAGGCATCACAAGCTTCTGATTTTTGTTTCAGAATATACACCCATGTTTTTCTGCTAAAATCATCAATAAAGGTGATAAAATACCTGCTACCACCATGAGTTGGTACATCAACGATGAACAAATCTGAGTGCAAAATCTTCAATAGCTTCTTTGCTCTCCAGGATTTTTCAATAGGGAAAGAACCTCCCAATTGACGAGTCTCACAACCACAATTAGGAATTTCAACAACCGGCAAACTAGAAACAAGCCCTTTCCTTGACAGATAATTCTATCCAGAAAAGTGAAAGTGCCCAGAACGCATATACCATAGCTAGTTGTCATTAGGTATTATTGAACTCAAGCAAGAAAATTTTTCATGTTATATTTTTAGTGGAAAAAGCCAATTTGTAGTCATTTTCACCTTTACAATAAGCCTCCCATCCTTATCAAATATCATGTAGAAACCTTGATAAGTTGTATGTTATAGACACCTGTCCTATACTTAACAGATTATAACAAAATCCGAGAGCATAAAATACATCAGAAATAAAGGTGTGAGAGCCATCTTTCAATTGGATTTCTATCTGACCTTTTCCCAAAATAGGAATGTTTGTGTGGTTGCCAAATGCGATAGATGATTTAACTGACTTATTAAGTGAAGAAAATAATTCCTTTTTGCTACACATATGATTGCTACAACTAGTATCCAAATACCATGTATTTTCATCTTCTGAAAAAAGAATTACTTATCAAGAATAGACTTTGTTGATTGGAATTCTCACAAATATTTTGGTTTGACTTTCGGCAACATTGTCTAGACTATTGAAGTTATTCGGTTCATTGTTCTAAATCTACGATCTGTAGCTTTGGACCAAATTTCCTGCAATGGAGGCAGTTGAAATTTGTTTTATTCTGATAGCTGTTTCCCTCTTCCTCTACCTCGGCTAGCAGGTCCAAAATTTTCACCTTTTCTTTGGTTAGGTGGTTTGAAACTATTGCCTCTTCCTTGATTATAGTTACTGTCATGACCTCTTCCTCTGAAACCTCCTCTGCTTCTGCCTTGGTTGTTGTAGCTATGACCTCTTGCTTCTCTATCATCGCCTTGATTCAAAATCATTGTTTATATTCACTAGACTCCTTAGGGTTTCTTCTATTTTTTTTCTATCTTCTCCAAAATTCTGCTAACAAGACTTTCCATACTATCTTGCAATTCTACAATTGTCATTTTCTCTGTATCGTAGGACTCTAATATTATATTCACCACATGGTCAAACTTTATCAGCATGGTGTGTAGAATTGTTTTTATGACCATACTATTTAGAATCTTTTCTCCATAGACTCTCATCTTATTAACAAGGTTAGTAACACGAGAAAAATATTGCTCAATAGTTTCTGAACTAGACATCTTATACCTTTCATATTCTCTATGTAAAGATTGTTGTTTTAATTTATGCACCTTTTCAACACCTTTGTATGATAGCTTCAAGATATCCCATGCTTCTTTGATAGTTTTGGCATTAGCAATCTTGCCAAATATTGAATAATCTACTTCTTGATAAATTTGTGACAACGCCAATTGATCTCTTATTTGAGCAGCAAAATTAGCTCCTTCTTGTAAATCTAGTTCAACAAGGCTACAAATATTATGAGCCCTCAAGTGAGTGGCCATCAGTATCTCCCAATAACTATAATCTAATTTCCTATGGGACCTGAATAAATAATATTATAATTATTTTCCATGATGACTTCCTAAAAACAACTATATAAGAACACTCTTGCTCCTCACAAACTCTCTAAACAAATTGGTGCTGAATTTAACTAGCTCTAATACCAATTTGATATCAAATATTTACTCACCCCATGATCTCTCTTACACAACACTAATATTTCTCTCTCACTTTCTAAACATAATGGTGCATCATAGAAGTAAGGAAGAAGAATGAGAACTTTACAAACTCACTTCAATTTATATCACTCTCATATGTTTTCAATATGGTACATGGAGTGGCATACATACAAGCAAAATTACATAATATAATAATAATAAAACCTTGCTTAATCTATATAGAAAGTGGTAGTAAAGTTCAATTAAAATTTGTGTTTTTGACTAGTCAAATATGATGATTGGATGAATACAAATTCACTTTATTCAAGAATCTTCTAGAAGCAAAGTTTAACTTGAATTCTTCAACTCGGATGATGATATGGATAAACTTGGTTTATCTCGTAACAGAAAAAGTTAATTTTGATAACATTATATTTCAAAAATATCCTTTACTAATATATATAATTATGATAATATTCTTTATTAAATTCTTAGAAAATATCATTCTTGCTTCCACTCTTACTCATAAGAATACAGAGCACCCACAACTACACCCAACAGCATTGCTTTGTGCATTTGTCTCTTGGATTTATTGATTTTTCAACGTATAATCGCTTTTACTTATTATTGGTTAAATTTAACAAAGAAAGTGTTTTTAAAAATAGGAATGATAAGTTTTGTTAAAAAAAGAAAGAAAAACAATTTTAACAATAATGATCGATTTCTTGTGTTCGAATGATATTCTACGTTCAAATTATTTGGTTTATAAGTTCAACACACATTTCCCTTTTATGTAATTTGGCTATAAAAGGGTTTTTATTATTTTTCATTCAAACAAACTTAGAAATAGACAACATAAAAAGAACTTTTTCTAAAAAAAAAAGTTAGAAATAATTATTTCGCTTTATTGTTTGGATATATCACTGGAATGAATCGGAGATTTTAAACTTTGTTTTCCTATAATATTCTTAAGTTAGAATGTATATATTATTAGTAATAGAGGTAAGTAGTAATTTTATTAAAAAAATAACTTATTCCATTCAATTTTGCCCAATTTGAGGGGAAGAAAAATAGAAGGAGATAATAGAGTTTGATGAAATGAGCTCTATCTATCTTCATTCCACTCCACCCAACTTAATTAAATATATCCAAACTATGAAGCTACTTAAAATTCTACTCCACTCCGTTCATCTCTATCAATCTAAACATATCGCAAGTGTCCAACCCAAAAATAACAAACCTGGCTGACCTCTATCTTATTTTCTCAACAAGGAAATGTGACACTAATTTGTAGTCATATGCTAACTTTGGAAACAAAAGTGATGGTTTGCTGAATGCCAAAGCATTGATTCAATATACTTCATTTCAGGGGGTATGAGGTGATCCAACGGGACTATCGATAGTATTATTTAAAATTACCTGGACCCTATCACATTACTTTATTTGGCAAAATAACACTAATGATAATCGATATTACTAAGTCATTCACATTGCTTTTTTAGTGGTAATCTACATTACCCCTAAAAGAGTGTCAGCCTAGATTATCACCTAAGTGATAATCTTATACTATCTTGTTCCCACAAAAATACCCTCTTCAAATCTGAAACCTCAAATCCCTCACATGAAAAAGCTTCCTCCCCCATCACATCCCTCTTTCTCCCTCTTCCCTGTGTGCATCGTCCCTCTGTATTGTCCCCTTCCATCGCATCTTTTTTCCTTTTTCTAGTTGTGTGCATCATTTATTTATATTTTTCTGGTTCAGTGCATCAGATATTTTTTGTTTACATTCTGTGCATCGAACTATCATTATTATTATAGTTATTATACATAATAAAAACTACCCTAATTATTATTATTATTATAGTGCTTATTTTTTTTTTATTATTATTGTTGTTGTTGTTGTTGTTGTATAACTATCACTATCATTATTAAAGCACTATAAATTATAATAATTTTAATAATGATCAATCTTATATTATTATTATTATTATTATTATTATTATTATTATTATTATTATTATTTTGTTTTAAGGGCATTTTAATAATATACATATTATCCGGTAATTTTTTTGATACACCAAACAAGATAGCGGTGATTACTGGTTATATTATCTGTGCATACTAAACACTACATTATAACATTATCGGTAATTTAAAAGGTGGTAATATTTTGAGTGGTAATCTACAATAATCTTAGCAGATAATTTGCCAAATGCCACCCAAGGGCTTAGGTTAGATTTCCGCCAACAATTTACACGCAATCTATTAGTATCATTTCAGTGGTTAATTAACTTTAACTTTACTTATAAGTACAGAAACGTTAACTTTATTTGCCAAGATAAAGTCACTCTAATTTATACAACAACCTAAGCTCCTCCCGGTAAAACATCACTTGCAAATGCCTCAGCTTATATTTGTGTCTTCAACCATTCCTATATTAATTAATTATGATAAGATGTAGCACCCTTATTAATGTCAACTGAAAAAAGTAATTGCAGAAAGTATATTGATATAGTAAAGAACTCAATGAAACAGTGTTCTATAACAGCAAGCAAATGTTTATGGGTTTTTCTATAACAACTGAAGGAAATCAAAGGAGGCAGTATAAAGGATGGAGAGGTCTTGATCTTCCAGCTCAGAAGAACGTCGCCTGAGAAAGGTAAGAGAATAGTTTAGAAAGGGATTCCAAGGAGAGAAGAAGGAGGTACAGAGAAGAATAGAGAATATACCAAATCTGTTGGGCTCAGAGACTCATTCACAGTATAATTAAATGATGTCAATGTGTGGCAATGAGTATCAAAATAAATTTGATAGAATTAAATCTATCAATTTGCACAGCGCAGCGAAAAATAAATGTGGACAGGGTGTCAAAGAGGACATTAAGTCTGATTTGATTCCCTGATTCTTCTCTGTAAATAAAATTAATTGCTTTACTATTTCCCTTATTTAGTTTAGTCTATTCTAGGAAATCTTTAATGACCAGAAAATCTCTCCTTGTTTAGGCTACGACTTTTCCTTTTACGGTTATTCACCTATAATCCCTCTATAAAGAGGAGATATTTCTGCACATTTGATATACACAAAAATACATTCTAAATTCTTCAAGTTGGCATCAGAGCTGTGATCTCTGTGCATTGTGCCTCTGATTTACAGTCATGGCTGATAGTTCCTTAGCTACTGGCAATGATCAGAAAAAGGAGAATGCCACTCCCAAATCTGAGCAAAAGGTGCTGGTTGGCGACTCCCATCGCGTTCAGATCACCAAATTTCAACTCAATGGGTCAAACTACCTTTGGTGGTCCCAATCCGTTCAACTGTACATTCATGGCAGAGGAAAGATTGGCTACCTCACTAGCGAGTGAATCAAGCCTGACATTACTAACCCACAATACAAAGTGTGGAATGCTGAAAACTCTATGGTGATGACATGGCTGATTAACTCAATGAAGGAGGATATCAGTAGTAACTATATGTACTATTCCACAGCTAAGGAATTGTGGGATAGTGTCAAGGAGATGTACTCTGATCTTGAAAATAAATCCCAGATTTATGAACTCACCTTACAAGCCAGAAAGATTCGGCAGGGAGGTGACAACGTGATAAAATACTTCCATACGTTGAAGCGAGTATGGCAAGACCTTGACCACTTCAACACTTACAAGTGGAATTTGGCTGAGGATGCTAAACATCACCAGCAAACACTGGAAGAAGGAAGGATATTCCAATTTCTTGTAGGTCTCAATGAGGAACTGGATGAAGTTTGTGGCAGAATTATTGGAAAAATAACCCTGCCCTCAATTGATGAAGTCTTTTCAGAAGTTAGAAGAGAGGAAACCCATAGAGCTGTGATGATGGGAAAAAGCAAAGTTGAATCAACTTCCCTTGAGACCAGTGCACTATTAGGCGAAGCTGCTGCACTTAAGAGCACAACAAATAAGAGGAAAACCTCAAATTTTTTGTGTAATCACTGCAACAAACCTCGTTACACCTGAGAAACTTGTTGGAAAATTATTGAAAAGCCAGCACATCTCAAAGGCAGCAAAACAGGCCTAAAAACTCATTCTTTTCCAATTGCTCATGAGGCTGAAAAACCCTCTTTGAGTAAGGAACAGGTTGACCAACTTTTAAAGCTGTTAAAGTCTAGTTTTTTCTTTAGTACTCCTAGTGTTTCTTTGGCACAAACAGGTAATTTTAGTTCCCCTACTTCCCTTAACTGCACCTCAAATCTACATACACCATGGATCATTGATTCAGGTGCATCTAACCACATGACAAGTCTTTCTTCTTTATTTAAAACTTTTTCTCCTTGTTCTGGAAGTGAAAGGATTAGAATTGCAGATAGTAGCTTTTCACCTATTGCAGAACAAGGTAGGATTGACTTATCCAAAAGTATTGATCTAAGAAATGTCCTACATGTACCAAAACTCTCATGTAATCTTCTCTCTATTAGTAAAATCTGCAAGGATTCCAATTGCACTGTGAAATTCTTTGACACTCATTGCATCTTTCAGGACCGGACTTCGGGGAAGATGATTGGCAGTGCTAAGATGATGAATGGACTCTATTACCTTGAGGATTTTTCCAAAGACAAAGTAGCTCGAGCATGTAGTGGTATAAGTTCTTCCCTTGCAAGGGACCAAATAATGCTTTGGCATAATAGACTAGGACACCCTAATTTCCAGTATCTTAAACACTTGTTTCCAAGTTTATTAAAAAATATTGATTGTTCTTGTTTGAATGTGAAAGCTGTGTTCTCGCTAGGAATCATAGAGTTCCTTACCATTCACAACCTTATCATGCATCTAAACCATTTCATTTGATCCATAGTGATGTGTTGGGTCCATCAAAAATTACAACTCAATTTGCTAAAAGATTGTTGTAACCTTTATCGATGATCACACACAGCTTTGTTGGATCTACCTTATGAATGAAAAATCTGAGGTTCCTAAAATATTTAAGTGCTTCTCACAGATGGTAAAAACATAATAATTTGACACAAATTTCATTTTAAGAAGTGACAATGGCACTGAATATTTTAATAAGAACCTTGGTGAATTCCTTCAAAATAAAGGTATTCAGCACCAATCTACATGCCCAAATACACCTCAGCAGAATGGAATTGCTGAAAGGAAAAATAAACGTCTTCTTGAGGTAGCCCGTGCCATTATGTTTGAGGGTAATATTCCAAAATATGTGTGGGGAGATGCTGTCACCAGCATCCTATCTAATAAATCAAATGCCCGTGCGTGTGCTAAATTATTGCACACCTTTAGACACCTTCAAGAAATCTTTTCCAGCATGTAGATTGCTTACTGACTTGCCTTTTAGAGTTTTTGGTTGCACTATTTTCTTGTATATACCCCCTCTTTTCGGTCCAAACTTGACCCAAGAGCAGAAAAGTGCATTTTCATTTGTTATTCCCTAAACCAAAAGGGTATAAATGTTTCAACCCTTACACAAAAAAGTCTCATGTTGGCATGGATGTGACTTTTCTGGAACATCAACTTTTATTTAAGAAAAATTCTCTTCAGGGGGAGAATATAGGAGAAGATAATCTTTTGCATGAACCTTTACCCACTCCTATCTTACATATTGAGAATACAGATTTCACTGAACAAACAACTAAAATCAATATGGAAGAACATGTGGAAACAAATTCTGAAAAATTTGTGCCAAACATAGGTGGAACCCAAACAGGGAAAGAAATACCATAGTCAAATAAAGAGCTTTAGGCTTATGTTTGGAAATTCCCCAAGCAGACTAGAGACCAGTCTAGTATCTTTGTACCAAGCCAATCAGATATCCCGAAAGCTGGCCCAGCAAAAATACCTCATGAACTTCCAGGCCACTTTGAAACTTTTACCCCTAATACTGACCTGCCAATAGCTCTTAGGAAAGGAACCAGAACCTGCACAAAGGCACCCAAAACTAGCACCAATCATCCCATTTCCAAATATGTCTCTTACCAAAACCTCTCCCAGAATCACCAAGCCTTTACATCTAAAATTATAGATTTGTTTGAACCTAGAAACATTGAGGAAGCACTAGATGATCCCAACTGGAAATTACCAGTCTTAGAAGAGATGAATGCACTCAAGAAGAATGAGACTTGGGAGATTGTAGACCTACCACATGATAAAAAAACTTTTGGGATGTAAGTGAGTTTTCACCATTAAATGGAAAGCTAATGGAAGCATAGAGAGGTACAAGGCTAGATTGGTGGCAAAAGGGTTTACTCAAACATATGGAGTATATTATCAAGAGACCTTTGCACCTGTTACTAAACTCAACTTTGTAAGGATTCTCCTATCACTTGCTGCCAATTACAATTGGCTTTTACATCAATTGGATGTAAAGAATACTTTTTTGAATGAGGACTAGAGGAACAGGCGTTTATGAGTCCTCTCCTTGGATTTGAGGAAGAACTTGGGAGGAACAAGGTGTGCAAACTTAAGAAGTCCCTCTATGGACTGAAACAATCTCCAAGGGTATGGTTTGAATGGCTAGGAACAATGGTGAAAGGTCTTGGTTATATCCAAAACCAAGCTGACCATACACTTTTCTACAAGTATCCAGTAGATAATAAAATTGCTATCTTAATTGTATATGTGGATGACATTATCTTGACAGATGATGATAGCTTGGAACTAACAAACTTGTAGGAGAAGCTTGCTGAAACTTTTGAAATTAAGGAACTTGGCCTATTGAAATACTTGCTTGGAATTGAATTTTCTAGGTCCAAGGAAGGTATTGTTATGAATCAACGGAAGTACATTCTAGACCTTTTGAAGGAAACAGGATTACTTGGATGTAAAGTTGTAGAAACAACCATGGAGCCCAACATAAAATTGCTGCCATTAGAACCAGAAATGTAATGGACAAAGGAAGGTATCAAAGACTGGTGGGAAGACTAATCTATCTATCTCACACATGTCCAGATATAGCCTTTGCTGTGAGCATGGTAAGCCAATTTATGCACTCACTAGGCCCATAGCACATGGAAGTTGTCTTTAGGATCCTAAGTTACTTGAACGGGTCACCGGGGAAGGGCTTACTATACAAAAATCGTGGGCACGTCCAAGTAGAAGCCTACACAGATGCAGATTGGGCTGGAAATGTCATGGATAGAAGATCAACATCTGGTTATTATACCTTTGTTGGAGGAAATCTGGTTAGTTGGAGGAGTAAAAAACAGAGTGTTATGGCCAGGAGTAGTGCAAAAGCTGAATTTAGAATTATGGCTCATGGAATTTGTGAAGCAATGTGGGTTGAGAAACTTTTGCACGAATTAAAGGTTCCTAATTTCCCACCAATAAGGTTCTATTGTGACAATAAATATGCAATTTCCATTGCCCATAATCTGGTACTACATGATAGAACCAAGCATGTGGAAGTTGACAAACATTTCGCAAAGGAAAAGATTGAAAGAGGACAGATTTGTATTTCTTATGTTCCTACTGTAGAACAATCAGCAGACATTCTAACTAAAGGATTATCTAAGAAGACCTTTGATAACATAATAAACAAGCTGTCAATGAAGGATATCTTTAAGCCAGCTTGAGGGTGAGTGTGGACGGGTTGTCAAAGAGGACATTAAGTCTGATTTGATTCCCTGATTCCTATCCCTGATTCTTATCTATAAATAAAATTGATTGCTTTATTATTTCCCTTATTTAGTTTAGTCTATTCTAGGAAATCTTTTATGACTAGAAAATCTCTCCTTGTTTAGGCTAGGATTTTACCTTTTATGGTTATTCACCTGTAATCCCTCTATAAAGAGGAGATATTTCTGTACATTTGATATACACAAAAATACATTCTAAATTCTTCAAGTATAAATATCAAGACGAATAGTAATTCATGATAGGACCCGCTAATCACTATTTATGGTGGGACCTGTTAATCACTATTTATGTGAACAGTAATCTATGTCACTATTCACTATAGTAGGACCTATGTCACTATTCATGCTAACAAAATAGATCAAGAAATCTGCACACCGAATATTCCACTATGTTCAGGATAATTACAGGACAAAAACCATGGGACAAACTCCGAAAAATATTCCACTATGTTCAGGATAATTACAAAATATCCTTTCCACACTCTCCAACCTAAGAGGTAAATATAGTGTTTCCTGATGAGAACCCTCCTATTCAAATACTACACTTTTGCGGTACCAAGGAGTAATATAGATGATACCTAAAAATATTTTCAATGTATTTACCCACACCCTACACTCTTTGAGATTTAATTACACTCTCTACTCTTCCTCTCACCCTTGGAGAATAATACATTCTCTGTGTATCTCTCTCACTAGTAGCTCTTGTAACTTCGCTACTTCTTCTATGTTTGGTGTGTCCTTCAACTGAATGAAACTCCTCAATTTATAGAGGGCGTTTGTAGTGTGAATCTACCTTACAACTTTGGCTGGCAAAAAGAAAAGTTTTCGCCTTCACGCCGCCCTATAAGCACAAACCATTGAAAATTGTATGCATGCAAAACTTTTCTCCAACCACTATATTTTGCCTTGTTTCATGATTTTTTCTTTTTGCAGCATTTCAACTATTTCAGTTTCAACTTTTGCAGTTTCTAAAATTACGGCTAGACCCCACAATCCTCTCCCTCCAGTCGATGGGGAATTATTCTAGGAGAAATCATATGGAATCCATGCAGATTACCTCGGCATAAAGTCGAAGCTTATCTCGTACTACAATTTTCTTCATGCAATAACCTTGCATTTCTCAAGCATTTAATAGTGCTAGCACAAGAGCATCATCCACAAGCCTCATCACCAGCAAAACGTGCTCTCTTCACTTGTACCACTGACATTCGGGACACGCCGCCTGGATTCCACTTCGCCAGGAAGACTTTTGACAGAAGGGACCCATCACATGGATCCAACAAAAACCATGTCATTTATACTTGATCTAAACCAGCTGATCCAAACCATCAGCTCCTTTCCAGCTTCCTCCGAATCACCATGAAGAAACACAGTCTTCGCGTCTAACTGCTCAAGCTGTAAATCCAAGCTAGTCGTCAATCCGAGAATAACTCGAATAGAACTCATTTTGACAACTGGAGAGAAAATTTCATCAAAATCTATCCCTCGCTTTTGACCAAAGCCTTTTACAACTAAGCGAGCCTTATATGTCACTAGCTTGTTGCCATCTTTCTTCAGCTTGAACACTTATTTATTCTTCATGGCTTTCTTGCCTTCAGGGAGTTTTACTATCTCCTCTTGCATGGCTTTGATCCATTGAAATTTATCCTTATGAGTCTGAACTTCTCCAAAACTCTCTAGGTCCCCTTCATCAATGAGAATGACATACTCTGACCTAGATACTTGCTGGAGGATATCATACTCTATTAGATCTTCTAAGCTATGGTTTATGAGCTTGCTCCCTCTGCTAAACACCTCCTCCATTTGCAGCATCATTAATTGCTAGTTTATCATCAACCCCATGACCTTGAACCTCTCCCACTTATGTAGCAGTTTCTTTAGGAAGAGAGATTGGTGCATAGTTAACCTTACCACCAGATTCATCAGTTTTCTCTGGATTACCAGAATCTGACATAGTTTCTTGCTCATGAAACACTACGTCTTTGCTTCTTATAATCTTCTTCATTTCTGAATCCCATAACCTATAGCCAAATTCCTCATCTTTATAGCCCATGAATATGCAAGGAATGGCTCTGTCATCAAGCTTCTGTCTCTGCTCCTTACTTATGTGAGCAAAGGCTTTGAATCCAAATACCTTCAGATGAGAGTAACTAATATCATGTCTAGACCATACTCTCTCAAGAATGTCAAAGCCCAAAGGAATAGACAGAGATCTATGAATCAGGTAGCACACCGTTTGAACAGCTTCACCTAGAATGGCTTGCAGCTTAGCCATTCTCAACATACATAAGCCACACCATTATGTTGTAGGATGCCAGGAACCATCTCTCATGCTTGATACCATATTCAGAGCAATAGTTCTTAAATTTATGGGAAGTGTGCTCTCCCCCATTGTCACTATGAAGACACTTCAAAGATTTCCCAGTTTCTCTCTCCACTATGGCATGAAACCTTGTAAAGTATTGAAACACCTGCTCCTTTCTCTTTAGGAAATAAATCACACTTTCTATAAAGCATCATCAATGAATGTCACAAAATATCTGCTATCATCTAGAGTCTCTACCTCCATGGGACCGCATACATCAAAGTAAACCATATCCAAAATATTCTTCTTTAGCTTCAATTTTTTGCCAAAAAACACTCTATGATACTTGCCAAATAAACAATGATCACAAGGATTTAACTTTGTACCTTTGGCATAAAGAATGAGGGATTTCCTAGCCAAAATCTGCAATCATTTTTAACTCATATGAGCTAGTCTTTTATACCATAAATTTGGCAAAGCATCATGCTTGACTGCATGCAACCTTCCAATATACTTTACTTGAGTTTTGTATAAAGTATTGTATGATAAGAAGCCACCGAATCAATGATATAACACCCCGATTTTTCTGTTTGAGAGAAAATGACCAAAATGTCCCTGAGGTCATTTTTCATCCAAAATTCGAGGACAGGCGACCCGGCAGTCCTCGAAGGGTCAACTCAATGTTCGAAGGGGATTGTATGTGAATGAATGTTAATAGAGCAGAAGAATGTTATTTTTGAGTTTCGATGCGTTGAATGACCAAAACGGCCATGTGGCTGTTTAACACCGATTGATGAGCTGTTTGAGCCCGAACTCCACCCAAAGGCTTTAAATGATGTTTTTATGAGTCTGCGCATGCCTGTTTATGTCCCAGTGATCTCGGGCAGTTTTTATACAAAATTATGATTTTGCCCCTAATTAAGCACCTAATGAGCTGAATCATGTGATTAACGAAACCTAAGCAATATTAGACTCTAATTAAAGGTCAGTAAATTATAATTACCAATCTAGAGTCAAAATAGTTAATTGAGATTAATTAGAACCTAAGATTGCTTAGAGAAACTCAAAATCCTTTTCTTAAAATCAAGACTTTATGTCATGAATCATTGAATAGTGTTCTTCCTATCAATTTCCTTAAATCAAGGAACCAATGGATGTCATTGAGAATCTTAATTAGAAGATGTTTGACTCCATTAATAACCAAGACCACTCCTAAAACTTGTCTTAAAAAGCCTTAATCACCCTCTTTTTCACCTAAACACCTGATTGCAAACCCCTAATCAAAGACTTAACCAAATCCACTCCTAAGCACACTTCTAATCCACATTAAAATGAAAGAAATCCTCGTTCCCATGGTTTTACACCCTACAGCCTCTCTCTTCCCCATTCATTCAATCATATGTTGAATTTCAATTAAAAATATGCACTCAAAGAAGCCATACCTCTACCCATACTTGACCATCTCTTGGAATGACATATTGAAAGAGATATTTTTCTCTCTCTCTTCCTTCTCCACGGCTGGCCACCTTCCTCCCATTCTCACCATCTTATGTTTTATTTTTCTATAAATAGGCATCCAAGGGAGCTTGCAAGAACTTTGCTCATTCTTGCAACTCCAAGCTTTACTCCTTCAATCTCAAAGAGTTCTTCTTCTTCCTCTTCTCCTATTTCCAAGATCAAACTCTTTTCCGACAAAGAAGCACATCCAAGGTAGGGAGTTGATTCAGTGATTTCTATTCTTTTCTTTTGTTGTTTAACTCTTGGTTTGTGAGGATACAATGTTGATTCTTATTTCCTTTTCCACTTTCTTTTTTGGTTCTTGTTCTCCCTTTTCCTTCTCTTTGTTCTCAGCCAAATAGCCTACATTTGGAAGAAACCATGGCTTGATGATGACAATCTTGACTGTTGGTTGCAAAACAATCATTTGTTTGACCTCTAAAGCTTGAAGGTTTCACTTTTAAAAAGGTTTTTTCAGCAAATAAAGAAACTATGTTGTTGTAAGAGTAATCTTGAGCCTAGGACTCAAAAAGATAGTAAATGGATTGCATTCATATTTATTTTCCTTGCTATCACCTTAATAATTAATCTCAAATTCTACCTATTTCAACCTTAAAGTTGATTGTTGATTTAGAGTGAAAACTCTAAAGGGCCTAGAGTACTAAAATAAAGAATTGGACTTGCATATCATATTTATTTTTCAAGTCATCACCTAAAGCTCAAAGATAAGAAATAAACTTGTATTTCATGTTTACATTTCTTGTCTTGCATGTTTATGTTTCAAGCCATCACCTAAACTTAAAGACTAAGAATAAACTTGCATTTTCATGTTTAATTTCAAGCCTTGCATATTTACTTTTCCTTGCCATCACTTGATAATGCTAAAATTAAAATGAAACTTCCATTAGCATATTTATGTTTATGTCATCACCTAAATATCTAAGGCTCAAGACCTAACTCTTTCAACTTACACAAGTGATCTTGAATCTATGGGCATTTACCTTTACAAAAATGTTTTGATTTCAAAGCAAGTGTTGGAACAAGGTTCAAAATGGTTTGAGAAGGAAGAAATAAATTAAAAAATGTTTTAAACTTAAATTTTCGTATTTTGAAGGTATTGGTAATCGATTACCAGAGAGCTTTGCCATACTCGGATATGAACTTTTGGCCTATGTAATCGATTACAATATCATGTAATCGATTACACAATGTGCTAGAAAACCAGAAGTGTTCCTGAACTCTAATAATCAATTACCATTACATGTAATCGATTACTTAGATGTTCTTGGGGCCCAAGTCAGTTGTAATCGATTATAAGGCTCATGTAATCGATTACCAGAACCCAAAATAAGCAATAAACATTTTCTTACTTGAGTGACATGAAACCATGGTCTTATATTACTAAAATCTATGATTTTGTATGACATGAATGTATGATTTCGTATGATATGAATATATGATTTGGTATGACATGAATCCATGATCTTGTTTAAACATGAATCTATGAGTTTGCCTGACATAAACTGATGAGATATGTATAACTATTCATGAATCGTAAGCATGATTATTTTATGAGGCATTGATCTCTAGAGATAGAACCCATCATTTGCATGTTATAGTTTCACATGGAACATTAGAGATACATATGCTAGAGATATATGAAGAACTAGGTGTAATTATTCTTGAATCATGAGCATCTTTAATTTTGGGAAGTGATTGGTTCATATGTGATGAATATGCTGCATGCTTGGCTATCAATTACATAATTTATCATGGCATGTTATGATGTGTTGATGCATGAACCATGAACGGATATGTTGTATGACATTGATAATTTGTTTTAATTTTGAACTTTGAATGTGAAAGTACATGCACTATTAGTTCTTGTGGCATAAAGCAAATTTGAAGGAAATTCGGTGTACCGCCATTACACTGTAGAATTTCTGTCAAATTTGAAGACTTAAGAAAGTTTTTGAAAACTCCATGAGATTTTAAATGTGACATAATACTGAGATGCATTTCTCCTACTCCGATGGGGAGAAAGAAAATCTGTGAGGGTATTGACGTTGAGTTAAAGTGGACAATTTGCTACGTACTAGATACCAGTAGAGCATTTCAAACAAGGAAATATTCCTATGGACTCCCCGAATTAAAGGTTATGATAGGTGATCCCTATGCCCCCTAGCCCGTACTCTGGAAGTCAGGATTATTATGTTACGTTTATCATAGGATAAGTAAGAGCTAGTGACGACTAGTTAGGTATGAGCTCATAACCTAAAGATGTTTTTAGGGCGGCCTCCATGATGCAAAGTGTAAGGTTTAATGTCACATAGTTAAGAAAAGAGAAAGTTCCACATGAAAAGTTACATGTCACTTTATGCTACTTATATGATGTTTCTTGATGTTGTGTTCTATCGCTTTCCCGAATAATGTATTATCATGCATTCATGCTTTACTATGTTGCATATATGACATTAAGATTCATTCTAAAATGAATGGGCCTTGGATAATTATGTTTAAAACCTAATAACAAAATGCATGCACATATTTTTACAATAAATCCAAGGTTCTTGAGGACGTTAACGATGTCACTTAGATAGGAGGTTCCCTACTGAGATTCTTTAGTAAGATTCTCACTCCCTCTCTTTCTCTTTTTCTTTTCCATCACGTCTTCAGATTCTGATGACGACATTTGTGGTCTTCATTGACACCCCGGCATGGGAGGTCCACTTTGATCTGGAGCACTAGTCCTACCATTTTGAGGAGTGTTGCGCCGTTAGAGTTTTCATGTTCGTAGAATGCCCCTTTGCACACCCACTACTTAGCTATCGATTTTCCTTGATATTCCCCTATAGAGACGATATGGTTTTTGAGCGTGCTTGGACGTGCAACGAGAGGATTCTCCGTGCCTACACCACTGCGTCAACTGTAGATGACTTCCCAGACTACATGCCCCACTCATAGTCTTTGGAGGACGACCCCCTGAAGGACCCACTGACCTACCTGTATAGTAAGAGCTCTGCCCCCTCTCCCCCGCTCATGAGGGAGGGTAGCGAGGAGACCATGACTCAGCAGAGGTTGGCCTAGAGGCCGACCATGCGCCCCGTTCGTGGAGCTCACGTCCAGCCACGTCGAGTGGCCACTCCTGCCTAGATACGTCAGTGGATTGGTTATGTCCCGTCCTTTCCTGGACCGCAGTAGTAGAAGCTTTTGGGAGTGTTAGTGCACACACCACACATAGGCTATGATAGCCTTCTTTTGTTCTAAAGGCTATCCATTTTAGGTGCACTAGGGTAGGGGTGATTTCCTTTGTATTTTCCTTTCAGTTGTATTTGCAGTTACGATGTATCAAACTCATCCCGCCTTTCATAGGTGGGCAGTTTATTATATTAATATAATATTATTGTTGGTGTGCACATGATTGTCTAATGTCATGCAGTTATTTGATGTTCCTATCTTGTGCTTTCCTTTGCATAAGGTGCGCTCTATGATAACGCTCGTTTGAGATATGCGCGGCTTTCACCTTGTATTTATGTTTCAAAATAATTTTACTTGTATTTTTTGCTAAGTATTTTAAAGAAACATTTTAAAGAATGAGACTAAAAGAGTAATAGACTAATGATTAACCTAAATATATTCTAGGAGTATTGGGTTGAAAATTAGGATGTTACAAATGACCCATTCAACACATGAATCTGCAATATGATACTCTTCATCGACAAAAGAGACTAACACTACTTCTCTATTTGTCACAAAGGTTGTAGTATTTTCATCATTAGCCATGTCCTGACTTCTCCGATTTCCAAGCTTTGCAATTGCTTTTAATGTGCCCTGCTTCACTGCAATGGTAACATTTGAACCTTCTTCTTGGCTGGGATTGTGATCGATCCTTTGGTTTTCTGGACTGCTCTCTACTCTTGCTCCTTCCCCTGTTCTCTGTGACAAGAGCCTGGGAATTATCTATTCCCACCAAGTCTTTCCTTCTGGCTTCTTCATTAGACGTATTGTCTTTGACTTGGACCAAAGATAGTTTCCCATTTGAAGTAGAGTTGTTTAGTGATACCACCAAAGCCTCCCAGCTATCCGGTAAAGAACTCAAAAGTAATAGTGCTTGTAACTCATCGTCCAGCACTATCTCCATGGTGTATCTTGGAAGTCACTCATGTACTCAGCAACAGACTTTCGATCTCTGTACTTGAGATTCACCAGCTTTCTGATCATGAAAGCTTTATTTTGTCCAGTCTTTCTCTCATAGAGACCTTGTAAATTCTTTCACAGAGTATGGGCATTCGTCTCTGTGGCCACATGGTGGAATACACTAATATCCACCCATTTCCTAATTAACCCAATGGCCTTCTGATGCATCTTTTTCCAATCTTCTATTGCTATATTTGCTAGCTTTGCATCTCCCTTCTCTACAGGATCATATAAATCCTTCTAGAGAAGTATATCCTCCATTTTTGGCTTCCAGATGGAGTAATTTACTAATGTTAACTTAATCACGGTATCCATATTCTCCTACATTTAATTTACATAGTACAATCCAGAGCTCAACTTGCGTTCTGATACCACTTGTTGGGCTTAGAAACTAATTCACAGTGTAATTAAATGATGTTAATATGTGGGAATGAGTACCAAAATAAATCCGATAGAATTAAATCTACCAATCGGTGCAGCGCAGCAAAAAATAAATATCAGGATGAATAGTAATTCACAGTGTGACCCACTAATCACTATTCACGATGGGACTTGCTTGTCAATATTCACATGAACAGTGGGATCCATGTCACTATTCATGCCAATAAAATAGATAAAGAAATTTGTACACGAAACACCGCTTGTCACTATTCACACTCTATTTTTCCTCTCATTCTTAGAGAATAATACATTCTCTATATATCTTTCTCACCAGCAGCTCTTGTAACTTTGCTGCTTCTTCTGTGTTTGGTGTGTCTTTCAACTGAATGAAACTCCTCTATTTATAGAGGGCGTTTGTAGTGTAAATCTACACTACACTATAACTTCGGCTGGCAGAAAGAAAAATTTTCACCTTCACACCGCCCTATAAGCATAGACCATTGAAAATTATGTGCATGCAAAACTTTTCTCCAACCACTCTGCTTTGCCTTGTTTCATGCTTTTTTCTTTTTGCAACATTTCAACTATCTCGGTTTCAACTTTTTCAGCATCTAAAAATTACGGCTAGGCCCCAAGAATCAACCATGCTGCACATAGTCCTTGAGCCTCCTACTTATATTTGCCTAGGCCAAGTGCTCTTTCTTACCTCTATCCTTCTAGCAGTAGCTGCCATGTGTAGGGTATTTGTAACTAGTTTATGCCCTGCACAAAGTCCTTCTTGCCCTCATGCTCTGTTACAATACCCCTTGCTTTCGAAAAAAACCTTGCCCTCAGCTTGAATAAAGGATATGATTATTGCAACTCCTTGGCATCTTCCCAAGTAGCATTATCTTGGGATGTGCCTTCTCATTGAATCAGGACCTGATCAACATAGTAAGGACTAAATACAAATCAACTAAATATCAATTAATTAAGCATACAAATGATGCAATATGCCTAAAGCATAGAGGAAAAAGGGTGCATAAGTGTAACTTATCACATGGCTAGACATCGTAATAGTTGGCAAATTTTCCTTACCCGATTTATATTGGATTTCAAAATCAAATCCAATAAACTTGTGTAGCCATTATTGTTGCTCAAGGGTTTGGAGGTCTAGGAAAGAAGAGATTTAAGGCTTTTTTGGTTAGTTTTCAAGACAAACTTCTTGCCCAAGAGATAATGTCTAAATTTGGCAACAGCTTCAGTAATGGCATACAACTCTCTAATATATGCAGATTGTTTTTGTATTCTAGGGGCTAATTTCTTAGCAAAATAAGCCATAGGATGTCCATGTTGTGATAAGACAGCCCATATACCTGAGCCTGAGGCATCAATTTTGAGCTCAAAAGCTGTTGAAAAATTAGGAAGGGTAAGGATAGGAGCTGAAGTCATAGCATGTTTCAATTCGTCAAAAGCTTTTTGAGCCATAGGGGACCACTTAAATACATCTTTAATAAATCAGTCAAGGGACTTGCTAATTGTGCATAACCTGTAATAAACTTTCTATAATATTCTGACAGCCCAAGGAACTCTCTCAATTGCTTCGGGTCCCTTGGTATTGGCCCCAAAAGTGCACTTTAAGAGCTTGGCATAGAGTTTTTCCTTTTGTAATAGTTGTAACACCCTTTCTAAGAGCTACAAATGCATATCATCAAAGAACTCCTTCCTAAGCACTCCTTTGAACAAATCATTCATCAAGTTTTGGAATGCTGCTGGTGTATTTGTTAGACCAAATGCCATGACAAGCCACTAATAATGGCCTTGGTAAGTTTGAAATGCTGTTTGTTGATCCTCAAGATAAGCTAGGATTGATGATATCCATTATAAAGGTCTAGCTTAGAGAAGAATGTTGCACCAAATAACCCATCAATCAACTCATCAACAACGGAACTAGGTAAGAATCCTTAATTTTGATCGAATTAAGGGCTTAATAACCTATAGAAAACCTCCATTTTCCATCCTTTTCTTAAACTAATAAAACAAGCAAAGAGAATGGGCTTCAGACTGCAATTAGGTTGGATAATGCCCTCTTCCAACAATTGTTGAACCATGAGTTCTATTTGGTTTTTTTGGACTATGGAGGTATGGAAATGGTCTCACTTTCACTGGATTCAATCCTTCAACTATGGGGATGGTGTGATCACAAGATCTTATTAGAGTCTGGCCAAAGGGGGTATCAAATACCTTCTTGTAAGTATGGAGCAATAGTGCTAATTCATGTTCCATAGCTGTAGGTAGGTTGAGATCAATTTCCTAAGCTTGGTTGCAAGGAGTCACTTGAATGGTAAAAACTTCAGCAATGGCTTAAGCGTGTTGGAGTGAGTCTATGAATGTAATAGAACTGTGCTTCTGTTGGTATCATAATTGGGTCATCTGTATGGATCATCAATTTCCCATTATGAAAGAATTTAAGCTATAAGATATCATAGTTTGGGAATGCCATTTTAAAATTGCTAACTAAGAAGAGCCCAATATTAAATCAGCCCCTGAAGTAAGTAGAACATAGACTGGAAGCTCCAGCAAAATGCCCTACTTAGAGACTTTCAGCTCCTTAATGATTCCCTCGGGTGTCATAAACTCACTATTCCCTACCACCACCTTGAAACAAGATATTGGTCCAATATACAGGTTCAAAAATTGTGAGATTCATGGTTGCACAAAGTTGTCGACGCTACCACCATCCACTAGAACTTGCACAGGTAACCCTGAATTTGTGCTTGAAAATGAATAGTGGTTCGATAATGGATCCTTTTGTGGGGTCCAACCGTAGATGCTTTTGTCAAATTGCAACTGAATGGATAGTAGTGCATTAAATGCCTATAGTAAAGGCTTTGAAAATTTTGATACCATTAATGCAAAGGTTTGAAATAAATGAAATGAATATGGCATGCGTGGTCATGCATTTAATGCACAGATAGTCTAAAACTTCTATAAATAAAAGCGGGTTTTGTTCATTCAAAATAACGAAGCAGCAAAGCATAAGAGCTGCATAATGAGAGCAAAAAATATAGAGTATGAGTAAATCCCAAAGAGTGTGGGGTTGTGGGCATATACAACAGGAATATTTTGGGTATAATCTTTATTATTCTTTGGTACTACAAATATGTAGTATTTGAATAGGAGGGTTCTCACCGGGGAAACACTATATTTACCTCTTGGGTTAAAGAGTGCGAAAAGGATGTTTTGTAAGTATCCTGAATATAGTGGAATATTTTTCAGAGTTTGTACCATAGTTTTTCCCTTCGGTATTTAGGGGTTTCCACATTAAAAATTTAGTATGCAAATTTCTTGATATATTTTGTTAGCATAAATAGTGATGTAGGTCCCACTCTAGTGAATAGTGATGTCGATCATACTATTCATGAAAATAATGACGCGGTCATATTGTTGAATATTATTCACGTGAATAGTAATAGTGATAAGCGGGTCTCACTATGAATAGTGATAAGCGGGTCCTACCGTGACTTATTATTCACTCTAATATTTATTTTCGCTGCGCTATGCTAATTGATATATTTAATTCTATCGGATTTATTTTGGTGCACATTGCCACACATTGGCATCATTTAATTACACTGTAAATTAGTCTCTGAGCCCAACAAGTAGTATCAGAGCTCTAAGTTGAACTTAGGATTGTGCTATGTAAATTAAATGGAGGAGAATATGGGAACCATGATCAAGATGACAACTGCAAATTACTCTATTTGGAAGCCAAAAATGGATGATATACTTTTCTATAAGGATTTGTATGATCTTGTAGATAAGGGAGATACAAGGTCGACAAATATGGCATTAAAAGATTGGAAAAAGATGCACCAGAAGACCATTGGATTAATTAGGTTGTGGGTGGATATTAGTGTATTCCACCATATGGCCATAGAGACGAATGCCTACACTCTGTGGAAGAATTTACAAGATCTCTATGAGAGAAAGACTGCACAGAATAAAGCTTTCACACTCAGGAAGCTGGTGAATCTCAAGTATAGAGATGGAAGGTTTGTTGCTGAGCACATGAGTGACTTCCAAGATATGGTGAATCAGTTAAGCACTATGCATATAGTGCTGGATGATGAGTTCCAAGCACTATTACTTTTGAGTTCTTTGGAGGATAGTTGGAAGAACTTGGTGGTGTCACTAAGTAACTCTGCTTCAAGTGGGAAGCTATCTTTGGTCCAAGTTAAATACAATATGTTCAACAAAGAAACTAGAAGGAAAGACTTGGTGAGAATAGATAATTCTCAGGCCCTTGTCATAGAACATAGAGGGAGAAGCAAGAGCAGAAGGTAGTTTAAAACACCAAAGGATTGATCACAATCCCAACTAAGAAGGAGGTTCAAATGTTACCATTGCGATGAAGAAGGGCACATCAAAAGGTATTGTAAGGCTTGGAAGAGTAGAAGTAATAAAAATCAGAGAAGTCAGGATACGGTTGATGACAAAAATACTACAACCCCTATGACAAATAGGGAGGTAGTGTTGCTCTCTTTTGTAGATGAAGAGTGTCTTGCTGTAGATTTATGTATTGAAGGGGTTGTTGACTCAGTGGCTTCTTATCATGCCACTTCCAACAAGGAATTCTTTATTGCATATAACACAGGAGACTTTGGCAAAGTAAGGATGGGAAACACTAGTAATTCTGATATTGTTGCAGTTGGTGATGTATGCATGCAGACAAATATAGGATGTACACTGACATTGCAAAACGTGCAACATATGCTATATTTACGCTTGAAACTAATCTCCGTGCATGCTTTGGATCTAGCCAGATACCATAGTAACTTTGGTGATGGCAAGTGAAAGCTTTTCAAAGGTTCAATGGTGGTTTCCAGAGGAATGTTGTTCAACACTTTGTACAAGACTCAAGTTAAGCAGATTGGAGAGTTGAATACAATCGAGGATGATGCATCACCAAATTTGTGGCATAAAAGACTAGCTCATTTGAGTGAAAAAGGATTGTAGATTTTAGCTAAGAAATCCCTTATTCCTTATGCCCAAGGTACAAAGTTATATCCTTATGATCATTGTTTATTTGGCAAGTATCATAGAGTGTCTTTTAGTAAAAGATTGAAGCTGAAGAAGAATATTTTGGATATAGTTTACTTTGATGTATGCGGTTCCATGGAGGTGGAGACTCTAAATGGTAGCACATATTTTGTGATGTTCATTGATTATGCTTTACTGGAAGTGTGGGTATATTTCCTAAAAAGGAAGGACCATGTATTTCAATACATTAAGAGGTTTCATGCCATGGTAGAGAGAGAAACTAGGAAACTGTAACATCCTAATTTTTAACCTAATACTCTAGAACATATTTAGGTTAATCACTAGTCTGTTACGTCATAGTTTCCTTATTACTTTAAAATACTTAGCGGAAATACTGGTAAATTTTTTTTTGAATTTATAAAAGCAAAGTGAGAGCCGTACGACATGATTGAGCAATAAAGCATGGATGGAAATAAAGCAAACATCTCAACAAAACATAAAGCAAGTAAAGACACATCACAATAAAATTGAACTGCATATTTATATATAATATGATATGCCCACTCATGGAGAGTGGGGCTTAGTTTGGTACATCATGAACAGATACAACTAAAAAGGAAATACAATGGAAAGAATGACGGAAAACATAAAAGCAACTCCCCTACCCAAGTACAACTAGAGGGATAACCTCTAAACAAAAGGAGGTTCATCCTCATCTAAGTGGTGTGTGCTATACCCGGGTACTTCATCGGTCGTACATCACCGCCTACTGTCGTCCATCTCGCGAGCGAGGTACGTATCCGAGAAACTGGGTGAGCTCCTTTGGCGTATAGAGGCGGAACGGGGATCGAGTGTGACCCCCGCGGCGTGGCTGCATCTCCGATCGTCGTGCGAGCCGTGGCTGAGTCACGGTATCCTCACTGCCCTCTCTCATTAGTGGTGAAGTGGGGGCGGAGCTCTCGCTGTACGGATGGGTAGGCGGGTCCTCCGATGGGTCGGTCTTCGAGAAGTAAGTCTGGGGCACGTAATCGGGATAGTCACGCATGGCTGAGACGGCAGTGTGCATGCGGAGCACTCTCTCGTTATGCGTACGCACACGCTCAAAAACCCGCTCGTCGTAGCCGTAGGGTGCTGTCGAGGAGAAGCAATTAGTATGTACGGGGTAAGCGAAGGGACGTCCCACGAACATGAAGACCCACACCGTGCACTGTCCCTCGAAATGTTATGATCCATGTTCCGGATCATAGTGCATCTCCCACATCGAGGTGTCCACAAAAACCACGAATGTCGCCATCTGAAGACGTGACGGAAAGAAAGAGATAGAGGGAGTGAGAATCTTGCTAAAGAATCTCAGTAGGGCCTCCTACTACCTAGGTGTTATCATCTACGTCCTCAGGAACCTTAGGTTTAGTATACAAAATAAGTGAATATGCATTAAGTCCATTTTTAGGTTTTGAAACATAATTAGCCAAGGTCCGTTCATTTTAGCATGATTCTTAATGACATGGATGCAATCATATTTAAGAATGTATGCATGGTCTCTACTCAATGCAAGAATAATAATCTCAACATTAGGAACACCATAATAGTGGCATAAAGTGGCAATTAAATTCTCACATGGGAAACTTTGTGACATAAACATCATACTTTACTTCCTCATAGGCCACCCTAAAAGACAATTGTTTTAAGGGTGCTTGGCCGATCCGGTGACACCCAGAACGTGTCACATCTCTAGGTTATAAGCTCATACCTTAACTAGTCATCACTAGTTCTTACTTATCAATCCCAATAAGCGTAACATAATCATAAACATAATCCCGACTCATCCAGTACGGGCTAGGGGGCATTTCTTGGGGGTGCTTGGCCGAACCGGTATCACCCAAGAATTCATCTTGGTACCGATGTCACATGAGTTCTCTGGAGGTGCTCGGCCGAACCGGTGTCATCCGAGAACTCATCTTAGTACCTCATAAATAAAAATCTCATAGGTTTTCAAAAAAACTTTCTGAGTCCCCGAATTTGTCAGAAATTCGACAAAGATAATCAGACATGCCGAATTTCTTCCAAATTCTTCTTTATGCCACACAAGTCATTCAAACATGCATCCTCCATCACAATTTTCACGCATTCACATAATCATTCTCATGCATTCACAAGCAACATTAAAAATTCATTATGCTTTTGGTCCTATGGTGTCTTATGCTTTGACCCTTACGGGCCTTAAACTCGTGGTGTAATTAACCTATCATCTTCTATCAACTTTTTATGCACCTAAGGGTTCTTTTCTAACAAATCTTATTATTATTTATGCTCTCTATTAAATCCGAACAACGTCATTCCTTAGGGGCAGCATTATAAACTTATAATTGCAGGGTTCTAGAACTTACGTCTTAGACCCTTTCTTGGTTCTGACTTCGCCTAAGGCGCTATAAGTTAAACCTAAACCAATTATGAGACATTCCTATGTCTAAGAACTAATTATAAACCATGTCTACCATATTATGAGGTTGCTGGACAGATTCTAAAAATTAAATGTTCTAAGAGTTCTAGAATTGCGGTTTTACGATTTTCTAGTTACTAGTTTCTCTATAGGTGCTAAAATTCAATCCTAATTCAATTGTAACAAAATTTTTCATGATTAAACAATCCTAATCTAATTATATTCCCATAGAAACAGTTTGGGCAGTGTCCAAAGGCAAATGGGTTAAAACTATGCTAAATCTTGACCTTACGGTTTTTTCTAGAAAGCTAGTTTCTCTCTTATCATGCATAGAAATGTTCCTACTTTAACATACATAATTTTTACTCATTCAAACACATCAAAACATCATCATACAGCAGCAAACTCATCATGGAAGAACCGAAACATTAAGTCTCCAAAAAGATGCATAACTTGATATTTCTAAAACATACAGGTTGCTAGTTTCTCTTGGAACCATTTTTTTAGGACTTCTAAAACTCTTTTGCAAACCATTTTATTTTGTAAAAGAGGCTAAAAAAATCCTTAGGTCAGTGACCACTTGATCCCTCCTTAAAAGAGAGTTAAATTCATAAATCTTATTGGTCTTAATATCATAGAATTCATGAGGCTTAAAAAGAATTCTTAAAACTTAGATTGTTGGCCCTTGTAGCTAGATGAAACTCATTCCAAGTTCATCATCACTACTTGACCGAAATTATGCATTCAAAGAATGCTTCCATATTAAACTTTAACTTGAGATAAAATGGGCAAGTCTTTGAGCTCTAAGATCTTTAAGTGATGACATAATTTAAACATGCTATGCACTTCATTTTTATTCTTCATTACAAAGTAAAGTGAGAGCTTAAGGTAAATATGCAAGACTTGAATATAAATATGCAAGGCTTGAAATAAATATGCAATACTTGAAATATAAATATGTAAGTCCATTTCTTTATTTTAGTGTTCTAGGCCCAGTAACAATCGACTTTAAGGCCGAAATAGAAAGGCTTTGAGATTTAGTTAGGTGATAGTGCAACTCTCATTTTAAATCTTTATGTTCTTTAGTGATGAAAAGTAAATATGCTAGACAAGAATGTAAATATGAGATGCAATCCATTCTTTATCCTTTAACTTTAAGTGATGGCTTGGAAAAATAAATATGAATGCAAAGCTCAAAGTAAATATGTAATGCATAAGCTTGAATTTAAATATGAATGCTAGTCCATTTTATTTCTTATTAGAGCTCATACAAGACTTTCAAAGGAACTTAAACCTCAACCCAAACTTATCATGACAAGATAAAGTAAAGACAAGAGTGAACCTCAAGAGTTCCTTAAAACACAAAGTTTCTTTTCTTGAAATGAGGTCATAAATAGCATTTTTATTAAAACTCAAGCTCTAGAGGTCTCATTGTGATGAACACATAGTCATCATCTAGAAGCTCTCATCATAAAGCCAATGTGAACCTTATTGGCCAACATGGCCGAAAATGTGAAGAAAGAAAAGGAAAGGAACCAAAACTTTTGAGAAGAAAAGGAAACATTTGAAACTCTAGAGACCATGATCTTGATGATGCATTAACACCAACATCATGAGTTCTCATAATTGAGTTCATGTAACCATTTTAAAACATCATCAAGGTGAAAGGTTTCAAGGTTCAAGGAGAAAAACTAAAAACATCTTTAGCTCAAGAACAAAGATCAAGCTTTAGAGATTGTTCAAGTGATGAACATCATCATCATGGAACCTCATCATCAAGCTCTCATTCCTTTGCTCTCAAAGGCCCATGGCCAAAATGATAAAGAAAAAGGAGAGGGAGAAAAGTTCTAAAAAGACTCAAAAGAAACCATAAACACATAACTAGAGATGGAACTTAAATAAAGAAAATACCTGAAAAAAAATCCCTACCAAGTGATTTGGAGATTGGGATGAGAGAAGAGGATGAAGAACTTGAACTCTTGAAGATGAGAGAAAAAGGAAACTTTGAAGTGTTCTTTGAAAACTTACACTTATCAAATGAACCCAAAATGATGCAAGTTCACCCAAGCATGCTATTTATAGAGGAATGAAACAAATGCAAGGTGCAAGGGGGAGGATGAAGTTTCGGCCAAGCATGAGCAGCCCCATGAGTTCCATGAGGTGAGATGTTGTGATCTTGAGGCATGGTGAGGTATGGTTCAAAGTATGGTGAGGTATGGCTCAAGCATGGTTCTTTGAGTGAGAAACAAATCAACATGTGATGTAATTGAGGGGGAGTGGCCGAAACTTGCATCATCCATTGGGGGGGAATTTCTTGCATTTTAATTGTGGTTTAGAGTTGTGTTTAGGTGTATCTTTGATTAGGATTAAGATTAGGAATTTGTAAGAAAGTGTTTAGGTGAGAAAATGGGTAATCAAGGTTGTCAAGACACATTTGAGGAGTGTTCTTGCATCATTAGTGAGTTATAAACTCATTTTAGTATATAAACAATTCTAGGCACAATTCCTTGATTTAAGGAATTGGAGAGAGAAAACACTATTCAAGATTCCAAGAGTGAAGTCTTGAGTTTTTAGAAAAGAGATTTAAATCTAATCTAAGCAATTTTAGGTTCTAATTAATTTTAATAGTTTATTTTGACTTTAGATTAATTATGAAAATTAATTAATCTTCGATTGGAGCCTAATATTGCTTAGGTTTGCGTAATTACATCATTAAGCTCAAAAATACTATTCTAGGGGCAAAATCGTAATTTTGTACTAAAACTGCCCGGGACCACTGGGACTCAAACAGATGCTTTAAAACATGTAAAAACATTGTTTTAAACCTTCGGGGAAAGTTTCGGGCTCAAACGACACCTTTACCCGCGTAAAACGCTATAGGGGTATTTTAGTCATTTTGACCCGAAACTGCAGAAAATGAGACTTTCGCCTCCGAAACCACTCAAGGGCCATTCAATCCCCTTCAAACATTGAGTTGGCCCTTCGAGGACTTCCGGATCGGCCACCCTCGAATTCCGGGCCGAAAATGACCTCAGGGGCATTTTGGTCATTTTCCATTCAGACAGAAAATCGGGGCGTTACAGAAACCTTTGAACATGGCATCAGGTATAAGAAGACGATTCATGGCACCTCACAACATAATGGTGTGACTGAAAGGATCAACAGAACCATTATAGAGAAAGTCATATGTATGTTGAGAATGGCTAAGCTACCCAAGCCATTCTAAGGTGAAGTTGTCCAAACAACATGCTACCTGATTAACATATCTCCGTCTGTTCCTTTGGGCTTTGACATTCCTAAGAGAATATGGTCTGGACATGATGTTAATTACTCTGATTTGAAGGCGTTTGGATGCAAAGCCTTTGTTCACGTAAGTAAGGAGTAGAGACAGAAGCTTAATGATAGAGCCATTTCTTGCATATTTACAGACTACAAAGATGAGGAATTTGGCTACAGGCTATGGGATTTGAAAAAGAAGAGGATTATAAGAAACAAATATATAGTGTTTCATGAGCAAGACACTATGTCAAATTCTGCTATTCTAGAGAAAAATGCTGAATCTGGTAGTAAGGTTGATTTTACACCACACTCTCTTCCTAAAGAAAATGCCATAGAAAGGGGAGAGGTTCAAGACCTTGTGGTTGATAATGAGCCAAAAATTGATGATACTGGAGATAGAGAAGGTGTTGAGTAGGGGGAGCAAGCTCATACACCACAACTCAGAAGATCTAATAGAGTGCGATATCCATCCAGCAAGTACCCTAGATCGGAGTATGTCTTTCTCACTGATGAAGGGGAGCCAGAGAGTTTTGAAGAAGTCCAGACTCATAAAGATAATGTTCAGTAGATCAAAGCCATGCAAGAAGATATGGATTCCTTGTAGAAGAATGATACTTGTAACATCTTAACTTTCAACACAATACACCTAGGACGCATAATGGTTAATTGTTAGTTGTTACCCTTTCATCTCAAAACGTTACTTGATTTTAAACTTTGAAAATAAGCCTATGGAAAATACGACCCATTTTCAAATATCATGTCAAATAATAATAATAATAATAATAATAATAATAATAATAATAATAATAATAATAATAATAATAATAATAATAATAATAATAATAATAATGTGGAAATATCTCATGAGTATAATACCACATCACATATACTAAGCTCACCTATAGAGGTTGAACGTACAATAATTCAAAAGCTAAATGTGACTAAAAAGTGGCTAAACCTCTCGTGGGTGCACATCTACCAGAAACTAGATTAAGCATGTATTAAGACAAGACAACTTCTAAGTGCTGAAGACAGACAGGTCTATATCTTTATTTCTGCTGCACCACTCTGATCTAAGCCATCATGCAACTCCTATGCCGGCATCTCAAGGGAGTCAACGAACATTGCCATCAACTTTGTCTGAAGATGAAGATAGAAAGAAAGAAAGGGAGTGAGAAACTTTTAAAAACATCTCAATAGGGTTTCCATCTCCACACACGTATCATCATCATTGTCCCCAAGAACCTCGATTTTCATTATTGAAATAGTGAGCATGTATGTAAGGTTCAATTATTAAGTTCCAAATATTATTAATCCAAGGCCCGTCTATTTTAGCATAAATCTTAATGCAAGGGTGCAACATTATAAGTCATGAGTTCATGTCAATGCCATAATTCAAATGTCATAACATAAGGAATGCAAACTTTTCTAGCATGATCTTCTCCTCAATGATCTCTTGGGTGACTTAAGCTTCCTATTCTCTTTTCCTAGGGGCTGCCATATTATTCTCTCCTTTGAGAATTCTAGTTTATGAGCTCATATCTCATTAGTTGTTACTAGTGTACACTTATCCTCTTGATTAGCTAACTCTTGACTCCTAGAGTGTGGGTTAAGGGGCATTAGATCACTTTTCACTGGACCCGGCCCATTACGAAAAGATCACCTCATTGGATCACCTTACACTAGGCCCGGCCCGTTATGGAAGGATCATCTTCGTGGATAACCTTATGCCAAGCCCGGCCCATTACGAAAGGATCATCTCCGAGCGTATTATGTCACCTTTTGTCTTAGCATGTAATCTAGAGATGCAAACATGAACATATAAACTTATTAGTTCACCTTTAATTAGAGGAGAGTAGAGGGTTAGTATTGGCCCACCTCTCATATCTTTTAATTAAAGGATACTAGAGGGCCAGTATTGACTCACCTCACATAACCTTTAATTAGAGGATCCCTTAACCTTGGCATGTCATTTAGGGATACAATGCAATGATAGCTGATCATTCAACACATCAAGCTCATAACTTTTATAAATCATGCATCTCAACTAATTAAGTATAATCATATCATGTTATCTAAAGATGCAAGTATGAGCACATAATCACGTCACCATAATTTATCAATTAACATTTCATACTCATAAAACACCTCAACTATGCATCTCAAACATCTCAACCATAATTACAATTCTTCATAAAGTAATTCACATAAGCATGCCATCATTAACATCTTATTAAAAGTAAACGTGCTCCTACCTAGTATGCCGGAGTCAATGACCGAACTCATCTAATGCATATGCTATGTTCAACAAGGGATTCATACACATATAGAGGGCATTAAAGATCACCACGAATATTATTCACACTTCCATGCTCAAGTTATCAGTAATTACTCATTAGTCCTTAAACGAGTCAAAACTACAACTCGGTTTAACCTACCATTAGTAACTATTCTTTTTATGCATCTAAGAGATCAATTACCATGATTCCTACTGATTTTTAACCTCATTAGCATTACCAAACTAAGCTGTAAGGTTTGGATAGTACTAAAAACCAAACCGTTTCGAGGTTCTAGAAGTTACGTCTTTGACCCTTTCTTGTTACCGGCTTTTCCTAAGATACTAAAATTAATTTCTATACCAATTATGAGTGATTCCTACACATTTACTAAGTGTTAAAAATATTTTTATAGAATTATAACTTGCTGAAACAGAATCTATAATTCCACCTTAAGGGTTCTAGAAATTACATTTTTGATTCTTTCTAGTTACTAGTCTTTCCCTAAGTGCTAAAAATAATTATTACACTAATTATTAGCAAATTTTACACACTTAAATGATCCCAAACAGCACCATACAGTAATGAAACAGTTCAGGTAGTAACCGAAAATAGAGTTGTTAAAAGCTTCCAAAATTATAATTTTATAGGTTTCTAGTTACTAGTTTTACCTAAGGTACCAAGGATGATTTTCACAAAAATTAATAGTGATTTTCACACCTCTAAATCATTCCAATAAGTATATTATAGAATTAGAAGAATCAAATCAGTAGCTATAATTTAACTTCTAATAGCATTAAAAAATTGCAAGATCAAGCATTGCTAGTGACTAGTTTTCTTCCAAATTTATTCTAAGTCAAAGAAAACATTTGCACTTAATTTATTCTTTTGAAAACATAAATATAAACCCTTAAGACAGTAGCAAAAACAAGGATTTCCTTGCTAAGATTTTGTCCATAAAAATCACATGGTCAACAGCTTTTTAGTCTCCTATTCCTTCAAAAATAAACAAAATGGATCATAGACACAAGTCTTGAATCCTTGGAATAAAATAAAATTCCATTCCAAGGCCAACACTTGTCATGGCCAAAAATACCTTCAAGAGATGTAACCATGACTAAAACTTCCATTTAAGATACAAGGGCAAGTCTTTGAGCTCTAGAGATTTAGGTGATGACAAAAAAATAAACATGATATGCAACCTTATTTTAGTCTTTATCATTAGGGATGATGGCTTGGAAAAGTGAATATGATGTGCAAGACTTTGAAATATAAATATGAAAATGCAAGTTTATTTTTAAGTCTTTCAAGTTTTAGGTGATAACTTGAAATATAAACATGAAATGCAAAACTTGAAATTTAACATAAGAATGCAATCCATTTCTTTAGTTTTCAAGGTTTAAAGTGATGACTTGTGTATCGCTCCAATTGTAACACCCCGATTTTTCTGTCTAAGGGAAATGACCAAAATACCCCTGAGGTCATTTCCTGACCCCAACTCGAGGGTAACCAACTCGGTCGTCCTCGAAGGGTCAACTCAATGTTTGAAGGGGATTGAATGGCCTTTGAATGCTTCCGAAAGCGAAAATCTCGTTTTCCACAGTTTCGGGTCAAAATGATCAAAATACCCCTATAGCGTTTTTACGCAGGTAAAGGTGCCGTTTGAGCCCGGAACTTTCCCCAGAGGTTTAAAAACATGTTTTTATGTGTCTAGAGGTCTCTGTTCAAGTCCCGGTGGTCCCGGGCAGTTTTAGTACAAAATTACGATTTTGCCCCTAGAATAGTGTTTTTGAGCTTAATGACGTAATTAAGCAAACCTAGGCAATATTAGGCTCTAAACGAAGATTAATTTATTTCCCTAATTAATCTAGAGTCAAAATAATTTATTAAAGTTAATTAGAGCCTAAAATTGCTTAGATTAAACTTAAATCCCTTTTTAGAACTCAAGACTCCTAGTCTTGGAATCTTGAATAGTATTTTCTCTCTCCAATTCCTTAAATCAAGGAAATGTGTCTAGAGTTGTTTAGACTCTAAATTGAGGATTTAACTCACTAATGGTGCAAGACCACTCCTTAATTATGTCTAGACCACCTTAATTATCCATTCCCTTACCTAAACACTTTCTTACAAATTCCTAATCTTAAGCATAATCAAAGATACACCTAAACACAACTCTAAACCACAATTAAAATGCAAATACAACCACACATGGGCTGATGCATATTCGGCCATCTCTTTCCTTTTACCACACATGTTGAATTGTTTCTCACTCAAAGAACCATGCTTGAGGCCATACCTTGAACCATACCTCACCATACTTTGAACCATACCTCACCATGCCTCAAGACCACATTATCTCACCTCATGGAACTCATGGATGCCCTCCAATTCTGCACACATGGCCGAAGCTCTCTTCCTCCATGAGCACCCTTCATTTGTTTCATTTCTCTATAAATAGAATTCCTTGAGGAGCTTGCACCACTTTTAGATCATTTGCTAAGTTTAGGAAACACTCAAAGCTTTTCTTTTCTCTCAAAGTTCTAGTGTTCTTCAAAGTTCTTCATCATCTTCATCTTCTTCTTCCATCTTCAAGTTCATCACAACAAGTAGGGATTTCCTTTTATGTATTTTCTTCTTTAAAGTTCTTGTTTCAAGTTTGATGTTCATAGTTTCTCTTGCTTCCTTTTAGAACTTCTTTTCTTCTCCTCCTCCTTCCTCTTTATGTTTCGGCCATGGGCCTTTGGGAATGAAGAAATGAGAGCTTGATGATGAGAGTTTCATGATGATGTTCATCACTTGAAACAAACTCTAGAGCTTGATCTTTGTTCTTGAGCAAAAATGTTTTTTTTAGTTTTTCCTTGCTTGAACTCTTGAGAACTTTAGCTTTGATGATGTTTTAAAATGGCTCTATGAACTCAATGATGAGGACTCATGATGTTGGTGTTAATATATCATCAAGATCATGAACTCTAGAGTTTTAAAATGTTCCTTTTTCTTCTTGAGGATTTCGGCCATTTCCTTAATTTTTCTAGGCTTCATGGTTTGATTTCCTAAAAATATTATGTTGAGTTTTAAGAACTCTAAGCTTGACTTTACCTTGTTTGGATGAGTTTGGGTTATGGTTTAAGTTCCTTTAAAGTCTTGTTAAGAGCTCTAGAAAGATAAAATGAACTTGCATAATTTATTTTATGCTTGCATTCATATTTACATTCTTGCTATGCATCTTTACTTTCAAGCTATCACCTAAGAACATAAAGATTAAAATGGAACTTGTATCATCACTTAATTTAATTCTCAAAGCCTTTCTATTTCGTCCTTAAAGTCGATTGTTGTTGGGCCTAGAGCACTAAAATAAAGAATTGAACTTGCATTATCACCTAATTAATTTCTCGAATGCCTTTCTATTTCGGCCTTAAAGTCGATTGTTGTTAGGCCAAGAGCATTAAAATAAAGAATTGAACCTTGCATTTTACTTTCAAGCGTGCATGTTTAAATTTATACTTTGCATTTTACTTTCGAGCTTGCATGTTTAAGTTTATGCCTTGTATATTTATTTTTACGTCATCACTTCATTTTGTGAGCAAGATTAAAAATAAAGAGCATGAGCACGTTTATTTCATGTCATAATTTAAGAACCTAGAGCTCAAAGACTTGTCCATTCCATTCCAAGTTAAAGTTAAATGTGAATGCATTCCTTGAATGCATAATTTCGGCCAAGTAGTGATGTTGGACTTGCAATGAGTTTTCATCTAACTACTAGGACCAATAGTCTATGTTTTAAGTTTTCCTTAAAGCTTTACAAATCTTTAAAAGGTTATGTCATCACAAGTTGTGATTTCATTCTCTTTTAGGGGATGGAATATGTTTTGGTCACTGACCTAAGGCTTCTCTTAGCCTCTTGATGAATTAAAATGTTTTGCAAAGAGTTTTAGAAGTTCTAGATTGATTCCAAGAGAAACTAGTTAACTTATGTACCTAGAAATGTCAATTTAACTCTCTTATTAAAGTTAAATGTTTTTGGTTCTGATATGATGAGTGTGATGCTGTATGATGATGTTTTGATGTGTTGGAATGTGTGAAAATATCATATGATGATGTAGAAGCGATCCTATGCATGATAGGTAAGAAACTAGCTAACTAGAAATACCGTAAAGTTGGAATTTGACATAGTTTTAACCCATTTATTTATGGATTCTGTCCAAACTGTTTTAATGGGAACATAATCAGATTTAGATTGTTTAGACATTAAAAACTTGGTATCATTTGAATTAGAATTGAATTCTAGCACCTATAGGGAAACTAGTAACTAGAAAACCGTAAAAATGCAATGTAGAACTCTTAGAACATTTATTTTTCTGGATTCTGTCCAGCACCCTTACATCATGATAAACATGATTAATAATTAGTCCTTAAGCATAGGAATGTCTCATAATTGATTTAGATTTAATTTATAGCGCCTTAGGCGAAGACGGAACCGAGAAAGTGTCTAAAATGTAAGTTCTAGAACCCCGTAAACACAAGTTAGAGATTTTGCCCTATGCTATTCAGATTTAAGTATGAACGTGTGGATTAGGAATGATGATTAATTAAGAGCCCTTAGGTGCATAAAAATATGAGCGACGGATGTTAGAGAACTATATCTCAAGATTAAGACCCGTAAGGGTCAAAGCATAAGCTACCGTAAGGATAAGCGTTTGAATGTTTTATGATGATACATGTAGTATGCAAATGATGATGATGATATTCATATGAGGAATTCATGAGGTTATATGTTTATGTGGCATAAAGCAAATTTGGAAGGAAATTCGGTGTAATGTCATTGTGCCGCCGAATTTCTGACAAATTTGGGGACTTAAAGAGATTTTGAAAATTAAGGTACTAAGATGGGTTCTAGGATGACACCGGTTCGGCCGAGCACCTCCATAGAACTCATGTGACATCGGTACCCATTTATACTCTTAGGTGACACCGATTCGGCCGAGCACCCCTAAGAGGATTGCCCCCTAACCCGTACTCAGATAGTCGGGAATTATGATTTATGATACACTTATCGTTAAGTGGTAAGTAAGAACTAGTGACGACTAGTTAAGGTATGAGCTCATAACCTAGATGTATGACACGTTTTGGGTGACACCGGTTCGGCCGAGCACCCCCAGTTCGATTGTCTTTTAGGGTGGCCCATGAGGAAGAGAAGTTTCATGATTATGATTATGTTACTAAGTTTGTCCCATATGAACGTTACTATTGCCACTTTATGCCACTAAGTATGATGATGCTTGATGTTATGTTTTATATATGTGCATTAGGTAGTGCCATGCATACATATTCTATTATGTTGCATTCATGACATTAAGATCATCCTAAAATGAATGGACCTTGGCTAAAGTATATTTTGAAGTTTAAAATGAACTTAATGCATGTTCAGTCATTTTGTATAATTAAACCCAAGGTTCCTAAGGACGTAGATGATGACACCTAGGTAGTAGGAGGCTCTACTGAGATTCTTTAGCAAGATTCTCACTCCCTCTATCTCTTTCTTTCCGTCACGTCTTCAGATGGCGACGTTCGTAGTGTTCGTGGACACACCAACGTAGGAGGTGCACTATGACCTGGCTCACGGGTCATACCATTTTGAGGGACAGTGCACGGTGCGGGTTTTCATGTTCGTAGGACACCCCTTCGCTCATCCCGTGCACACCCATCGCTTCTCCCCGACTGCACCCTATGGCGACGACGAGCGAATTTTTGAGCGCGTGCGTACGCATGACGAGAGAGTGCTCCGCATGCACACCGCCGCCTTAGCCATGCGAGACTATCCCGATTATGTGCCCGGACCTACTTCTCGGAGACCGACCCGTCCGAGGACCCGCCTACCCATCCGTATAGCGAGAGCTCTGCCCCCTCTCCCCCACCGTTGAGGGAGGGCAGTGAGGATACCGTGATTCAGCCACGGCTTGCACGACGACCGGAGATGCGGCCATACTGCGAGGGTCACGCTCGATCCCCGTTCTGCCTCTTCACGCCCGAGGAGCTCGCCCAGTTTCCCGGATATTTGCCTCGTTCGCGAGATGGACGCCAGTAGGAGGTGACGATCGTCCGATGTAGTACCCGGGTAGAGCACACACACTTAGATGGAGATGAACCTCCTTTTGTATTAGAGGTCATCCCGCTAGTTGCACTTGGGTAGGAGAGTAGTTTATGTTTATGTTTATGTTGTATTTCTTTCATGTATTCCCTTGTACTAAATTAAGTCCCACACTTATAAGTGGGCAAGTTATATATATAAGATAATATTTAGTGTTTTTCCCATGATGTGCCTTTATGTGCCTTATGATATGACGTATGAGATGTATGTTTTGCCCGTTACTTATTATATCGCATCACGCGGCTCTCACTTTATATTTCAAAAAAAATTTACCCGTATTTTCCGCTAAGTATTTCAAAGTTAAAATGAGAACTATGAAGTAACAGACTAATGATTAACCTAATTATGTTCTAGAGTATTGGGTTAAAAATTAGGATGTTACACCGATTTTCTGTCTGAGTGGAAAATGACCAAAATGCCCCAGAGGTCATTTTCGGCCCGGGATTCGAGGATGGCCGACTCGGCAGCCATCAAAAGGCAAACTCAATGTTTGAAGGGGATTGAATGACCCTTGAGTGGTTCCGGAGGCGAAAGTCTCATTTTCTGCAGTTTCGGGTCAAAATGACCAAAATACCCCTCTAGCGTTTTACGCGGGTAAAGGTGCCGTTTGAGCCCGAAACTTTCCCCAGAGGTTTAAAACCATGTTTTTACATGTTTCAAAACATCTGGTTGAGTCCCGGCAGTCCAGGGCAGTTTTAGTGCAAAATTACGATTTTGCCCCTAGAATAGTATTTTTGAGCTTAATGATGTAATTAAGCAAACCTAAGCAATATTAGGCTCTAAACGAAGATTAATTAATTTTCCTAATTAATCTAGAGTCAAAATAAATTATTAAAATTAATTAGAACCTAAAACTCAAGATTTCACTCTTGGAATCTTGAATAGTATTTTCTCTCCCTAATTCCTTAAATCAAGGAATTGTGTCTAGAATTGTTTAAATACTAAAATGAGTTTATAACCCACTAATGATGCAAGAACACTCTCTAATTATGTCTTGACAACCTTGATTACCCATTTTCTCACCTAAACATTTTCTTACAAATTCCTAATCTTAATCCTAATCAAAGATACACCTAAACACAACTCTAAACCACAATTAAAATGCAAAAAATCCTCCCCCCATGGCTGATGAAGTTTCGGCCACCTCCTCCCCCATTTGACCACATGTTGATTTGTTTCTCACTCAAAGAACCATGCTTGAGACCCTACCTTGAATCATACCTCACCATACTTTGAATCATACCTCACCATGCCTCAAGATCACAACATCTCACCTCATGGAACTCATGGGCTCCCTTCATTCTGCATGGCCGAAGCCTTCCTCTCCATGTGCACCCTTCATTTGTTTCATTTCTCTATAAATAGCTCGCTTGGGTGAACTTGTATCATTTTGGGTTCATTTGCAAAGTGTAAGTTTTCAAAGAAACACTTCAAAGCTTTCTTTTCTCTCAAGTTCAAGTCTTCAAAGTTCTTCAAGTTCTTCATCTTTTTCATCTTCTTCTTCCATCTTCAAGATCATCACACCAAGTAGGGATTTCTTTTCATGAATGTTCTTCTTTAAAATTTGATGTTTATGGTTTCTCTTATTTTCTTTTTAGAACTTCTTCTCTATTCTTTTTCTTCCTTGTTTCGGCCATGAGCCCTTGAGGATAGAGAAATGAGAGCTTGATGATGAGAGTTTCATGATGATGTTCATCACTTGAAACAAACTCTAGAGCTTGATCTTTGTTCTTGAGCAAAAATGTTTCTAGTTCTTCCTTTCTTGGACTCTTGAGAACTCTATCTTTGGTGATGTTTCAAAATGGTTCTAAGGACTCAATGATGAGGTCTCATGATGTTGGTGTTAATATATCATTAAGATCATGGACCCTAGAGTTTTAAAATGTTCCTTTTCCTTCTTGAAGTTTCAGCCACTTCCTTTTCTTTTACATGCTAAATGTTTTGACTTTCTAAAAATGTTATGTTGAGTTCTAAGGACTCTAGACTTTACTTGATCTTGGTTTGATGAGTTTGGGTTGAGGTTTAAGTTCCTTTAAAGTCTTGTTAAGAGCTCTAGAAAGATAAAATGAACTTGCATAATTTATTTTATGCTTGCATTTATATTTACATTCTTGCTATGCACCTTTACTTTCAAGCTATCACCTAAGAACATAAAGATTAAAATAGGACTTGCATCATCACTTAATTTAATTCTCGAAGCCTTTCTATTTCGGCCTTAAAGTCGATTGTTGTTGGGCCAAGAGCACTAAAATAAAGAATTGAACTTGCATCATCACCTAATTAATTTCTCAAATGCCTTTCTATTTCGGCCTTAAAGCCGATTGTTGTTGGGCCAAGAGCACTAAAATAAAGAATTGAACCTTGCATATTTACTTTCAAGCTTGCACGTTTAAGTTTATGCCTTGCATATTTAATTTAAGTCATCACCTTATTTTGTAAGCAAGATTAAAAATGAAAAGCATGAGCACGTTTATTTTATGTCATAACTTAAGAATCTAGAGCTCAAAGACTTGCCCATTTCATTTCAAGTTAGAGCTTAATGTGAATGCATTCTTTGAATGCATGTTTTCGGCCAAGTAGTAATGATGGATTTGCAATGAGTTTTCATCTAGCTACAAGGACTAATAGTCTATGTTCTAAGTTTTTCTTAAAGGCTTTACAAATCTTTACAAGGTTATGTTATCATGAGATATGACTTTATTTCCTTTTAGAAGATGAAGTATATTTTGGTCACTGACCTAAGGCTTCTCTTAGCCTCTTGATGAATTAAAATGATTTGCAAAGAGTTTTAGAGATTCTAAATTGATTCCAGGAGAAACTAGTTAACTTATGTACCTAGAAATGCCAATTTAGTTCTCTTATTGAAGTTAGATATTTTCGGTACTGTCATGATGAGCTTGTGGCTGTATGAAGGTGTTTTGATGTGTTAGAATGTGTGAAAATATCACATGATGATGTAGAAACGATTCTATGCATGATAGGTAAGAAACTAGCTAACTAGAAATACCGTAAAGCTAGAATTTAACATAGTTTAGACCCATTTGTTTTTGAAACTTATCCAAACTGTTTTAATGGAAACATAATCAGATTAGGATTGTTTAGACATGAAAAACTTGATAACATTTGGATTAGAATTGAATTCTAGCACCTATAGGGAAACTAGTAACTAGAAAACCGTAAAAATGCAAATGTAGAACTCTTAGAACATTTAGTTTTCTGGATTCTATCCAGCAATGTTACAACATGATAAATGTGATTTATAATTATTTCTTAAGCATAGGAATGTCTCATAATTGATTTAGATTTAATTTATAGCGCCTTAGGCGAAGACGGAATAGAGAAAGGGTCTAAAACGTAAGTTCTAGAACCCCGTAACCACAAGTTAGAAATTCTGCCCTATGCTTTTCAGATTTGAGTATGAACATGAGGATTAGGAATGATGATTAATTATGAACTCTTAGGTGCATAACATATGAGCGACGGATGTTAGAGAACTATATCTCAAGATTAAGACCCGTAAGGGTCAAAGCATAAGCTACCGTAAGGGTAAACGTTTGAATATTCTATGATGATGCATGTGTTATATGAAGGATGATAATGTTATTCATATGAGAAATTCATGAGGATACATGTTCATGTGGCATAAAGCAAATTTGGAAGAAATTCGGCGTAATACCATTGTGCCGCCGAATTTTAGATGAATTTGGGGACTTAAAGAGATTTTGATAATTAAGGTACTAAGATGGGTTCTAGGATGACACCGGTTCGGCCAAGCACCTCCATAGAACTCATGTGACATCGGTACCATTTATACTCTTAGGTGACACCGGTTCGGCCGAGCACCCCTAAGAGGATTGCCCCCTAACCCGTACTCAGATAGTCGGGATTTATGATTTATGATACACTTATCGTTAAGTGGTAAGTAAGAACTAGTGACGACTAGTTAAGGTATGAGCTCATAACCTAGAGATGTGACACGTTCTGGGTGACACCGGTTCGGCCGAGCACCCCAGAGCGCTTATCTTTAGGGTGGCCTATGAGGAAGTTATGATGACTATGTCACAAAGAGAATTTATTTGCCACTTTATGCCACTACTATTATGATGATTATTCTTGCATTTAAGAAGAGCCATGCATACATTCTTTAGCATGCTTGCATCCATGTCATTAAGAATCATGCTAAAATGAACGGACCTTGGCTAAACTATGCTTTAGAACCTAAAAAATGGGCTTAATGCGTGCTCACTCATTTTTTATAACTAAACCCAAGGTTCCTGAGGACGTAGATGATGACACCTAGGTAGTAGGAGGCCCTATTGAGATTCTTTAGTAAGATTCTCACTCCCTCTATCTCTTCTTTCCGTCACGTCTTCAGATGGCAACGTTCGTGGTGTTCGTGGACACGCCGACATGGGAAGTGCACCATGACCTGGACCACGGGTCATTCCATTTTGTGGGTCGATGCACGGTTAGAGTATTCATGTTCATGGGTCGACCCTTCACTCCCCCTGTACATTCCCATCGTTTCTCCCCCGTCTCACCTTTTGGTGATGATCTGGTGTTCGAACGCGCATGTCCCAGAGAGGAGAGGCTTCGCCGTACTCCACCGTCCGCGTCCGCCATTCGAGACTACCCTCAGTATGTGCCCCGTTGCCCGTCGTCTTTTTCAGAGATAGATCCTTCCGAGGATTCGGCAACCCAGGTACCCTCTGAGGGATCTTCCCCTACCATACCCATGGACCTTGGGGAGGGTAGCGAGCCCACCGTGACTCAGCCGAGGCTTGCATGACGACCGAAGATGAGGCCACGCTGTGGAGGTCACTCCCAAGCCCCGTTCCGCCTATTCTCGCCAGAGGAACTTGCTCAGTTTCCTGGTTACGTGCCATGCTCGAGGGATAGTCGCCAGTAGGAGGCTGTGGATGGCCTGGGTTAGTGCACACACCGCATAGACGAGGGTAAACCTTCTTTTGTTTAGAGGTTACCCCATTAGATGCACTCAGGTAGGGGAGTAGTTTATGTTTATGTTGTATTTTCTTTCATGTATTCCGTTGTACTAAATTAAGTCCCACACTTATAAGTGGGCAAGCTATATATATATATGAGATGATATTCAGTGTTTCTCATGATGTGCCTTTATGTGCCTTATGCTATGACGTTATGAGATGTATGTCTTGCCCTTTACGTGTTAAATCGCATCACGCGGCTCTCACTTTGCTTTTATAATTCAAAAAAATTTACCAGTATTTCCGCTAAGTATTTTAAGTAATAAGAAAGCTATGACGTAATAGACTAATGATTAACCTAATTATGTTCTAGAGTATTGGGTTAAAAATTAGGATGTTACAACTTGAAAATAAACATGAGGTGCAAGGCATTGAAACATAAACATAAGATGCAAGAGGTTGAAATATAAACATGATGCAAGTCCATTTTTACATCTTACTAGAGCTCATTCAAAACTTTAAGGAATGATACTTTCAACCCTATACAATCTTAACAAATGGAAGTGAGCTTTAGAGTCTCTCATCATTATAGTTCCAAAAACCTTGTTTTTTTAGACTCGCCATTAAACTCAAATCAACTTCAAGAACAACAATAAAACAACCTTTTCTCATTTTTGTCTTGAAGTCAAAAGTCAAACCTTGAGCTCTATAGGTCAAATAAATGATGATAACACTACCAACATCAGAGATCCTCGTCATCAAGCCATAGTCTTTAAACATTCAATAACAACAAAACTAAAAAGAATAAAGAAAGAAAAAGGGAAGCCTAAATCAAAAATGAAAGAAAGGAAAAGAAAAGAAAAGAGCAAAGCTAATCCAATATCAAACCAAGAACTTGAAAATAGAAAAGAAAAATAGAGAAAACTCAAAACAAAAATCCCTACCAAAGATATTTTCTTATTGTCAAGAAAGAGCTTGATCTTGTGCAAGAAAATGAGGAGAAAAAAACTTCTCATAGGCTCAAGATGGATTTGGCCAACGGAGGAAGAAAAGGAAGAAAAGTTTTTCTTGAGTTCTTGTGTTCCAAGATGGAAATGTTGTGTTTCTTCGGGGTAGTTTATGGTGGTTTAGGGTTGAGAGGTAGTGGTGGATAGTGGTTCTTGTGGTGGTGGAAGAAGAAAAGAGAGTCTTTAAGAAATGAGAGAAGAGAGAATTTAAGACCACTTTTTTGACACAAGTCTTTGGCCAAACAAATGAGTGGTAAGAATGAGAGTGTTTGAGTGTTAAAAAATAAATAAATAAATATAAGGGGGTATGGAAGGGGGAGTGATCGGCCATGAGGAAAGCATGGGGTGAGATATTTTCATTTCTTTTGTGTCAGGAGTTGTATTTAGAGATAAATTTGATTAGGCATTTGGTTAGGAATTGGTAATTGAGTGGTTAGGCTAAAAATAAGCAATTAAGGCCATGCAAGACAAGATTAGGAAGTTGCCTTGCTCAATTAGTGCAAACTCACCTTTATTAGTTAGAATCTCATCACATCATGGTTTCCATGATTTAAGGAATTAGAGAGAGAAAATACTGTTTCACATGACATGACACAAAGTCTTAGCTTAAGGAGAGGGATTTTAAACTTCCCTAAGCAATTTTAGGCCGTAATCATTTCCAATAAATCACTTTAACTCAAGATTAGTAATTAAAATTAATTAATCTTTAATTAAAGCCTAATATTACCTATGTTCCCTTAATCACATAACTAACCTCATTATGCACGTAAACAGTGGTCATTATGCACGTAAGCAGTGGCAAAATGGTAATTTTACACAAAAAACTTCTTGGGACCACTTGAGATCATATAGATATCATACATCCCTTAAAATCGGTATTCCAAACTTTTGCGTAAAGTCCAGGTCCAGTCAGCAATTAATCCCGCATTAAATTACCATAGAGGTGTCTCGCTAATTTCACGTACGGGAAAAACCGGGAATTGGGGTTTTTACCTCTAGCATCATTCATATCACATGTAATCCCCTTCAAACATTAAACTAACCCCTTGAGGATAGCCTGGATCAGCTGTCCTTGATTCCTGAGTGAAAATGACCTTAGGGGCATTTTGGTCATTTGTACACAAGAAAAATCAGGAATTGCGATTTTCACACAGATTGCTATCTAGGCCTCATATAACCTTATCCTAATGTTAAATTACTCCATTGAGGATGGTCTGGATTGGCCACCCTTGATTCTCGTGCGAAATGACCTCAGGGGTATTTTGGTCATTTTGCACAGCAGAAAAATCAGGGTGTTACAATACTTATGAGCTGGTAAAACTCCCTGAAGGGAAGAAAGCCCTAAAGAATAAATGGTGCTCAAGCTAAGAAAGATGACAACAAGCTAGCGAAGTACAAGGCTTGCTTGGTTGTGAAAGCCTTTCATCAAAAGCAAGGGATAGATTTTGATGAGATTTTCTCTTTAGTTATCAAAATGAGTTCTATTCGAGTTATTCTCGGATTGATGGCTAGCTTGGATTTGGAGCATGAACAGTTAGATGTGAAGACTGCATTTCTCCATGGCAATTTGGAGGAAGAGATCTACATGGATCAACTAGAAGGATTTGAGGAGGATGGAAAAGAGAACATGGTTTGCAGATTGAAGAAGAGCTTGTATGGATTGAAGTAGGCTCCTAGACAGTGGTACAAGAAGTTTGACTCATTCATGGTAGGACATGGATATATTACGACATATGCAGATCATTGTGTATATGTCAAAACATTTCCAGGTGATAAGTTTATCATTCTTCTACTGTATGTAGATGATATATTGATAGTAGGACATGATACGAAGATGATTGGGGGTTTGAAAAAGGAGCTATCAAAGTCCTTTGATATGAAAGACCTAGGCCCTACAAAGCAAATTCTAGGTATGCAGATTTTGCGAGACCGGATGGCTAGAAAGCTTTGGTTGTCATAGGAAAGATATATGGAGTGGGTTCTAAGTAGATTCAATATGAAGAATGCTAAAACAATTAGCACACCATTGGCCAATCATTTTATACTCAGCGAAAAAAGTTGTGCCACTGCTGATAAAGAAAAGAAAGCTATGGCTGATATTCCTTACTCTTCTGCAGTTGGGAGTTTGATGTATGCTATGGTTTGTACTTGGCCAGATATCGCTCATGCGGTTAGAGTTAATAGGTTTCTTTCCAATCTAGGTAGAGACCATTAAGAAGCTGTAAAGTGGATCTTGAGATATCTGAAAGGTAGTTCGAGAATGTGCTTGAGCTTTGGAGGACCAGAACTAGTTTTGGAAGGCTATGCAGATACCGATATGGCAGGTGATCTAGACAATAGGAAATTTACTTATGGATTCATGTTTACTTTTATAGGTGGGGCTATGTGTTTGCAGTCAAAACTGCAGAAGTTTGTTGCCTTATTCACTACTGAGGTAGAATATGTTGCTATGACCGAAGCTAGGAAAGAAATGCTTTGGTTGAAAAGATTCCTTGAACAATTAGGAATGAAGAAGAACAAGTCCATTATCCATTGCAATAGTCAAAGTGCTTTGGATTTGAGCAAGAATGTGATGTATCACTCACGAACGAAGCACATTGATGTCAGGTATCATTGGTTGCATCAAGCAGTAGAAGAAAAGCAATTCAAGCTGGAGAAGATTCGCACTAATAAAAACCTTGCTGATATGATGGCAAAAGTTGTAACACGAGATAAGCTTCAACTTTGCACCGAGTTGATCAGCATGGATCCTAGATGATTGCTCCCAGATTATTTCCCCATCGTCTGGAAGGGGAGAATTGTTGGGTCCAACCATAGATGCTTTTGTCAAAAAGTAATTGAATGGATAGCAGTGCATTAAATGCCTATAGTAAAGGCTTTGAAAAATTTGATAGCATTAAATGCAAAGGTTTGAAATTAATGAAAGGAATATGGCACACGTGGTCATGTATTTAAATGTGCAGATGGTCTGAAGCTTCTATAAATAAAAGCGGGTTTCGTTCATTCGAAACAACAAAGCAGCAAAGCATAAGAGCTGCATAATAAGAGAAAACAAATAGAGAGTGTGAGTAAATCCCAAAGAGTGTGGGGGGTGTGGCCATACACTGGAAATATTTTGGGTATCATCTTTATTACTCCTTCGTACTGCAAAGGTGTAATATTTTAATAGGAAGATTCTTATTGGGAAACAGTATATTTACCTCTTGGATTGGAGTGTGTGGAAAGAATATTTTGTAATTATCCTGAATGTAGTGGAATATTTTTCAGAGTTGTCCTGTGATTTTTTCCTCCGGTATTTGGGGGTTTCTACGTTAAAAAATTAGTGTACAGATTTCTTGATCTATTTTATTGGCTTAAATAGTGACGTAGGTCTCACTCCAATGAATTGTGATGTTGTTCATACTATTCATGAAAATAGTGACGTAGACAGATTGTTGAGTACTATTCATATGAATAGTGAATTGTGAGAAGTAGGTCCTACCTTGAATTATTATTCACCCTGATATTTATTTTCATTGCATTGCGCTGATTAGTAGATTTAATTCTATTGGATTTATTTTGGTGCACACTACCACACATTGGCATAATTTAATTACATTATAAATCAATCTCTGAGCCCAACACCCTTTCTAGGCATGGAAGGATAAGTGTGGTGTTTTATCAAATTATTTCATGTTATTGCACAATTTCAATGGCTGCAATGAATTGCTCTATGAGCTGAGGATCAGTTTGATTCTCTGTATCCTCCTCCGTTGATTGCATCAACGTCACTTGCTTGTGAGGACACCTTTGGTTAAATGAAAATTTCTCTTCACACCAAAAAAAATTGCCCTTATCTCTACGAGCAAGCATATCAATGGCATTAATTCTTCGAATTGGATGTTTGTTAATGGCAATTAGTTTCGGGCCTGGGTTTGGAAGTAGTGGTGGTAAGTTACTATATGCTTAGGGGCTATGTTTGGGTAGTTGTAAGGAGGTGATTTGGATGTAGCTGGTATTGTTGGGTTTGGGCTCCCTTCCTATATAGAGAAAAGCCCAAAATAAGTAAGCCCAAGAATGCTTTACTTACCTAAGGAAAAGGGGTTTGCTAGGGTGTGATAAGAGAGCTCATTTTGTGTGAAAACTAGCCACATTGAGAGAGAAGGGAGAGAGAAACTCGACCTCCCACTTCTTCATTTTTCTAGTGTGAACAGTCATCAAAAATCGATGTTTATGAAGTTGTCCACTGTTGGATTGGGCTGAAATTTTAACAAAAAGTTCTTGACAAGTGTTCTTCATTCTAAATAGTTGGTAGATACGAGATCTAGAGTGTGAGATATCGATCTCACATAGTAGTTCCATTTTTGTTTGGATAATCATTTTCTTGGTTCAAGCTGTCACTGTAAATCGGCATTTGTAAAGTCATTTGCTGTTAGATGGGGCTGAAACTTTGATAGAAGGTTCTTCATGTCTGGTTCTTCATTCTGAACAATTGGATTGTTGAGGTAAGGTCCGAAAAGTAAGATACTAGTCTCGTACAATAGCTCTATTTTTGGGGTATTTCTTATCTTCTTATTTCTCAATTTTAAGTATTGGTGTTTGGTATGTTTTGATTGTTGTTAGCATGATTTGTGCACTTATTTGAGACTCTCTTGTACCTGATTTGATCATAGTGGAACTATTTCTTTGGTCTGGACAACCCGTGGCTTTTCTTTCTTACAATAAGGGAATTTTCCACATTAAAAATATTGGTGCATTGTTCCTAATTTCCTTTTGTTCTAGTTTATATTGTGTGTTGATTACTGCCATTATTTTGCTGGTACAGCTGCTCCTCTTGTTCTTACAAGTTAGGAATTGTGTGTTTAATTTCCCAACAGTTGGTATCAGAACTCGTTCTTGGGCATTATTGATTATAGCTTGCTTGAATAATAGAGGCAAACACAAGTAGAATGGTGTGCTTCAATGGTACTAATTATCATATATGGAAAGGCAAGATGAAAGATTTGTTATTTGTTGAAAATCTTCATATGCCTATGTTTGCTACACAAAAACCAGATTCAAAGACTAAAGAAGAATGAGAGTTTGAGCATCAACAAGTTTGTGATTTTATTTGGCAATGGGTAGAAGATAATGTTTATATCACATTGCTAATGAGACTTATGCTAGAACTATGTGGGAAAAGATTGAATCCTTGTATGCTTCAAAGTCTATGAGCAATAAGTTGTATTTGTTGAATATGTTGATGAATTTGAGATGCAAGGAAAGGTCTTCCATATCAGATCACTTGAATGAGTTCCAAGGAGTTTTAGATTAGTTATCAGGCATAAGAATCAAGTTTGAAGATGAAGTTCAAGAACTTTGGTTACTAAATACTTTATCGGACTCTTGGGAGACATTCCGCATCTCCCTTACTAATTCTACTCCTAATGGTGTGGTAACCATGCAACTTGTGAAAGGTGGTGTCTTGAATGAAGAAGTGAAAAGGAAGACTCAAGGTTCTTCATCTCACTCAGAGATTTTGGTTACAGAAAATAGGGAAAAAATCAAAACAAAGGCACAAAAGGTAGAGATAAAAGCAAAAGCAAGTCCAAATCAAGGTACAAAGTTATTGAATGTCATTACTTTCATAAAATAGGGAACATCCAAAAGTATTGTTTTCGTTGGAAAAAGAAGAACAAAGTAAGCAAGAGAAGAAAGAAAACAATAATGATTATGGTCTACTGCTACTTCAGATGATCTTCTCATTGTAGGATATGAGAATATGATTAATATAGTATATGATGAATCTAACTGGGTAATTGACAATGGCGCCTCAATACATGTCACACCAAGGAAGGAGTTCTTCATATCTTATATTTCAGATGACTATGGAGTGCTAAAGATAGGTAATAACGGCTTGGCCAAGGTGATTGGTATTGGAGATGTTTGTTTAGAAACTAATGTTGGAATGAAGTTAATGCTGAAGGATGTTAGACATGCTCTAAATGTCTACTTAAACTTGATTTTAGTTAGAAAGCTTGATGATGAAGGTTATGTTAGCACCTTTGGCATAGTCAATGGAAGCTCGCTAAAGGCAACTGGGTAGTGGCTTGAGGAAAGAAGACCTCAAGTTTGTATGTGATAAAATTCATAATTTCAAAAGGTAGTGTGAATGCAGTTGAAATCAAAGGAGCTTCAGAGTTATGGCATAGAAGGCTTGGTCACATCAGTGAAAAAGGACTAAATTGTTTGGCTAAAAAGGATGTACTTTCTGGTTTGAAGAATGTAGAATTAGAGAAATCTTCTCATTGCATGGCTGGAAAACAGAGAAGATTATCTTTCAAGAAGCATCCCCCTTCAAGGAAATATATTTCTTGGAGTTGGTGTACTCTGATGTTTGTGGTCCATTGAAGGAGAAGCCATTTGGTGGTGCCCTTTACTTTGTGACATTCATTGATGACCACTCAAAGAAGCTTTGGGCTTATGCTTTGAAGACTAAAAACCAAGTCTTGGAGAAGTTAAAAGAATTCCAAGTTATGGTTGAGAGAAAAATAGGTAAGAAACTTAAATGCATTCATACTGATAATGGTGATGAATATTGTGGACCATTTGATGAGTATTGCAAACAATAAGGCATTAGGCATGAAAAGACACCTCCTAAAACACCTCAACTAAATGGTTTGGCAGAGAAGATGAATAAGACGTTAATTAAAAAAATTAGGTCTATGCTTACTGAGGCAAAGTTGCCTAAGTGTTTCTAGGGAGAAGCATTGCTCACAGCAATGCATGTGATTAATCTGAGTCCTGTAGTTGCTTTGGATAGTAATGTTATAAATAATGTGTGGTTTGGCAAGAATGTCTCTTATGACCACTTAAGAGTTTTTGGGTGTAAAGCATTTGTTCATGCTCCAAAGGATGAGAGATCTAAGTTGGATGTAAAGACAAAGCAATGCATCTTTGTTGGATATGGTCAGGATAAGTTTGGCTTTATGACCCACTTGATAAAAAGCTTGTGAGAAGCTGTGATGTGATATTTGTAGAAAACCAACCATTAAAGATGTTGAGAAAGAAAAGAAGACTGATCTCAGTATAGTAGTGACTTGATGACCAAATCTAGTCTAACCACTACATGCACCAAAACTAGCAGAGAATCAAGCCCAGGATCATATGCAAGAAGATGACCATAGGGTTTGTGATGACCAGCAGATGGGAGATAATTTAGATGCTCCAACTAATGATGTTGTTGATGATCAACATGTGATACTTACAGATCCATCGGTTACACTTAGGAGGTCTACTAGAAAGAAACAACCTTCAACAAAGTATCCTTCTGATGAGTATGTGACCTTGACTGATAGGGAAAAGCCTGAATATTATAAGAAGGTAATGGATAGTGACCAAAAGCAAAAACTAGGTTGATGCTATGCAAGATGAAATGCAGGCCTTGTATGATAATCAGAGATTTGAGCTTGTGAAATTGCCTAACGGTAAAAAAAGCTTTGTAAAATAGGTGGATATATAGGCTGAAACATGAAGGAAATTCTTCTTCCCCCAAGATATAAAGCTAGATTGGGGGTTAAAGGCTTTAGGCAGAAAAAGGTATTGATTACGATGAGATCTTTTCTCTGGTTGTGAAGATGTCCTCTATCAGGACCATTTTGAGTTTGGCTACAGGTCTTGATTTAGAGATAGAGCATGTGGATGTAAAACTGCTTTCCTCTCTGGTGATCTTGAGGAGGAAATCTACATGGAGCAGCCTGAAGGTTTTAAGGCGAAAAGGAAAGAAGATTATGTGTGCAAACTCAAGAAGAGCTTATATAGCTTGAAATAAGCTCCAAGGCAATGGTATAAGAAGTTTGAGTCTGTAATGGGAGAGAAAGGCCACAAGAAGACTACTTCAGATCATTGCATTTTTATTAAACAGTTTGCTAGTGATGATTTTATTATCCTTCTGTTATATGTTAATGACATGCTTATTATTGGTCAAAATGCTTCAAGAATTGATAGGTTAAAGAAGCAATTTAGGATGTCATTTGCAATGAAGGATCTCAGACCAGCAAAGCAAATTCTTGGTATAAGAATCATGCGGCATAAAAAGGAAAAGAAACTTTGGTTGTCACAAGAGAAATACATTGAAACCATGGTGCAAAGGTTTCAAATGGATAAAGCTAAGGCTGTTAGCACTCCTCTTGCTACATATTTCAAATTGAGTTGCAAGCAAAGTCCATTAAATAAAGAAAAGAAGAAAGACATAGAGAGAGTTCTATATGCTTCAGCCGTGGTTAGTTTAATGTATGCTATGGTATGCATTAAACTAGACTTAGCTCATGTTATTGGCCGTGTTAGCCGTTTTCTTTCAAACCTAGAAAGATAGCATTAGAATGCATTGAAGTGGATTATGAAATATCTCTATGGTACTTCTAGCTTGAAGTTATGTTTTGGAAATGATAAGCCTTTTCTAGTTGGTTACACTGACTCAGACATGGCAGGAGATGTTGACTTTAGAAGATCTACTTCAGGTTATTTGATTACATTTGGAGGTGGAGCTGTAGCTTGGCAATCTAAGTTACAAAAGCGTATTACTTTATCTACTATAGAGGCTGAGTTCATTGCCATCACCGAAGCGTACAAGGAGATGCTTTGGATGAAGAAGTTCTTACAAGAACTTAGTTTTACTCAAGAGAGGTATGTGCAATTTTGTGATAGTCAAAGTGCTATACATCTTGGTAAAAACGCAACTTTTCACTCAAGGTCTAAGCATATTAATGTGAGGTATCATTGGATACATGATGTTTTGAATGCTAAGTTGTTGGAACTTGAAAAGTTTCATATTGATGAGAATGGTTCAGACATGATGACAAAATTTTTGCCAAGATGGAAGTTTGAAGCTTGTTGTTTGATCACTAGTTCGGCAGTTACCTCCACATAGTTGTGAGAAGGAGATTATTGAGTTTGGGCTCCCTTCCTACGTGGAAAAAACCCCAAAATGAGCAAGCCTAAGAATGCTCCACTAAACTAAGGCAGATGGGTCTGCTAGAGTATGATGAGAAAGCTCATTTTGTGAGAAAACCAGCCACAATAAGAAAGAAGGAAGAGAGAAACTTGGCCTCCCACTTCTTCATTTTTCTGGTGTGAACAATCACCGAAAATCGGCATTTGCGAAGTCATCCACTGTTGGATCAGGCTGAAATTTTAATTGAGGTTCTTGACAGTAGTTCTTCCTTTTGAATGGTTGGATCGTTGATACGAGGTCTGGAGTGTGAGATATCGATCTCATGCTGTAGTTCCGTTTTTGTTTAGAGAATCATTTTCCTGGTTCAAATTATCACTGTAAATCAGCGTTTATGAAGTCGTTTGTTATTTGATCGGGCTGAAACTTTGACAGAAGGTTCTGGATGTTTGGTTCTTCATTCTGAACGGTTGGATCGTTGAGACAAGGTCTGAAGAATAAGATACTGGTCTTGTATAGTAGCTCTATTTTTGGGGTATTTCTTATCTTTTTGTTTCTCAATTTTAAGTATTGGTGTTTGGATGGTTTTGATTGTTGTTAGCACGATTTGTGCACTTATTTGAGACTTTCTCGCACCTGATTTGATCATAGTGGAGCTATTTCTTTGGCCTGGATGACCCATGGTTTTTATCTTTCACATTGAAAGAATTTTTCCATGTTAAAAATCTTGGTGCATTGTTCCTATTGTTGTGGTATTATATTGTGTGTTGATTGCTGCCATTATTTTGCTGGTATAGGTGCTCCTCTTGTTCTTGTAAGTTGGGAATTGTGTGTTTAATTTCCCAACAGGTATAAATGCCAATTTGGTTTTGGGGTCATATTTGTCTTCTAACAACTTGGCCAATAATACTACTCTGATTAATGACCCGGAGTTATGGGATCCGTCAAATTGAGGAAGATCAAAGTTCAACTTCCTGACCTGATTGTTATGTCGAGGAGAGAATGTTGAACTGGCATTGGAGTTATGCTTATGGCTTCCTTGCTGCTAGTTCTGAATCTGGTGTTGGGTTTGAGCTTGTATAAATTGTTGAACAATATCCTTGAAAGACTCCATGCCCAACCTGAGTTCTTCAACTGAGCGAACTGTGTGAGAAAACTTCTCCTATGATCTTTGCTCAATGGAGTAATAGATCTTCTGAAACCCAGAGTTCTTATCATTGTTCTTAGACCCAACCAAAGGTTTATGAAAACTAAGAAAAGTAATTGCAAAAAGTATATTGATATAGTAAAGAACTCAATGAAACAGTATTCTATAACAATAAGAAAATGTTTATGGGTTTCTCTATAACAACTGGAGGAAATCAAACAAAGGTAGTATAAGGGATAGAGAGGTCTTGATCTCTAGCTTAGAAGAACGTCACCTGAGAAAGATAATAGTTTAGAAAGGGATTCCAAGGAAAGAAAAGGGAGGTACAGAGAAGAATAGATAATATACCAAATCAACCATGTTGCACATAGTCCTTAAGCCTTCTACCGAGTGCTTTTTGTTGCCTCCATCCTTCCAGCAGAAGCTACCATATGTGGGGGATTTGTAACTAACTCCTGGCCCTGGTCAAAGTCCTTCTTGCCCTCCTACTCTGTTACATAAGACTGATTTCTTGGCTAGAAATAGAAAACCCCATTCTTTTATCATGATCTCCAAGCTATAAACATGGCATCCATCTTAGCTAAAATTAGCATTCGAATTGAGCATAAAACAAAGAAAGGAATGAAGAAAATAATAGTCACTTTAAAATATTTTGATCCTATTTCCCTTGTCTGTTGTTTTTGCTAATGTTAATTGCATGTGTGCTTTATCCAATTATCGTTTTAAATTGTTTTACTTGCTTGCAATTCCTGTCTCTTTCAAAATCAAATATCTCTTTTCCAAATCAAGGAATCTTTTAGTTTTATAAGTTTGTTTTAATTTGTGTAATGGTCAATGATGATAATGAGAACTTGATGCTTCCTTCACTGTGAATTACAACAGTTTATGGGGTAACATAAACATAGTGTGAACTTGGGCTTTACAGAAAAATGGATTTTTCTTCGAAAAAAATTGTTTAAAAAATATTTTCATAAATAAAAGAAACAAACATATTCCTATAGAATAATATAGGTTTGAGTTTCTCATTACATCAACGCAATGTTATCAAACTTGAGAGTTTAAGTAAACTGAAGTCATAACAGACTCGAATCATAAACTCGACTTGCAGACTCGTAAAAGAGTTTATATTTTTAAAAATATTACTTAAAAATATATTTTAGTAATTAAGTATAATTAAATAAAATTTTTATGATTAATATTAAAGAATCTTAGCCTCATAATAACAAATATGAAAGAAATATCATAGAATATAGTCCCAAATATATGTCTTATACAATCCATGTGTATATTATTTTATAATTAGAAACACACAACCAAATAATAACAAATATATAAAATAAGATAAATAGAAACAATAAATATTGCATATGATAAACAAGTCAACAAATTTATCCAACAAAAGTGACAAAGAATTTACATTTGGTAACAAAATCTAGCACAAATTTAAACGCATAAAATTGTTAGTAGAATCGAAAATTTAACAATTTTGTTAGAGTTTACTTAAACTTGTACACGTTTAACAAAAAGAGAATTTGTGCACGAGTTAAGTCATTTTTGTGTGATAATAAGATATATTGTAAACTTATAAGAGTTTAAGAGTTAACTCGAGAGTTTAATAACCATGTATCGGAGAATACGTACATAGAACCCAACATTCCTAGTTAAGTTAAAATCAAATAAAGTTTCAATACTTTAGAGTGTGAGAACACTTGCTAAACTTCTATAATACCCCAGTGTACACGTGTCAGTAAACAAGTTCTGTACGGCCTCAGGGTCCCCCAAGACCCACCCAGGTTTTCGGGTCTTGAATTTCACTGAGTTTGAATCCTACACCTCCTTGGAGGGCTATATGATAGAGCTATATTCATGGGATTAAAAGTCCTGGTAATTGTTCCTATAAGGAAAATAAGTTAATGAATGATTTTTAATGAATTTTATAAAATCTTTAAACGTTTCACTTTTAGTCTACAAGTTTGCAAAATTGTAAGAATTCTCGAATTTGAACTAAAACCTAAAATTTGGATTTTGATTGGTTGGGATTTTGATTTTTGTAATATTTTATTTAAATCTAAATGGGGGGATATTTCCTTATTTACATTTATATGTTAATCCAAATGTAAATAAGTGTGTTGAGACAACTCAGATGCCAAGATGACAAAAAGATGCAGAGACTGGATGAATTGTCATCGCTATAGCAGTCATAGTGAGATAGTTTAGTCATTTCGGGGGTCTAAGGACCGCTTTGTTCTACTTATTGAGAGCCCCCAACCGTATAAACCCTTCCCCCACTCTTTTTTCCCCATTTTTTCTCGATCAGAAACCTACCCTTCCCAATTTTTCGTCCTTCTTCTTTCATTCTCTCCAATCTAGCTCCCCTAAATCATTAAGGTATGTATATGTTGTTAGTTATATCTCTATTCTCTCTATTCCTTCATGATCTTGAGTTGAGTCTTGTTATTTCTCTCATTATTGTCAAGTGAGGGTGCCCCCAATGTTGTTAGGGCTATATTAGAGCTAACTAGAGGTTATTAGAAATTAATCTAGAGTTATATATGATTGTTCTATAGCAGTTGTTGGTATCATTCCAGCTCTCCAAGTCAAGTTGGTGATGCCCATACACTCCTGGCTTCAAACGGTGAGTGGGTTTGATCTCATAGCCTTAGTTTCATCATTATAAGCATGTTCTTGCATTATGTTTATTAAATATGACATTTGAGATGAAAATATGATTTAGATTTGTATTTACAAGTGATGATAAAACTAGTAAGTTTATGATTTTGATTCTTGGCATGAAAAGGGTATTTTAGAAAACCATGGGACCATGATTACTATGTTATATGCTACAAAAAATGTTTCACATGTTTGTAAAATGATTTATTAAGAAAACGTGTATCGTAGCAAGATGACTATTTTAACGAATATATGTTATGAATTTATGATATTGCCATGCTTTAAGACTTGGAATTTCAGAAAGCATTTTATTTAAATGCTAAGTTGAGCTATGTTGAATAAAGTATGATTTAGCTTTATGAAGAAATATGCTATTATGGTTTTAGAGTTTTCATGATTTAGAACCCTAGTGTTTAAATTTATGTTTTTAGATTTATCAAGTATATAGAAAGTAATGTTAGCTTAAGATATGAACTTGTTAGAACTTCAGTTTTATAGTACCAAGAGTATGGAATTCAGTATGATTCTTAGCAATTGCTAGATACATATTCTATGGGCTTAAAGTCATAATGCCTACAAGCGGATGATCCCTTGGGCTCGATTTTCACAGCTATAGTTATGCTAAAGTCAGATTGTTAGAATTATATGAGTCCAAAACTCTTATAGTACTAAGAATATAGGAGTTCTTGTTCACCAGGGACAGAACTCCTACTCTTTAGTTATAAAATTTCAGTTTTGTTGATTCTATTTATTTTTAGCTGAAATAATAGTAAATAGCCATGGACACAACAGTAGTTAACCTTGATACAGCTAATTGCCAAGGAAGCAATGTACCCAGTGGCCATGGAGGCAAACTCAATAAATAGCCATGGTGGCATACATAGAAAATGGGACCTAGTTAGGTATCCATACCTTATCTGACAGGGACTACTTGACACATAGCTTTTGTTGTTATTATTATATATGTAATTATTAGCTCAACAAATACGATTTCTTGATGCCTTGTCGTAGCCTCAATTAAAATGATTTCATGTTGCTTGTGAGTTTACAATTGTTTATTTATGAATTTATGAAATAAGAAATGTTTTCTTATATAGCTATGTATCTAAATATCAAATGATTATGATTATTGCATGCACAATATTATATATGTATTCCTTGGTTGTCCCATGTGGGTGATGGGTGAGAACTCATTTACTGAGTGCATTGACTCACCCCCTCTCCCTTCCTCTCATAGTTGCAGGTACAGGTTCAATTTTAGGTTACTTTGGTTGACTCAGCTTTTTCCCAATGGTGAGCCTTATTTTGAAGTAAGGCTTAGTATAGGTTTAGGTTAGTATCAAAGGTCTCCAGTAGATGTGTAGGCAGGATCCAAGCCATACATTTTTTTCAGATGTTGTATTAGATTTCAGTATTTGAAATAATTATGTAAATGTTTTCAGTTTACAAGCATAGATTTAAAATGATAAAGTTGATTTGAGTTTACATAACAAGTCATAGATGCACTTATATTTCAATTTCCAAGAATTAAGTTGATTTTCAGATTCAAAAATTTAGATCAAGTGATGAAACAATTTATGTTTTCATGATTAGCATGTTTAATGGGGATGTCATATAGTTTTCTATATTAAGGTATTTTAGTCTTGTAAAATTGGATATCAAGTTTTGAATAAATATTTGGATAAAGATTTAGAGAAAATTATGTTTCTAGAATGTAAATTAAGTATAATATTATTATATTTTATGTATTTAAGGACACGTCACGCAGTAGGCTTACGTGGGGATAAGATTCCTCACGTGTCAGTCACGTTTTCCAAGTCGGGTTGTGACAACTTCAATCCTTCTGGAAGTGAATATAAATATTTTTAATTGTTAATTAATTTGCACAACTCACTTGAAGGTTGTCTACGGATGAATGTATAAGGGGTATATGATCTCATTTTCTAAGACTAGTTTATACAATAACAAAAATAAAAATATAATATTTTCCTATAAAAGTTAGTGGCAATTTTATCTAATCTTTAGTAATTCTTTTATTTCTTCACAACACAAAGCTCTATAGGCACGTTATGAATAGCATCGATACAAGCAAGCCTTTTATGTTAGCTCCTAGAGATGAGGAACAAAGTAATCAACTAAAATTTGGAGATGAGAAACAAGGAACCTACAATACCCGATGTACATGTGTCAGAGGATAAGTTTCGTACGACCCTAGGATCTCCTGGGACCCACCCATGCTGTTGGATCCAAAATTTCACTAAGTCTGGATCCTATACCTCGTTGGAAGGCTATATGTTAAAGCCATACTCTTGGGATCAAAAGTCTCGGTAATTGTTCCTAGAAGGAAAATAAAAAGAATGATTTTTAATGAATTTTATGAAGCCTTTAAACATTTTATTTTTAGCTCACAAGTTTAAAAAATCTTGAAGATTTTTGGATTTGAACTAAAACCCAAAAGTTGGATTTTAATTTGTTAGGATTTTGATTTTTATGATATTTTATTTGAACCCAAATGGGGAGTATTTCCCTATTTACATTTATGATTTAAAGTTAATGAAGAGTAAAATAAGTGCGTATTGAGGCAACCCAGATGCCAAGATGCTAGAAAGATGAAGTTTAGGTGCTATTGCTGTATTATTCTATAGAGCAGCCTCGCTGCAACAAATTATGCTCACTGTAGTGAGAAGGATGCCTAGAAGTCTCGCTGTAGCAAGCTAGGTTCGCTGTAGCAAGGATCCTAATGACAGAACTGTACCAAAATGACACAATTTTGGTTTAATGACCCATATCCCTTTAAAAACCCTTCAAGCTTGGGTTTTCAGGGACAAAACCAGAAACCCTCCCCCTAAACCATTATTTTCCTTCCTTCTCTCAAATCTATCCCAATCCATCATCCCCAATCTTTAAGGTGAGTAAATTTTGATAGATTTTGTCTCCCTTCTCCCTATTCTTCCATGTTCTTAGTATTGGTTTTTATTTTCTCTCATTGTTGTCAAGTGGGAGTACTCCCCCAGTGTTGTCAGAGTTGTGTTAGGGCAATCTAGAGGTACCCATAGATCATTAATGAGTTTTATGGTTATAATGGTAGACTCCGATGCCATCTTTACACCCCGGAGCTCTGCTGGAGTTGTCCCCTCTTTTTTTCCCTCTTCAACTGAGTAGGTTTGATGTCATAGCCTTAATTTCATCATTATAAGTATGTTTTTGCATTATGTTTGTTAAATATGACATTTGAGATGAAAATATGATTTAGATATGTGTTTACAAGTGATGATAAAACTAGTAAGTTTAAGATTTTGATTCTTGGCATGAAAAGTGTATTTTAGAAAACCATGGGACCATAATTGCTATGTTATATGCTATAGAAAATGTTTTACATGTTTGCAAAATGATTTATTAAGAAAATGTGTATTGTAGTAAGATGACTATTTTATTGAATATATATATATATATATATATATAAATTTATGATATTGCCATGCCTTAAGACTTGGAATTTCAGAAAGCATTTTATTGAAAATGCTAAGTTGAGCTACATTGAATAAAGTATGATTTAACTTTATGAAGAAATATGTTATTATGGTTTTAGAGTTTCCATGATTTAGAACCCTATTGTTTAAATTTATGATTTTAGAATTATCAAGTATATAGAACGTAATGTTAGCTTAAAATATGAACTTGGAACTTTAGTTTTATGGTACCCAGAGGTACAGAATTCGGTATGATTCTTAGCAACTGCCAGATACATATTCTGTGTAGGCTTGAGATCGGGTTGCCTACAAATGGGTGATCTCTTGGACATGATTTTCACAGCCACAGTTATGCTAAAGTCAGATTGTTAGTTATATGAATCTAGAACTCTCAATGTACTAAGAACTTAGGGGCTCTTGTTTGCCAGGGATTGAAAGCATACCCTTTAGTTATGGAATTTCAGCATTATTGATTTTATTTATTTTCAGTCATGTTATGTATGATGAGATTCATCAACCTGAGTTACAATTCAAGTTAAGAAAGTAGTTAACCTTGGTACATCTAACTGCTAAAGAGGCGGTGTACCAGGGGGCCATGAAGGTAATCCCTTTAAATAGCCATAGAGGCAAACCCAATAAGCAGCCATGGTGGCATAGATAGCTTGTCCGACAAGGACTATTATGATTTCAGCAGGTGCTCTGAATTGCTAGGGACTAAGTACCATCTTTCAGTTTATGATTTCATAGTTTTCGTTGTTATATATAAATATATAAAGAAGGTTTTGGAGCTTGTTTTATTATTATCGTTAGTATTATGTTATTATGGTTATCGCTATTGTTGTTATTGTGATTTCATACATCCTATTCTTGGTTGTCCTATGAGGGTGATGGGTGAGAACTCACTCACCGAGTCCATTTACTCACCCATTTCCCTTCCTCTCATAGTTGTGGGTACAAGTTCATTTCCACCCAGCTTAGGAGACACAGCTAATTCCAATGGTGAGCCATATTTGAAGTAAGGCTGAGCTTAGAATTATGTCAGTAGTAGAAGTACTCTAGTATGTGTGCAGGCAGGATCCCGACCATGTATTTACTTTCAGATTTTGTATAAAATTTCAATATTTGAATCATTTATGTATATATTTTCAAAGCTTAAGTATGAATTTCAAATTACGAAATTTGATTAGATTATGTAATAGATCATCTAGGTAGTTATGATCCAATTTTCAAAGGTTAAACGGGTTTTTAGATTAAGATTTATATTATATGATGAGACAATTATGATTTCGTGATTAGCAGATTTGGTTAAAAAGGGTTTCCATAGCTTGAATATTAGATACTTCAGTTTTCACAAATTTGAATATTATGTTTTGAACAGAGAAATTGATATTGATTTAGAATAAAATCTTGTGTAAAGTATAATACTATACTATTATATATATTCAGAAAGACACATCACCTAGTAGGCTTATGTGGGGATGGGATTTCCTCACATGCCAGTCACTTTCCCAGGTTGGGTCGTGATAGAATGGTATAAGAGCATTAGGTTTCCTTGCATAGTACTGGAGCAAGTGTCCATAAATAGCATGACATTTATGTAAATGGAACCGCGGCCATTTGTACTAATGTGATGTTATTTGATGCCTTTAAGAAGAGTCAGTCATGTCAAGGTTCAGTAAGTGTTTCTACCATTTTTTTAGAATTCTTGATCCAGCCTCTTATCCCTATATTTCTTTTTCAGGTGAGCTACGCCACCTAATGACTATTGCCACCACAGTAGCACCATGTCAGTTAGTACCAATTACATATAATGCCTTGAGCAAGCCATTTCGGGCCTATCAAAGATAGTTAGAGAGCTCGTTCGAGCTAGAGTACATTAAAATGGAGCACAAACAGAAATGACTAGCTTAAATAAAGGTCAACAGCGGGTACCGTTGGGCAGGGCCACCTTTCTTAGTGCCCTCCCTGATATGTCCCATTATCACACAACAAAGAGGTCATGGCAGCAGCTAGCCAAAATGGTAAAGTTCAATGCGGACCTGTTAGTCACACTTAGTTTATTAGACAGGCAGAAAACCCCAGTGAAGTCGATGCTTATGGGGCACACCCACCAGCTACAAATGCAGTTAGAAAGAACAAAAGAGGAGCAATTGCCTGTTATCTCATAAAGTTGCAACTTAAATAGCAGAGAAACTTTATGCCCTAGAAGAAGAGAGTTAGCATAAGAGTAACCTAGAGTTAATGGATAGAATCTTGATGAGAGTACAAATCATGCATATAGGCATACCATAGGATTGATGCTTTGTTTTTTTATGTGTTAAAATATTTGAAGCAGTCTTTGATACCATGAATGTCTCATATGCCATGTTTCTAAAGATGCATTGTTGAATGATTTATGTTTGGATGGGTGCTTGGGCATGACATGAATATAAAATACATGAAGGACATATTGACAACATGATGTAAAGTGCTTGAACAATTTGGAATGCCCATGGTGATGTTGTATGGCGTGAGTATGATATGAATACCCTATATGTGACAGCATGACATGAATTGTTAGGTTAGTTCGAGATCATTATGCATATTAGTTGTCTTTGATTTCTTTGATTACTATTTGTTGTTTTTCTTCTAATCATACACATGAGGTGAAGTGTTGCAGGTTATAATTGTTTTCTTGCTCGTGATTAGAATTCGCATAATTAGGATATTAGAAGTTTCATTATTGCCTAAATGATTGAGTTGCCATGATAATTTAAAATTTAAGGGAATGAATAGTGGGAATATATGACCACATGTGCCTATGTAAATAGAATAAGGAAAACTTGATGTTTAGAAAATGTTTTTGCAAAGTAATAGGTTTTTCATGCTTAGTGTTTGCTGTGGTGAATTCTATTGATTTGAAACAAGCATGTGGATAATTGGTTTTGAACTCTGTAACATCCTAATTTTTAATCCAATACTCCTAAAATGTATTTAGGTTAACCATTAGTCTATTACTTTTTTTGTCTCATTCTTTAAAACTTTCTTTAAAATACTTAGTAGAAAATATGGGTAAATTTTTTAAAAAAATATAAATGCAAGGTGAAAGCTGTATGTATCCTAAGCGAATGTTATCGTAAAACATAACTCATGCAAAAGAGAGTACAAGGTAAGAACATCAAATAACTTCGTAATATTGAACAATCATAGGCAAACCATAATAATATCATATTAATATAAGTTTAGTACATCATAGTGCGAAATACAACTGAAATAAAAATACAAAGGAAACATAAAGGAAGTCACCCCTTACCCTTGTGCACCTAAGATGGATAACCTCTAGAACAAAATAAGGTTACCCTAAACTAGTGGTAGTGTGTGTGAACTAACGATCCCCAAGAGTCCTATTGCTGGTAGTCCAGATAGGGTGGGACAAAGCCAATCCATGGACGAAGCTCATCGGGAGTGAGCACACGGGATGCCTGAGCATGAGCGCCACGCCGGGGCCGCATGGCTGGCCTTCGTGCTAACCTCGACTGTGTGACCGTCTCCTCGCTACCATCCACCCTCAAAGGGGGAGTAGGGGCAAAACTCTCGGAATAGATGTGGGTAGGTGAATCTTTCGACAGGTCAGTCTGTAAGTGCCTGGATCGGGGAACATAATCTGAGAAGTCGCGAACGGCAGATGCGGTAGTATACGTACGGAGTATCCTCTAGTTGTGCGTCCACACACACTCAAAGACCATGTCATCACCAAAGGGAGAGGTCAGAGAAAGATGATAACTACGTACAGGGTGTGCGAAGGGGCGTCCCAAAAACATAAAAACTCGAACAGTGTAGCTCCCCTCAAAATGATATGACCTGTGCTCCAGGTCGAAATGAACCTCCCAGGTGGGGGTGTCAATAAATACCATGAATGTCGCCATTGGAGTCTGAAGATGCAACAGAAAATAAAGGGAGTGAGAATCTTACTAAAGAATCTCAGTAGGTAATCTCCCATCTAAGTGTCATCGTCCACATCCTCAGGAACCTTGGGTTTATCATAAAAAGGTGTGCATGCGTATAGTTCATTATTAGGTTTTAAACATAATTATCCAAGGTCCATTCATTTTAAAATGTATCTTAATGTCATGTATGCAACATATCAAATCATGTATGCATGGCAATACTTTATGCAAGAGGATAATAGAGTACCTCATCAAGCAATATCATACAGGTGGCATAAAGTGGCACGTAACTTTTTTTGTAAAACTTTCTCTTTTGTCGACTCTGTGACATTAAACTTTATACTTTACATCATGGGGGCCACCCTAAAAACATCTCTAGGTTATGAGCTCATACGTAACTAGTCGTCACTAGTTCTTACTTATCCCTCACGATAAGCGTAATATAATAAAATCTCGACTTCTAGAACACGGGTTAGGGGGCATAAGGATTACCTATCATAACCTTTAATTCGGGGAGTTCATAGGAATATTTGCTTCTTTGAAATGCAATTACTGGTAACTAGTACTAGGTTATTTGTCTGCTTTGGCAAGCTCAATGTCAATACCCTCATAGTTTTGTTTATAGGGGTACTCGGCCAAATCCGTGTCACCCAGAACACGTCTTAGTACATGTCACATCTGTTCTGGGGGTGCTCAGCCGAATGATGTCACCCAGAACATATCACTTCTATCCCGGGGGTGCTCGGCCAAACCGGTGTCACCTAGGAGTTTTGAAAAACTTTTCTCAAGTCCTCAAGTTTGACAGAAATTCGGCAGCGTAACGGCGGCACACCGGATTTCCTTCAAACTTGCTTTATGCCATAAGAACTCATAGAGTATGTACATTCAATCACAATTCCATATTCAAGATAAGTCATCAAGGTCATATAATCATGTACTTCATATCATATGCATCAATACGTCATAACTTGAGTTAACGAATTTATGTTGCTCATAAAATAAACATGCTTATGATCCAAGATTGGTCATTCATATCTCATCAATTTATATCATGTAAACTTCTTAGATTCATGGTAAACAAGATCATAGGTTCATATCGTATAAAATCATAAATCCAAGTAGGATAAGATCATAGCTTTGTGTCATTCAAGTAGGGAAAAAGTCTATTGCATTCATTAGGTTCTGGTAATCGATTACACAGCTTTGAGTTTTAAAACAGAAGAATGGAAGGCTCTGGTAATCGATTACATGAGCCTTGTAATCGATTACACAGCTTCGAGTTTTCAAAAACAGGAATGTTGGGGGCTCTGGTAATCGATTACATGGGCTCTGTAATTGATTACATCAAACTTGGGCCCCAAGAACATCTGAGTAATCGATTACATGAGAGGATAATCGATTACTTCAGGGCAAAAGTTCATATCCGAGTGCATCAAAGCTTTCTGGTAATCGATTACATGGGCTCTGTAATCGATTGTCAGCACCTTCAAAATAAAAAAAAAACTAAGTTTAAAACGCATCTGCGTCATTCCTTCCTTCTCACAACCATTTTAAACCTATTTTCATCATTTCCTTTGAAATCAAAGCATTTTTGTAAAAAGTACTTGCCCATGGATTTTAATTCACTATGTGATATTAAAAAGGGTAGATCTTGAGCCCCAGACATTTAGGTGATAACATAATCGTAAACGTGCTAATGCAAGCTTTGTTTTAATCTTGATATCATAAGGTGATGACAATGGAAACATAAATATGATGTGCAAGGCTCAAATATAAACATGGGATGCAAAAACATGAAATATGAACATGCTAAGCAAGAAATGTAAATATGGAATGCAAGTTCATTTCTTTATTTTAGTACTCTAGACTCTGCAACAATCGACTTTAAGGCCGAAATAGGTGAGCTTCGAGATTATTTAGGTAATGGGCAACTCTTGTTTTAATCTTTGAATTCTTAGGTGATGGCTTGAAAAGTAAACCTGCTAGATAAGAAACATAAACATGAAATGCACTTTCATTTCTTATCTTCAGACTTTAAGTGATAGCTTGAAAATAAACATGATATGCAAAACTTAAAAGTAAATATGCAAATGCAAAAAATTGAAAAGTAAATATGAATGCAGCCCATTAATTATCTTTTTGAGTCCTAGGCTCAAGTTCACTACTTAAACTCTTGCGAAAACATCACACATTCTTTTCTTGCTAAAACCATTTAAAAGAGTGAAACCTTCAAGCTTTAGAGGTCACTAAGTGGTGGTTTCTTCAACCAACACTCAAGATTCTTATCATCAAGCCATGGTTCCTTCCAATGTAGGCCATTATGGCTGAAAATCAAGAGAAGGAAAAAGGAACTCAAAAATAGAAAAAGAAAGGGGAAAGAGGAGGAAAAAAAGGAATCAACACTTTGTCATTTCAACCCACAAGTTAAACAAAGACAAAGAATAACATTCTCAACATAACTCCCTACCTTAGATATGTTTCTTGATTGAGAGAGAGCTTGCTCTTGGAAGATTAGAGAAGAAGAAGAAGAAGAAGAACTCTTGAGATAAAGAAAGGAAAGCTTGGAGTTGTGAGGATGAGCAAATGTTCTTGCACTTCTCCTTTGGTGTCTATTTATGACAAAAAGAAACATAATGGGAGGTGAGAATGGAAGGGGAGTGGCGCCACTTTTGGGGGGGGAGGGAAGGAAGGAGAGAAAAAAATATCTCTTGGTTGTGTCATTTCAAGGTAAGGTTATAGGTATGGGCTAGGTATGGTGTGGCATGCTTCTTTGAATGTTTGAGTGAACAAACTTGTGATGCATGGGGAATGAGGTGGCGCCATTTTTGGGGTATCCAAGGGGGAGGGAAATGTCTCATTTAATTGTGGTTTAGTGATGTGTTTAGATGTATCTTTGATTAGGCTTAAGATTAGGAGTTTGTAATTAAGTGTTTAAGTGAAAGGATGAGCGATTAAGGCTTTTTAAGGCATGATTAATGAGCATTCTTGCCCATTAGTAGAGTGAAACCATATTCAATCAAGATTATTAATCACATCCTTGGTTCTTTAAATCATGGGATTGGAATAGTGAAAACACTATTCAAGATTCCATGACTTGGAGTCTTGATTTTTAAAAGAGGTTTAGGTTTAATCTAAAGCAATTTTAGGTTCTAATTAACTTTAATAAATCACCTTGACTCTAGATTAATTAGGGAAACTAATTAACCTTCGATTAGAGCCTAATATTGCTTAGGTTTGCTTAGTTATGTCATTAAGCCCAAAATCACTATTCCAGGGGCAAAATTGTAATTTGTACAAAAACTGCTCGGGACAACGAGACTTAAATAGACATGCCCAAGCTCATGAAAACATCATCTTAGACCTTTTGGGACATTCTGGGCCCAAACAGCATTTATACCCGCGTAAAAATGTTGTAGGTGTATTTTGGTCAATTTGACCCAAAAGCTCAGAAGAAAAAAAATTTATGCTATCTTAACATTCATTCATATACAATCCCCTTCAAACATCGATTTCACCCTTTGAGGACTGCCGAGTCAGCTATCCTCGAATTCTGGGTGGAAAATGACCTCAGGGGCATTTTGGTCATTTTCGCTCAGACAGAAAAATTGGGGTGTTACAAACCCCATAGATTGAAAATTAAACTAAGGAATACTTGCGCATGGTATGGCATTTAAAACCTTGGTGCATGGATTTCATGTGTTTTAAAAGAATCGACAATGTAGTTGGCATGATAGTTGGAATGAGCAAATGACATGTCCATGATTGTATGCCTATGGCTTCATGTAGGAGAATGCATGGTTATTATGCGTATTATACAACAATGACTAGTTATTCTTTTGCGAATGTTTATGAAGGCTTGGGAATTTAAGATAAAGGAAGAAAAGAAATGGAAACATGTTTTCAATAGTTTGTTTCAAGCTCGTAGCAAAGATTTTGTTTAAGACAAAATATTTTCAAAAAAGTTGTGCTGCTGTGTTAGAATAGCTTAACATGGAAAGTTTTGAATCATGAAAGTAAATGATCTGCATAAGTAAGTTAAAGAGCTCATATGTGTAGGATGCATATCCCCTTCCCCTAACCTATGCATGTAAGTTAAATAAAAAGGGACTTAAGTGAGATTTATCATGTTTAGGTTGCAGCTTGGAAACACGATAGTAAGGAATTAATAGGCTTAGCGAGGTAATAAAAAGCATATTGGTTTCTCGATTGTTTGTGCGTATATAATGTATGAACATAACTTGGAATGTTGAAACATGCTGATTGAGAATGACACATATGAATGCCATGTTTATTGTTTGTATCTTCTGGGTACATGAATGTGTTAGTTAAGGACCGTGTTTATGAATGTCATGTTTGTTTCTGCATTTTCTACGTGAATGGATAGAGTAGTGTAATTTCCATGCATGGCATGCACATAGAAAGCGAGGAAGTTCAGAAACCGAGGACTGGGAGTCCCTATAGTATCAACAGGTATCAGATGGAAGAGAAGGGGAACTAGAGTAAGGATGCAAGTGATGTTTAGCCCCCTTTCCTTGAGAGCTTGCGTGTTCATGAGGCAACGAAGCATAAATGCTCATCCAGGACTTACACAGTGGAAAGAGCTACCTTTGGAGGTGGAGCCACCCCGTGAAAGTGTCATGATAGGAGCCTTGGTTGCCTTGATGGGAAAGGGCTGCCCTTAGAGACAGAGCCACCCTAGGCATGACAATTGATATCCTCAGCTAGAGTATAGTGGCCTTCAATAATGGCATTGTCTTCTAAAGTATCATTTCATATGTCAGAGTATTTCAGGAATTCAGACCTATTCTTGAAACCCCACAAGGGTTAAGTATTCTATTTCTTTCATCTTCCAGTTACATCAGCTTAGATTTGGGGACCAAATCTTTTAAGGGGGAAACTATGTAATACCCGATGCACACGTGTCAATGGATAAGTTCCATACAGCCCGAAGGTCCCCCAGAAACCACCCACGCTGTCGAGTCCTGAATTTTGCTAACTCTAGATCCTATACCTCCTTCGAGAGCTATATGTTAGAGCCATATTCTTAGGATCAAAAGTTTCGGTAATTGTTCCTAGAAGGAAAATAAGTTAAAGAGTAATTTTTAATAAATTTTATGAAGCCCTTAAATTTTTTATTTTTAGCTCACAAGTTTAAAAAATCTTGAAGATTTTCAAATTTGAACTAAAACCCAAAACTTGAATTTTGATTTGTTGGGATTTTGATTTTTATGATATTTTATTTGAATCCAAATGGGGGTATTTCCCTATTTACATTTATGTTTTAAAGTTAATGGAGAGTAAAATAAATAAGGATGACCATAAGTCTTGCTGCAGCGAGCTAGGTTCACTGCAACGAGGATCCCGATGACAGAATTGTACCAAAATGACACAGTTTTGGTTTAATGACCCATATCCCTTTAAAAACCCTTCAAGCTTGGGTTCTTAGGGACAGAACCAAAAACCCTCCCTCTAAACCCTCATTTTCCTTCCTTTTCTCAAATATATCTCAATCCATCATTCTTGATCCTCAAGGTGAGTAAATATTGATAGATTATGTCTCCCTTCTCCCTATTCTTCCATGTTTTTAGTATGGGTTATTATTTTCTCTCATTGTTGTCAAGTAATGGTGCTCCCCTAATATTTTTAGAGTTATGTTAGGGTAATCTAAAGGTACCTATAGATCATTAATGAGTTTTATGGTTATAATGGTAGACTCTGATGCCATCCTTACTCCCTAGAGTTTTGCCGGAGTTGTCCCCTCTTGTTCTCCCTTTCCAGGTGAGTGGGTTTGATCTCATAGCCTTAGTTTCATCATTATAAGTATGTTTTTTGAATTATGTTTGTTAAATATGACATTTGAGATGAAAATATGATTTAGATATGAATTTACAAGAGATGATAAAACTAGTAAGTTTATGATTTTGATTCTTAGCATGAAAAGTGTATTTTAGAAAACCATGGGACCATGATTGCTATGTTATATGCTATAGAAAATGTTTTACATGTTGCGAAATAATTTATTAAGAAAATATGTATTGTAGTAAGATGACTATTCTAATGAATATATATATTATGAATTTATGATATTGCCATGCTTTAAGACTTGGACTTTCAGAAAGCATTTTATTGAAAATGCTAAGTTAAGCTACATTGAATAAAGTATGATTTAGCTTTATGAAGAAATATGTTATTATGGTTTTAGAGTTTTCATGATTTAGAACCCTAGTGTTTAAATTTATGATTTTAGAATTATCAAGTATATTGAAAGTAATGTTAGCTTAAGATTTGAACTTGGAACTTCATTTTTATGGTATCAACAAGTGTGGAATTCAGTATGATTCTTACTAACTGCCAGATACATATTTTGTGGGCTTAAGATCGGGTTGCCTACAAATAGGTGATCCCTTGGGCACGATTTTCACAGTCACAATTATGCTAAAATCATATTGTTAGAGTTATATGAATCCAGAACTCTCAATGTACTAAGAACTTAGGGGTTCTTGTTCGCCAGGGACTAAGCACCCACCTTTCAGTTATGGAATTTCGTCATTGTTGATTTTATTTATTTTTGGTCAAGTTATGTATGATGAGATTCATTAACCAGAGTTATAATTCAAGTTGAGAAAGTAGTTAACCTTGGTATATCTAATTGCCAAGGAGGTGGTGTACCAGTGACAATGGAGGCAATCCCTTTAAACAACCATGGAGGCAAATCCAGTAAACAGCTATCGTGGCATATACAGAAAATGGGACTAGTTAGGTGCCCACAGCTTGTCCGACAGGGACTATTATGATTTCAGCAGGTGCTCTTGTTCGATAGGGATTGAGCACCATCTTTCAGTTTATGATTTTATAGTTTCTGTTGTTATATATAAAGATATAAAGAAGGTTTTGGAGCTTATTTTATTATTATCATTAGTATTACTTTATTATGGTTATTGCTATTGTTATTATTGTGATTTCATGCATCCTGTTCTTGGTTGTCCCATGTAGGTTATGGGTGAGAACTCACTCACTGAGTCCATTGACTCACCCTTCTCCCTTCCTCTCATAGTTGTAGGTATAGGTTTAGTTTCCTCCTAGCTTAGGAGACTCAGCTAAGCTTAGAATTATCTCAATAGTAAAAGTGCTACAGTAGGTGTGCAAGCTGCATTTACTTTCAGATTTTGTATAAAATTTCAGTATTTGAATCATTTATGTATATATTTTTAGAGCTTAAGTATGAAATTCAAATTGCGAAATTTGATTAGATTATGTAATAGATCAGCTAGGTAGTTATGATTCAATTTTCAAGGGTTAAACGGGTTTTCAGATTAAGATTTATATTATGCAATGAGACAATTATGATTTTGTGATTAGCAGATTTGGTTAAAACGGGTTTTCACAGCTTGAATATTAGATACTTGGATTTTCGCAAATTTGAATATTATATTTTGAATAGAGAAATTGATATTGATTTAGAAGAAAATCTTGTTTAAAGTATAATATTATACTATTATATACATTCAAAGTGACACGTCACCCAGTAGGCTTACGTGGGGATGAGATTTCCTCACGTGCCAGTCACGTTCCTAGGTCTGGTCATGACAGAATCGACACAAATATTGTTGGCTAATAAAGGAAGATCTTTATAAGTGAGAAAATTACAATCTCTCAAAATATAAGGAGAGAACAATGATAACACTCGCTTATAAAAGAAGATTACAAACACACAAGGAAATCACTAGGAGAGGCCTAATATTTTTCTCTCTCTAGAGTTCTCATTCAATTCTCTAGGTGGTGCATTTCTACAACTCCAAGAACTACCTTCTACAGATAGATGTTATTAGCATTAATCCTTGCTTAATAATGAAGCAAGATAACACTTGATGCTTCTAGGAGCTTCTAGTTGTAAGAGTTTCTAGTGTGCTCCTTTCATTAGTCAAGTTGGTGAAGAAGACAAATTCAACTTGAACTATACTTCATGCAAGGTTGCATATATTATAGCCTTGCATACGCCATTAATTTTGATTATGTATTAACCATCCAAGCAACAAGATAGAATTCAACTTGGATTCTTCATGCAAGTTGGCAAGTTTCTAGCATATTCATGGTAAGGAGAAATAGCAAGAATTCTGGATTCTTGACCACATGCATGCACCTCCAATAATCAAAATTGACTGTACATATTCATAATCTCCCACTTAAAATCATTTTTGGTATGCTTGCAAAAATCTCTCCCAATTTTGCCATCCTATGCTGCTTTTATTTCCAATAGGCCAATAGAGGAACCATACCATGCAAATCTATCTGCATTAACTGGTTGTCAGGATATCCGCTAGATAACCTCAGGTGTGAATCTTCTCTATTCTACCTATCCTATCTCCACTACTTCATGTAAAAATGGTACCGAATACCTATGTCCTTGCAACGTGCAAGGTACTCTGTCTATCACAATGCATAGGAATCTTCTTGTGCTTATCCTTGTGTTCCTCTATTATCCTTTGCATCCAAATTGCTTCCTTGCATGTTTGTGTAGCTACCATGTACTCAACTTCAGTTATAGCCAATGCTATAATAGTCTGTATACCAATTCACAGTTCCTACTGCCAGTGCAAACACATAGTCTATAATGGATTTTTTTTTTAAGAACATCACCTGCAACAAAAATTGATTCAACCTATCTGCTGATAATAAAATTAGATCCTCCAAAATATAATGCAGCATTAGAGGTTCCTTTAATATATCTCAGGATCCTTTTAACAACACCCAATGCTCTCTGCCTAGAACTACCATGAACTGATCAATCACACCAACTGCTTGAGCAATGGCCAATCTTGCACTCATCATGGCATACGTAAGGCTTCCCACTACTAATGCATATTATACTCAAGACATCTTCATCCTCTCCACTTCACTGCTAGGGTTCATACCAAAGGATAATTTAAATTTGATAGGAAGTAGGGTAGAAATTGGCTTACACTCACATTGAAATGCTGAAAGACCTTCCTCGAGTAATTTTCTTGGGATGGCCAATTCTTCTTATCTTTTTTGTCTCAATGAAATTGCATCTTGAAAATCTTGTTTGTCGGTTCCTAAGTCCTTCATATCAAACTCCCTAGCCAACTGTGCCTTTAATTCCTGGACTCAATCTTTGTTAGGGCCTATCACCAACAAGTCATCCACACACAATAGTAAAATGATAAAATCATCATCATTAGACCTTTTGTAACATATACAATAGTCTGAACTAAGTCTATTGTTGTCAAGGCTACTAATGAAGGATCAAATCTCTTATGTGTGACAAGCCAATTTAGGAACATAACCGACACGTGGGGGTCTGGGTCACCATGTAAGCCTTCTAGGTAATATGGCTCACTAAATGCACAGATTAACATGATTTTTATTCTTTAAACGTAATTAAATTTAACTCATTATCAAGTACTCTATTTAAATCATACTACTTGGATTCATAAAACTAAAATATTTAACATATATAGCTTTGGATACATCTTAATCAAATCTGTTATTCATGAAAACAATAACTGTTTCATTACATGATCTTAATCATAATTTGAAAATTAGTTTAATACTTAAAAACTAAATCATGAGTCCATCTCTAACTTGTTACATAAATTCTAAATTACAATTTACATCCCAAATCAATACTTGAAGTCTAAAGACATCTGACGATGTTCATAGCTCTAAAATAAATATATAATATTAAAATTGGATGCATGGTTCAGATCTTACCTGTACAACTACTAGAGCACTATAATCTAACATGACCATAAACTAAGTTTTACTGCAAAGTAAACCTCACCACTAGAAGTAGCTGCATCTACTGAAGCCTGTTTGAGCAAAATTGAACCTGCAACTATGAGGAGGAAGGGAGAGAGGTAAGTCAGTGGACTCAGTGAACGAATTCTTACTCACCACCCACATGTGACAACAATAACCATACATAATATGTACATGCAACTAATAAAAACATTTTTAATATTTACATACATAACTGTTTTGGGAAAAGACATTCACAATTCCATAATTAGCAAATCGCATAAACATGTAAATTAATCTAAGGGAATTAGGGAAGAAATAGAATTATAAACAAGCCATACAAATCTGATACTCAGTCCTTCATAAACATGAGCATATCTCTAATAGCAAATTGTTCCTTGTAAATCACGTCCTTCGTATACAAGTTATGGGCATCTAACTAGGTCCTGTTTGGGGTTAGGAGGGTGATTGTCACTCGTGAGTAGCGTGGTATATCAAGTTTATTGAGAATACTGTTGTTACCTCACAATTCTTTTTCTCTCTAATTCATATTTCAAAACTAACTTACAATTAAATTGAATAAACCCGAAAACTCTTAAAACTCTTAAAGCTCTTAAAACTGTGGAAGCTCTGGATTCATATAGCTCTAACAATTTGACTTTGGCTATGAAATTATGCCCAAGGGATCACCAGCTTGTAGGTATCAGAATTTTCAAAAGCCCATAAGATATGTATCTGACAACTATTATAAATCATACTGAATTCCATACTTTTTAATATCACAATTGAAATCCCAATACCATATCTCTAGCTGACACACTTTCATAAACTTGATAACTCTATTATCGTATTTCAAACAACATGGTTCATAATCATGGTAACTTTGAAATCATAGCAATGCGTATGTATTCATAAAGCTAAATCATATTCTATTCAACATTTTCCAAAATATTTCAATGGGATATTCTAAAAGCATAGTCTAAAATTCTAATTTTTTTCAAAACATATTAATATCATAAATTGATAAAAAAAATAAAAGTATTTGATAACTTGGTATCTTACTAAAATATATATGTTTCCTATAAATATTTTCTTGAGCATATCATACATTTCCATAGCATACAACATGTCAATCATGGTTCCATGATTTTCTAAAACACACTTCTTTCATGCTATCATCATAGATCATAAATTTTGCTAGAGTAACATAACATATAAAATCATATTCTATACACATTCTCATATCTAATTTCACGTTTAACAAATATCAGACATAAACATACTCATAATGACTGAAAACAAGGTCATGATTTTGAACCCACTCATCGTTTGGGGTTGAGAGTGTATAAGTACTACCAACTTGACCTTGGAGGCTTGGGTTGGTTCTAACAACTTCTGTAGAACCAACATAAACACATGAGACACTCAAAAGCATGATAAGGCAAATTTAGGGGGAAGAAAATCATGCCCAACTCATGCATGAGAGAGCCTTATCCATAAACATGGAAGAATGAGATGAAACTTGAAGAATTTCAAGAAAAAACACTTACCTAGAGGGATTGGATAAAGGAAGAAGCTTTGAGTTTGTGTAAGAAGGGAATGGAGTACCTTGGGGGCTGCTAGGGTACAGCTTTCAGGTGAAAAATTGAGTGCGGAAGGGTTTAAATATAGAGGGGTGTCACTAAATAAAACTATGTCATTTTGCACTGTTTTGGCATTGAGAGTACACTATAGTGGTCAAGAGGCCTGAAACATCCCCCACTAGAAAACACATGATTGTTCTAGCAATCAAGGACCACTACAGCGATTGGCAGAGATTCCAAAACCGCCAACCACATTCCCCTAACTACTATAATGGTCCTGGACCACTACAATTGTTTTGGCCCGCTATAGTGGTTTCAGCAACACTAGTTCTGCATCTCTAGGGTCTTTCTATATCCGGGGCCTTCCCGGCAACATGGGTAGGTCACCAAGGGACCTTAAGGTGATACTAGACTTGTCTAGGGTCACGTGTAGCTGAGGTATTACATTGTGACATCCCTTTGGAGCCTATTTTAAGCAATTCAGAGATTTGATAAAGTTGCAAACTAAGTTTCCTTTTGCTTTAAAACCTTTTGGTTGGAGCATATTGACACTTTCTTACTCCCTTTGCAGCGTATTTGCTGCAAATATTACATCTCTACTGACAGTACCCCTGTAGGTAGTTGGGACCCCTAGGCGATACCTCTTGACATCGTCATCATACCCAAGAAGAAGTATTTCTTGGATTTAGGATCCACCTTCTTTCTTGGGAATTGTAGATCATGTACACAGGACATCTAGATACATGTAGAGAAGAATATTTGCTGGCTTTCCTTGCCACATCTCCATAGTTGTCTTTAACCAATCACCATTGACATTGATGGATTTATCATATAGCAGATGGTTCTAACCACTTCTGCCCAGGCTTGGCCAAACTAGCAATACACAACACATCTCAAGTTCTGGAGAGTCTTGTTCATCCACTCTGCTACACCATTTTACTGAGGAGTACATGCAATTGTAAATTGCCTTTGAATACCCTCCTTCTTGCAAAATACAATGAAATCGCCATCTATATTCTTTTCCATTACATGTCTTCAAGCACTCTTTTTTTTTTAAACCAATTTCAAGCTCCACTTGTATGCTTTGAACTACTTGAATACTGGAAACACATCTAACTTCTTCTTGATAAGGAACACTCTTAATTTCCTAGAGTCATCAATGGATAAGACAAAATATTTTGCCTCTCCTAGAGATTTTACTAGTGACCTCCACTCATCAGAATAAATCAAGTCTAGTATATGTTTTGCTTCTGTTAATAGATCTTTGAAACTTTAATCTATGCTACTTACTCATCACACAATGCTAACAGAAAGGTTAATTAATTGGTTTGAGCCCGTGAATAAGATAACAATATATGAGGACCCACAAACAACGTTTCAATGTGTAGCCTAATATGATATACCACATAATTATTGTGCCTTCGTCTTCATTAACTAAAGCGACTGATGCATTTGCTCCCTACAAAGTATCTCCCAAAAGCATGTATAGATTGGCTGCAATCATCTATTTGCCTTCATCATCATAAGAGCACTGGTTAATAACTTTCATGATACCATTTCCAATATAGATCTTGTACATGAGGCCATCTAGTTTCCCAGTAGACAACAACTTCTTCTTCAAGTTTTAACAATTGTTTTCCATGTGCCCTTTCTTGCTACAATTGTAATAAGTAAGTTCTTCTTTCTTCAAGACTTTGACTACCATGATTGTGACTCCTAATAGGGCCACATTCTATTGATTTACCTCTCATCATCAATAAAGATCCTCTTTGCCTGAAACTCTCTGTCTGATTTTACTTTCCTTTTCAAGAATAGCGGTAGTAGCAACATAAAATCAGAGATGATTAGCATACTATTGTTGGTGATGAGTTGATCATATGAATTTGGTAAAATATGAAGTAAAATATATGCATGATCATTTTCTGCTATATGAAATACCAAGGTTGTCTACTATGATTGTTGAATTAACTTGGCCTCATACAATTTAGTGAGTGCGTCCCATATCTCCTTTGTCATGTTTTCTTCTGAGATTCTTGACAACAATAAACCTACAATTGCCAGATGCAAAATTAGCAGCAGTGTTGTCATTATCTCCTTCCACTGGTCATCAAAGATCCTCATGAGTCTCACATCAATTGCATCTAAGCAATTTTCTTTCCTCATCATTGCTTTCATTCTCAGCTTCCATAGGGAGAAATTACTCTTACTGAACTTCTCTATCTCAAATTTTGCAGCCATGGTTCTGACACCTATTTATTCCTTTACAGCAAATAATAACCACCAATATGGCTCTGCTCTATTCACCTATACTGTCGTTGCACACAAAACAGGCCACTTGGCTTGCATATTACCAAGAAGACTTTTGACATAACCTTTCCTTGCTTGTATCGTCAGTGCTCACAGTATACGTCGCCTAACTTAAACCCTTGACTTTGATACCACTGTTAGGTCCCAAAGTTAAGGAGTAGAGTAACACAAGTAAAATTTGGAGATAAGAAACATGGAATTGACACAAATATTGTTGACAAATAAAAGAAGATCTTTACAAGTGGGAAAACTATAATTTTTCAAAATATAAGGAGAGAACAACATTAGCACTCTCTTAGAAATGGAGATTAAAAACAAACAAGGAAATTTTTAGGAGAGACATAATATTTTCTCTCTCTAGAGCATTCACTCAATTCTATAACTTGCTTTTAGACTACATCTTTTTGGGGGTGCATTTCTACAACACCAAGAACCACCTCCTATATATATAGAAGTTATTAGCAGAAATCCTTGCTTAATAATGAATCAAGATGACACTTGATGCTTCCAAGAGCTTCTAGTTGTAAGAGTTTCTAGTGTGCTCCTTTGACTAGTTAACTTAATGAAAAATACAAATTCAAGTTGAATTATAGTTCATGCAAAATGGCATATATTAATATTATAATATTGCATAAGCCACCAATTTTGACCATGTATTAACCATCCAAGTAACAAGATAGAACTCAACTTTTGGATTCTTTGTGCAAATTGGCAAGTTTCTAGCATATTCATGGCCAGGAAAAATAGCAAGAATTCTAGGTTCTTGGCCACATACATGCATATCCAACAATCAAAATTGATTTTACATATTCATATTTTATAGTAATAATAGAATTCATAATTAAATAATACATAATACATAAATGAGGAGCTAACCGAAAAGATATGTAATAAATGTGTTCGTGAATCGTGACTATATTGTCTTGTTGGTGGCTGGTATCAAATTTTATTGGTGACTTCTGTAAGCTAGGTTTGTTAGCTATGGAGACAAGTAGTGCCTGGTGTGGGTTTGGGTTAATAATTGCTACTAACATTCACGCATTTTCCTCACTATCCATTTACGCCTGGCCCTTCAAGTATGTCCAAACTAGTATTTTTTTTGTAACCCATGCACGGGTTTATAATTTTTTCATTAATATCATGATAATTAATTATAAATATAGTTTATACAATGATTTAATTTATATTGGAACGATCTAAAATAAATCAATAGAATTAATAAACATCATAAATATAACAATATGATTTCAAAGTTTCAACAAAGGTTTTTTTTCTTTTTGATTAGGAGTTTCAACAAAGGTATCGACTAATAAATATTTATTACCAATTAATATTTAATAAATTAATAAATAAATTGAAATATTTAATTGTTAAATAAAATATTCATCATTGATGTGGGGAATATGAGTAATAATTAAATAGTACATAACTATACAAAGTTAAATGAATAAGTAGTATAGAAATCCGGGCGTAATATAAATTATTAATTTTAAATCCTATATGGATCAAAAGTTAAATGATAAAACAGAAAAAGAAATAAATTTTAAAATAAAAATTATAAAAGAATTATCAATTTAGATATTAAGTAAAACAAAATTTATATAAAAATATGAAGCTCCTAAGCGGTACGTTATATATTATTTTCAAAGAATATAAACAACGGCGATTGATTATCGTAGGTATATCTATAGGTATAATGAATACTATGGGGACTCTAGAAAAAAAATGAAAAAATTGCATGATCATATAAAGTAATGGGATGCAATAAAGATTTATTATTCTATACAACTTTATTTACAACACTAAACTTTTTCGCATCTTCATATATTGGCAATTATAAATGCATTGGAATCACCACTACATTGTGTTTATTTTTTTGTTGGATGTTGCAACCTTTCATTAAGTAAATAATTTTAGATAAAACTATCAAATTCGTCCCTCTAAAATTTCACGTCGATCAAACTGTAAAAAAAAATTCTGAAATTGGTCCTTACAAAATTGAATAGTCGGTCAAATTAGTCCCTATAAAAAAAACTCTCAAATTAGTCCCTGCAAAAATGAATTATCGGACAAGTTAGTCCTCCTTACTTGACTTATCAAAGGGATTAATTTAGCCAATTATTCAATTTTGTAAGGACTAATTTGTCTGATTTGACATTTTTACAGGGACTAATTTGAGAGACTTATTTTTCAGGGACCAATTTGTCCGACTATTTAATTTTGTAGGGACTAATTTGAGAGTTTTTTTTTTACAGGGACCAATTTGATAGATGTGAAATTTTAGATGGACCAAAATGGGTACTTTGTCATAATTTTAATTATTTTTTATAAGTTCGATTTAACTATAGTGTCTTATTCCTTAATTACTCTAATCAAATTAAAAATATTCGTAAACCCTATGTTATTCTTTTCTCTTGTTTTTAGTAAACAAAGTCCAAATTAAAAAAGGAAAAAATAATAAACTCTAGTGTATTGTAGTGACGCAAACTTGCACCAACTATTTCAAAGATAAACCTGGATATTATTGATAGGAAGCCTATGATCAACATTCAAAATAAAAAGAAGACAAAACTATCAAATTCGTCCCTTTAAAATTTCACATCGATCAAATTGGTCTTTGTGAAAATAAAACTCTCAAATTGGTCACTACAAAATTGAATAGTCGACCAAATTAGTCCCTACAAAAAAATCTCTCAAATTAGTCCCTGCAAAAGTGAATTGTCGGACAAGTTAGTCCTCGTTGCCTGACTTATCAGAGAGACTAATTTAGCCGATTATTTAATTTTGTAAAGACCAATTTGTCTGATTTGACATTTTTACAGGAATTAATTTGAGTGATTTATTTTTCAGAGACCGATTTGTCTAACTATTCAATTCTGTAGAGACTAATTTGAGAGTTTTTTTTTATAGGGACCAATTTGGTAGATGTAAAATTTTAGAGGGAACAAAATGGGTGTTTTGTCTAAAAAGAAAACAGCAATAGATTCAGAAGCAAAGTATTAAAAACCAGACCGAACCAGTTGGTTCAAACCGAAAATCAGTGAGCCAGCCACCTTACCGATCCAGTTCATCATTTGGACTGGATCTGCATGCAACCCGGTCAATACAAGTTAAACCCAATCAAAATCGAGGTGAATCGATAGGTCAACCGGCCAACCAACCTCTCGAGCCGTCACACAAGAATGTTAATGAATAAATTCAAAATATCCATATGGGAGTTCAAACATTGAACCAAGAGGAACAAGGTGTGTGCACATGCCACTAGGCTAGCTTGCTTGTTAATATATTATTGTCTATGAGCAAATCCAAAACTTTTTCCTTAGGGATTGAACTGAGTGTGTAGGGGAAAGAGGGCAACGCACATAACCTCAAGACCAACTAGCTTGTTGTTTTGGATAGTGCCAATAATTATATATACTATATACTTAATATACTTTTATATATTTATTTAATTAAATCTAGTTCAATCGGTTCAACCAGTGACCCACTATTGAACCAGAGACGCAGTGGTGTGACCAAGTCGATCACTAGTCCAAGTTTAAAAACTATATTCAGAAGTCCAATAAATGTTAAAAATGGACACTTTTTATTTATTAAATACACTACAATATGCCCATTTAAAAAAAGGGCAAATACAACAGTACAAAAAATAAAAAAAATAAAAACCTTCGACAATCTTCATATTCATGATGGTGGAAGCATAATAAGAATTTTGTTCATCATATTTTGATATCCAGATCCTGTAAAAAGAAAAAAAGAAACATAAATAAAAGACTTTTAAATTACTAAGTTAACAATATCTGGAAGAAACAAAAAACCAAGTTTTAGATAAACGTAGTACATACCTTTTGTTTTCAAGATAGTTACCATCCACTGAAAAGTGAGAGCACTAACTGATGGGTTACATTTATGTACCCATTTTCCATCCTAACGCTAAATAATTTACATTTAGATTGTATTTAATTGATATCAAATTAGTAAATTTGCACTTTTTCCTCAACATGCATTATTAAATAATTTTGTAGCTATCATCATGGTTTTTAGTAAATTCTTATACTTTGAAAGTTCTCTGTGCTTTTAATCTTTTTTTGGAGTTTTTCTTCGTAACAGGGACCTCCAGATTAGTGCATTGGAGCAAAAATAAGGAAGTCAGTAGTCAGTAGTACTGTTCACCGCCTAGGCGGTGAACAGAGGAGTATGTTTTTCTAGACACTTCACAGGACTGCCCAGGCGGTCATATGTAGATAGGCCGTGTTGTCCTGGGCCTGATTTTGCTGGCCAAAAAGGAAGGAAAAAAAGAGAACGATGGGCAGGACATTCAGATTCTCTCATTCATGCCACTTTTAATTATTTTTTTTCACACTCTTTCTCTCCTTGTCTCTCTCTACTCTCTCTTCAGGCTTAGGGTACTCAATCATTGTTGGATTTTGGTATTTTATGGGTTGTAATTTACAGCTTTCTTTCAACAACGATTGTGACACTCCTCCTATGGAGGAGTAATTTCTTTATTGTTGCAAGGATAATTGAAGATTGAGATTGTTCTTGAGGTTCTTATTATTTTAATTGCAATTCATAGTTAGTTTTTCTTCCATGTTTACTTTAGCTTTTGATATCAATTGCAATGATTATTGTAATTGTGTTTTTAAGAGTTGTTTGGTTGTGCATTCGTTTGCGTGCATAATCTAGTTACCATTGGGGTATTGGGTCAATTGATTTAATTACATCCAATTGGTAAGGGATTGAAATTAACTCCATTAGGAATTAGGTTGCTGTAATTGGTAATCAAACTGGCATAGGTTCATAGAATCATGATTGTGAATTACTAGTTCATATGTTAGCCAAACCCTTAGTGAGAGTGTGATTGTATAACTGCTAAGTAGAATTGCATCATTATTGTGTGATAGCATAACTAATGAATGTAACCACCACCATGAATTTATCTTTGAACTGATGATTGAATAATTCTTAATCTGAGGGAATCCTTGTGCATGTAATTCTTCCCATTATAATTTCGCAGTTTATTTTTGGCTTGCTATAATCTCAAAAACCCCAAATTCCTAATTAGCTAGTATTACTTCCTTGTGAAACGACTTGAATTGTGCCCTTTACTACAATTTTTTGTGCAACTTGGCACTTTATAAATTTTAATTTGTTTGTGAGTCGCGACAGCTCGCATCAGTAACCAAATCAACACATTTTATGGTAATAAGCTACACATGTAATTTTATGTATATCCTTATTATGTTAAATGAGCTGTACAAATACCTACTTCTCAGCATCATAATAATGTAAAATAGCAGTTCAAGTAAAACATCAAGTATCAAGTAACCCATCATTAAAAACATATATAATATGCATAGGCCAGTGAAGCAAATAGTTTCCCACACAGATAAACAATAAAAAAAATGAGATATAATATGCATAAGATATGACAGAATAGAAATTCCATAGAGCAATAATGAAAGCCAATAAGTCCCACACATTAAAACATCTTAAGGAAAGGTAAGGGCACAAACCCACTGGTCCTTAACAAAAAAAAATAGTAAATAGTTTTTTTTTCTTGTCACACTATGAAACAAAAATCCATAGGTAAAACTGCATCTCTAGCATTATTTAATCTTCAATTCTTCTCTAATTTAATATTCTTCATGTTAGTGGTTGGAAAATTGTCATCTTTGGTTGTTTGTATATAATATCCAAAACATATATGGGTGTATAATACAAAATTAAGTAACATAGACACAATTAGTAAAAAGCATTAACTTAATCTTGTAGAAAAAATTTTCCTAGTAGTCCTCAATTGAAAATTAAGTCAAAATTCATGCCTAGTGGTTCGAAAATTTCCAGTATTACCGCCCACACTAAAATAAGCTAGAATGTAAACATGTCCCTCTATTAGAGGAGGCTTAAATTTATACACCAAAGTCTTCCTACCAGTGGCATGCATCGCATTGCCCTGAAAACAGAAATCCAGATATCAAACTCTGTCGAATTCAACAAACTAACTAAAACAATAAAAAATTAAACAGAACAGTGGCTAGATTAATCTAACCAATGACTTGCAGACTCATCCATCACAACCATCTCAAGGCTATTTGCCCAATCTAGATTATTGAAACTTGGAAGGCTCCGCAGTCTAATGACACGTACCTTGATTCTCCAGCGTTCTCTCACGGGAGGGATTTTGTAAAATGGGTGACACAGTAAACAAAGAAATTCAGAAAGTGAATCGATGCAACAAAGCTAGGAAGTATAGACAGCAAGAATATGAAGAACAGAGGATACAGATAAAATGAGGTGCTGGGTAAATAGTTGAAACAGCATAACCGCAGCGCAACTGCATCAGACCGCAATCGCGGTGTGATGCATTTTCACACAAGTTGACAGCAACATAACCGCAACAGGACCACATCGGGATTACATCGGACCGCATCGGGTAGCAATGGGCTGCAACGGGTTCTTTTCTCAAGTTGCAGACGCACAAAAATTTCACACCGCATCAGCCGCAACGTGCATTACGACGACCGCATTATCCGCAACTGCAGCAACTATGACCCCATCCGCGATCGCAACCGCAATTTAAAACACTGCCACACACACATGTGAATGGCGTAAAGCCCCTGAAAAAGTCAAAGAAGGAAGCTGAAAATATGCTATTGCCAAATAAGGAGGAAAACGGTGTAGTGCAAAAGCCAGGAAATGCTACACCGAATCAAGAAAATTTGAGTGGTTAAATTCAAATTTTGCCACACTAAATTTTCAGTGCAAGAAGGAATTTGGATGAAGGAGGACGAGGTTCTTGCTTATAAATAAAGGCCACCTCCATCAAGTGTATCCACTCCAGAGAGAAAATATATACAGTGTTTTCTGAGAATTTCTCCTACTTTCATAGAGAGAGGTATATTCTCTTAGTATAAGAGAAGATATTCTTGTTCACTTCTTATATTTAGAGAGAGGTGTAATTTTATCTTTCACATAGTGAAAATCTTTCTTGATCTTGCCCATGGTTTTTTCCTCATCATTATAGGGTTTTCCACGTAAATATTTTGTGTCAAATCCAATTTTTTCTCAACTCTATTTTAGTTATGTTAATCTATTTTCATAACTTTGGTATCCAATAGTGGTATCAGAGCCACTCATTTTAGTCTATGTTGTGGCTTACTATTCATGGTGATTATTCATACGGGTAGTTGTGTACTTTTAGAGTATTATTAGTGTATACTGGATTTGTTCCATATACGTTATAAATATTACAGTATTGTTCACGTATATGGTACTATTCATGGTGATAAAGTGAGAACCGGCTTAGTAGAGAAATTTATATGTGTCCTAGATTTGTTCCATATACAATATATTATACTATTCACGTATACGATGTTATTCACATATAAAGTACTATTCATGGTAAAAAAAAGTGAGAATTGGTCTAATAGAGAAATAGATCCCAGTAAATACTATGGCAGCAAAATTTGAGATTGAAAAGTTCAATGAGGATACTTTTTCCCTGTGAAAATTCAAGATGAAGTCAATATTAAGGAATGACAATTGCTTACCAGCAATTGAAGGCAGACCTATTGAAGTTACCGATGAAAAGTGGAAGGAGATTGATGATAATGTAGTTACCAATCTACATCTGGCAATGGCAGATTCAATATTATCAAGTGTTACAAAAAAGAAGACAGCAAAAGAGATCTACGATGCTTTGTCAAAGTGTATGAGGTCAAGTCACTTTATAATAGAATATTTCTAAATCAGAGATTGTATACTCTTCAGATGAGTAAGTCCACATCGATAATGGACCATCTCAACAATTTGAACATCTTATTCTCCCAACTTATAGCATTAGATTATAAAATAGCAAAGAATGAATTCTCCAAGCTTCTACTTCAAAGTTTACTTGATTCATATGTTCAACTCATTATCAACATCACAAATAATAATATTGTTGACTATCTATCCTTTGATGATGTTGTTGATGCTATTCTTGAAGAAAAATCTAGGCATAATAATAAGGAATATAGATTGGAGAACTCAAAGCAATCAAAGGCGTTGTTGGTGATGAGAGGGAGATCAATGGAGCATGACTCCAATGGAAGTCATGGTCAAAGTAGATCAAATTCAAGAAAAATAAAGAACTTTAAATGCTACCATTGTGGCATAAGAAGGCATTTGAGGAAAGATTGTCAGAGTAATGAGAAGAGTATAGATAAAGCTCCAGAAGCATTAACCTTTCAAGCATGTGTTGTGAGTACCTCTGAGGATAGAAAAATCCTATATAGCGAGGTAGCAATTGGTTTTAAAGGCAGTAAATGGCTCACTAATATTTGGATAATAGATTCAGGAGCAACATAGCACATGACTCCACTCCATGACTAGTTTTACAATTAGGAACCTATCTCGAAAGGATCTGTGTTCATGGGAAATGATCGTGCCTTAAGAATTGCTGGTGTTGGTACTATCAACATAAAAATGTTTGATGGTTCCATGTGTACAATTCAAGCAGTGCGATACGTGAAATGCTTGAAGAAGAATATATTGCCTATTAGGCAATTAGATGACCTCGGGTGCGAGACCCATATTGAAGGTGTGATCTTGAAAGTTGTTAAAGGTGTTCTTGTGGTGATGAAAGCAGAAAAGATCACAGTAAATTTATACAAGCTTCAAGAAGATACATTGCAGGAAGCAGATGCATCAGTTGCATCAGCAAGTCAAGAAGAAACGATGATGATGCCGCATTACAAATTAGGCCACATGTCAAAACTTGGTTTGAAGGTTCTTGTAGAATGAAATCTTATTCCTGGGCTCAAATCAGTGAACTTATGGTTTTATGAGCAGTGTGTCACAATCAAGCAGCATAGATTGAAGTTTGGTAGATCAATTGCTCGGAGTAAGCACATTCTAGACTTGATTTATTCTTATGTATAGGAGCCACCAAAAAGATCCCTAGGAGGTGAAAATATTTTGTATCATTCATTGATGATTCCTCCAAGAGACTGTGGTGTACCTAATCAAGAAGAAGTCATATGTGTTTACAATATTCAAGGACTTCAAAGTAAGACTAGAACTTGAATCTAGAAAGAGGATCAAGTGTTTGAAGGCAAACAATGAAATAATATATAGATGGAGATTTTCTAGCATTTTCCAAACATGAGCGTATTCAAAGGCAGTTCATAGTTGCATATACAACTCAGCAAAATGGTGTAGCAGAGGGATGAACAGGGCTCTCCTAGAAAGAACAAGAGCTATGCTGAAACAATAGATTTAGCCAAGTTTATCTCTGCAGAAGCACTCAAAACTGCCTATTATGTGATTAATCGGTTGCCATCAACCGTGATTGGTTTAAAGACACCAATGGAGATGTGGAATGGCAAGCCAGCTGATTATTCTTCTCTGTATGTGTTTGGATGTCCTGCATATATGATGTACAACTCCCAAGAAAGAACAAAGGTAGACCCAAAGTCTAAGAAATATATATATTCTTAGGTTATGCTTATGGTGTAAATGGGTATCACTTGTGGGATCCCTCTGCCTGCAAGGTTATTATCAACAGGATGTTATATTTGCAGAAAATGAAACACAAAGTAATGAAGGAAATGGCAACACTATTAAGGTGACAATTACATTTCAAATAGATAAGAAATCTAGAGAAAAAGATTCGGAAGCAGAGCTAGAGCATGATGAACAAGTATTGGATGAGGCCAATGATACAGAAATTCGATGACCAACACACTAGACAAGACCATCATCATGCCACTCAGACTATGTTATAGGAAGTCATGATGCATTTTGTCTTCTAATGGAAGAAGGAAAGCCATCAACCTTTTAGGAGGCTCTAAGTAGTCCAAATGCTTCTATATGGATGGCAACAATTCAGGAAGAAATGGAGGCCTTGCATAGGAACAAGACATAGGAACTTGTTGCACTTCCAAAAGATTGAAAAGACATTAGCAACAAATAGGTCTATAAGATAAAATGAGATGGCAAAGATTAAGTAGAATGATATCATGCAAGACTGGTGGTAAAAGGATTTGCTCAAAAAGAAGGTATCGATTTCAATGAGACATTTTCTCCAGTTGTTAGACTTACTACTATCAGAGTAGTGCTGGCTATGTGTGTTGCATTTGATTTAAATTTTGAGCAATTAGACGTGAAAACTGCTTTTCTTCATGGAGAACTTGAAAAGGAGATTTATATATTCCAACCAGAAGGCTTTGAGCAAAAAGGAAAAGAAAACTTGAATTTTAGGTTGACCAAATATCTAAAAGGTCTAAAGCAGGAGCCAAGATATTGGTACAAAAGATTTGATTCTTTCATAATTCGCCTCAAATACAATAGACTGAGTTCAGACCATTGTACATACTACAAGGTGTTTGGTGATAATGATTTCATCATTTTGCTATTGTACATGGATGAAATGTTAATGGTAGGCCCTACCAATTATCAAATCTCATAATTGAAGGCACAATTGGTTAGGGACTTTTATATGAAGAATTTGGAACTCGCAAATAAGATTTTAGGGATGCGCAATTCACTGAGACAGAAAGGCCAAGAAGATTTAGCTTTCTCAAAAGAACTATTTGATGAATATCTTGCCATGCTTCAACATGGAAGATTGTAAGATAATTTCAACCCCACTTTTTATGAACTACAAATTATCATGAAGTTTGTGACCTAGCAATGAAGTAGAGAGGATGGAGATGTCTCGAGTACCATATGCATTAGCTGTGGGAAGCCTTACGTATGCCATGATTTGTATTAGGCCAGATATCGCCCAAGTAGTTAGGTTGGTCAGTCGGTTTATGGCAGATCCAAATAAAGAGCATTGGAATACTGTAAAGAGGATCCTGAGATACAATAAAGGAACCTCGGTGTTGTACTATGTTTTGTAGGATTAGAGTTCATTGTTAGATGATATGTTGATTCAGATGTTGCAGGTGATTTTGATAAAAGAAAATCTACTACAGGCTATGTGCTCACACTTGTAAGTGGAGTTGTGAGCTGATTATCCAAATTACAGACTGTTAATTACAGACTGTTATAGCTTTGTCTATTCCAAAAACTAAATATATGGCAGCTACACAAGCTTGCAAGGAAGCTATTTAGATTCAAAGATTAACGGAGGAACTCGGGCACAAACAGTCAAAGATTACTATGGAGGAACTCTAGCCTTTCATTCCCGGATGAAGCAGATAGCTGTTCAATATCATTTTGTTGGAGAAGGGAATATGGACATACAAAAGATTCACATAAAAGACAACTTAGCAGATGTCATGGCAAAGCCAATCAACACTGACAAGTTTAAATAGTGTCGATCTTCCTATGGCCTACCGGAAACATAGGCAGCACAAAACTGGCAAGATGAGAAAAGATTTTGAAAGCTATCCAAAAATAACTTTAAATGGGAGATTGTGAGTAGCGTAAAGCCACTTTTGGCTTTGAAAAAGTCAAAGAAGGATGCTGAAGATTTGCTATTGTCAAAAAAGGAAGAAATGATATAGCGCAAAAGTTAGGAAATGTTGAACTAAATCAAGAAAATATGAATGGAAAAATTCAAAGTTTGCTGCACTAAATTTTCGGTACAAGAAGAAATTTGGATGCAGGAGGAGGAGGTTCTCGCCTATAAATAGAGATCATGTCCTCCATCAGTTGTATCATCCCACTCCAAAGAGAAAATAGATACATAATATCTTTTAAGAGTTTCTCCAACTTTCATAGAGAGAAGGTATTATTGTTTTCTTCTTATATTTAGAGAGAGGTATAATTTTATCTTCCTCATAGTGATAATCTTTCTTTATCTTGCCCGCAATTTTTTCCCTCATCGTTAGAGGGCTTTTCAAGTAAATATTTTGTGTCAATTCTAATTTTTTCTCAATTTTATTTTAGTTGCATTGGTCTATTTTTGTAACTCCGACACCCAACAATACGCACACACACACACACACATATATATATATAGCAAATAACCGAGGTATGTGAATGGTAATACTACCTTACCAAATAGAAGGTCACAGACCAAAAAAATCTTTCACGTGAACCAAAAAATTATTTTCCCAAAACAATGACTGTTCAATAATCCATAATGTGTATGGGGATAATTAATGCTCCTTGAATGTAAAAGCCAAGATAGAGAGATGAGAATGAAATATGAGATTGTAAACGGTTTAGAGTGGAGCGGCAGTCTTGGAAGAAGGAGAGGCTTTTAGGGTTCCAACAACACAATAAAGGAAACACTCCACAGTGTACCGATGCCTAGTGGAATAGTGTTCCTCACTTATATTTCCTACAAAAGACACATTGCCACTTACTACTTGTGCTATAAATAGCATCACCATTGTGAAAAATGCCCATTATCTTGAAATCACAAAAGGTCGGCCCAATTTGCTACATGCATAACGATTTACATATTACCTTTTCATTAATGTTGGATCTTGAATTCATTCTTCCTAATTTAGTTAGCTCTTCTTGATGATTGATTCAAATGACTACTAATCATTGTGTAATGGTTGACACTTGACAATTTTCATGTTACTGGTTTACAAATTTTTTTTTATGATTTCTCAGGGTATCCCCATAGCCGGTAGCTATGAGACTAATCCCTTCACCCATGGTAGGCACCTGTAAGGGTGGGAGAGCTGACCCGGGATTTTTTAATTAGCTTTCCATACCCAAAGCTAAGAATCGAACCCCTGACATTTGGTTAAGGGAGGATGAGTCCTTACTACTCAACCACATCCGTCGGGTTAAAATTTACTCCTCTTATTTTTTTATATTAATAGATAACATGATTATGTAAAAATAACCGCTTACCTCACTTTCTTCGCTATGTACCACTGGTGCGGATAATACCTTAACTCAAGATTTGCAGTGCAAACATCATGGTCCTCCATTCTTCTTCCTCTATAAATTATGGATCAACAGGGTGGGATGTAACTCGCCCTGAACCAGTACACATAGATGTGCTTCTACGGCGGGGATGGCTAAATTTGCGTTGGCCGGTAGTCAAGGTGCTCCTATTTGTCAAAAAGTGATATCAATGTAGATTCAGATTCACGGTGAATCTTACACGTGAAAACATGTCAATCATTCAAAATTTAATTCAGCATTATAATATATAGATACTATAGATATCAGCAATTAATATGTTGTCACATATTAAGAAACACATAGACCCAGAAACCCTGATTGGGTTGAATTCAAGAGCTTGGCCTATTACTCCTCCTCAACAAATCGAGCTTCAATTGGAAGTATAGGCGAAGTCAATGGTGAAACGATGACAACCTTATTAATTCAACTCGTTCATCTTCTCATTGTGCATCCAATTTCATTAAATGTCTTTGCTAAGTGAAGTATATATATATACTAAGAATTGGATTAGTCATAAATAAACTGCTACTCATTGATGATTACCTAATCCATCCATAAATTAGTTATAGAGGGTCACATAATAGTTACCATCGGATTAACATCGACAAATTGACGATTGTCATTCATTATTGGTTGAAAAAATCACTTAGGATTGGTGAGTCTTAAATACACTTTGTGAGTATTAAAACCTCAATTCTCATGCCACTTTGTGAGGGTAGTAGCCTTGCCCTATATTTTACTCCCTCCATTTCATAATATAGGTAGCTTTAAACTTTTTAATGTTTTAAATTATAAGTTATTTTCAGATTTCAATGACTTATTAATTCTTTTATACCCATTGTATTTCTTGATTTACTGGAGAAAGAACTAGTGGAGGTAAATTTATTATAATATTTAATTGGAAAAAGAACGAGTGGAGATTGAATGATAAAAGTGTATTTTTATCTTTTATTTTAATTGTTTTAAATGATCAATAAAATCCAATCATTTTCTTAATTTATGTGCATAGCCTAAAAACGACCTATATTATGAAACAAATGGAGTATAAATGGAGGGGATTCCTTGCTAATTACTTCTTTTAGTGTCTAGCTTTTTTTGTTTCTTATCTGCCCTCGTATCTATTTGTTAGTTATCTATTCACATTTTAGTAAGTTACAAGAAGTTATTTTTAAAATTAAATATTATTTTCAATTTTTAAGAATTTCTATTTAAAAATGAAAATTAAGTAAATACAACAAATATAAATTAATTTCATTTTCATTTTAGTTTATTTTATCAAAAATAATTTTTAAAATTTATACTAAAAATTAAAGGTTTGGATTGATAGGCAAGAACAATTCACTAGTTTAGGATAACGTTTTTTTACTTATTTTTTTGCGTGAAATTCAACTAAAAAAATTTTAAAATTTTTCCCACAATTGTTTTTGCTATAGTTTATAATTGTGAAATGTGTGAGTTCATCAAGTAGAGTCACTCTACACACAAATGTTAATTTTTCATTCTCTACTTACTTTGGTTATATTCCTTGTATTTCTTTTTGCTTTCATGTCCTATGGTTTGAGTTGTTATTATTTTCCATTACTGTCAAGTGGGGGGGTGCTCCTACGATATTGTTAGAGTTGATCTAGGGTTATCTGGGATACCCATAGATTATTTATGAGTCCATGTTACTTTATGGCAATTATTGGTGTCATTTCAAGCTCTCAAGATCAAGTTGGTAGTGCCCAAATACTCATGACTCCTAACGATGAGAGGCTTCAAACTCATGACCTTATTATTTTCAGTCATTATGAATGTGTTTATGCATGATGTTTGTTAAACATGAAGTTAGAGATGAAAGTATGTATAAATATGATTTTTGCAAGTTATGGCAATTGAGCAAAGAGTACAATTTTGAATATAGCATGAAAATATAATTTAGAAAACCATGAGACTATGATTAATATGTTGTATGTGATAAAAATGTTTTATGTGCTCAAGAAGAGATTTATTGGAAATTATGTAATTTAGAAAAGTTTAAGAAAGTTGTCAATGTGTTTTATGACTTTATGATATTGCTGCGTTTTCAAGAGATTTCAGAATGTTTTTAGAAAAATCAAGTAGAATTACTATGGATAGATACAGAGTAGAGTATGGTTTATCCTTGAATACATATGGTATTACACTTTCAGAGTTTTCAAGAAATGAAACATGATGTTTGAAGTATGATATTAGAGTCAATTAGTTCATGAAAAGATATTAGTTAAGAAAAGGCTTAAAAGATTCAGTTTTCATGATACTCAGAAATATGAAGTTCAATATGATTTATAACAATTGTCAGATACATATTCTGTGGGCTCTTGAAATCACGGTGCCTATGACTAGTGACCCATTGGGTATGATTTCTTAGCCACAATTACGCTAAAGTCAAATTGTTAGAGTTATATGAATCTTAAGTTTCAGAGTTTTCAGAGCTTTGAGAGATTTAAGAGTTTCAAATTTATTTAAGTACAAACTAGTTTAAACAGTAGCTATAGAGAAACAGACAATGAGTTAAAGATTGTAAAAATGATCATTAATCTTGATACCAAGTTATCCTCAGGGGCAATCTCATAGAGCAGAGATAGAACCTAGTTAGGTGTCCAATTTAGATCCTTGAGGAATCACAAAGTAGAGAATTTGTTATATCATGGTTGACATACATAATCAGGGAAACTTAGAGATATTATTATTATTGTTATATATAGCTAGAGATTTAGTATTTCTCTATGAGTTGTCTCATCTCCAGTTAAATTGTTTTCATGATAAACTATGGATTTAGAGATGCTTGTTTATGAGGTTATGGAACAAAAAGTGTTTTCTCAGAATAGTTATGTTATGTAAATATTGAAAATGCTTTTGCCAATGTATGTATATATATGTATGGTTATTGTTGTTTCATGCGGATAATGGATGAGAATTCACTCATTGAATCTGTTGACTCACCCTCTCCCTTCCTCTCATAGTTGCAGGTACAGATCTTATTTCCGCCCCAGTCAGTAGGTGCAGCTATTCCAGTAATGAGCTTTACTTTGAAGTAATACTTATTTTAGATCCATATTAGTCTGAGAATGCTTCAGCAAATGTGCAGGCAGAATCTGAACCGTGCATTTATTTTCAAATTATGTGTTTAATTTTAGAGTTAGAAACATTTATGGATATACATTCAGCATTCAAGTATGTATTTGAAATGTAGTCTATGGTTAATGACTAATGTAACGAGCTAGAAATGAACTTATGTTGGCTTTAAGAATTAAATCGATTTTCAGAGTATGATTAGGATGTTTTCAGAGTTTTGTATATTAAATACTTCAGTTTTATAAACTTCAAAGATTTTGTTCTAATTAGCAAAAACGATAAGGACTTAGAAGGAAATCATATTTTAAGTAAGAAATTATGTTATTTTATGCATTTAGAGAGACACGTCACCCAGAAGGCGTACGTGGTGATGGAATTCCTTATGTGCCGGTCGCATTCGCAAGTCGAGTCCTGACATTGATCCAATGAAGCTAATAATTTTATCCATTGTTATTAACATACTTTGTTGTCCAAAATCATTAGGTAATTAGCTGGTTGGTATGTCTGAAATCCTGACTTCTAGCTTGATGTTGTGATCAATTTGAAGGCATAAGTAGGCCAGAAATATGGTCCAATTCTTCACTATAAGTGGAGGAGGAAAGCAGACATGAACAAAAACTTAACTAAATGTACCTATTTTGTTTAAGGCTTAGGTAGAGTTTGAAAAGAACACCACCGAAATCTGACAACTAACTAGTCTAAAATGAGATTTATGTGCATTTAAAGAAAGTAGTGTGAAAGGAGAGAAAAACTGTAACTATACCAAAATTAATTTATATTCGTTTATAAGAGAAAATTACATTTATCCCATGAATATTTTAAAAGATTAAGACTCAGTTTGTCTAACTTTTCTACATCAAAAACAAAATCTGTTCATTTTTTTTTTCCTATAAAACTTACCTCTTGTTTTTCGATTAGTTGACGTGAAATTGTTAATTTACACCACTTTTTCTATTGTATAATATGAAATTTTTGTTTCTTTCTTGACTGTAGTTACTTCCCTGACTTGGTCATGTGACCTAAATTCCCCTTTGTCCTGGTCATCTTTCTTGATTGTAATTACTTACACCACTTTTAATGTTTTCCTATAAAAATTAATAGCAATTCTATCTAATTTTCAGTTTTTTTTTTTTAATTTCTTCACGACGCAAAGCTCTACGGGCACGTTATGAATAGCACGGTACAAGGAAGCCTTTTGTTGAAATAGATTTCATAATTAAATAATACAAAATGCATAAAATGAAAATCTAACCAAAAAGATATGCAATAAATGTGTTCGTGAATCGTGACTATATATATTGTCTTGTTAGTATAGCTGGTATGATAACTTTATTTTATGACTATTTTCAGTTCTTTCTGTTTGTGTTCAATTCAACCTGTACATGCTTAAAAAAAAAAAAAAAAAAAAACAGGAAAGTTAGTATAGAAGAAGAATTGAAAAAAATAAAAAATAGAAATGCAAAACGTAATAAAAGCTTAGAGATTAGAATACCAAAACGGAGGTGTGTGTAGCGCTACAGCACAGAATGCCCACTGCAGCGAGGTGTGTGCCGTTCTCGAGCGCAATGCGTGTATAGCGCAGGAGGCAGCTAAAGCGAGGCCCTACAGCGCTCTAGTGTGATGCGTGCTGCGTGTTGCGATGCAGCGCTATTTTTGTTGCACTTCAAAACAGTTATGTGACCCGCGAGCACGTGTCCCGCCCTATAGCGTGATGCTTCGATTGAATGTACTTCTTTTTTTCTTGGGAAGCTTGTTCTTTCTCCGATCGCGCGAACATTCCACACACAAATATATAGCAATCTTCCTAAAATGTTATTTTTTTTTTTTGGGGATCGATCCTAAATGTTGTTTGGAAATGGATCAATGCACCTTTTTCATGATGAGTCATGAGACATGAGTATGTATTTTTTTTCTTATTCGAGTTTCTAGCTTCAACATTTTTGAATACAACTTACGCCGATTCTTATATGGTCACGAATGAGTTTGGGACCATTGGAGTCTATAAATAGAGAAAAATAAAGGGTTCAAATTCAATTACCAGGTTAGAGATAAAAGATAAGACAACAAGAATAAATGGGGTCAGATTAGAATATTCAAAATTTGATTTAACACTCTTCTTCTTATCAGGAGACAACTCTTCCTCAGTCTCTTCATTCCACAAAGCATCGAAACATTGGTAATCCTCAGGTTTCATAAATGGCAAGCCACTAGGTGCCTCCTTGGGAACATCAAACTGCTGACCGTGATTCTCCTCAGGGATATGATAAAGAGGAGTCCCCAACGGAGTAGGGGTAACGAGAAGCTTCCTGGCAGGGGTCCTAATGGGCACATAGGAAGCAGGAGATTTCTTCTGCTGTTCTTTCTCCTCAAACGTTATGGGAGCACTTGGCGTTGAAGAGGACCGGTTTGAGGGAAGAGAAGATCTTGTTTTGAGGATGAGGACCGATTCAAGGGAAGGGAAGATCATGATTAATACTCGTGCGTACTTAACAAATTAACAACTTCAATAAAAAATTTTAATACTCGTGCTTGCTTAATTGTTCAAAAATTCCTTGGGCATCTAACCAAATAAATGGAAAATGTGGGTTAAGTAAATTTTCATATTCTAGATACCCAAAAATGTGGGGGAATATATATACATCTTTTCATAAATCATAACTTGGCTTTCAATTTTAGCCATTTGATTAGTTTTTGTGTGACTGAGATACAGTGACTATATGGTGACAATCTCAGTTATCCCCGTGTGAGAACTTACCATACAACTCATCTTTAATACAGACACATACTCCAAAATTCAAATTAAATTATCCCAATCCCCATCCCCATCGTCAAGCACCAATGTGGGTCACATAGAAATTGATTAGGATTGGATTCGGCGTGGCCTGGGACATTTGTGTACGTTCAAATACATTAAGAAGCAAGAATATATACTTAGGTACAGCAATGATCCATTTAGTTTTAATAAATACCTTTAGTGTGTATAATTTTTCACACACTCAGTTAAATATATTATCCTTTTTCTATAATTTTTGAGATAGTGATAATAACATATTTTTAACTATATACATTAATAGAGAATGCTAACTTTTGTATGTTGATATTAGAATGTTCCACCTTCTATTTTAGAAACAAAAATTAACATTAAAATTTGTTAACAATGATTAATTAAGAAAAAAAATCAATTATATTACAATTATTAAACAAAGAAAAACATATTAAGCACCATCCAAAGAGAAGGACCAAGATTTTTTTTTATAATGAGTAGACAGATGCTTTTAATAATCAGAAATTTTTCTGATATTTTTATAAAATTCAAGATATCAATACTTTTTAGTTATTTATGACTAAAAATAAGTCATATACATGTTCCATTAATCTAAGTATTTTGAAATTTATCAAACCATAACTGTTAATTATACAAAGAGTATAGATATCGTATGGATGTCAAAAAAAGAAAAAAAACTTAATATACTTTTTTTAATTATATATTCTATTTACATTTTTTTGTTGCTTACTCTCTCAACTCTTTGTCTAGTGACCCTCTAACCCTTACCCCGCCATTACGCTAACCTCTATGGCTGATAGTCAGCGCACTGTTGTTTCTTTATCTGTTTTAACTTCTATTTCCTCAATCCATTTGTGCGAAGATTGATAGAGTTACTAGTGTCTTCTTTTTTTTTTCTTCCTTATCTTTCGGGTAAAGAGTGATATAATGAAGACATGCACATGGTTATGAAGAATACTCTGGCCATGCCTAGATGTATGGATGGCTTGGGAGTCCCTCATAGCTTATCTATTATTTCCCACAAATATATGAATAACAAAAAGAATATAATAGAGTCGATCTTCTTATTCATCTTCTATTTCACCTGTTTGGAAAGCCATGCGTCGAGCATCTAATATTTTGAAGGATGATTTTCGGGTACAATTAGGTGATAGTTCCTATTCCTTCTTTGTTAGCGATAAGCCATAGATAAAGGCGTCGACCTCATTGGCGAGGGTGAGGCTTCAAGAGCAGCTACATAATAAGGATGTTGAGAGAGGGAAAAAAAAGGAAAATAATAATAATAAATAGTTTAAAGATATTATTGTCTATTTCTAAAATGTTTCTTTTGTTATTCTTCTTAAATAAAGTTTAATACAAATACGTCTTTCTTAATAATTTTAGTATAATTAATCCTTTTTGTTAATTATTTTTTGATGGTCTTTAATATTAATTTCCTTCAAAAAAACATATATATATATATATATATATATATATATATATATATATATATATCCATCTCCCTCTTTTGGAATCGACTACTAGGTGTGGGTAATTTTACAATTTTATGTTACCCACATTGAAAAAGAGAAAAATATTATATAGTGAGAACAAAAATAACATAATCATCAATATAAATACAAAATTAATCCAGTTTGTATAATCTTCATATAAAGTGTAAAGGACAACAATTGACTATATTATTTATATGATTAAATACAAATACAAGTGAATGAAAATATAAAAAAAAAAAAATTTACGTCGCAAGAACGTCAAAATTAAATCCAACAACACATAATATACAATATTCTTACTTTTGTGATATAGATGCTTGCCAAATCCCAAAGTTTCTTCCAAAATTCCTAAACCAAGAATACAAGCAATGCTTTCTCTCTCCCTCTCTCTCCGACTCCTCGTACTTTTTTAATTTATATCAACTTTAGGAAAGGGAAAATTATATACTTTAAGACTACTGAACCACTCTAGGACAACATCATTTCATTTGTCTCCTCCTCCATCTACTCACTCATCATTTTCTTCCATCTATACAGATATTGTGACAAGATGAGTTCCTATGGCATGCATGGTGTGGCACAAATGTTTGGCATCTTGGCCATCATACTCTTGCTTGTTTGGTTATTGCATTACCGCGAGGGGATTGACTATGATTCAGAAAATGGACTTCGCGTCTTCAATGTATAGAACTGTTTACTGAATTTTTCTTCCTTTTCATTACAATCATTAAGCATATAGCAACCACATGATGCAAAGTATATCTGACTATATATGTTCTGCAGCTTCACCCTTTAATGATGTTTTTGGGGTTTATCTTCCTTGCTGGTCAAGGTACCTGCAAACTTCATTTTCCCCTTCTCTCCTATACAACTATATCTTATAAGAATGCTAGTTATATATACCATCATTAGCATAACATACATACATTTATGCAAATGCAACATTGTATAACTTCAAGTTAACATATTCATGTCCCTTTATGCACCAAGTTATCTAGAAAAGATGTGGTTGTATTAAACATTAATATAATTTCAGTAATACTACATAGCCAAAAAATATTTAATTTCTACAATATTTGATAGAGGTTATGGTTGGTGATTATATCAGATGAAATAAAATGATATGATCTATTTATTCATCCAAAAATTTACAATCACAACACAAATACGGTGTTTTATTTAATCATATGTAATGTTATTCGTGTAATGCGAAATGCAACCACAAATTAAATACAGTATTCACTAACCAGGCTGATGCTAAATTAATTTGAATTTCAACAGCTATATTGTCATTCCAAACGATACCAGGCGAAAGGAAAACGAGGAAGTTTTTCCACATGACACTTCATTTCATTGCTATAATCCTCGGGATTGTTGGTTTGTGTGCCGTTTTCAAGTTCCATAATATGAATAAAATTGATAATCTTTACAGCCTCCATTCATGGATTGGCATTGGCACCTTCTGCCTGTTTGGATTACAGGTAAAATTAATCCCAATCAATACTAAGCATTTTTCTTTTCTTGATAGAAAGTGGTTTAGAGGATACTGAGAGGTTTTGTCACGAAATCAAAGAGATGTCACAAGCTTCATAAAGAGCATATATATGGTGGTGCCATAAAATAACTTAGCAGTCCATGGCGTTATAATAATTAAATTGAAGCCCCTATCAGCATATATATGCAGCTTTTACCCTTATTAGCATCTAATTATGAGAAATCCTACGAGATTGAAAAAAAATTATTACTCTGCATCAGTTAGTGCCAGCCAGCACAAGCACATGATATTGAAAAAGTTAATGAAATAATAGATAAAATATTTAATTTTCAATTAATGTATTAACATATTAATAAATATGATGGACTTTTATATATACTACTGAAAAATTACACAAACGAAAGAATTTAATAAAATAACTTTTATAAAATATTTTTATATTATATATTATTATATCAAAATTAAACTCTCATAATATATGCTAGCAAACATAATTAATGTAACAGATGCTGAATTACATGAAGAGGCAACTTTTTCTTACATTTTGAGAACACTAAGAATCTCAATGATATGCCCAAATTGACTATATTCCCATCCAAACATTCATAATGGGAAGTGTTTCTCGTTCTTGCATTATTGCAGTGGCTTCTTGGATTCGTTACGTTCATGGTTCCAGGAGCTCCAGAACGAACAAGAGCTAGGGTGCGTCCATGGCACGTAGCTGGTGGAAGAGCACTGTTTTTCATGGCAATATGTGCTGCAGAAACAGGGTTGATGGAGAAGGCTGTTTTCCTAGGACTGGTGTCACATCAGAGAGAATCTCATTTGATAAACTTCACCGGTCTGGCAATTCTCTTGTTTGGTGTTTTCGTGGAACTTTCCGTTGGTCTTCGCCAATTTTGATGTGTTTTTGAGGAATGTAATGTGTTCGTAACTTTTCTTGATCATTGTACCGACTCAAGTAGTCGTCACAATGTGTAAGAAAAGTTGTGGAGACCTAATATTTATTTATTATATTTCATATACATTTGATTGATCACGAACATAGATTTGTCCAGCATTTTTTTTTCATCTTTTTTGTTCTTTATTGATTTCATAATAACTCTATCTTAAATTATTGGTAATGGTGTGCATCTCTTTTTTTCTTTAGGACAATTTGACGGTGTAAGTGTATACACTGATTAATTAATGTGGTTTCTTTTGCTTGCTAAAAATGGGGACATATCATCCAATGTGAATATGTTGTGGTATTACCATGGTTGATTTGCTTGCTCCTAGTCGGGTACCAACCCATTTTGAGTAGCACAAAAAAAAAAATGTTAGTTGATAGTAACTTAAAATGAAATAACATGCGAAAAACTATGAAAATAGAAAAAACTATTTTTGTCAACTTTTAAATTAGAAGCTGAATACATAGTATTGGGCCTAATTAACTTGTCCCTTTGCATCTTTAGCCGAGTTGTTTTTCTTTCTCTTTTAACTGTTTCTATATGCATACTTTGTTCATAAAACCATTTAAAATAAAAAATTCTCTTTTCTACATATATTTCACCTATTCCTTTTTAAACAGAAACCATAAACAGTTATAGCTAGTGTCTCATAATCTAACTCAAAGTCCATATGTCTTCATACAATATGTATATTATATGTTTACTCGGTTTTCAAATAACTATGGAGCTAATACAAGTAAGCTATAGGGACAAAATGCAATACATGCTCTATGGCCAGGATCCTGCCTGCATCTACACTGGGGCACTCTAAATCAAAATGACTATAAGACTCACCAGCTGAAACTTAGTGCTGCTGGAAGAAAGGAGGTTGAGAGGAGTCCAGAGCAGCTGCTTTGTCTTTACAAAAATAGAAGAAAAAGAAAAGGATGAGTTTTGTTACCAAAACTTAGTGAGTGAGTCCTCACCCGAATCTCCTTCCATGGGACATTCAAGAACTATGCATAAAATCATAATAACACCAATAAAACTTAAAGTCTTATATAATCAGGATGCATAAATATAATCATATATATATATATATATATATATATGTATGTATGTATGTATGTATTCAAGTCATCGTTTTCTAAGCTTAAAACAATTTCCTCAATTTACTTTCATACCTGAAATCATACCAACTCGTAATGTAGTAGCTCCTAGAAAAATGGTAATCTCTGCTCTGTGGGTACCCAATTCCTTGTGAAATTCCTTGTGAACCGCGTCCCTCGTGGACTGATCTATCATATATATATATGTTGCCCCTCGTGGGCCTTGGTACCAACGTTAACGTTTGGTTCCAACCGTTAACTCGCTGTCTGTTTCTTTATAACTACCATCAGAACTAACTAAATAAATCCATGTGAGCTTGAGAACCTTTAAAACCTTTTGGTTAATTGCCTAAATCATCTCTCAAACTATTAAACTTGTCATAGGCTAGAAAAACTCAGTATTATATGCAACATAGGCTTCTAACAATTACATATCTCATCAGTTCTATATCAAATTAGCATAACAAACACAGTCCCATGGGTTTTGTCAAAAACTAGTTTCATGCTGTAAAACCAAGAGTTCTAAAACATATAAATCAACAGGAATCTCAAACTTCTTTGCAGAAATCTCCAAATTCAAGCAGTAAATGATATCTTTATGAAAATAGTTCTAATACATAACATGGAGATTACAGATGCGAACCCACTCACCTGGAGAGATAAATGGTGAAGACTCTACACCAACAGGACACTTGGAGCTAGAATTGACAGCAGTATCTGATATAAAAGTAATACAGCACTAGATTAACCTCTAAAGCCTCTCAATACCCAAGACTCCATCTCAAAGAAAGTAGAAAGCTTCTTTCCCTTGAGAAGCATAGGGAACCACCCTTAAAGAAGGAAAACTTGAAGGAAATGGAACAAAACTAGAAAGATAACATACCTTTGATCTTGAAGGATGGAAGATCCTAGGTTAAACTTGGGAAAATTGAAAGGAAATGGAGTTTTATGAGTAAAACAGGGTTGAGAGAGATGTTTTTAGAGTTGAGAGAGGTTTGGGGAGGGTGGAGGTGTGTCTAGAATAGTCTGGACCCCGAAATGGGATTTTTTATAATTCTGTTAAGCTCTACAGTGCTCACCCGAGAGCCTAAAAATCATCTTTTACACCGCCTTACTGTTCTACTAACCACTACAGCGGTCTCCAGAATGCACTTATTTACATTTACTAATTTTAAGTTAATTTAAAACATAAATGTAAATAAGGAAATACTCCTAATTTGGATTCAAATAAAATATAAGAAAAATTAAAATCCCAACAAATCAATATCCAAATTTTAGATTTCAGTTCAAATTCAGGGATTCTCACGATTTTATGAACTTGTAAACTAAAAATGAAATGTTTAAGGATTTCATAAAATTCATTAAAAATCCCTCTTCAACTCATTTTTCTCTAGGAAATCATTACCGGGACTTTTGATCCCAAGATTATAACTCTATCATAGAGTCCTCCAAGGACGCATAGGGTTTAGACTTAGTGAAATTCAAGACTCAAATGACAAGTAAATGTGACTGACACTGTTTTTAGTTCGAAAAAAAATTTTCTAATCCTTTTGTTTAAAAACCTGGGGTATTACACCAAGTCACGGAACATGATTTGTTTCCCGAACAATATGATGAATATGAATCTGCCAATCCCTTCTGATGAGATCATCGACCTGAGAAACCACCGATGCATAAGGATGTTTATTGTCTATTCCATGATGGATAATAGAAAAAACTGCAGTGGAATCAAGCTCTAGGAGCACTTGTTTAAAGTTTAAATTTTAAAGCCTTTATACCAACCCATGTCAAGAGGATAAAAAGCACCCCCAAATTCAACAATTGTGATAGGACAAAACAAAGCCCCCGCTAAAACTCTCTACAGCATCTCAAGTTAAATCCCCATAAGAAGCTTTGTGTGAATTGAGAACAGAACCATAACAATTAAGCTTAATCCAACTTTCAGGAGGAAAGACCAAGCAATGTAATCAATAGGAGAGTGAACAATATGAAAGGAATCCACTTCATCGAAAATATAACAATTGGCTTAAAAATACTGACCAAAATCTATGAAATATCTCAACATGAGAAGGGGCGGTTAAGAATTTAAAAATCTCATCATTCCTTACCCTCCAAAGATAGTGAATTACAAAGGGAAAAATTGTAGCCCAATTTAGCCCATTAATAGGATTATTGGGACTAATACTCCATAGAAACTAAGATCTCAATGGCAGAATAAAAAAAACATTAGGGAAAAGATTCAATATCAACCAAATGGGAGCAGAAGCAACCAACAATATCAAAGTTAGTAATCAACGTTGACTTTCTTCTATATATTATATGGCAGTGTGGCAAATAGAGATGATGACAAGTGGTGAAGTGATCCATAGTTGATCCCACATGTCATCATATTTTTATGTCATATCATTATTTAAGGAAAAAAAATCAAGATAAGAACTAACTTTAATAACATTTGGGCTATGTTTGGATTGATAGTAAGTAGTGGAGTGAAGTAGAGTGGAATGAAATAAGATGGAGTGGAGAGAAGCGAGTGAAGTTACATAATCATCCCACTTGATCATTTGGAAATGTCAATAGGATGGATTGAATATTATAAACATTTTATTCCTATGATACCCTTAATCTAGAATATAGTTATATTAGTAATAGGAACCGATTAATAGTTTTATTGATAAAAGATTATTTCATCCAATTCCCCTTAATTCAAGGGAGAGGGAGGGGAATTAGAAAGGGATGGGGCTGTTGGGTGGAATGAGCTCTATATCTATCTCTATTCCACTGTATTCAAATTTTACATATTCAAACAATAGAGTTAATTAAAATTTTACTATTTTCCCTTCTGCTCTATCCAACTCCACCAATCCAAATGGTGGACTAAAAGTGAATGAAATTTTTTTAAGGGATTAATTCTTAAAATGTCAACATTTTGAGGGAGTAAAACCATATTTAATTTAAATTTAAGCTTTAATCTAATATTCTTAGACTCAGTTAGTCTTTCAATTTCAGACTTTCTTCTAAAATTAATACATAATGACGGAATAAAGACATGCCACTACTTTTATTAGTTGGACTAACAAAACTATAGTGTAATACAAGATTGATATACATTTTTTTATAATGATTTAGGCAAGGGTTAATGTAATACCCTAGGTTTTAAATAAAAAGGCTAAAAAAAAAATTTCGAACCAGGAAGGGTGCCGGTTACACTTGGTTGTCAAAATGAGTCCTGAATTTGACTAAGTCTAGATCCTACACGTCCTTGGAGGGGTATATGATAGAACCATATTCTTGGAATTAAAAATCCTGGTAATTGTTTCCAAGAGGATAATATGTTGAAGGATGATTTTTAATGAATTTTATGAAACCTTTAGATGCTTCATTTTTAGCTCACAAGTTTAGAAAATCTTGAAGATTCCCGGATTTGAACTAAAACCTAAAATTTAGATTCTAAATTGTTGGGATTTTGATTTTTATGATATTTTATTTGAATCCAAATGGGGGGTATTTCCTTATTTACATTTATATTTTAAAGTTAATGGAGAGTAAAATAATGAGGACATAAAGTGAGTAAAATAATGAGGACATAAAGTTAATGGAGAGTAAAATAAATGAGGACATTAACATAAAGTTAATAGAGAGTAAAATAATGAGGACATAAAGTGAGTAAAATAATGAGGACATAAAGTTAATCGAGAGTAAAATAAATGAGGACATTAATAAATATAAATAAGTATATTTTAGAGATCGCTATAGCGATTAATGACCGCTGTAGCGGTTAGAGAACAGTAAGACGGTGCAGCAACATAATCCTCATTCCCTGGTGAGCGCAATTTCGAGTTCTAGACCACACAAACATGACCCTCTACCCCCCAAACAGCAAAAACCTTGTCCCCAAACCTTTCTTCATCCTCTATACTCCATTTTCTTCTATTTTTCTCAATTCTAACTCTAATCTTTCTTTCCTAAGGCTTTAAGGTATATTGTTCTCTTGGTTCCACTCTCTTTTCTCCATTTCTTTCTTGTTATTAGGGTGATATTCTCTATGCTTCTCAATGGAGACAAGTCTTCAACCTTGTTAGATGGGTTTTGAGTATTTAGAGGTTTTAGAAATTGATTTACAGTTCTATTACTTCTATATCAGATATTGTTGTCAATTCTGCTTCCTATTATGCTATTGGTGTTAGTTCTTTAGTATCCACCCCACCAGATGAGTGGGTTTGCACTTATGATCTCTATGTTGTTCATTAGAGTTATTTTCATGAAATTATGATTTAAAGTACAATTATAGAGATTATTGTACAAGATTTGAGATTTATGTTGATTTATGAAATTGTGGTTTTAAACTAGCATGAACTATGTTTTAGAAAACTTATGGGACCATTATTGATGAAATGATCTGTTTAGAGTTGGTTTTAATTGTGATTATTAGAGATTTATGATTGTTAAAATATTTGTTTTATGTTGAATATGGATTATGAAAGTGATTATTGAAGAACTTTGAGATGTTAAGGAATGCTATTATTACTTTAGAATTTTCAAGTTTAAGAAAGAATGTTGTTGAGAAATAATTAGAAACTCATACATAAAGAGATTCTAGAGTTTGAATCTTTATGTGATTCAGAACAGTTGACGGCTACATACTCTATGGAGGTTGAAATCGCAATGTCCACAAAGAGTGACCATTTGGACATGATTTCATAGCCACCGGTATACTAAGGTCTGACTGTTAGAATCAAATAGATTCAAAACTCACAGAAAATTTAAGAGGTTTAAAAAATTATCAGATTTAAACAGATTTGTTTACTTAGTTTAAACAATAGCTATAGGGAAACAAACAGCGAGTTAACGGCTGAAATTGATCGTTGACCTTGGTACCAAGTTGTCCAAAGGACAATCCCATAAGCAAGAAACAAAGCCTTGAGGGGGAAGCCCATGTATGGCACCTACAGAGGATAATATCTGCGTTCAGTATGGATTCCCACAAGGGGTATAGAGTAGTCCCACTGAAACAAAACCGTGAGTCCCCTAGTGAGGCCCGTGTCTGGCACTAGTGGAGCACATAAGATTATCTCATGACTAATAGACTTTACTGTTTCTCTAAAAGCTACTATATTATGAGTTTAAATAATATTAGATACGAAAGTAAATTGAGAAAATTGTTTTCAGTTCGTAAAATGATGATTTGAATGTACGTATATATATATATATATATATATATATATATATATATATAGATATATATATATATATATATATATAGATATATATATATATATATATATATATATATATATATATATGAATTGTTTAATGCTTTACACTATTGTTGTTGTTATGATTTTATGCATTGTTCTTTGACGTCCCATGAAGGGGGGTTACAGGTGGGGATTCACTCACTGAGTTTTGCATAAAACACACCCTCTTCTCTTCCTTTTCCTTTACAAAGACAGAAGTGGCTGTAGGTTCTTCCCAGCCACCATTGTCCCAGCAGCACTAGAGTCTCGGTGGTGAGCTTTACTTGGTGAAGTGTTTATAGTTTATCTAAAGTGCTCCAGTATAGATGCAGGCAGGATCCCAGACATAGAGCATGTTTACGTTTTTGCATATCATAACAATATTTTAGTTTGTATCAAATGATTTGGCACTTATGAATGTTTCAAATCAGAGCGGCCTTATTTATACATATTTTGTATTATGATTTACAAATAGTAGAGTTTGAGTTATGAAATTTCAGCATAGACTAGCATAATTTAATGAAATAGGTGATTTCTATGCAGAAAACAAAAATGTATTTTGAATAATTTTATAATGAGCTGTATATATAGAGAAATCCAGGTCACGAAGCTTACGTGAGAATGAGATTTCTCACGTGCTGGTCACATTTCTAAATCGGGTCATGACAGTAAGTATCGATATCTTACCATGATCAAGCAAGATCTCATCTTTTTCGAGGATTTTTGGAATGGATTACATATCACTTCACTGATAAGGTAATCACATCAGTCATTGTGGACAAAATAAATCAGGCCTCTATCTTAGTCCACTATCTATTTGTATACAATTATCATATTACTTCCTAAAAAATTATATTATGTGACAAAAAAAAAGACATAATCTAGCATCAAAAATTGAATTTAATTTTGATTTATTATTAAGAGTTTTATATTATAATAAAAATGCATGTCATTATTGTTATGGACAGGAGTCTGAGTGAAGTCCAAGGACCTCAGTAATCCCAATTGCCAAGTGGAGGCACATACCAAGCCTCAATCTACCACCACTATAATACCCTAGTTTTCAATAAAAGGGTTAGGAATTTTTTTTTTTCATAAGAAGGGTGCCAGTTATCTTTATTTGTCACTCTGAGTCCTGAATTTCACTAAGTCTAGATCCGACATATTCTTGGAAGACTATATGATAAAGCCACATTCTTGGGATTAAAAGTTTCGGTAATTGTTCTTAGAAGAAAAATAGGCTAAAGAGTGATTTTTAATAAATTTTATGAAATCTTTAAATGTTTTGTTTTTAGCTCACAAGTTTAGAAAATCTTGAAGATTCTCGAATTTGAACTAAAACCCAATATTTGGATTTGGATTTGTTGGGATTTTGATTTTTATGATACTTTATTTGAATCCAAATGGTAGGTATTTTCTTATTTACATTTATGTTTTAAAGTTAATGGAAGGTAAAATAAATGAATAAGTGAGTGTTAAAACAATCCAGATGCCAAAATGACAGAAAGATGCAGAGACTGTGTGAACTGTCACTGCTATAGCGGTTCAAGACCGCTATAACGATCACAATGAGAGAGTTTTGTAGTTTTTGTGGTCTGTAGACCATTGTAGCGGTGATAAGTGTGTGAGCAGGGGGCACAGGGAACGGCTAGACCACTATAGTGGTCACATACCACTATAACAGTGTTAATGGAGCAGAAACAGTGTCAAACGATGCCGTTTCACTTAAATGAACCCCTACCCCTTTTATATACACCAAACTCGGGCTCCCACTCCCCATTTCTAAAACCTACCCCAAAACACCATCTCCTTTCCTTCTTCCTCCCCTTCACTCTCATCTTCCATCAAATCTTCTTCCTCCAAGCTCCAAGGTGAAAGTTTATCTATGGTTTATGCTTCCTTTCTCTTCTCCCTTTCCTGTCCTATGGTTTGAGTTGTTATTCTCCATTGTTGTCAAGTGAGAGTAATTCCCCAATGTTGTTAGAATTGTTCTAGAGTTATTTAGATATTATTAGAGTTACGTTTGTTCATATATCTTGGTTACTCTATGGAAGTTGTTGATGTCATTTCAAGTTTTCAAGGTCAAGTTGGTAGTGCCCACATACTCCGGGCTCCTAATGGTGAGTGGGTTTGATCTCATAGCCTTAGTTTTATCACTATGAATATGTTTCTTGCATGATGATTGTCAAATATGAAAATTTGATATAAAAATATGATTTAGATATGTATTTACAAGTGATGACAAAATAGTAAGTTTATGATTTTTATTCTTGGCATGAAAATTGTATTTTACAAAACCATGGAACCATGATTGCTATTTTGTGTGTCATGGAAAATGTCTTATATGTTTGAGAGGATTTATTAAGAAAGTATGTTTCGTAGCAAATTTTCTATTTTACCAAATATGTTTTATGAGTTTATGATATCACTATATTTTCACAAGATATTGGATTTTAGACTTTGTTTTTAGGATATCAAGTTTAATTATTATGTTTTGAGATTTCAAGCTATTCAAGTAATATATATATATACATATATATATTAAAGAAATGTGAAATAAAAGTATGACTCAGTTTTATGAATAAATATATTATATGATTTTAGAGTTATCAAGTATATAAAAATATGTTAGCTTAAGATATGAACCTAGAACTTCAGTTTTATGGTACCAAGAGATACAGAATTCAATATGATTCATAGCAACTACCAGATATATATTCTGTGGGCTTGAAATCAGAATGCCTACAAGCGATGATCCCTTGGGCATGATTTTCACAGCGACAGTTATGCTATAGTCAAATTGTTAGAGTTATATGAATCCAAATCTCTTAGTATACTAAGAATTTAAGGGCTCTACTTCGCCAGGGACAGAGTACCCACTTTTCAGCTATGGTTTTATGAAACTAGTTTAGATGGTAGGGATAAAGAAATAGACAGTTAGTTAATGGCTATGAAGAGATTGTTAACCTTGGTACAAAGTTGTCCGTTCGAGAACAATATTGCCCCTCAGCATACATAGAAAATGGGACCTAGTTTGGTATTCACAGCTTGTTCCGACATAGTTTATGATTTTACAACTTTTGTCATTATATATGTATTTATTCAGCTCAGCAAATAATGTTTCTCAAGATTCTGCCGCACCCTCAATTAAAATGATTATAAATGTTTGCTTATGAATTTATGGAATGAAAAGTGTTTTCTTGTATAGCTATGTATTTAGATATCAAATGATTTATGATTGTTGGATGTATAATGTTACATGTATATTTCTTGGTTCTCCCATAAGGGTGATAGGTGAGAACTCACCTACTGAGTTTGTTGACTCATCCCTCTCGCTTCTTTCTTACAGTTGTAGGTACAGACATCATTCAGTCTCCAGTCTAATAGCCGCAGTTATCCCTTCGTGAGCGTTACATTGATGTAAGGCTTAGAGTAAGCTTGTGTAGTTTTAGACTGCTCCAGTAGTGTTGCAGGCAGGATTTGAGCCATGCATGTATTTTGAGATATTGTAATTATTTTTAAAGTTTACATATTTTGCTTCATGCTTTCAGAGTTTAAGAATGTAGTTGGGATGTAGATTGTGGTTAAGAGATTTATGTAATAAATTAGAGATATGTCTATGATTCAGGTTTTAAATTGTTTTCAAAATTGAGTAAGTTAAGTTTCTTAGTATTTTTGAATACGAGTATTATGTTTTAATTAGAGAAAATAATAATGATTTAGAAGAAAAATCGCATTTTAGGTATGATATTATATTCTTTTATGCATTTAGAGAAACAAGTCAGCAAGTAGACTTATGTGGGGATAAGATTCCTCATGTGCTAGTCATGTTTCCAAGTCGGGTCATGACAACAACACTCTCACCCACAAATGGAGAACATGAGAATGAGGAGCATCATGCAAAATTGGTCCTTTCCTCTCCAAAATCACTTTTGGAGCCACCTATATAAATATTTCCAGGGACTCCAGGAACATCTTTTACATTCACATGCATACACTCACCCTACATTAAGCCTTTGTTGACTTAATGGTAGAGTCCTTGTAGGTATACACCTTTTTTTGTCATCAAAGAATGAAGGCCTAACATCACCTTGTGTTACCGAGCTCAATATTTCTTTGGTGGCAATGTAAGATCCTATCCTATTTTTATTTCCACCTCATTATAATTACATGTGAGACTTTTGACATAGTGAGTATAAAAATTAGTCTCTCAAAAATTATTTTATTTAAACTATTTCTTATACTTTTTCACTATGTAAATTGATAATATAATGCAAGGGTTATGCATATCTAAATGTGTTCGATATAAGGCATTTTTTTTCACAAAACTATCAAATTCGTTCTTCTAAAATTTCACGTTGACCAAATTGGTCCTTGTTAAAAAAAATCTCAAATTTAACCTTGCAAAATTAAGTAGTCGGACAAATTAGTCCCTAAGAAAAAATCTCTCAAATTAGTCCCTGTAAAAGTGAATTATCAGATAAGTTAGTTCTCCTTACTCAACTTATCAGAGGGACTAATTTGGTAATTATTTAATTTTATAGGGACCAAATTGTTTGATTTGAAGTTTTTATAGGGATCAATTTAAGATATTTATTTTTCAAGAACCAATTTGTTTAATTATTCAATTTTTTATGGATCAATTTGAGAATTTTTTAAGGGACTAATTTGGTCAACGTAAAATTTTAAAGGGGTGAATTTGGTAGTTTTGTCCATTTTTTTAGAATGTAATTCATATGTAAATTTAGTGTGAAAAGTTTCGCATAGATATATATTATGTATTGTCACATTAGTAAAAATATTTGACTTAATCTCTTATCACCTTAAAAGTCTTACAAGTAAAAGTATCAAATTGGATGATGTGTAAAAATTTTTTGTAATGTTATTACATAAAAAGTAATTTAATATGTTTAATAGTGCAACTTTTGATATCGTTATGGCAACTTTTTATTTTTCAAAACTTTAACTTTCGATTATTAGATTTTATTTACGGTCTGTATAAATAATTTTATATTTTATTTAATTATATTATTATATGGATTTAATTGGAATATATTGACAATGTAAAAAAATATTATACATTCATCTAATTATGTAATACCACATCAGTAGATATAGTTATTTTCAATCCCACTTGAAAAATTATATAAAATAAGAGATTTAATTAAATAATAGTGTGAAATTCTTTTACACTCTCAGTACATCAAATTAAATTTAAACTCTTATTATATTAATAAAATATTTAACTTTAATATTATGTTAAAAGTCACATGTAAAAGAATATAATTAAATAATTACATAAACTCTTCACATAAATAATATATCAAAACTACTCTATTTTTAATAGATAAAATACAACATTTCCTATTAAAAATGGCAAAATAACTTCCACTAATTTATTAAGGAGTATAAAAAATTAGCAGAAAAGAAAGTCATTTTTCTTGTTGACTTGAGTCGTTCGGTTTCAAATTTTGCCAATACATTTTACAAAATAATTTCTTTTATAGATAATTACAAGGACCGATGGAAGTGTTTGATATTATACTTATCCCCTTTACTTTATAATATTCCACTTACTTTTCTCAATTATTTTTATATTACTACAATGACATCCGTCATCAATTTAAAATGGCTAGTCAATTCAATTCAACATGTCCGAGAGTGTAACTAATAACCTGGTGGTGCTGGAGCACGTAAGGCGCGTATGATATAACCTTTCCTCATCACTGGTCATGAGTGTTCTGCCGACATAGCCGATGCTCTTGGAAGACATCGTAGCTGGTGAGCATGCTGAGGACGCGATAGAGGCTCTTAGCGTTGCCATTTCTGGCAGGAAGGACACGCGCAAGGATCTGGGCGGCGGAGAACTGGTTGTTGGTGCCGCTGTTCCAGATGGCATCGGCAACTTTGAGGTGAAGCAGTTAGGGCCTGACCGCCGTCACTCACCGACAAAAGTAGTCGCGACCACGGCCTTGGAATCACACTCCACCTTCATTGTCGATCCTCCACCTCGTCAAGCCACCGCGAGCTCCGCCACCTCTCAGCCACGAGCCATCCGTGTCAGCCGTCGCGAGCTCCATCAATAAGCAACACCGCAGCTGCAACACATCTTCCCTCTTCGCATCCTTCTACATGCCAAGCCAATGCCATGCCGTCGCCACCGCTCCGCCGTCATGCCGCTTCGCCTCTCTATTGTCGCTCCACCGAGAGGAATGTTTTGGTTGGGCAGGGGGAATGAAGTGGAAGGTGTGAAGTTGAGAGCAAGTGAAGGGGAGATTTTTTTTTGTTTTTTGTGATAAAAGGTAATTTTCGACTTCTAAAATTTATTTTGAAATAAGGTTGGTAAATATAATATTAAACATTAAAAGAGAATAAATGTAATATTAAAGGATGTTAGAAGTGATTTTTGTAATTATTTTTTTTTATTAAAATTTAACAGAGGCCATGACAGTACATAATAAGATTCCAAACTTTACCTATATATATAAAAGCTTTCCTTTTCATCATTCTCTTGATATTCGCCATTAGAGGATATCAATTGGGCTTGTTAGGCGTGTAGATAAGGCACAAAGCCTTGAGCAAAAATTATGGCACACAGACGAGAGTTGAACATGGGGAGCAGGTAGAGAAACTAAAAGAGAGACGGCCAAGTGTCCTTTGCTAAATTAATAAATTTTCTTCAAAATTATCAACGGCTTACAACTTTAGGAATATAATTTCCATGTTCAAGACTTCCTACGCAAATGGGGTCTCTGAGAGATGTGATCTGTAAATTTGTTTGTTCCTTTATACAGAACGGATATTAATTGTTTCCTATTGAAGTATTGGACACCAATTTCAGGCGACGATAAAATTGAAGTAAACAAATGTGACTTCCACTTTCCGCTATTTTTCGTCACAAAGTGAAGTCTGTACAAAACCTTTCTTGACAATATGGCTGAAGTGGCAACAGAGGTTCCTTCACCTGGTTGGTCTTTTTCTCGTGTATGCTATTATTTGAGTTCGATTTTCAAGTTTTATCTATGGGCAATGTTATGTGAATGCACTCTCAGGATGCATACACGACTCATAGCATCCATCCACCACTCATAAACATTTGCATTTATTTTTGAATTCTTTTAAATTATTTCCTATTAAATCAGACGGCTATAAGAGAGTGCATTCCGATACACTATACGTACAAAGAGTATTTCTCTTTATCTATTGATTGGTTGTTTGTGAATACTCATAAATGTGTTTAATGAGTTTAAAGATATGCCGTAGCCCATAGCTCTAGACTAAGGTCGCTCTTTTGCTCAATCTAAATTTGTAATCATCAATCACACAATATGGCTGAAATGTTCTTCTACTTAAAGTCGATGAAGAAATTTTATACGCTCAATTCTAGATTTGATTTCTCATTATTGCAGCCAAGGTTCTGAACACCAGACCGGACATCGAATTGGTCGGGGCAAGGATTCAGAGGTTTAGAGGTTCAACCGGTTCAATTGGAAGTCCAACCGGAATATAATTGGTATATAATAAAACATGTATTTATATAAATAAATAAAAATACAAAATAAAATATATATATCATAAAATAACTAAATATTAAACAAGACATCAACAAAACTCATAGAACATAACATAATTCATCTTTTAATCAAAATAAACATTATTCATATGGATTAAATATCTCAAGTTATTACTTCCTATATTAGAAAAGGAAAAAAATTAGGAAATATGAGATTTTGGCCTTTTTTAAAAAAAAAAACTCAAAATGTTGCAATTTTGTATTTTTTTTGCCAAAAAAAGGTTGGACCAGTTTTTTGGCCAAGCCGGTTTGCTCGGTTTATAGGTTCCCAGGCGATTCTCAGTAGTTCTTGAGCAATTTTTTGCAAAGCGATTTTCAAGTGCAATCTGGACCAGACAGCACGCCGATTCCCGGTTCAACTGGTCCGACCGGCCGATCCGATCCGGTTCTCAGAACATTGATTGCAGCATATCAATAATGAAGCGATAAACAAGATTGGGTAGATGTTATTAAGATTGATTAAAGAGAGCATTAATCCATGGTGCCTGAGCCCTATGATCCAAAAGAAGAAGATTAGCCAAAGCAGGCCAAAGGAAGAAAAAGCTCTTCTCATTTCCCGATATAGCCATATACGCGACCTTTAACCAATGGGGCATCAGCTGCTTGTATATAGGACTAGGAGAATGCGTCTTTCCCTATGTCAATAAAATGATGGACTAAACATATCTATTATAGTAGAATCTATGCACAGAGAAATATAACAAATCCACCAATGAACAGTGTTTTAATAATAATAACAAGCCCAATAAGGGACCAACGAAGGCTCAATAACAAGATTCAGGCTTAAATAATACATCCTAATAATTTTGACAGTTAATTACTTTGGGTCAAAATTAAGCATGCAATTGATTTATGTTGATCCGCAAAATAATCCAATAGTTGATGGTTTAGATCAACCTACAACTCAATGCAATAGCGCAGGAAAAAAAAGAAAAAAGAAAAAAGAACAGAGCCGTTTAATTAATGTGTGACTTGTCATGTATTCAAGAAGGTATCTAAGGAGCCTCAATTTCCTAGATATATTATATAATATGTGACTTGCCCTAGGCATATCAAGAAAGGTAAATTACATTCATTTTTTCTTGAGGTTTGTGAAAATGCAACTCACATCCCTTATGCTTGTCAAATTTAAGTATTTATATTATAGTCACACTCCTCATTCATAGAACACTGTTAGTAAACTTAACAGAATGAAATTTGTGATATTAACTATTTCTAATTAATAAAATTATAAAAATACCCTTAAACTTAACAGAGTAGGTAAAGAAATTTTTATAATTTTATTAATAAAAAATAGTTAATATCACAAAAATGTCATTCTGTTAAGTTTACTACTTGTGTTATGTGAATGAGGAGTATGATTGCAACATAAATACTTAAAATTTGATAAGCAGAGGAGGTGTAAGTGTAAGTTGGATAACTAAAAGGGGATATGAGTTGCATTTCCACAAATCTCTGGAGAGGTGAGTGTAATTTGTCTTATCAAGAATGTTTAGCCTAAATATGACATTTGGCTTCCTTGAGTACAAAAAGATTCTTCTTTTTTTTTTCAAAATAAAAATCAGTAAATAAAAGCTTACCATACATGAATGTGTTATGTTACAAAAAATCTGGTGACATAATAAATATATATATATTCTTCTTTAGTATGCTTACAACTTTTCTCCTTGGTATCCTTTTTTTCTCATATGATGAGTAAATCTTAATCATGATGTAGTAATGTTGCTATAAAAAACCCGGGCACTGCCCTATTTCAAATTCTCTATGGCCAGCATTGTCAAGCCTTTTGATAATTTTCACATGACCTACTTGCCACAATAACGCCTTTTCCATGAGTAGTGTTATTTTGACTCACATTTTATGGGACACCGTGTCGACACACTCTCATCAACCTTTGGATTGATTGTAGACCCCATTGAGTTTGGGTCCCGCACAACATTCAATGGTGGATGCGAGTATGTCGACATGGTGTTCCACAAAATGCGAGTCAAAATAATATTTCTCATTTTTCATTGTTGGGGCTAAAGGGATTTCTAGGGGAGGAAGTACGGAGGAGCATGACGATGCTAATAGGAAGCAACTTCAAATTCTTTCGATATAACATCACAAATTTAATAAGTACAGTGTCACTTTGGTTCCTGAAATTTTAAGCGTGTTTTACTTTAGTTTCTGAAATTTCGAAATTAATTCTTTAATCCTTAGAATTACATTCTGTGGGTCAGGAACTAAAGTAAAACACTTTTACAATTTTAGGGACCAAAGTGTTACTTTACTCCTGATTGAATGCTTAACTAAATAACAATGTGTGTGTGTTTTCTTTTTTTCTTAATAAAGATTTAGGTTGAGGGAAGGTTTCTCTCAATTCAGAGCCTGGAGATGCTGTCACTTGAAGAGATTCTTACTCCTTTTACTTTTTTTGCTTACTTTTTTTTTTTTTGGTCTGGAATACTTTTTTTGCTTACTTTTTTTTTTTGGTCTGGAATACTTGTTTTAAGGGAAGGGTAATCCTAAGGTTTTTTTTTTCAGGTATGATACCGCAAACAATTAACTAATGATTATGGGCTTAGCTAATTGGTCTTGGGCCTTAGTCTCACATGCATCCACTTGAAACACTTAGTAGTGGGTTCATGACCCAAAAAACAGCTCATACCATGACCCAAAAAAAATAGCACTTAGTTAGTTATGATATGTTTATGAGTTTGAATTTTAAAGGAAGAGAGTTTAGTTTATGCACAGAATTTGCCTTTAGGCAAAACAATTTTTATTTTTTGGGTCAAAAAAGAAACAAAATTTCCTCCTGGATCCCATTGTTTAAAATAGAGCCCACCTTCCATGACCCAATATGCTATCTTTTTTCCAGCGGCTGGGCCCATGAACTTCAGCTCATTCCAGTCTGGCTTTTATTTTTATGGAGCTTGCCCATTGATATGACAAAATCATGTTGTTCACAAGCTTAGTAGCCCATTTCCTTCTCATCCCCATTATGTCATAGGACTACAGGGGTTTACCCCAATCCTTGCATCGCCTTCCACAGGTTAGCACCGCCGGTGAGGACCAGCAGCCACCGTTGTTGGCCACTGTCGATCCCAATCGATACTATTGCCGCGGTTGAGCATGTGCCCCTCAGCTTCCTTTTCGATGGCAAGATAAAGCCCGACGTCGCCGTCCTCCACTCTTTCGCCTATCCCCGCGCGCTCTATTAACTGGATAATGGGTCGACAACAAGTATTCAATTATGCCAGGCCCCCGCCATGACCTTTTCATCTTGTGTGGTTGGAATATACAGAGAAAAGGTCCGAGAAAGAATGAAAAAAAATGAAGAAGCCAAAAGAAAACTCGAATTTGGAAACTCTGCAATTGGAAGCAAATTTTCTTCTCTACTTCCCCCCTCTTCAAAGCATCCTTCGCAGCTGGCTCATACTGTCATAATGTATGTTTAGTTCTGTGGATTGAATTTGAATAAAATTGATTTTGTTAAAATTAATTTTTATAGTAAAGCAATTTATATTTAATAATTTAATTTGAAAAGTGATTTTAATAAAATTTATAGAATAAAAATTTAGAAATAATAATTTATCACTTCTATTAAAATTAATTTTGTACTTAGAATTAATTTTAAAATTGGGTGAAAACATGTTTAAAAGAGCAAACAATCAAAAAGCCGCAAAATCGATTCTACATGCTTCAAACACATATTTAGAATAAGGCTAGATATTAGGCTTGAGGGTCAGGGAAAAGGCTCCCATTCTATATAACCTATGGACTCGCCTAATATGGATTTGAGAGACGAGGAGAGTAATGGAAGAATTTTAAAAAAGAGTTATGTTATTTGTACTAATGGGATCATGGACTGTGTGATACTGTATCGACTTATACTTCAAGTATCATTGAATATGATGTGGATTCTATTTGTCCCATATTTTATGAGTACAAATAATATTTTTCTTAAAAAAATTTCATTGAATAAGATATGAAGAAGATGAACAGTTGGAAGGAGGCGATCATAGATAACCGAAGACGAAGAGAAACGAGACCAAAGTGTGAGGATGGGAAAAACAATAAGAAGAAAAGGAAGACACTATTTATAAGAGGGAAAAAGGAAAAACCTGCCCATAGGAAAGGAGAATGGACTGTTACCGCAGTGCTTCGAAAATCCCATTGAAATCTACGCGGCGAGTAACCATTGGAATTGGAAGAGTGAAACATCACTCGCATTAATGAGGCACAGACCATGAAATGGTTACAAGTACAAGGAACCATAGAGGGAGTGCGAAATTACCTTGGAAGAATATTGCTTTTGGAACGTAGGGTACACTATCCGAGCAGGATATCGCCAATGGCCATAGTTTGGATTAATGTCAGAAGATGATGATGACGAGCTCTTCTCAAGAAAGAAAGCTCCAAGCCAGCACTCGGGCAACAGGGCGAAAGTCTATAGCTGGAAGTTACGAACTTGGCTACCAGCCCTGTAGCTGGACAGCCAAGTTGGAAGCAACTGTTAACATCAAATATCCAGCTACCAGACCTCAGAATGTTGTGAGGTCACTGACCACCGAGGTGATGATGGAGAGATATTGGGCGTGTTGGTCCTAACCCCCGAATCCCAATAATCAATTGGATGAACAAACACAACGAGCACAGATTTTGTAGTCTTCCAGGAGATCCTCTATAACAGTTTGCATTCCTTCCGGTTGTTATCAGATGCCCATAGCCCTGCGATTAGGGGAAACCTCAAAATCACCCCGCCACAAGCTCAAAATAAGCACGGTATCCAATATATCTTCTAGAAGATATATGGTAGCGATTTGTATGCTTTTCGTACTATGCAGCTCAGCCCTAATCCTCTTGCTTTGGATGCATTCGCCAGGTATAAATAAAGAATGGATAGTGAAACAGTGGTAAGCCATATCGATCCTTTACATTAGTTATCCTCTCTTCTTCATACATAAACTTAGTTGGGCGTCAAAGTCCTATTACAGGTACCTACCCTGGCGCCGAAGCTATCGTATGGAGAAAAGAGACGACTCTCTGACCATCTTCCATATCACCCAAGGGCCATCTCATTGTTACGGTGCATAACATTAGTACTGCTGCTGGGGACTCACCCCAACCCCAAAATACTACAACTTCACTTAGTGCCAAAAACCATAGTCACAAACATTCAATCCCAAAATACTACACACCCGTGGCTAGGATAAAAACCACTGACAGGCCCATCTCAGAAGGAGAGGGTGGAGCGGCTGTGCCATCGGGTCCTTCAGTCCCTTTACACTCTTATCCAGCAGATGGGCACACCGCTTTAGACTCTGCTTTTGCTACTAGCAAGCTCAGGTCCAAGCCACAGACAACCCTACATATAGCCACACAAAACCCCACAACTTGGCTCCACTAGGTGGTTGAAATCCCAGAAGAGGCCACGCTACCTTACCATAAGATACTCTGGCTATTGCATGAACAGAATACGAGGATGACAACTTTGGAGGATGAGATAGAAAGGTGGATACGCCATGAAGAGTGGTGTCGAAGAAATAACAGGATGATGGAGGAACCCAAGAGGAGGCTCAAAAGGAAGAAAGAAAGAATACGAGAGCTCGAGGAAGTGCTAGAGGAAGCGGAGGATGCCCGAGATCGTGAACCCCGAAAAGATCCCCGTTAGGAAGATGAAGAGCTAACAAACCCCGCAGACATTTCATTACACCCGAGGACACACCAAACACTAACCATTCAACCCATTATGTCCAGATAGCCTGCATCTAACCGAGCTCCGACCTTACGTTTTTAGCCTGAAATGTCGGGATTCATGGCAATAGACTCTGACGATGACTTGGAAACTCTCTTAAGCAAGACGATGTTGAGATATCCCGTCCCTTCTAATTTTAAACCACCAACAAATATGAAGCAATACAACGGGAGTTTTGACCTTCAGGAGCACTCGGATATTTTCTGAACTCACATGCTCCTCGAAGGAATAGCGGATCCCCTCAGGTGTAAGGCGTTCCTCTCACACTACAAAAATATGCCTTAACATGGTTCAACCAACTGCCTATGAGGTCCATTCATCAATTCTCGAATCTCAGCTACTGCTTCCTAGCTCGGTTCACCACCTATCGAGTCAAGGTAAAGTCAGTAACTAGGCTCCTCGATTTTAGCCAGTTCCCAATCAAAACTCTATAAGAATATGAGGATAAATTCAACTAGGAGGCACTTCAGATTAGGGACCTGATGCCTCAGACAGCTCCTATCAATCTAGTGGGAGGACTCAGGCAAGGTGACTTCTAGAGATCGTTGGCCAAAAAGAGCCTAAAACTCTTGAAGAGCTCCAAAGCAGGGCTGAGAAGTATATCAACTTGGAAGAAGCCTTGAGCCACACACATAAAAATCATCCCAGGCCGCCAAGTCCCAAGTAAGAAGAAATTGCGAGGCGAGAGAACCGACCTCTTAGAAATGGACGATATTCTAAGTATACTCCCCTCCGAGTATCCTTAGCATAACTTTTTCGAGAAATACATAACATAGAATACTTGCCCAAGCCCGCTCCATTGAGGATCACCCTCTACACTAGCAGAATGACATACTGTGAGTACCATCAAAGTCATGGGAATCAAACCGAGGATTGTCGGGATCTCCAGTATGTCGTAGAGGAGCTGATCAGGATGAGAAAGCTAGCTTGTTATGTAGCTGCTCAACGGAGCTCGAGGAAAAGAAGACCATCACCAAGCCAAAGGGACCCTGGCAGAAAAATTAGTAGGGGAACAATAGAAGAAAGCCAAAGCAGGGCCCGTGAAGAGTGCTAAAGGGACCACGTAACTCGAACCATCCACACGATATCTAGGGATTTGCAGAAGGAGGAATCTCCAAGTCCTCTAGGAAAAGTTCCCTGAATGAAGTTCTGAGGATATATGGCAGAAGAAATAGCATGAAAGCCCCATGGAAACACCCATTTCCTTCTCGAAGAAAGACAACCTTGACATCATACAAGGCCATGACGATCCAATGGTGATATCGATCTTGGCAGTGAATACCGGGATCAAGAGGGTCCTGGTGGACTAAGCAAGCTCTGCTGACATCCTATTCCAAGATGCCTTTGACAAACTCGGACTGAAGGATAACAACTTAAGAGCATACCCAGATGATCTCGTCAGCTTCGGCTGGGAGAAAGTAAGACTAGATGGCCATATTACCCTTCACACCATGGTGGGGGACCCCCCCACTTGCCAAGATGGTACCTGTTGACTTCTTAGTTATCCGAAGGCCATTCGCATATAATGTCATCATGGGGAAACCAACAATCAACAAATTAGGGGGCTACTGTATCCATAGTCCCTCTAGTCATGAAGTTCCACACAGAATAAGGCGGGGTAGTCACTGTTCGGGGGAGCTAAGAAATAGCCAGGTGCTGCTATAATGCCAGCTTGGAAGTTGGAAAAGAGACAGGACAGGAAGATATGACAAAAGTAGCTGTAGTAGATTTAGAAGCATAGAACTAGAAGTTTGTTGAATGACTTGAGCCAAGGAGGAAGCTCGATGAGCTCCAAATCATAATAAGGAGGAACCAGTTGACCAGGATAAACAATGAGCTACCTGAGGCAACAAAAATTAGCCTAATTGAGTTCCTGAAAACACATTCCGACCTCTTTACATGGACGGAAAATGACATGCCTGGGGTAGACCCGAAAACCATGTGTCATCGGCTCTCCGTCTATCTCGGCTCAAGACTTATAATCCAAAAAAGAAGGAAGATGACACCCTGCAAAGAGTAAGAAGTGATAAGACAAACACAAGAGCTATTGAAAGCTAGGTTTATCAGGAAAGTACAATACTCGACCTGGCTATCCAATGTAGTAATAGTCCTGAAGGCCAATGGCAGGTTGTAAATGTCCGTCGATTATGCCAACCTCAACAAAGCTTGCCCAAATGATCCTTATCCGCTTCCCAGTATCGACAGACTTGTTGACTCCGCCTCATGTTTCGGACTCGTGTCTTTTATGGGCGCATACTGAGATACAATCAGATCCCCATGCATCCCAAGGATGAAGAGAAAATGACATTCAAAACACCAAGGGCCAACTACTGTCACAAGGTGATGCCCTTTGGACTAAAGAATGCTGGATCGACTTACTAAAAACTAATGAACAAGGTCTTTGGAGAGCACTTGGGGAAAACGTTAGAAGTATACATCGATGACATGCTGGTAAAGACCTCGGACCCAAAATCATAAAGACCTTAGACCTAAAATTCTTGCTATCTAGCTTAGAAAGAGTTTTCAACAGCCTCAGGAAGCACAACATGTGCCTTAACCCAACCAAATGCGCCTTCTCAGTGGAAGCAGGAAAGTTCCTCAGGTTCATGCTATCTCACCAAGGAATTGAAGCCAACCTGGAAAAATGCCGAGTAGTGCTTGACATGAAAAGCCTGGAAAGTAAAAAGGAAGCTCAGAAACTCATAGGCTGATTAGTTGCACTATCAAGATTCCTATCCCAAGCTGCACGAAAGTCTCTCCCACTCTTTGAGATGCTCAAAAAAGACCGAGAATTTAGTTAGATAGAAGAATATGAGGAAACCTTTCAGTATTTCAAGAAATATCTAGCTGCCCCCCAACCTTGACAAAATCTAGAAGTGAAGAAGCGTTAATGTTCTACTTATCAGTAGGAGAAAAGGTAGTGCAGCCACCCTAATCCGAGAAGAGGGTGGATCTTAGGAACTGGTATGCTTCACTAGCAAGGCATTACACAAACCAGAGCTTAGGTACCAAAAACTAGAAAAAAAACTATTTTTGCTCTAATCTTCTCAGCTAGAAGACTGAGGCAGTATTTCCAAGCACACATTATTCTAGTACGAATGAATTAGCCCATCCAATAAGTTCTCCAAAAGCTAAATTTAGCCGGGAGGATGATCTCATGGTCAATTGAGCGTTCTGAATTCGACATCCAATTCGAGTTGCTATCAAGGTGTAAGCACTGGCAGACTTTATTTAGGAATAGTCCGATGAAGCAACAGTCCTAGAAAGCGAAGGGTAAAAGTTATACATAGATGGATCTTCCAATCCAAAGGGAAGTGGAGTAGGGGTTATACTTAAAAAAGGAGATGAAATGCGATTAGAAATGTCTGTTCGTTTTGAACTCCCTACCTCTAACCACCAAGCAGAATACGAAGCCTTGCTGGCTAGTTTGAATCTGGCAAAAGAGTTGAACATCTCCAAGCTGGAAGTCATCACTAACTCACAACTAGTAGCATCCCAAGTTTCAGGGGAATATATAGTCAAAAAGTCCCGACTTCAAAAATATCTAGAAATGGTCAGAAGCCTTATGTTAGAAATGGGAGATGTGCAAGTTTGCCATATTCCCCGAAAAAGAAACTCCCATGCTGATGTCCTCTCAAAGCTGAACAGTAGAAAGCCGGGGGACAGCAATCAAAGTTTGATCATAGAGACACTTGCCTAACCATCAATAGAACTAGCAAAGTATGTCACAACAACGAAAATCGAGGAAGACTAGATGACCAGGCTCCGGTGCTTTCTAGAGCACAGGTGTCACAACCCAATGTGGGCACATGAACGGCACGTGGGGAAACCTCATCCCTACGTAAGCCTCATGACCTGTGGGTTCTTGTATATGTAGATTTTAATACATAAAATTCAATAAATCATGATGTCATTTTTATGAGCAAAACACCTATTCTCTGAAATCCTAAAGTCCATATATCATCTAGTTATGAATACATATTGAGTGCTTTCATTTAAATTATCCATAAAAGTCTAAATCCTTTTAATACAATCAAAACATGACCAAGTATGCAAAATGCAAAATGGTCTCTATATAAATCAAGACTTCTGCCTACGACAACACTGGAGCACTCTAGATTGTACCATGGATGCTTCACTAAAGTGAAGCTTACCAACTGAATCTCTATTGCTATTGGGAAGAAGAAGGCTGGAGAGGATCCGCAGTAACTACTGCATCTGTACATAGGAGAGGAAAGAGAGGGTGAGTTTTTATACAAAAACTTAGTGAATGAATTCTCACATGAAACCCCCTTCATAGGACACCAAGAAGACAATGTAGTAAAATCATATTAACAGTAATAATAATAATAATAACAAAAGATTCTAAAACAATTCATGTTTCTAATCATAAAATCAACATCACCATTTTTTATTTATGTCAACTCAACAGTATCCTAATAGAGCAACGGAAATCTTTGTATGAAACTAAACCAATACATCTGGGCGTTATGTATCGCTGTCCCCAGTGTATCATCAAATTCTCTTACTGTAAGTCTCGAGTCACGTCTGGGCATTTTGTATCGCCGTCCCTAGTGTGACAAAGATTTCTCTATTTACTCTAGCCCAAGATTACTTGATACCAAGGTTAACGAATTAACTGCCATTAACACACTGCTTGTTTCTCTATATCTATTGTCCAACTCAATCAGAAGTCTAAACCTTTTCTCTGTATCTCATAAAGTCTTCTACCCTTGAAGCTTTAGCATATAAAACCAACAGTTCTGGAATTCATATAATCATTACAACATCTCTAATAATTCATAATCAAAATCCAATTCTTGATAAACTCATTTCAATAACTATGGTCCTATGGTTTTACATGAAATATAGTTCATGCCATTTGAAAATACGTTGTGATAAGCTTGAAAAAAATCAACAGAAATCTCTAATCTCTTTATCATAATAGAAGCCATGTTTTCATGAAAATAGCTCTAATGCAAAATACAAGGATCACATGTTTGATCCTACTCACCTGAAGGGGTAGAAATGACAGAATTAACACCAATAGGACCTTGGGAGGTAGAAATGGTACCATTATTTATCAGTAAAGCAATAAAACTCTAGATCAATCTCAGAATAGCTCTATTCTAACCCCTATCAATAGTAGAAGAATATTATGACGTAAGAACAAGGAGGAACTCAAGATCTAACCCCAAGAACAAGGAAGAATAGAGGAAAAAGGAAGCAAAACTAATAGAATCTCTTACCTTTAAGCTTTGGAAGTGAAAGGTTGATGTTAGATTAATGGAAATGAGGTATGAAAGGGGTAGAAAGGTGAGGGTTTCATCTTTTTGGGGGTGAGGGTCATGTTTTCTGTTCTAAAACCCAAAATGAGGGTTTTTATGAACTGATGACCACTGAGGCGGTAAATGACTGTTGAGGTGGTCCCCTCCCCAGCTACTGCATCGCCTTACTCTCTATCGATCGCTGGGGTAGTCATATGACCGCTATGGTGGTTCTTTATTTTACATTTCTTAATTTTAAGTTAATGGACACTAACTTTAAAACATAAATGTAAATAAGGAAGTACCCTCCATTTGGATTCAAATAAAATTTCATAAAAATTAAAATCCCAATAAATCAAAATTCAAATTTTTGATTTTATTTCAAACTTGGGATTCTTCAAGGTTTTCTAAACTTGTGAGCTAAAAATGAAGTATTTAAAGGTTTCATAAAATTTATTAAAAATCATTCTTTAACTTCTTTTCCTCTTGAGAACAATTACCGAGACTTTTGATCTCAAGAATATGGTTCTATTATATAGGTCTCTAATGATGTGTAAGATCTAAGCTTAGTGAAATTCAGGACCCGGATTTGTCTAAGAACACTATACTGCTCTAAATTGTCATAGGTAATAGTATACCTAGGGTATTACACACTCCCTCCCTAAACAGATTTGGTACCCAAATCTAAAATATACTTGAAGGAGGGAAGAGATGTAGATACTTGGTCTTCATGGCCTCTTCGACTTCCCAAGTGGCTTCCTAGTCAGAACGGTTCCTCCAGATGACTTTAACTGAGGTCACATCCTTGGAACAAAGCTTCTTGATCCCCTATCCATGATGGCAGCCGGTTCCTTTTCATATGACAAACTCTCATAAACCTGAATAGCTTGTGGTGTGAGCATGTGAGATTGATCTGGCATGTATTTTCTGAGCATACTGACATGGAAGACTAGGTGAATAGCTAATAGGCTGGGAAGTAGTGCCAATCTATAGGCTATTGCTCTAATTCTCTTTAAGATCTCAAATGGGTTGAAATAGCAAGGACTTAGCTTTCCTCGCTTATCGAACCTCATTACTCCCTTCATGGGGGACACTCTCAAAAACATGTGATCACCCACAGCGAACTCTAACTCTCAGCGCTAGTTGTCAGCATAAGCTTTTTGTCTAGACTGAGCTGCTAACAACCATTCTCTAATTAATTGAACTTTCTTTAGAGTCTCTTAGACTAAATCTAGGCCTAGGGTTTTAGCTTCCCTAAGCTCAAACCATCTAATAGGAAATCTATAGCGCCTTCCATATAAGGCTTCAAACGGTGCCATCTGGATACTTGCCTAATAGCTGTTATTATATGAGAACTCTATCAGTGGCAAGTGATCACACCAACTTCCACCGAAGTCCTACACACAAGCTCCAAGCATATCCTCTAAAGTTTGGATGGTCCTTTCTGATTGCCAATCTATTTGCGGATGGAAGGCCATGGTCAAGTCCACATGAGTTCCGAGAGCTTCTTGGAATGCTCTTCAAAATTGTGAAGAGAACTGGGACCCTCTATCTGATATGATTGACACTGACATTCCATGAAGTTTGAGATCTCATCTATATACAACAGGGCATACTAGGCTGCACTATAAGTTGTCTTTACTGGTAGGAAGTGAGCTGATTTTGTCATTCTATTCACCATCACCCATATGGAATCAAAACTCTTAGTGGTCTGAGATAACCCTGCTACAAAATCCATGGTTATCCTCTCCTACTACCATATTGGAATCTCTATCTATTGGAGCATCTCTACTGGCCTTTCATGTTCAGCTTTCACCTGCTGACACACCAGTCACCTATGTCCTTCTTCATGCCTTCCCACTAGTATGACTGTCTGAGATCATGGTACATTTTAGCTGAACTGGGATGCATGGAGTATACTGCACTATGAAACTCTTCCATTACCCTTCTCTTTAGCTTACCTACACTAGGTACGCATAATCGATCTCCAAAGCATAGTACACCCTTTGCATCCACTGAAAACTCATGATTTTCTTCTCTGTGCACATCTTTCATAATCTTAGCTAGCTTGGGATCCTCTCCCTGCTGTGCCTTAATTTGTTCTACTAGGGTTGACTGATCCCTAATATGAGCAAGAAAGGCTCTTGAGTCACCTATGCCAAACTGGACCCTATTTGCCTCTAGCTTATAGATATCCTCTATCAAAGGTTGCCTCAATAGTGCTATGTGAGCCAAACTACCTGTGGATTTCTTGCTCAAAGTATCTTCCATCATATTATCCTTGCCCGGATAGTAGGAAATTGTACAATCATAGTCCTTCAACCGCTCTAACCATCTACATTGCCTTAAGTTCAAATCCTTATGCTGGAAAATATACTTTAGGCCCTTATGATCTGTGAAAATCTCATAAGTCACCCCATATAGGTAGTGGTTTTAGATCTTCAGAGCAAAGACTACTGTTGCCATTTTCAGATCATAAGTCGAGTAGTTTTGCTCATGCTTCTTGAGTTGCCTAGAAGCATATGCCAAAACCTAGCCATGCTGCATAAGGACACAACCAATTCGTACTCTCGAAGCATGATGGCAATACTAAGACTAAAGCCATAGTCAAGCAAATCTTCAACTTCTAAAAACTCTCCACACATGCCTCTGACAATTAGAACTTAACATTCTTCTGTGTTAACTTGGTCAAAGGCGCTGTATTCTTAGAGAAATCATTAAAAAATGGTCTGTAGTAACCTGCCAAACCCATGAAACCACAAATCTTTGACACTGTAGAAGGTCTAGGCTACTGCAATACCGCCTTAATCTTCTTTGGGTGTACTTTAATACCATCTTTAGACATTATATGTCCAAGGAATGCCATTTGCTCCAACCAAAACTCACACTTAGAGAACTTGGCATGCAACTGGTGTTCTCTAAGGATTTGCAAGACAATTCTAAAATGCTGCTCATGCTCCTCCATGCTCTTAGAGTACACCAGGATGTCATCAATGAAGACTATCATGAACTGATCTAGGAATGGCTTGAAAACCCTATTCATCAGATCTATAAAAGTTTCCAGGGCATTAGTCAACCCAAAAGGCATCACTAGGAACTCATAATACCCATATCGTGTCCTAAAGTCTGTCTTGGGCATATCCTTGTCCTTAACCCTCAACTGATGGTAGCCTGACCAAAGATCAATCTTAGAGGAGCACTGAGCCCCTTGAAGCTAATCAAACAAATCATCAATAAGTGGCAAGGGATACTGGTTCTTTACTGTCACCTTATGCAACTGCCGGTAATCCATCCATATTCTCATAGATCCATCTTTATTCTTTACAAACAAACCTAGAGCACCCCTACTTGAGGTACTCGGACGGATGAACCCCTTGTCAAGCAATTCTTATAACTGCTCTTTCAATTCTTTTAACTCTGCTGGAGCCATACGGTATGCAGTTATAGAGATAAGTCTAACTCCCGGCTCAAGCTCTATCCCGAACTCTATCTCCCTCTTGGGTGACATTCTCGGTAATTCTTCCAAAAACATATCTGGGAACTCATAAACCACTAGGACATACTTTATACTCGGCACTGGCATATTTGCATATCTGACTACTGTAAGGAAACCTTGACTTCCCTTGTCCATGAGTCTTAAGGAACTCATGGCCAAGATCAGGCTAGTTGGAACCGAACAACTAATACCTTTAAACTCTTGGAGTTTACTTCCAGAAACGCCCAACTTTACTGACTTACTGTAGCAATCCACCATGGCATGACATGAAGCCAACTAATCCATACCCAAAATAACATCAAAGTCTAACATGTCTAACACATGTAAATCTGGAAGAGTTTCCATATTACCTACCCTGACCTCGCATTCCTTGTAAACTAACTGAGTTAGATGAGGTCCTCCTGAAGGCATTTCCACTAGGAAAGGCTTCTCTAAGCTAGTAACCAACCTCTCAAATCGTGTGGCAAAGAAAGAGGACACATATGAATAGGTGGATCCAGAATCAATCAAAGCAAATGCCCCAAAAGAGAAAACTGTAAGAATACTTACCATATCATTAGATGCTGCTGCATCTTGCCATGTCAAAGTGTATAGTTGTGGCTGTTCTCCACTACCGTGGTCTCTACCTGTTAAGCCTCTATCACCAATGGCTCTGCCTCTAGCATCTCTGCTAGTTGAAGCAGCAGAGCCACTTTGGGTCGCTGACTAAAAAGATGGGCTGAAGAGGTAGGGTTTGCTAACCCCTGACTAGACATCCCCTGCCGGAAAGGACACTCCGACCTCTTGTTACCTTGCTAGCCACAACCATAACATGCAAAAGTACCCATCATGCACTGTCTTGGATACCTCATTTCGTAGGTCTTACATGTAGGGAAGCTCTGAATGGAAGCCTGACCAGAATGCTGACTACCTCCTCTATTATGACTCAGGGAAGCTATAGGCCATGACGAGGTTTGATCTGAAAAGGTGACCCTACTCGGCTAAGCCCACTGCTAGCTCTGCTGGCCAAGTCCCTTACTGGTGCTCGCTCCTCCAGAAAAGGAACCATGAGTTCTAACTTTCTTGCTAGACTTAAGAGCAGCTCTCCTCTCTGCCAATCCTACCTCTAATCTAATGGCTATATCTACCATATGAGCATAATCCATGGTACCGATATGTGGCTGAAGACTAAAAGACCTATTCTAAGATAGCCCCTAAACGAACTGCCTAACCCTCTCAGTCTCTAACTGCAACAAACCAATAGCTACCTGTGCCAAGTACATGAACTTCTCATCATACTCTGCAACCATCATCCCAGGGGTCATGCAGAGCCTTAGAAACTCCTCCATCATTTGAGCATGCTAGTTCTCTGATAAGAACCTCCTCAGAAATGCTGCCATAAACTCCTCCCAAGTAGGCGGCTCGGAGTTACTACGCGCCAGTAGAAACTCATCATGCCAATTCCCGGCTTGGCCTCCCAGCTGGAAGCCAGCCAAATCTGCTGCTCTCTCTGATGAATAATGAATAACTTTAATAATCTTTTCTATTTCTCTAAGAAAGGCTTGAGGGTCCTCTGTCATGAGGCGTCCCTAGAAGGTGGGTGGATCCATCCTCCGGAAACACTATAAAGCATAAGAATCATGATCTCTAATTAGAGGCTGGACCAAGGGTGGCCGCACCCCGGCCTCTATCTGCCTAGCCAGCACATCAGAGAGTGTGGCCAATGCTTGCTCCAAGACTTTAAAGTGAACACAGGAACTAGAAGAACTGCTGCTACGGTGGTGTCTTGAAGCAAAAGGACTTAAAGGAGGCATACTGGATCCAACTGAAAAAGATGAGCACATAAGATAAGGGATAATATTCATGAGGAAAGGAAAAACTCTATTTCTGAACCTAGACATGACTGACCATCCTAAAGTCCTCAAGTAACACTTCATTAATGCAAATAGGCGCACTTCCATTTACATAAATGATGCGCTACCTGTGGACACTTGTTCCAATGATATGCAGGACAAACCTTTGGCTTTGATACCAACTTTGTCATGACCTGATGTAGGCATGTGACTAGTGCGTAAGGAAATTCCATCCTCAATAAGCCTCATGACCTGTGGGTTCTTCTATATGCATATTTTAATACATAAAATCTAATAAATCATGATGTCATTCCTATGAGTAAAACTCCTATCCTCTGATTATCAAAATAATCAATATTTGAAATCCTAAATTCCATATATCATCTAGGTAGGTGTCACAACCCGACTTTGGGAACATAACCGGCACACGAGGAATCCCATCCCCACATAAGTTTGTTAGGTGACATGTCCTTAAATGCATAAAATATAATACTATTATACTTAATTTACATTCTGAAAACATAATTTCCTCTAAATCGTTATTCAAGTATTTATTCAAAATCTGATATCTTATTTCATAAGATTGAAATACCTTAATATAGAAAACTATATGATGTCTCCATTAACTATGTTAATAAGGAAAACATAAATTGTTTCATCACTTGATCTAAGTTTTAAAATCTGAAAATCAACTTAATACTCGAAAACTAAACCATAAGTACATCTATGGCTTGTTACATAAACTCAAATGAACTTTACCATTTTAAATTTATGCTTGCAAACTGAAAACATGTACATAATTGTTTCAAATACTAAAATAATATACAACATCTGAAAATAATGTATGGCTTGAATCCTACCTGCACATCTACTGGAGCCCTCTAATACTAACATAAACCTATATTAGGCCTTACTCCAAAATAAGGCTTACCACTGGCAAAAGTTGAGTCAACCAAACTGAGCTGAAACTGAATCTGTACCTACAACATTGAGAGGGAGGGAGAGGGGTGAGTCAATGAACTCAATAAGCGAGCTCACACCCATCACCCACATGGGACAACCAAGGAAATATATATATATATATATAAAACCATGCATGCAACAATCATAATCATTTGATATTTAAATATATAGCTGTATAAGAAAACATTTCTCATTTCATAAATCCATGAACAAACAATTGTAAACTCACAAGCAACATGAAATTATTTTAACTAAGGTGCGGCAGAGCCTAGGGAAACAATATCTACTGAGCTGAATAAATACATATATAATAACCAAAAAGCTGTAAAATCAAATAGTCCCTGGCAGACAAGCTGTAGGTACCTAACTAGGTCCCATTTTCTGTATCTACTGCGGGGTGAGATTGTCTTCTAACGAAAAACTTGGTACTAAGATTAACGATCTCATATGGCTGTTAACTAACTGTCTGTTTCCTGATCTCTACCGTCTAAACTAGTTTGACAAAATCCATAGCTGAAAAATGGGTACTCTGTCCTTGGCGAACAGTGCCCCTAAATTCTTAGTACAATAGGAGTTCTGGATTCATATAACTCTAACAATCTGATTTTAGCATAACTGTAGTTGTGAAAATCGTGCCCAAGGGATCACTCGTTTGTAGGCAGCCCAATCTCCAACCCACAGAATATGTATTTGGCAATTACTAAGAATCATACTGAATTTCGTACCTCTTGGTACCATAAAACTGAAGTTCTAAATTCAAAATTTAAACTATCACATCTTTTTATATACTGGATAAATATAAAATCATAGCTTAAAACACAGGTGTTCTAAATCATGGAAACTCCAAAATCATAATAACATATTCCTTCATAAAGCTAAATCATACTTTATTCAACATAACTCGGCTTAATATTCTAAAAGCCTTTTGAAATCCAAAGTCTATAGTATATACATAATGATATCATAACTCTTCCAACAATCGTTTCATTAGCATATAAAACATTTTCCATACATACAACATAACAATCATGGTCTCATGGTTTTGTAAAACTTATTCTTTCATGCTATCATCATAAATCATAATTTTTCTAGCTTGACATAATCATGTAAAACCATATTCTATACTTTTGCTCATTCTAAATTTCATTTTCATAAATATCATGCACCAAACATAGTCATAATGGCTAAAATAAGGTCATGATTTTGAACCCACTCACCATTTTGGAGTCGGAAGTATGTAGGCACCACCAACTTAACCTTGAAAGCTTGGAATGGCAGCAACAATTGCCATAGAGCGACATAGACCCAAGATTAATCTCCGTTAATCTCTAGAAAACTCTTAAAATAACTCTAACAACATTAGGGGCACCCCCTCTTGACAACAATGAGAGAAATAACAGAGTCCAACCCTAGATCATGAAAGAATGGAAAAGCATAAGACATAAATCAACCATATACACATACCTTTGAAGCTTAGGGATGATGGATTAGAGTGAAATAAGATAAAAGAGAGAAAATAGGTTTCGGAAGGTAGCCTTTGGGTTCTGGGAGAAGAGGAGCTTGAGTTGAGGCTTTTAAAGGGGTTATTAAATGAAACTACGTTGTTTTGCATCGTGCTGACATCAGATGAGTTCGCTGCAGCGAGTAAATCTCGCTGTAGCAAAGCTGTTCTGTAGAATTATGTAGCAACAACACCCAAAGTGCTTTGGCATCTGGGTTATCTCAACACTTACTTATTTACATTTCTTTTCTTAATTTTAAGTTAATGTCCCATTTAGTTTACTCTTCATTAACTGTAAAACATAAATGTCCCTATTTATTTTACTCTCCATTAACTTTAAAACATAAATATAAATAAGAAAATATCCCCATTTTTATTTAAATAAAATATCATAAAAATCAAAATCCCCACCAATCAAAAACCAAATTTTGGATTTTAGTTCAAATCCGAGAATTCTTACAACTTTACAAACTTGTGGACTAAATACAAAACGTTTAAAGATTTCATAAAATCCATTGAAAATTATTCTTTAACTTATTTTCCTTTAGGGAACAATTACCGAGACTTTTGATCCCAAGAATTTGGCTCTAACATATAGCCCTCCAAGGAGGTGTAGGGTCCAGACTTAGCAAAATCCAAGACCCGGTAACATGGGTGGATCCCAATGGACCCTAAGGCCATACGAAACTCATATACTGACACGTCTACCTTGGGTATTACAGTATGATTACATATTAAGTGCTTTCATTTAAATTATCTATAAAAGTCTAAATCTTGTTAATACAATCAAAACATGACCAAGTATGCAAAATGCAAAATAATCTTTATATGAATCAAGATTCCTACCTATGATGACATTGAAGCACTCTAAACTGTACCACGGATGCTTCACTAAAGCAAAACTCACCAACTGAATCTCTATTGCTACTGGGAAGAAGAAGGCTGAGGAAGATCCGCAACAGTTGCCGTATCATGTAAATAGGCGAGAAAAGAAGGGGGTAAGTTTTTATACAAAAACTCAATGAATGAATTCTCACCTAGAACCCCCTTCATGGGACACCAAGAAGACAATGTAATAAAATCATGTTAACATTAATAATAATAATAATAATAATAATAATAATAATAATAACAACAACAATAACAAAAGATTCTAAGAAAATTCATGTTTATAATTATAAACCCAATATCACCATTCTCTATATATGTCAACTCAACAGTATTCTAATAGAGAAATAAAAATCTCTGAATGAAATTCTACCAATACATCTAGGCATTTCGTATTGCCATCCCCAGTATCACGAAGATTTCTCTGTTTATTCTAGCTCAGGATTACTTGGTACCAAGGTTAATAGATTAACTGCCGTTAACACATAGTATGTTTCTCTATATCTACTGTCCAGCTCAATCAGAAGTCTAAATCTTTTTTCTGCATCTCATAAAGTCTTCTACACAAGAGTTCACAAGCTCTAGCATATAAAACCAAAAGTTCTGGAATTCATATAATCATTACAACATCTCTAATCATTCATAATCAAAATCCAACTCTTTATAAACTCATTTCAATAACTATGGTCTCATGGTTTTACACCAAATATAGTTCATGCCATTTGAAAACACGTTATCATAAGCTTGAAAAGTATCAATAGAAATCTCTAATCTCTTTGTAGAAATCTCTAAAATCATAATATAAGCCATTTTTCATGAAAACAACTCTAATGAAAAACATAGAGATCACAGGTTTGAACCCCTTACTTGGAGGGATAGAAATGATAGTATTGGCACCAACAGGACTTTGGAAGGCAGAAATGGTATCACTATCTACTAGTAAAGCAATAAAACTCTAGATCAATCTCAGAATGACTATATTCTAACCTCCATCAATGGTGGAAGAACATTATGACATAAGAATGAGGAGGAACTCGAGATCTAACCCCAAGAACAAGGAAGAATAGAGAAAATAGGAAGCAAGACTAGTAGAATCTCTTACCTTTAAGCCTTGATAATGAAAGATTGGTGTTAGATTGATAGAGATGAGGTATGAAAAAGGTGGAGAGGTGAGGGTTTTGTACTTTTAGGGGTAACGGTAGTGTTTTTTTGTTTTGAAAGCCAAAATGGGGATTTTTAATGAAATGATGACCGCTGGGGTAGTCCCCTCCCTAGCTACCATACTACCTTACTCTCTGCCGACCGCTGGGGTAGTCATATGACCGCTATGGCGATCTCCTTATTTCATATTTCTTAATTTTAAGTTAATGTAGTGTAAATGAGGACATTAACTTTAAAACATAAATGTAAATAAGCAAGTACCCCCATTTGAATTCAAATAAAATATCATAAAAGTTAAAATCCCAACAAATCAGATTCCAAATTTTGGGTTTTAGTTCAAATTTGGGAATCTTCAAGGTTTTTCAAACTTAAGGACCAAAAACGAAGTGTTTAAACATTTAATAAAATTCATTAAAAATCATTCTTTAACTTATTTTCCTCTTGGGAACAATTACCGAAATTTTTGATCTCAAGAATATGGTTCTATTATATAGCTCTCTAAGGACGTGTAGGATCCAAATTTAGTGAAATTCACGACTCGAATTTGACTAAGAACACGTGTACTAATCTAAATTGTCCTAGGTAACTGTAAACCTAGGGTACTACAATAGGACACTTCTTGAGGACCCAGGTGAAGGCAAGAAGATCCAAAGAAGATAACCTTACTTCACAATATTGGATGGGATCTTATATCGAAGAGGTTTTTCACAACCCATGTTATAATGCCTATGGCCCCGACAAAGTAAGTATATCTTGGAAGAAATCCATGAAGGAATAGACAACCATCATCTCTGAGGGCAAGCCCTAGCTCTAAAGACACTCCGTGCTGGATACTATTGGCCGATGATGAAAAAAGATGCTGCTGAGTTTGCAAAAAAGCGTGAAAAATGCCAAAAAAACATCAAGTTCCATATTGCCCTAGCCGAAAAGATGTCCGTCATCTCCAGCTCTCAATCGTTTGATCAATGGGGACTTGACCTACTCAGGCCCTTCCCGACAACCCCGGGGTAAGTAAAGTATCTAATCAGGGGTACTGGTTACTTCACAAAGTAGGTAGAAGCTGACGCTCTAGCTACTATTACATCAGCCTAATGTAGCAAATTCGTTTGGAAGAATATATTTACTCGTTTCAAAACTCCAAAGAAAATCATCATCGACAATGGAACCCAATTCGTTGATCATAAATTCAGATAACTATTGGAAAATTTTGGAGTAGCACATTAGTTCACTTCAGTGGAACATCCCTAAGCCAATGGACAGGCGGAAGCAGCAAATAAGATGATTCTACAGAGGCTAAAGAAGAGGCTTGACCAAGCAAAGGGAGCCTGGGTAGAAGAACTAGGAGGTGTACTTTGTGCATGCCGTCCAACACCTCATTCGACCACAGGAGAAACCCCCTTTTGGCTCATCTTCGGATCCAAAGCCTTGATACTTGTCAAAATCGGAAAGCCAACCTTGAGAGTGATCCTATATTCAAAAGAAGGAAATCCAGCTCGAAGAAGAGAAGAACTAGACCTACTCATCGAAGATAGAGAACGCACCCATATTCGAGAATTGGAGCTCAAAAGGAGAATCGCCCGAAGATACAATAGTGGGGTAATCCCGAGGTCTTTCGATAACAGGGATCTAGTCCTCAGAAGAGCCAATATCAAACCACCTCTACTTTGGCAAGGAAAGCTGGCCCCAAACTAAGAAGGACCATACAAGGTCGCAAAGGTCTTAGGTAAGGGAGCATACAAGTTAACCACCCTAGAAGGAAAGGAGATCCCATGTGTAACATCCCCTGCTGCTTTATGGATTGATGACTGTCCCCACAAACCAACACACTTTCAGCTTTGTCCTCACTCGGACGCTTCATAGGAAAACTTTCCAGGAGGTCACCCGTCCCAAAATTGCTCCAAGTCAAGCACGCTTAACTGTGGAGTTCTTTCAGTTTAGCTCAAAGAAGATGCATCTTGTTGGTATAGGTAGTACAAATCAATTCATATAAGCCTCATCGTATAGTCCCATACCTATAGCGGTCTTAGGATCCTCTCATTCGGTGTGTATCGGTTCATGTACTCTCCTTTCGAAATGCCAGACTCCTTGTCCGTGCCTCCTTGCACCGGCGATCACTCCTCGACTTTGCAATCCCCGGGCGTTACATGGCCCAGGCGTTACATGGCCCGAGGATTGCAAAGTCGGGGAGTGATCGCCGGTGCAAGGAGGCCCAGACAAGGAGCGCTTCAGCATTTCCAAAGCGTATGGGTACATGAATGAACCGATTACACACCCGAATGAGAGGGATCCTAAGACTGTATAGGTATGGGACTATACGATTGAGGAGGGCTTATATGAATTGATTTGTACTACCTATACCAACAAGATGCATCTTCTTTCTGAGCCTAAATCAAAGAACTCCACAGTTAAGCGTGCTTGACTTGGAACAATTTTGGGATGGGTGACCTCCTGGGAAGTTTTCCTAGGAAGCATGCGAGTGAGGACAAAGCACGCTGAAAAAACCCGTGTTGGTTTGTGGGGACAGTCGTCAATCCATAAAGCAGCAGGGGATGTTACACCATGGACTTGGAATGTGGCAAATTTAAGAAAATTCTATGTATAGATGCCAAACCATGTAATTAAAAACTATAGATTGGTTGGGGTACTCTTTTTCCTTACTCGGGTTTTTTTCCACAGGGTTTTCCCAAGAAGATTTTAATAAGGCCCTAGCCCCATAGGCCGGATTGGACAAAAAGCCACTAGTTCTTTAAGAATTCATCTTGACATTTATTTTAACTTATCAGGCGCCACACTCGAGCCATGACTTGAAAATGATGAGCATAACCTAACTTATTACCTTAAACAGCCAACAAGGGACATACCTGCTCCCTAAACTAGCTTCTAAACAGGCGCCGTACTCGAGCCTCGAATCGGAAAAAGGCTTCTTCAGCCCCTTTCAAACAGCAAAAACATTACCGAAAAAGGGTACATCCGAACCATGTCCAACTCCATGGAGGTCCATTATAATACCCGAAGATGCATATGCAAATCACACATAACAATTATATATGCAAAGAAGCTCTACATAGTAGGAATAACATAGTAAATGCGTCCGAATACCGGTTCCCAATAACCACACTCATTTAGGGGCGGGTAAGGGAAGATAAAATAAACATGAACTAAGAAAGCATGTAAAAGTTCATTAAAACATAGAAATTAATACAATAGGGGCCCTGAGGGGACTTGTTACAAAAAGAAACCGATTTGCTAAACTCAGAATTTCAAGAAGCAATGTATACATACAACCCTAATCATCTTCATCTTCGAGGATATCTTCAATACGGCTATCAATCACATGACGGAAGATTCATACCTCAGAAAGATCTACTCAGGCTCAACAAGCACCCGAACTTGGGCCATTACATTTTCAAAAATATCAAAAGAACTAGTGGACCAAGCTTTGACCACTTTAGCCTTTGCAGCCTCAGACTCAGCTAACAGGTCATTCATTTTTTCCTTCATGGAAACAAGCTCACCTTTCTCCTTTTCCCAGTTCTTCTTTTTTTCCTCTAAAACATTGAGCTTACCCCTAAAATTAGAGATCTCCTTCCCAAGCTTTTTCTCTTTTTCCTCCAAACTCTTCTCCAGCCCAACTTTCTCGACTTCAAGGGCCTTGGCACGGTTATTGAGAGCAAGGGCCTTGGCTATGACTTCCCATAGCAATGAAGGAAGCCCATAGCCTTTACCAAATATTCCTGAAGTGAGGAAAGATACTTAGATGGGTCTCGTTGGAGAACGTGGTGATGAAAGGCCACATTACAAATTCTAGACATGAATTCTCGAAAGCGAAAGTTGGGAGTCAAAAAAGAAAAGGAAGGGAAACCACCCCAGGAGTGAGTAATGATGGCATCATGACTAGGAACTTTGGGTTGATCAGAAGAATCAATCAAAAAGGTCTCAGGCTCCTCGAATGCTTTTTGTTTCCTACCAGCGATATGGGAAGATGAACCAGAAAGAATAAGATTGGAGTTCGTGTCCTTCTTGGTAGACAGATTAGAGGAGAATGACACCAGCTTAGTCAAGGAGCAGAGAAAGGCTATGTTCTTCTTTGAAGACATCTCTGCAAAAGACACGAATGAATCAGTAAAGGGCAAATTATAAGTAAATAAGACAAGCATGATCTAAAAGGGGAAAATGAAGTTAAACCTATGTATGACTTAGCATCCCGGTGGACACATCGATAATTATTTTTAGGTTCATATGGTCCAGATGTCGGCCCCATGTGTTTGTAAAAAACTTTGCAATGACTACTTCTTCAGGTGTGAGATTTCGAGCACGGTAGGTCAGGGAAGCATAAAAGGTTTGCCAGTAAAGAGAGAACAGTAGAGCCCCCTCCAGGGAAAGAAAAAATGGGGAAAATCCCGGCATTGTTCGGATTTTGAAGTAAAAAGGCTTGAATCCATGATAGGACTCCTCATATATTTCAAAGCACTTCTTGTTAACCACGGCTTAGAGAAACACCATGGTTAGTTTCTTATCTTTTCGCTGAAAAGTCACAAGCATGAAGAGGGAAAAGAGTATCAGTTGTGACAAGGGGATCCCGAGGAAACCACAAATCATCTCAAAACCTTGGAAGATTGCCCAGGAGTTCGGGTGAAGCTGAGAAGGGGCCACATTCATCCTATTAAATAAAGCCATTTCAAACTCAAAAGTTTGATCTCGTGATGACTCGCCAACTTGACTTCCGAAAATATGAGAAGCTCCTTATATTTTTTGAGCACCCTTAAATTCATGATGCTCTGAATTCCAACTGTCACAATCACAAACGTGTTCTCCATATATCCTACAAGGGATCCACCATGGAAAACGCCTAAAAATAGGGGCAAAATTTCAAAACCTAAGCTAAAAAATAAACCTACTTAGAGGTGGTTCCCCTTATCTACTAGGGCGCCACCGCCGCCAAAGAAGTCGTGAAAGATGGAAGTGGCGATGACACCACCCCAGGAAAATCTAGAAAAAGACAGGAAAGACAAAAACTAAATACCAGAGAGAACAAGAGAAGGGAGAACATTGAAGCTTACTAGAAAGAAAGAAGCCGAAAGTCCCAGAAGTAGACACAGTGGTGCACAGCAGAGAAGACGAACAACCAAAAGGAAGTGATCGCAGATAACTGGAGATGAAGAGAAACGAGACCAATGTGTGAGAATGGGAAAAGCAATAAAAAGAAAAGGAAGACACTATTTATAAGAGGGAAAAAGGAAAAAATTGCCCATAGAAAAGGAGAACGGATTGTCGCTGCAGTGCTTCAAAAATAGCATTGAAATCCACGCGGCGCGTAACCATTGGAATTGGAAGAGTGAAGTGTCACGTCACATTAATGAGGCACAGACCATGAAACGGTTACGGATACAAGGAAGCACAGAGGGAGTGTGAAATTACCTCGGAAGAACGTTGCTTTGGGAACATCGGGCACACCATCCGAGCAAGATATCGTCAATGGCCATTGTTCAGATTAATGTCGAAAGATGAGGACGGTGAGCTCTTCTCGAGAACGAAGGCCCCAAGCTAGCTCTCGGGTAGCGGGGCAAAAGTCTATAGCCGGAAGTTATGAACTCGGCTACCAGCCTTGCAGGTGGACAACTAAGTTGGGGGCAAATGTCCAGCTACCAAACCTCGGAATGTTGTGAGGTCACAGACCACCGAGGGTGACAACAGAAAGATATCAGACGTGTCGATCATAACCCCTAAATCTCAATAATCGATCGAATGAACAAAAGCACACAACGAGCATAGATTTTGTGGTCTTCCAGAAGATCCTCTGTAACGGTTTGCATTCCTTCCTGTTGTTATCATATGCCCATAACCCCAGGATTAGGGGGAACCTTGGAATCACCACGGTACAAGCTCAAAATAAGCATGGTATCCAATATATCTTCTAGAAGATATATGGTAATAATTCGTATGCCTTCCGTACTATACAGCTTAGCCTTAATCCTCCTGCTTTGGATGCATTTACCAGATCTAAATATAGAATGGATATTGAAATAGTGGTAAGCCATAATGATCCTTTACGTTAGTTATCCTCTTTGCTTCATATGTAAACTTAGTTAGGTGTCGGAGTCTTATTGCAGATACCCACCCCGACGCCAGAGCAACCGTATGGAGAGGAGGGACGTCGCTCTGACCATCTCCCACATCAATCGAGGGGCATCTCATTGTTGCGGTGCATAACATTACTCATAAAATATATAAATCTCGCCATTTATTTTTCTTTCAACTTATTCTCTCTCTATCACTCTTTCCAACCATATGAGACCCATATAAGTGTCTACATGCATATAAATGTTGAAATAAAATTTTCCAGCTTCTGGCCCATCCGATATTTGCTTTTCAAAGGTAGGTTTCTTCACGCGGATGGATGATCTTTGCACGTCAAAAGAGAAACAGGAATATTACATGCAGAGATATAAAGTGTGCTCTCTGGTCAAGCTTTTTTGAAAAGGTCAAGCTCTATTTTTTTTTATTATTATTATATTTTCATGCGCAAAATTGATAAACCCGCGTGGGGTGTTCAACTGGTCACAACATTACATATATATATATATATATATATATGATTACTAGATTTTTATTGTTTATTAATTATTATATTATTTGTTTTGATATTTTTAAATAATTATTTCATATTTTCATACAATATTAAAAATTCACATATATAAAATAGTCTTTTAAATATTTCAATATTTTTCACATGCTATTCATCACAATATATAAAAATATTATTTTTTTTAGTTGTTTAATTTTAAGTTAAAAAAAAATGATGTAATTAAAATATTTCTTACTTAATCATAATTGAAATTTTAAAATGAATTCTGTATAATTAATTGATTATTTAAAAGAGAATGAAAAATACAATTGACAACCATTGAAAGCAAAGAATAGTAACACTTGTCCAACTTCATAATATAAAAACTAAATTAAAGTTGTTCTAGTTTACCAATAAAAACAAAAAACAAAACGATACATTCACGATGGCAAGATAGCTTTGAATTAACACTTTGACAATGTATTAGAATGGTCAACGTCCTTGAGAAAAAATATGATTGAAAACCTGTAATGCCCCAAGCTTTGAGAATCTTCCCTCGTTATCAACGCCATTGTGAGCTAAAACTGGGAAACCATCGGCTTGGTGACTTTTGACGGAAGCAATTGAAGACAAGGATTCAAACCTGTATGCGGAGGCAGAGGGAAAAGAATAAGGGTTTGAAATTAAGAGTAAAAACTATGAAATGATTACCAAATCATTTAACTTAATTATGGTTAAACTTTTTCATAATTTTGAAAATAAAAATTTGAAGAAACAGAGCCAGCCCACCATGTTTAGGGTGCGTTTGTATTTGATTTTTTTGGAAAAAAGTCACTTTTTAAATATTTTTTATGTTTTAATAAAATTTTAAAAAAACATTTTTCAATTTTTTTGAAGAAGTTGAAAGAATAATTTCTGAAAAGAATTATACAAAATTTAAGTTGTAAAAATGTTTTTTCAAAATCAGAAACAAATATATCCTTATGGCAAAAGTTGAATGCGTCAGAGCAAATCGATGATTTGCTCTTAGTGCATATGAGATTCTCTCGTCGCGGACCCCGTCACTCTTCACGTTTTGGCCTTTTTCAATTTTCACGCTCTGTAGCACCTTTTATTTTATTTTCTTTTACCTTGGGCCCATGAGGAGGGAAAGCCTCAAACAGAGCAACTTTATGAAAGAAACTATTACAGGTGTTATTAGTGGTGTAGTTGGGTCGGAGTAGATAAAATTTAAATCTATTTCAATTTTTAGATTGTGTAAATTTTTGAAATCTAAACCTGAGTGGATAATAACCTGATTATATCTCAAGTTGTATCGGGTTAATCCGATATTGAACAATATATGAGAATTTGGATATTGTATATAGTAAAATTATAAAATTTTATAAGTAAAAAATAAAATTTTAGAGATATTTTATAATATAAATTTTAAAATAAAACATATCAATACAAAAATAACATTATTTATGCAACTTATATTAATGAAACTTTAAAATCTTATAAATTTTTTATAAATTATTATAAAAAATATATATCTATTAAGAGATTATTTAACTTGGGCCACCTGAACCTGATCCGAAAAGTATATTGGGTCAGATTTCAAGACCCGAACTCATCCTAATGAGCTTTGGGCCAGGGTCAGGTTGACGGGATGGGACAAGACGGATTATGAACACTCCTAATTGTTATTACCCACAAGTTGTTATGGAAGGCCTTTTTTATAGATCTCTTATTATTAGTTATTAATCAAATCATCTAATAAAATAATAATATTCTAATTGTTATTAATAAAGAGTGAATAATAAATCTTAAAATTTGAGTTACATTTATAATTTGTCAAAATTGTTCAGATTTTTTTCAGACAGACAAACAGCGTTTGGCGTTTGAACGAAGTTAGAAAAAGGGGGACAAAGTGAAGAAATATAAATAAAGAAAGAGGACTCTAATGGAGTCTTTCTTATGAAGTTGTTGTGGGGGGTGGGGTTCAAAATTGTTCAGATTTTTTCAGACAACAGAAAAGACAAACAACAGCATTTGGCGTTTGCAGGAAGTTAGAAAAAGGGGGACAAAGTGAAGAAATATAAATAAAGAAAGAGGACTCTAATGGAGTCTCATGAAGTTGTTGGGGGGAATAACATCAATAATTTTCCATGATGTACCCACCCACCTTATTATAAACTATTTCTCAATGGACGCGTACCAGTTTGTGCAATGCATCTTTAGACAGTGAACTTTAAGATAGTCTTTATTTTTTTGATTCATTATAGATATCATATTTATTAATTACCAAATCAAATCATTCAATAAAAATAATATTTATTTAATGACTAATAATAAGAGATTTAAAATAGAACTAAATATACGAGAGCTACTTTGGAATTTGCTCATTGTGTTTCCCATCAGGTGCCTTCTAGCAATGATATGGACGTTCCCGCCGAGACGAGGATCATTTGGATTTGCTTCGGATGGGCGAGGTAGTTGAGCAGCTTCAGTGGCAGGCGATTTCAGAAGCTGTTTCAGAACATGGCGGTGGAGCATATTATTATTATGCGTGGAAGGCTTGTTGTCCTACCCGACGACAGAGGTGGAAAACACCCTTCGTTTGGCTTGCAAGGTACGTTTGGAGATCTTGTAAATCCTCACAATCTTTGCTCAGGATGTCTCTCACCACACTAAGTCACCAACATAACTCTCAATATAATTTTTTCTCTTATCATCTACATCAAAGGCACTACAATCATGATGAAAGGAAGAGATGTTTTTCTCTACACTCATGAGTGTGGCAGCCTTCGCCTAATACAGCGGAGAGACGAAATAAGCTATTTGTGCGGAAGATAATAGAGAACGTGGAATCACCAGCACCTACAGGTCACAATGGCCGAACGGTATCGCATGTCATCAGGGATATATTAATTGAAACACACACATCTCCAAGTCATTTCACGAAGAAATCTTGTGTTGTGAAGCCTTGTTTTTCCACTTCATACATCGACTCAGCCAGCTGAAAGGGACTGTTTCATATACTTCCAATTTCTTGTCCCGTTTTCGCGTTTGATGGTCTTCAATTTTACATGCAACTTTTCCATGTTTCTTACTGGGATGGGAGCAAGTCAACTGCTCCAAGGTGAGCCATAATATCTTCATCTTTATCATATATTTTCTTCTTGCTCTCCCACAACTGAAAGATCAAAAGCCCGTTTGGATGAGACTAGCTAGTTTGAAAAGTGGTACAAACTATTTTCTCTCTATATGATATCAACATACCTGACTTCTTCTATGTTTTCATAACTCAGACACGCTTTATTGAATACAAAGGGCATCGCTATTTGTGGCTGAAAGCCATAGATACGGTCCCGTTTACCCAGTTCTTTGTTACTTTATCCGTTCTTTCTCTACTGCTAGCTTGTTCTACCTGCAGTGCACAGCTTTCTCCCGACTTCTATGATAAAACCTGTCCTAATCTTCAGCCCATTGTACTACAACGAGATTTGCTGTTAATAAAGAACCCGGCAAGGTGCCTCTGTACTTCGCATGTTCGTGCAGGATGGAGAATCTCGCTTTAGCAGGTAAAGTGATAGAATTTTATTTTTGAATTAATAAATTTAGAAGTGATTGTGTTTTCATCATATTGATTTAAAAGTAAAATTATTTGCTTTAGTCTCTAGAATGAGAATAGAGAATACAATTCCTAAAAACTTATTAGGCCCCTGCTCCTTCATACTATGGTGTTTATAAACCCAATACCTGAATATGCATCAAGACTCGCTAGCCTTAATTTTGGATTATTAAATATAAGATTTTGTTGATGAGTGCCTTGAAGGTATTACTTAATGAAACAAGGAAAAAAAATTAATTGTTTTTAGTGCATTAATAAAAAGTTACAAATTTTACTTTTCAATCAAAACTTCTCACTTTTATTTCTTTGATTAGTATTCTTAAAATACTCATTACTAGTTATTATTTATTAATTATTATATTATTTGTTTTGAAATTTTTAAATAATTGTTTCTTATTTTCATACAATATTAAAACAGATATAAAATAGTCTTTTAAATATTTCAATATTTTTCACATGCTTTTCATCGCAATATATAACAATAATAATTTTTATTTGTTTTTTATTATAAGTTAAAAAATAAATGCTGTAATTAAAACATTTGTTAATTAATCATAATTTAAATTTTAAAATGGATTCTATATAATTAATTCTTTAAAAGAGAATGAGAAATACAATTGACAACCATTTAAAGGAAAAAAAAGTAACACTTATCCAAGTTCATAAGTATAGCCACCGTAGTGAACCCAATGATTACGATCCGTTTACAAGCAAGCCACATATCCCGCAGCAGCATGCACCCTTACCTAATTCTATCTTCTGGTAGAATTATTTTTTTTAAAATTTTTTTTAGAGAAATTTCTTTTAAAAAATAATTTTTATTTAGTTTGAGTATATTAAAATTAAATTTTAAAAAATAATTTTTATTTAAATAGGATAAAATAAAATTACTTTTAATTATTATATGAGAGTAATAAAAAAGTTTTATCTCAAAAATATTTTTTCAAAAATAAAAAGTATAGTTCTATCTGTTTTCATTAAAAGTATTTTTAATCACCATAGAATGAATTTTCATCAATAAGAAGTTAAACTAAACACATTCAATATTATAGAATCTTATACTATAAGAAGTACTGGCTTGCTCAGAAAACAAACCAAACAAGAATATTTGATAATATAGATTATAAGCTAAAATCAATTTTTTCTTTTCACTAAATGTTGTTTATTACACCCAAAAAAACCCAATGATGTTTAAAAAAGCAGAAATACACCTATAATAAATACAGCTTTATATTAATTTTAAGATTTAATTTTGATATTCAAATCGGAAAGATAATATTACAATTGTTCTTACCCAAAAGTTGTTCAGAAATTTTTATTTTTAAAAGACAAACAAACAGTGTTTAGTGTTTCAAGGAAGTTAAAAAAATAGATAAAGTGACCCCAAAAAAATTGAAGGAAGAGAACTCGAACCCACAACCCAAAAAGTTTTCTGGAGTCGTTGTAAGATTCTTTCTTCCTTTTTTTTTTTTTGAAGCCATTGGGGAAATATTATTTTATAGGAAAGGCAATGTTACATTTGAGAAAGCGGAAGAGCTATGGAGATTTGGTAAAGAGTATAGAATTCTTATGGACACTAAAGTATTAGCCAACGATATGGAAACTCCGGGTTTGCTTCGGATAGGCGAGGTCGTTGAGCCGCCTTGGTGGTAGGTGATTTCAAATGCTGTTTCAGAACATGGCGGTGGAACATATTATAATTACGCATACAAAAGGGAAACGCCATTCATCTGGCTTGCAAGGTACCTACGAAGATCTTGTTGTGCGCGAAAATTCTAAATCCACGCAAGCCAAACAAATAAATAGAGAAAAAAGGGACATAAAAATTTAAGGTGATTAGAGCAATAATACCTGTATCTATAACTCAATAAATCATTCCATAAATTTTCTGTGAAAATTACAATCACCAATTTAATAAATCTCTTATAAATCTAAAATCCCAATACATCCAATTTCACGAAGTAATTTCTCCACATAATAAAAATTTACTTAAATAAAATACACTCTCTCCTTCAAAAATGACACACACTCAATTTCCTTTTTTGCCGTTGCATCACTCACACAAACAACACTCCAAGAGCCAACCTTATATATACAAGTTAAAACCAAACCTGCTACGTGTAACAACACACAATAGAGTTCAATTTTTTTGTTTCTTTTTTAAAATGGACTTCAATCAAACTAATCCAATCTAATGCAAACAAAGCCCAACAAATCTCCACCTTATCGTGTGATTGGAACAAACTTCATATGTCAATAAGAGTCAAAAGACTTTATCAAATTATTCACAAATATTATCTTTTTATGTAGCACATACACATGCTCTATCTCTCTGGCATTATTATATACTCTATCATTGCCTTTAACCACAACAATCACCCCCATCAACTTATCCATGTTACCATCAGTCTTCTTACCCTTCATTATCTTCAAAGAACCTCAATTAACTTGCATCACTCCATCTCTTACAAAATATCCATAGCCCAACGCATCAAGTCTGCCCAAAGAAATCAAATTTCTTCCAAGTGTAGGTATGTACCTTAATTCACTAAGTGTCTGCACAACCATTATATATTTTAATTTTAACAGTGTCTTTTCCAACAATGTCAAAGCAATCATCATTAGCCAATCTAACAACCCCATCACTACAAATATCATAAGTGTCAAACCATTCCTTTTCGCAATAAATGTGATTAGAACAATCATAATCTAAAAGCCAGCAATCACTGTTAACATAGTTTTCTTTTTCAACCATCAATACTTTAGTTTCATAATTTGAGTATTCTTCCTCAATTGCCGTAGCATTTTCAAACTTCTCTTTTCCTCTTCATTTACTCCTTTCAAATTCTTCTATATATGCTTTCAATTTCTTGTAATAAATTTTAGTATGACCCATTTTATAACAATAATAACATTGTTTGTCTTTATAGTTCAATTTTGACACCGAAAATCTTGAGTTATCCTTGCCAAAATTTCCGTCACGAGACATGCTCATACCATGGCTAGTTCTAGCAACAAAGACACTTACTTCTGATTGACCATTTAATCTTTTCAATTTTTCATTTTCCAGTAACACAACAATCACATCGTCAACTTTTAAAGTATCTTTTCCGACTAACATTGTAGTGATTAAACTATTATAATTATTTGGAAGAGATTATAATAATAACATTGCCCTATCTTCATCATCAATTTTCACATCAATACCAGATAGCTGTGTAGTCAATTTTGTAAAATGATTCACATGATCTCTAATGTCAACACCAACATCCATCTTTAACTGATATAATTCTTTCTTTAAAAATAAACAGTTTGTGAAAGACTTTGAGATATACATATTTTCTAACTTCTTCCACAAATCAATAGCAGTAGTTTCATTCAAAACATTGTATTTTACCTCAGGTGCTAGACACCAGCAAATTATACTGACAGCTTTCATCTTCATCTCTTCCCATTCTTCATCTAACATATTTTCAAGCTTTTTCTCCTTCCCATTCAATGCTTTAGCCAGCCCTTAATACACTAGAGTATCTTTAATATTACTCTGTCATAGAATAAAATTGATTTTTCCATCAAAAGGCTCCACCTCAGATTTACTCATTGAACCCTGCATCCTTGCCATAACAAAAATCAGAAGCGGGATCAGAACCCGCTCTTATACCAGTTGTTGGGAAAAATCTCAAATCCACACAAGTCAAACAAATAAATAGAGCAAAAAGGAGTATAAGAATTTAACGTAGTTAGGTCAACAATGCCTATGTTCATAATTCAACAAATCAATCCACTAATTTTCTATGAAAAATACAATTGTAATCTAACAATCTCTTATAAACTTAAAATCTCAATACACTCAATCTCACAAAATAATTTCTAAATAAAAACTCATTCAAACAAAACACACTCATAAAAAATGGCATACACTCAATTTTCTTTTTTTGCATACACAGATAACACTCCAAGAGCCAACCTTATATATATATAACTTAAAACCAATCCTAATATGTGCAACAACACACAAAAGGGTTAAATTTTTTTTTTCCAAAATGGACTTCAATAAAACAAACTTAATCCAAGACAAACAAGACCTAACACTTGTCAATCTCATTTGACTCACCAATTTGATATCCCAAACCCACGTAATCTTGCTCATGATCTCTCACCAAACTCACAAACACAACTCTCAAAATGATTTTTTCTTTCACCATCTACATAATAGGCACTACACTCATGATGAGATGAAGAGAAGTTTTTCTTTACAAGCTCAATACTTATGTAACTTCACTTAATATTCTGTAGCTTTATAACAAAGTTACTCTTAGAGCATGTCAGAACTTTTCCTTGTGACACTGATAATGGAATCGGAGCAGAGACAAAATAGGTTACCATCAGAGCCACAACTCGCAAGAATAATGAGACTACTTGTAAGAGTATAAATCCAAGTAACACTAGGGGAATGGGCTGAACCCGTTGATGATATTAATACCAAAAATACTTTAATGAAACAGTAGCAGCAAATAACGAATAGTAGCAGGAAATTAAAAGTCTCGGATACAAATAACAAGCATCAATATCATTAACACATTAGCACTATCGGCCGAGACAACTGCTATAACAGAATCCTCTCCAAGCCTTGCACCTAAGAAGGAATGATTGAGTTTCAAAGAGGTTATTTGAGAGAAAAGGAAGGACGAGAAAAAGGAGGATTTAGAGGGAAGAGTTACCACATTCAACTCTACCCCCAGTAGTCATGCAACCTGGTATTTGGAGCCATCATTCTGTTACTCCTTCTTGTTCCCTTGATTTCTGGATCATTTGACATTTGTCCATCTCTTGTAACTAACTCTGAGTGTGTGTCCACATTGGTTAATCCTTCCACGTGTAGCTCCTCCTTACTAATGTCCTCAGCAGACATGTCATGCATATTTTTCATTCTTACATTACCCTCCCTATTTAAAACAACTTGTCTTTAAGGTTGAGGGTTGGATATGATTTGCAAAACTCTTATGCATCTTCCCAAGTGAGAAACGATTTTGGCCCCTCCTCCCATTGGATCTGGAGCTGCTTTGTTTGCTTCTTACCCTACATAATTGTCCTATTAGCTAGGATAGCTGTGGGGTGTAAAATTGGTCCCAATTCCGATGTCTTTAAGGGTAATGGCAAGTATTATTGTTGACTGTCTCCCCTGAACTTCTTCAATAAAAAGATGTGAAACACATTGTGAATCCTGGCATCTACTGGCAATTCTAATCTATAAGCCACTGGACTAAGCTTATGATTGATCTTAAATGGGCCAAAATATCTAAGACCAATTTTTTGATGCTTCCTTAATGCTACTGAATGTTGTCTATATGGCTGGAGTTTAACTAAAACCAAGTCAACTTCCTGTAGTTCTTCATGTTTTCTGTGCTTATCAGCATGATGCTTCATGTATTGTTGGGAAATTGTCATATTAGCTTTCAATTGATCCAGTAACTTGTCTCTTTCAACTAATAGTTCCTGTATAGATTTCTCATCTCTTGATAAAACTTCATATCTAACCAATGAGGGAGGGTCTTGGCCAAATAGAGCCTTATATGGAGTCATTTTAATGCAGCTATGATAAGAAGTATTATACCAATATTGAGCCTATGGCAGCAACCTGAGCCAGCTTTTTGGGTTCTCAAAACAATCACACCTCAGGTGTATCTTTAGAGTCTTGTTCAGGATTTCACTTTGTCCATCAGTTTTCGAATGGTAAGTTGAACTCATAGCTAAGTTAGTTCCTTGTTATTGCCAAAACTTGCTAACGAATTTTCTGTCCCTATCAGAGACAGTAGCTTTAGGGAATCAATGCAGTTTGATGATGTTGTTGATGAAAAATTTTCCTACTTGATTACTAGATAATTCTGACTTCATAGGCAAGAAGTGAGCAAATTTTGACAACCTATCAATCACCACCATTATAATTGAGTATCCTTGTACTAGTGGTAACTGTATAATAAAATCCATGCAAACTTCCTCCCAAATCTATGAAGGAACTGATAAAGGTTGTAGTAGTCCAGCAGGGAGGTGGCTGTTAGTCTTAGCTTGTTGGCAGATTGTACAGTTTAGGACATACTCTTTAATCTGTTTCTGCATATTTGGCCAGTAGAATTGAGCACAAATTCGCTCCACTATTTTTGCAATCCCTGAATGTCCTCCCACCAACGAATCATGGTACTCTTTAAGTATCAATTGTGTTAAGCTGCTTTACTCTGGAATCACCACTCTATTTTTTCCACAGCAGTATGCCATTCTTGTAATTATAATTCCTTTATGGTTGGTTATTTGCCTGGCACTACTGCATAATCTTTTTTAGCTGCTCATCTTGTTCCAATTCACCCTTGAGAGTCTATAACCAATCGAGATTAGGGATTGACCAAGCAGCAAAGAAGCATCTGGATAGGGCATCTGTTGCAATATTCTCTGCCCCTGGTTTGTAGTGAATTTTGAAGTCATACCCGATGAATTTGTGGAGCCATTTCTGCTGTTCTGGAGTGTTCAATGATTGGTCTAACAATGACTTCAAACTTTGCTAATCTGTTCTAATTACAAATTTCTTTCCAAGCAAATAGTGTCTAAATTTAGCAATTGCTTTAGTGATTGCAAAGAGTTCCCTTGTATATGTTGATTGCCTTTGTATTGTAGGAGACATTTTCTTAGAGAAGTAAGCAATTGGGTGCTTCCCTTGACTAAGGATAGCTCTGATTCCAACCCCAGAAGCATCAGTTTTGATCTCAAAAGGAAGCTCAAAGTTTGGAAGTTCCAGAACAGGTTCAGAGGTGATAGCCTTCTTGAGTTTTCGAAAAGCATCTTTAGCTTTAGAAGACCATACAAATGCATCCTTTTTAAGTAAATCAGTTAGACATGCTGCTAGTGAAGCATAACCTTTAATGAACCTTCTATAATATCCTGTGAGACCTAGAAAACCACTTAATTGCTTAAGATTTCTAAGTTACTGCCACTCAATCACTGCCTTCACCTTGTCTTTTTCCATTTGCACTCCCTTACTAGTAATGGTATGTCCCATGTAATCAATCTCAGTTGCTCCGAACAAGCGTTTTGATAATTTGGCATAAAGGGTTTCTTTTTGCAGCACTTGCAATACTACTTCCAAGTAAGATAGGTGTGTCTTCCAAGAAGAGCTATACACTAGTATGTCATCAAAAAACACTAGTACAAATTTTCTTAAATAAGGCCTAAATACATCATTCATCAGGCCTTGGAAGGTAGCTGGTGCATTAGTCAAAGCAAAGGGTATCACTAACCATTCATAATACCCTTGGTGAGTCCTAAATGCTGTTTTATGCTTGTCCTCTAGTCTCACTAGCAACTGATGGTAACCAGATCTTAAATCTAGTTTAGAAAAGTAAGTGGCTCCATACAATTCATCTAACAATTCATCAACAGTGGGAATAGGGAATGAATCCTTCACAGTGATGGCATTCAAGGCTTTATAATTAGTACAAAATCACCATGTTCCATCCTTCTTTTTCACCAATAATATGGGAGAAGAAAAAGAAATCTTACTTGGTTGAATTATGCCCTCTTGCAGCATTTGTTGGACCATTAGCTCAATGTGCTCCTTTTGGCTGTATGGATATCGATATGGTCTAACTTTAACAGGTTGTGCTCCCTCAACCAAGTTAATGTTGGGATCATGGTCCCTTGGGGGTGGCAAACCTGAAGGCTGGTTAAAAACTCTTGCATAAGTGTGAAGTAAGAGAACCAATTCGGGTTCCATGTCCTGAGGAAGTTCTAGTGGTGTTTCATTGGGTTCCTCATTTGCCAGTTGGACTATAAAAGCTTCAGCTATAGCATCAGTGTTGAAAAACCTCCTGATGTGATTGAATTGAGCTTGTTGCAGAGTTGTTGTCTCCTCACCTTTAATTGTTATAAATTTCCATTCATGCAAAAATCTAATCAATAAGGTATCATAGTCAGCAATATGTACATTTAGAGTTTTTAACCAAGTGGCCCCAATGACCAAATCTCCTCCCGCTACCTATAACGCATAAACCTCTGGGACTTGGATTGTATGACCTTGCATAAATACTTCCACTGACGGTACACAGCCTTCTCATAATATCAAAATTGCCTACCATGACCCGAAATCCAAGGGCTGGTTGCACCGATAATTTAAGAAACTTAGCAATTCTGGGTTGAATAAAGCTGTCTGAGCTACTTCCATCAATCAACACTTGTACTTCCATACCATGCACCAAAGCTTCTCGTCTGATAGTGTCGGATCCTGGTGTCCCTTCATTGCATTTAGGGAAAGATGGTGCTCCAATACCTGTTGTTCTAGCTACTACATATTGTTATCCCCTTGGTCAACATCTAGATTTTGTTCTTGATTCAGGTCTTCACCATCTACCACTTTTTTTAGTTAGTAAAGCATAAAATGCTTGTTAGGACACCTATGTTAAGGAGTAAATTTTTCATCACACCAGAAGTAAAGGCCCTTGTCTCTCCTAACCTGTTGTTCTGCTACCTTGAGTCTTCTGACTTGATTGCAGGTGGGATTAAATGAAGGTTTGTGACGTGGAGTGGGAAGGAGTGGTGGTAATGGTGGTCTCGAGGGTGGTTTGATTTGTGGGTTTGTATGTGGGCTGTAATTTAGGTTTCGATAGGTAGTGGGTCCAGGGGTTGTCTTGATAACTGAAGAAAATTTATCTTCATAAAGTTTTGCTAGACTTACTGCACGCATCAGTGATGGCGGATATTGAGCTTTCATTTCTCTTCTAATCTCTATGCGTAACCTGCTAATAAAGCAATCTCTCAGAGCCTCTAGTGGTTCAATACTTGTGCGGTTTGCTAATGTAATGAATTCACCATAGTAATCGGAGACATTACCTTGTTATTGGAGTTTGAAGAGTGACTCTCTTGGAGACTTGAACAGTGAAGGTCCAAACTCTATCTCAATGGCACATTTCAGTTGTGTCCATGATCGGAAGGGCATCGAGCGTTGTGTCATTTGAAACCATGGAATAGCAGAACCTGACATGTTCATTCTAGCAATGGTGATTTGCTCCTCTTCTGGAATTTGATAGAATGCGAAATACTGGTCAGCACTAAATATCCAGCCAAGCGCATCAGAACCATCAAACCTAGGAAAATCAAAGTTCATCCTTCTTATTAGAAACAGTTGATGATGTTGAAAGTGAATGTCATTGTGGGAGTTCGCACCATGGTTGTTCTACTGATAGGATGAAGCATCGTTGTTGGAGTTCTAATTCTGGTGAAGTAGGACCTGAGCTAATGATTGTTGAATTGACTCCATTCTACACTGATTTGCTTCATTCATACGAGCAATTTTAGCTCGGTGGGCCTCTGCATTTCCTTCCATGAGTTGGTACAGTTTCTTAATCTCTGCCTCCAATGTCTTCATCCTTGTGTTGTCAGTCATGGCCAATGAAAGCACCGATTGTAAGAGTATAAATCCAAGTAACACTAGGGGAATGGGCTGAACCCGTTGATGATATTAATACCGAAAATACTTTAATGGAACAGTAGCAGCAAATAGCGAATAGTAGCAGGAAATTAAAGGTCTTGGATATAAATAACAAGCATCAGTATCATTAACACATCAGCACTATCGGCTGAGATAAATGATGTAACAGACTTCTCTCCACGCCTTTCACATGAGAAGGAATAATTGAATTACCACATTCAATGCTACCCCAAGTAGTCATGCAGCCTAGTATTTTGAGCCATCATTCTGTTGCTCCTTCTTGGTCCCTTGATTTCTGGACCATTTGACATCTGTCCATCTCTTGTAACTAACTCTGAGTGTGTGTCCACCTTGGTTAATCCTTCCACGTGTAGCTCCTCCTCATTAATGTCCTCAGCAGCCATGCCATGCATATTTTTCATCCTTACACTACTTTACACAACGTAGTGCGCTATCATCACTTTGAAGTACTGGAGATCACCACCACATATAGGCCGCAATGAGTGGACAACATTGCATGTTGCCATGATATATTATTAACATCGATATAGGTATTGCATCTTAACCATGACCGTCTTTCTTATTTTTTTGTCTATTTTCTTATTTATATTATTATTATTGATAGAGAAATGTTCATGTACACTCAATGCATAGCCACACTGTTAAGCTTTTTCGAGTAAAGCTTATGAAACTCCAAATCTTGAGAACCCAAGATATAACTTTATTGATAAATGAAAACTTCATATCAGTTCCACCTCCTACGGCACCTATTTATACTTTAATAATCGTAACTAACTATATCCTAACTTCAAAGAATATAATGTAAATTTAAAAGAACAAACAAATCCTAACTGATTCTTAAGATAAACTAACCTAACCTTCTAAATAATTCCTAAATAATAGGGATAAGATTATGACACGTAATCATTACCCCTCCCTCGGAAAATGACCTTGTCCTTAAGGTCTTGTTCAGGAAATATGTGGACTAGGTTATTCCAGCACTCCCAAGTAGCATCTTCATGAGGTAGGCCTTCCCATTCCACCAAAACTTGATATTCTTCTCCCTCCGAAATGGACACACTGTGCTCGACCACAATGGCCTTGGGTTGTTGAAGAAAAGGAGAAAAAGAATCAGCACATGTGACATCCTGTGGGGGAACTAGTCCTTTGTAACTCTTTAGCAGTGAGACATGCAACACAGGGTGGATCTTGCTACCCTTTGGTAGTTCGAGATGATATGCTACGGGACCTACCTTGGCTAGTATTTTGAAGGGGCCAAAATAACGCTTGGCTAACTTGAAATTAAGACGCTTGGCTGTTGATTGTTGTTTGTAGTGATGAAATTTTGCCCAAACATATGCGCCTACTGGAAAGCTTTTATCCATGCATTTGTTATCTGCATATTTACGCATACGAGCTTGTGCCTCTGAAAGGTGGTCATGGAGTTGCTGCTAAATTTGTTGTCTATCTGCCAAAACCAAGTTCACCTCTTCTACTGTTGCAAACCTTGGAGTGTAAGTTGGAAGGAAGAGGATCAGAACCATAGAGGGCCTCATGAGGAGTCATGCTAATTACATTATAAAAGGTAGTGTTGTAGCATAGTTCTGCCCATGGCAAATACGAATGCCACTGATTGGGGTGGTCTGTGGTAAAAGCGCGAAGGTATTGCTCCAAACATCGATTGACTACTTTTGTTTGGCCATCACTTTGCGGATGATAAGCAGTTGCAAAATGGAGTTTAGTGCCCCTAAATTGCATGAGTTAATGCCAGAAATTACTCAAGAAAATTGGAACCTGATATGAGACGATGCCGGAACCCATGCAACTTAATCACCATATTCAGAAACACCCCTGCTACTATCTTGGCTGTAAAACCTGACTTCAAAGGACTAAAATAAGCAACCTTGGTGAGGCGATCTACCACGACAAAGATAGCTGTATACCCTTGGGAAGGGAGTAGCTGAATGATGAAATCCATGGAAAGTTCTATCCACTGCAAGGATGGGATTGGCAGTGGCTGCAAAAGTCCTTGGGTTTTAGTGGTCAAGTATTTTGTTTGTTGACAAACTAAACAACTCGCCACATATTGGTCTATTGATTTGTTCATGACCCTTTTATAAGTTTTGCGTGTACCTGTATATCCGCCTTGGGGTGAATTATGGAATTCATGCAAAACTTAGTTGATAAGGGTAGAATCCTGTGGAAGATAGAATCAGGATTTAAAGAACAGGACCCATTCTACACCGAAAATTCTGCTGGTAATTATTACTCCTGATACTGCTGATGTAGCTGAAGTAATTCCTTGTTAGTGGTGTTAGCCTCTCGGACAGCACCTATCAATGCATTTTCCACTCGAGTATGTAATTGAAAACATTCAGTTGGAAGGCGCAAAAAAGAATCCGCTGTAGCATTGCTCTTACCAGAGTGATATTCAATGTCAAAATCATAACCTAAGAGCTTAGTGAGATAATACTGTTGTTCCGGAGTTTGAATGACTTATGCCATTAGTTCTTTTAAGCTTCGATGATCCGTTTGGATGATAAATTTAGCTCCCAATAAACAATGGCGCTAGCGAGCCACCAATTGTATAATAGCACAGAGTTCACATTCATACGTTGAAGCCTTGGACATTTTTGGGGTTAATTTCTTGCTAAAGTAAGCAATTGGATGACCTTTTATGATAAGACCGCACCAATACCTTGAATGGTAGCGTCTGTTTCCACAACAAATGGTAAACTGAAATCAGGTAGTGCTAGAATAGGAGTATGAATTAGTGCCTGTTTGAGGGTATGAAATGCCGCTTCTGATTGGGGTGTCCAATGAAACGAATCTCGTTTCAACATCTCAGTAAGAGGCCACGCCATGTTCGCGTATCCTTTGACGAAATGCTGATAATACCCCGAGAGACCCAAGAAACCTCGGAGTTGTTTCAGATTTTGTGGTAGGGCTAGTGCATTACAGCTTCAATCAGAAGGTGATAGATTAATTATGACAATAGTTTTATATTAATTTTGATTCACTATCAATCTAAAATAATTTTAAGACAAGATTAGTATCAAGTTCTTTATATCTATTTCAACTAATTCTCAAATCAAATAATGACATTTGTATGTTTTTCTTGAAATAAGTTAAAAGTAAAAAAAATACTTTTCCTAATAAAAATGTTCACTTGTCACTCTTTGATTTGAGAAATGGATGTAATGGATAGAATGAACCTTTTATTTTGAGTAACTTGCACTCATCTCTTATGAGGTTTAGTTTAATTACACTTAATGTTTTTCTATTTTATAGAACTATTACTAATCTTCCTTGAAATTTACTAAAATTATGTTGACCTTCCGTATAATATTAATTATTACTCTAAGTGAGAAAAAAGATAATATATAACATACACTTGATTATTAATGATAAGATTTTAACTTTTTGACAATATTTGATATGTATATTAACTAAAATACCTCTTTTTTTTAATCGTAAGTTATAATAATAAGTTTCATTTTCGTGTGATAAAAAAGTATTTTATTTAATAAATATGCTAAATATTGTTAAAATAAAATGGAAAGCTAGAAAACTTAGATGAAAGAAGTTGAAAAATAATAATGAAATTTATCAATCTGAAATAAAGGATGAGTATATCATGATTCATTTATTAAAGTGTTACATTGAAAATTGTTTAATTTTCAGCATAAATTATATATAAAAATATTAGTGTTAATTATACTTGAAAAGTCCTAATACAATAAAAATTTAATTTAATAAATAAGCAAAGAAAAAATTTGATATTAAAATATCAATAAAGATTATACCTTAAAAAAAGAAAACACAATAAAGAAGTAATAAATATAGATTTTAAATAAATATAAGCAAATATTTTTTTGAAATACATTGGTTAGTTTAAAGTTTTAACATTACATGTACCACTAAAAAATTTAAAAATAAGTGATACACTTATTATTTTAAAATGAATTTATACGTAAAAAAAGTGAATTTAATATTTATCTGCAAAAAAAAAAAAAGAATTTGACTAACAAAAGGAGGAGCAACATATGTTGAGAACACAGATTAATTAAATGAGTAACATATTTATACCTGCAACATCATGAACAATCTAGCTTCTATTGACAAATACGGTAAAGCAACGTAAGGCGCTCTTGATCACATGGGATTACATTCTAAGGAATAAACTGATCATACCATACAACTAAGCAAGAATGCATATAAAAGGAGTGCCTATCAATGTCCTTCACTGCCAACCTCCTAACCATCAACGGGAATGCTGTGTTAGAAATTTAGATGGAAATGTTTGCATTATGAGGGAACAAACCAAGTTAGAGATTATGAGAAATAATTTTTAAAATAATATAACATACAACATACAAAAGTGGACAAACCATAAAATTATCGTGGCTTGGTAGTGTGCTATAGGGCTTCTTCGTAGAAAAAGCTCTTTTCCATTAACATAAATTATGATTTTGATGGAGATATCACAAAACTATAACAATATCGCTTAGAGGGCGTGTGGTAACAAATTTAAATTTATATTTTTGAGAATGTTATTCCTAGGAATGTCATTTTTAGGTACAATATTTTTAGAGCATTTGGTAGAAGGATTAGACTTCCAGGAATGTTATAAAATATACTTGGGAATTAACATTCCCCTGTTTGGTTGCCAACAATATTTCCAGAAATATTGTACGATTTTTCCAAAATATCCCCATAATTTCAATCTCAAAAATAATAATTTCAACTTAAGAATTAATTATTTTAACTAGAAATTAACTGTTTTAACTCAAAAATTAACTATGCTATTGAAAAATTAATGATTTTAACCCACAATTAAGTATTTAAATTAAAATTTAACCCTTTTACACAAAAATTAACAATTTTAACTAAAAATGAATAATTTTATCTCAAAAATCAACTATTCTAACTCAAAAATTAACTATTCTAACTAAAAATTAATGATTTTCACTCACTATTAATTATTTAAACTAAAATGTAACCATTTTTAACTAAAAATTAACAATTTTAACTGAAAAATTAACTATTCTAACTACAAATTAACTATTTTAACTCAAAAGTTAACTATTCTAATTAAAAATTAACAATTTCAACTAAAAAATTATCAATTTTAACTAAAAATTAACTATTTTAGCTAAAAATTAACCTTAAACACATAAGACTTAATAACTTGAAATTTACACACAAATATAATCCATCATAACCAAAATTATATAAAATTTGCTTAAATTAAATTCAAACACATAATTTTATTTTACAATGCTAGATATATGAGTATCATCCACATTACATAACAAAACAGCCACACCAATTCAAACATATAGTAATCCATAAGCCTGATACGTCAAATCTTCTATATACAAATCCATTACAGGGCAATCAATTCATACAAAAAGCTTTGATTCAAGTCATATAATTGTTCTAAAATAAGAAATTAAGATTGGTTAAGATTGAAAATAACTGCCACATGTTCAAACTGAGTGAGTCACCCACAAACATTATCTTCTTGCCCCCCACCACCTGCTCACGAAATCCACCTCATCAAACTTACAACACAAAATTTGCAGTCACATTAACACAAAATAATGTAATTTATTTTAATATTATTTGTGACATCATATATGGAGTCTCTATTTTAAAAAAGAGCGGTTTGCTGTGTAGAACCAAATTCAACAAGTGATTGAAAGATATTTATTTCTATTTGCTCATAGGTCATCATCCTTTATGTCTAATATCATTTTAACTGTTTGTAACTTAAACAAATAACTTGTAACAAATTTAGAAAAGGTTAACTTCTGTACATATTCCATTATTCTTGTCCATTTTTGATAGCATACCATTACCAACAATTGACCACTAAAGGGATGAAAGAATGATACCCATATTCCCTTTCGGTCAAACAACCATGTACAAATCACCGAACCACTTCCAAGATTAGGAAAGCTATATATGGATCAAATATATGTGATCATATTATGTAGACTTACGTACTATCAAATTTTGAATAACTGGAAATAATAAAAACAAGAAGTATAATAAAAAGCTTTACAACAAGAAGCAACATAATAAAAACATGGGTGAAATAATTAGCAAACTTGGAATGTACTAGAGATTTGAGAAGATGATTCATCAATGGAAGTAAGTACTTACTATCAGATGTTATAAGTTATCTCTTCTACTATTTGGCAGAGAACAACCTAGCTTTTACTCTAACTACTTTGTCTTCTAATATTTGTGTCATGTGCTATTCTAGTTTGGATACTGTGACTCACTGCCTCATCATTTTTTGCACTATTCTAATGCAAATTATGTTTGAAGCAAGCAGATTTTAAGAATTAGATCTGCCCCCAAGGACTTGATCAGTTTCTACATATTAAATTTAGATGTCTTGGCTTCCATAAAAAAGCTAAGGCTCTATAGCAGTGCTTAGTTTTTGGTATTGTTTGGTGTCTTCAGCTAGAAAGGAATGTTAGTATTTTTCAAGGGAAGCAGGGAAAGACAACATTTGGCATAGGGCTATCATTCCAGGTTGTGTGGTGTTCTTTTGATATTCTATCTATAGAGGTGTTTCTCTGTTAGACAGGTAGAAAGATTAATATACCATGTTGCATTGATCAATCTCTTAGGACCACCATCATTATTGTTGGTGCAAATCAGAGGGATATAAGCAGAAATAAATGTCTTAGCAGCAAGCATATGTAGAATCCAACAGAAACTACTAGCAATAATGTAATATTTTAACAGAGCCTTCCTTAAACCATTATATGCAGTAACTTCAAAAAGATCCAATGTTTCACTTTCTCACAGGATTTCAGACCAATGAAAAGCCAAATCCCCTGTATCCTTCACATAATTGATTACAACAATTCCAAGAGTTAGACAAAAGCCTCCTATGCAGGGACTACAATAGATGAGTCAATTTTCACTTGCTTTCATTGCTACCATCGCAATAGCCAAAAATAAACAAATCTCAATAGAAAAATTAGTTAATAATCAATCAACGATTACCACTATACAAACATATACACCATACCTGCCACACAAACCTAGTGCCCCATATAAGGGGCAACACCACCATTCTTGCCCCACCTACTTGTTTGGATATGTCGCCTACAACCCCACCTCATTCTCACGCCCTCCAATAACACCGGGGCTTATATTCTGCAAAGCTTTGTAATCACCCTGCATCCCATGCCTTGCAGCCAGTGTTGTCAAATGGCGGCCATGGCTTGGCGAATTTTGGCCTCCCCACCATGAGAAGATTTGTACATTATGGCAGCGCCATGGCTGTCTTATGGCGGGCATAAATGGTGGATTTTTGGTCTACCGCCATGAGTCCCCATCCGCCATTGACAACTTTGCATGCAACAGGAATCCCTAAATTAACCGCCCCTGCAATCGACATCTAACAATTTCTTCCATCTTGCAGTTGCAATTGCTTCTGCCATGGTATGAACATAATAAGGGTGTTTTCATATAGCCTTGTCTACATTCTCGGATATGACAAGTGAATGAAACAACAACAAAGGATCAACCACTAGTTGCAACTTGGCATTTACCCAATTCCTATGTAAAATCATCATGTAAGCAATGATAACTAGGAAAGGAACAATGGAAATAGAGGCTCCAACAACCAAAGAAAAAGCAATGAACATAGAAGAATAACTAAATATATTTTTTTTCATATTATTCTTTGCAAAATCATATATCCATTCCAACAAATGAACAACATAACTTCTCATTCTACCAGTACATATAAATTCAAAATATATCAATTGGAAATACAAAGATAATAATTTAATATGATTTGATTCTGAAGTCCTCACAGAACACAATTGCAAATGAAGACAAGATACAAACAAAGATGGAGATCAGAGTGATTGCAATGCAACCGCAAAATAAAACCATAACATAGAGCTTTGTAACAGCAAAACAAAATGCCAAAAAACTGAAAAATGAAAGATCATCTTCCAGGAAAAAATAGCAATTAACACCAAAACAGAGTGGTGAGATCATCAAACAATAACCATAACAAGAGTGAGTTCAGTTCTACAATTAAAAAATCAAATCAGCTAAAAAAGGGGTGAAAATTGAACAAAGTCGGCAACAATGTGACACAACTGAATATAATAATTGGAGTGGAAGTGCAAAAGGACTCCAGTGGAATATATCTTAAACAGACAGAGTACATCTCAGACTTGTTAAAAGAATTCAGGATGGATCATGCCTCACCATGTTCCACACCAATGGTTACAAGAAATTCATTCACAGCTGAAGGTGATTTTATGCCATATCCAACAATTTTCAAGCAGGCTGTAGGAGCTCTCCAATACCTAACAAATGCTAAGATACCTACTTGGTTAACAACTTGGTTAACAACTTGAGCCAGTATGTCGGTGCCCCTACAATAGAACACTGGCAAAGCATAAAGAGGATCCTAAGATACCTACGTGGAACTATTAACTAGTGCCTAGACCCGCAGCCTCATCTTCTCTGTTTTCAACTCTATTTCTCAAGGTATACATTAATAAAGATGCAATAGAGAAACAATGAAAACAACATTGGTAGCACATCTAAACCAAACTGAAAGGCTACCTATTATACTACGAATCGACAAACGTAAGTACTTGATGGATAAATTAGTTCAAACAGCTTATGAAATGAGTTTAGAGCTATAAAAAATAGAGAAATAAAAAGCAATCAGCCACACTCAAAGGATGTTTTTATAACATTTGATAATAGAATTCAAATGATGTGTCTTCTACTAATAAATAAGAAATAGCATCAAACAAAGGATAATAACTCAAAATGACACATTTTACATTTAAAACTAAACTAAAAAATGAAATCTTAAAAAAAGAAAAAAAATCAGTAGTTAAAAAACCCATAAAAAACAAAACCACAAGATAAGGCAAGAAGCATCTTCCTATACAGTAAGTCAAGATCACAAATTGAAACTAAAAAGTTAGGACTAACATGGACCAGTATAAGAATTCATATAAGATAGGAATAGGGATAGGGACACGGTTGCTATTGGTGTTCATGCCTTCATGGATGGCAAAGGATCCTTTTTTCGCAATTGATTAAACTAATTACTTTGGAATAGCCAAAATAGAGAAATGATCAGGCCAAATAGAGCCCAATTCTCTAAGACATAAGTATTTCAACTAGTGAATTCGAAAGCATTTATTTCAACCTCTTTTAGTGCTTTATATACTATCAGTGCAATATAAGCCGAGCTAATGGTTATGAGTGCCATCTTTATAATCTGGTTCATGTGAAAAGGAAAAATTTTATTACATAGTTTCCCTATAATGTTATTCATAAGCACTCAGCTCACACCAAAATTCAACATCACTATCAAATTACAATCCTAAGGCACTATCAAATGCTACCAAATGCACTAGTTCAAAGACTTGTAAAAACTATCAAAATAACATCAGTGCTACAGAAAGTCATCCTTAAAAAATATGAAGTTGAAGAGTGAAGCAATTAAATGGTAGAATTAGAATAATAAAAGCTATTATCATTACACAAACGCTCAATGAATTCAAAACATAGATGGATATGATCAACAAATATTTTCATGCATTGAAAAAAGTGAGAAAAAATTATGAAAGTCAAAAAATGTCTTGGCCATTGATGTGAAAGTGTGCCGATGAGGGCGTTGATTTAAAATTAAGTAATGTGGGGCAGCCAATTTTAGCATCATACATACAAAACTCATTCCAAAATGGCAAGCCATTCGAAAATGCATATGAAAAATGAGAGCAAGTATGATTTAACCTTATGACATGGTGAATGATGAATGCTAGATGACCTTACGTGGTCCTTTAAAGCCCTAATATATCACCTCAAGTGTAGAATCCTTTACACCTTTTAGATATTGGATGTTAAAATCTACATGTCCATTGACCAACCATACGTTATCCTTTGATAATGATGAACAAATGAAAAATATAGTCAAGCTAAAATAATGCTATTCTTTTTTTCAAATTACACAATGAAAAAGCCATATCTAAAGAGTAAGTTAAGACAGAAAAGAAACTTACATAGCTCACAGTCCAATAGCAAAGTATGGAACCATTTTTGGGTCTAATAATCATATAATCTGACAAAAAAAAGCATTAAAACATATGCTCTCAAAATACACTATTCCAGTAAGCATCATACCTGCATGCCAATTGTTTCATTGTTTATGTATATAACCAAATGACACTAAGCAAGAGAAAAAAGAGAAAAAGAGAAATTCTAAATCGCAGTCATCCTGGTCAAATATGTCTCATTTTAATGTTGGAATAATACCAAAAATCACTTTATCTAAAACCTTTATGCAATATTACACAAGAAAGTCCTCAACAGGGTGGTACGAGATCTTAGATAGTCCATCTAATTGATAACTTTCTCATTCTTCACATTGAAGTGGACAACCTAGTAGTCTTCAACAGGTCATCAAAGTAATTCTCCAACCTCTTCCTTTCTAATATACATAAAAATCCCCTTGACACTTTCACCGTTTGGGCAAACCCACAAATTTCTATTTAAGGAATCTATTGTTAGGATCCATTAGCTAGAGATTAGTGAGGGCAGTTAAGGGATTAGTTGAGTATAAATAAGGAAAATACAGATTAGTTAGAGTGTCTTTGATCATTTGTAATTGAGTTTAGACTCTTGAGAGAGCAGAGGAGCTCTCACTTTTCCTCATACCATTGTAATCATTCTAGGGTTCTTGGGGAATTACCAAGGATTCTCGTCAATAAAGAGTATCATTTAATTTCAGTCCTAACACAGGTATCAGAGGCTTTGTATAAGTTTCCATGGAGGTAATGGAGCATCAGGAGTTTCTTGTGTTTGATGGAAAAAAGAGGTATTAGTGGATCATCTGTGTGGGTTAGTTTTGGGATGCCATTTAAACATTAGAGGCACAGAGGCTTTTCGAGGTAGAGAAGGGGTTATCAAGCCAAGCGATAAGATGGTGTCAGTTATGGAAGCAGCGCAATCCCAATGCAACAATGTTTACCTTCAAAGTGGCATTTCTCCACTGCTACTAGCCAGATTTCAGTGCTATTCTACCAAGAATTATCCAGAATGAAGTTTCCGATCTGGAACTTTTTGGATCAAGAATCCAAGAAGAAACCAAGAAGGAAAGATGTGTAAAATAGGTCATTTGCACCGTTCTTGATGGGACTACTGAGGCAGATCAAGAAATGAGGCCACAAAAGAGTGATTAGAAAGAGAATGACATCAGCAATCTACGAAAACTAGCCGATTTGCCTGCTCTTGAGATCAAGTTTACAACCATCAAGAAGAGAAAGGGCACTACTTGGAGGAGCAAGGCAAGGAAGAAGGCGTCGGATAGCTAGAAGCGAAGACTAGTGGACGAAGCATAGCCAAATTTCATGGTACAAGCGCAGTGGTTAAAGGCCTATCGTCAAAGGCTGCAGCTCCCAGGGAACGACCACCGAGTTCAAAGTATGTCAGGGGAGAACGCCATTTTTTATGGTGGCAGCGTCTTCTCAGGTGGAGCTGAAGATGTCAGTAGCAAGGATGGAACCCGAGGCCCAGAAAAAGCATCCAAAAGTGGGTCATACATCCTAAGGGAAGAAGAAGACAACATAGGCCAGTGCAGGGTTTATGCGCCGGTCATTCATAGGGAGGTGAAGGCGCTGACTGGCATAGTGTTTTCTGTGGCAGCGACATCTTTCCTTCACAGCACTGGAGGGTTAGCTAGAATGACTACCATAGCAGGGCCTTGTGCGGCTGTTAGAGGGGTTTCTCCGGCGATGAGTGTTGTAGTGAATGGAAACGTGTGGGATAGGCGGCCAAGCACAACAACAGAAATAAAGATGAAGAAAGAGATTAGAGCACAAGTGGGTCTTCATTAGGGTTGCCTTCCATCCTAATGGGCTAAGCCCAAATTGGCGAAGAGAAGGATTGGGGGTCTGGCCTAGAATGTGGCACTTCTACACTAGTGAACCATGCCCATTTTCAGACTAAAGGGGAGCTTATGGCTTGGCTCCAAAAACCCCTAGGGAGCCCAACTTCTTTTGCAACAGGCTTAGCCCAAGTTGGCTTAGCAGTTGAAGTTGCACAAGCAAATTGGATTGGGTTGGATTCAATATTAAGAAGGCAATTATTTGGGGGTTTTTGTTGAAGAAACTTATTATTTGGCTTTTGCTGTTTTGAGCACAAGTGTAAAGAAAAGTTTTAGCTTTTTAGTTTTTAGGCAGTGGGACCCTTGTGGATTTTGTTTTGAATTTTTTGTACCTCACCTTGAGGACAAGGTGAATTTCTAGGGGGGTAGTGTTAGGATCCATTAGTTAGTGATTAGTTAGGGAAGTTAGGGGATGAGTTGAGTATAAATAAGAAAAATAGGGATTAGTTAGAGTGCCTTTGATCATTTATTTTGAGTTTAGACTCTTAAGAGAGTAGAGGAGCTCTCACTCTTTCTCACACCATTGTAATCATTCTAGGGTTCTTGAATTAGGGAATTACCAAGGGTTCTCGTGAATAAAGAGTATCATTCAATTTTAGTCCTAACATCTATGATGATAAGCATTGAGCTGTGTGGGATGGCTGCAATCAACTGTAAAATTATGCAAAGGAAGTAGCTAAAAAAATGTAAAAAAAAAAGGCTAAACTATCAAAAAAAATAGTATAATATCGTTTTCCTTAACATATAGGTAGCACATAGCCCCTTAGCTTATCATCAAGTTCTATGAAGATATGATAGGCAGCTTAAAAAAATATTTTTGGGAAAGCTACGTTTAAGATATAACATTTTAAAAACAAATTGTGGGAGACTCATAGAGCTAGAGAAGAAAAACACTATCAATACCACCATCAATTACTAATCACTAAGACCAACTATCAAATATAATATAGAGGATAAGATATGCAAGCTCCCATAATAAGTGTGAATGATATACAAAGAAGCAGCATAAAGTACAAACCTTAGTTCACAATATGGATCAATAGATGATAGTAATATGTTTGAAAAACAATTCCATTGTGTCTGCCATAAGGTATAAGTAAGGCTTTATCACCAAATCAAGACTGCAAACAAAAAGTAAAGAGATAAAGTAGAAAGAAATCATGCATTTTCTTTAAGGTAATCATTGAAAGAACTAAGTTCCCATGGTAATACTTGCTCTCCATCACTTGGATCATTGGTCTAGAGAAATACAATAAATATACAGAAGATATTAGAACCATTAAAGAGAGAAACACATGCATGCATTACGCAATTAGAATATAGTGCATATATTTATCTAAATTGACATGGAGTGGAAAAAATACATAAAGGGGAAGTCAATGAAACATGAGGAAGAATAGCATATCAAACTAAAATACTAATTTAAAACAAAGTGAACAATTCAAAGATCAAGGGACCACATAAGATAAAGCACATTAAAAATATGGCTCAGATTTAGTAAGCTAAAATAACATATTATAGTAAAACATCAAAATACCTCAAGTAGAAAATATAGGAAAAGATTTATGATGATGTCATTCTTCGCCTGTGAAGGCATGTAAAAGAAAACGAACCCAAGTTTGTATTGACCAAAACTAAATCAGCACTAACAATAAAGATAAGCATTTCAAAAAATAGTCTTCAATTGTTTTCAATATTTACTACTTGGGTTTCAATGTGGGACATACCTAATAGGAAGCCACCAAAATTAAGAAAACTTCATCTCTTATAAACACATTTCAGAATAACATATAATCCTCAAGTTCTCAGCAAAATGAAGTAATAGTTCATTGAGACTAAAGTCAAATACTATGTTAACTAAGATATTTGATCTATACACTTTATACTAAAGCATTAAAACTGTCTGCAAATACATAAATAACACTAATTTTCCTAGTAAAGATCATTTTTTTAAATGAAATTTAAAACATTAGTAAAGCTTAATTATAAACCCAAGTTGATCTGCAAGAAACATTTCCATAGTAATAAGGAACCTCTATGCCCAAACTACTACGCTGATTATTCCTGATTACAACTTTTAACCATGTCTATTATTGGGGGAAAAAAATTCCACCTATGAATAAAGAGTAGAAGCACAACTTTATTGTGATTTTCTCCCCTTAATTATGATAATGCAATATACGCACATAGGAGTAGTGGTTTAAACTTTAAATACTCCAAATAGCAAAATAAGATACAAATAATTAGCAACAATGCTATTTATTTTGAGATTTTAACACATGGGAGTGGTGGTTTAGTTTGAGATGTATAGTGCTGTATTAAAACAAACAATTTTGCATCATTAGACTAAACAACTATACTTTCATACCTTCTAACTGGACTACAGCTAAAATAAGTTACGATGACAAAAATATGTAAACATTTTAAAAAATTAAACCGGAGAAAGGGGAAATGATTTAAATAAGTGATTGTTAGTTCTGAAGACAAAAGTAATGCACTTTTGACATGAAGAGTCAAAAGACTTGACATTATCGATCTTACCTTTCCCTAGATTTCTTGTAAAGGCTTATGGGCTACAGGAAAGTTATAGCTTGGTATCCTAGGGGATATATGATGTGGAATATGGATATTAATATCATGTCATAGAATCTCGATTGTGTTCAGAAAAGAAGCTAGAATAGAGCAGTTATTCAAATTCGGTTATTCACTTATGAAAAGAGGGTGCAAAACAATAATATTTAAGACTTCATAAATAAGCAGCATATCAAGTGCCATATTATATGGATAATCAACTGACTTTTATTTAACATATTCACCACTGGTAGGTAGTTAGATGGATAAATGATTCATAGCTAAATTGATAATAGCAAGCAGGGATTATATCTCTGTCAATTATAGAATTGTATGTATAATGCAATATGCAAGTACTTGTAAAAATCTCCATCATATTTGTAACCTTTGATAAGATTAACATATAAGTTCAATTCACTTTTAATGTCTTTCCTTGTCCTCGTACTAATGTGCGAACATTGTTGCACACAAAGACGACAACAAACTGAATAAATTATGCAAAATTATTCATAGAATCAAAATTATTCACCTCCATGTGCCAATTCATTGGCAAAAATACATCAAGTCACAACTACAATCATGCTTCATCCCACAACTACATGGATGACGCAATGCCAAAGAGTCCTATCGCAAACCAATTGGCAAGAAGACATAATTAGAATAAAAGGAGTAGAAAGAATGCATTTACCATTGAGGGTAACTGAAATGAACAGCCCCATTAAGAATCCATATAGAGCCGGTTATTTGGCCAGCCTGTAAAGCAGATTTAAAAAATAAATAAAAACCCAAAATATCAAGTTGGGCTGTTATACAAGCTGTTTGGAAACATATGGAATTGACTTCCTTCTAGAATTGCAATTCAATTCCATACTTTGGAATCACATTTTGTTGAAGAATTCAAATCACACCAGAATTGAATTCCCAGAAGACATCCAAATCTAAATCAGACCTAAGGAGGTTGATTTGTGAAAGGAATTGATCTACAAAATTGAAATTACCAACTTCTCCTTTTGGCCAACATCATCGTGTGAAGAATCAAGAAACCCTCTTCTCTCTACAACCCGTTGCTACCCTGTATTGAAAAGCTCTGTGTTCGCTCACGGTTTCGGGATCGTTCAAGGAGGGGAAAGGGAAGTAGAAGTGGTGGTGGTTAGAGGGGTTTCACCATTGAAGTGTTCCTTGGTGAGGTCGGTGGACTAGGAGGAGAAGGTGAGTCCCAGCAGAGGTTGTCGAAGGGGGACCGGAGTTGGCGCTGCTCAAGAAGGATCTGGAGAGGGGGGGACTGGATTTGCAGGCGGCGGTGGAGAAAGGAAGGAAGGGTGAGAGCGCAAGAGAAAAGGGGCATAGCATCTTTGTTTAGTTTTATTGATGAAGGACAATGTGGTAAAAATAAACAAATCAATTCATTTTTAGATACATTCCAAATCAAGGAATTCAATTCAATTCCTTAATTTACTAAATCATTCCAAACATAAGAATTGAATTCAATTCAATTCTATCACTTACAAGCTTTTCAAACAGCTTGATAAAGATGGAGAGGGTATAAATAGGGAGGAGAAAGTGGATTTGGATTTTGATCAGTTGTAGCTTTGCTGCTCTTCCACGTGGCCCTCACAAGCGTGAGTGGAATATCCCACGGAAGAACCAAAGGTTTGACTTGTGCGATGTACGGGATGATAATAAAAAATAATTTATTAATTATTACTGAAAGTAAATAATAATTTATTTGAATATATCTTATAGAAAATTATGTATATAAATTTCTTTTGAAAATAAGTTAATAAATAAATAATTAAATAAGTAAATAAAATATAAATGTGTAATTCTATTTTATATTTTATTTTGAATATCATATTTATAAGGTTGAAAAGTCTTGACAGATAACCTTTAACTAATAATAAATAGCCTATTTTATTAAAATTTTATGTGTTTTGAAAGTTGAAATTGTTGAATAATGAAAAAATAAGTAGACAATTTTATTATATCACGAGTCATGTATGGGGATGAAAATGGGCATGATGGACATGCTCTCGTCTCCCATCATTATCCCCATCTCCAATCTTGTCATGAGTCCCCGTTTCGCATTCCCCATGGGTATTTGAATCCCGGTGGGTATTCATCAATATTAAAACAATTCCAAAAAGATAAGAGCTTTTAAAATACTTTGACATTTAAAACATAGATGTCGTTAATAACAAATATTATTAATGCAACATAATCTAAATTAAAGATAAAGATATATACATAATACAAATCCAGTAAAAATAATTAATAAAATGATGAAATAAATATTTAAATAATTTATATAAATAGCGAATTGACATGATTCCATTATGTGAGGACCTCATTCCAGTTCTTGCTCCGTTTAACAAATGAGGATTTCACCCCGTCTCCATGAAGACTAAACATATCCTTATTTCTATCCCCATTGCCAGCAATCCCGTGGGTGCCCGATTCAATGGTATTTTTTTTGTTATCCTAAGTCATTTACGTCTTTTTAATAAGTCAATTTTTAATTATATATTACAATTAATGTTAATTAGTAAAAAAAAAGAGTTATAAATAATCATAATTTATGTAGTTTTTTAATATTACATATTGATTGTAGTTTTAGCTCATTATCAACTTAAAAAAATAAAATAGCTTTTTATATAATTATATAATAGTTACACATGGTCATAAAATTTTTGTTAATTATAATTTTTTTAGGGTATTGTAATCATAATAGTTTTGTTATCATTAATTAATACTATAATAATTATACATATAAAATTTTGATGATATAATAATAGTTCGATTATCATTTTGTTTATATTATTTGTTATTATTTTCATGTTAAATAATTTTAATTGAGATATTTTATAGAGTATTTTAATTGTGGTAATGGAAAAGAGATATGACATATTAATTGGAAAAAAGTAATTAATAATTATAAGATAAATTGAATTCAAAAACTTGCTTTAAATATTAAGTTTATAAAAATGGTGAGACATAATTTTCTGTATAAATGAAATCGAGAAAACTTTTTACGAAATGAGTTTAAATATTACTATTATTATAGATAGATTATAGGTTATAGATTAGTAAAAAAAAAAAAAATCCTAATTTATGTAGTTTTTTTAACATCACGTATGGGTTGCAGCTTTAGTTCATTATCAACTTCGAAAATATATTATAATAGCTTTTTATATAATTATATAATAGTTACACATGATTAATAAAATTATATAATAGTTACACAAGATTAATAAAATTATTGTTAATTTTAATAGTCTTTTTTTGTGGTGACATAATCATAATAATTTTGTAATCATTAATTAATACTATGAATAGTATAATGATACATCCAATTATTATTTTATTTATATTATTTGTTATTATTTTCATATTAAATAATTTTGAATGAGATAATTTGTAGAGTATTTTTATTGTGTTAATGAAAAAGAGATATGAATGTATGATTGAAAAAATTAATCAATAATTAAAAGATAAATTAAATTTAAAAGCTTACTTTAATTATTTTTTATTTTTTTTATGTAGAAAAGTTTGGATTAGGGAAAGCTCGCTTTCATGCAAGGCCAGGGTAGATCACTAAACTCAGCGAGAGTTTACAATGGATTTACAGACCGCCTACCAAACACGTTGTCTAGAATTGAACCCAAATTCTTGCTTGCAGAAGCAAAAGGCCTGACCAGTTGAGCTATCCTATATTGATAAATTTATTTTAATTATTAAGATTATGAAAGTAGCAAACCATAATTTTCACCATAAATAACATATGAATTTTTTTTTATGGAATAAGTTTTAAATATCAGTGATATATTAAAGATTCCAAATAAGATGTATGTCAAGCCGCTCATTTGGCCAGCCTGTAAAGCAGATTTAAAAAAATAAAAATAAAAACCCAAAATTTCCATTCTTAAGGATGGAGAGTGTATAAGCATGCAGGAGAGAGTGGGTTTGGATTTTGACCAGTTGTTGCCTTCGGAGATGAAGGCCTTGGCAACCCTCTGTATCGCTCTCTGTATTTTCCTTCCAGGCACTGTGACAATCGCACAGCTTTCTGTGGGCTACTACGATAAATCTTGTCCTCTATTTGAGGAAATTGTGCGAGATGAATTAAGACAAGTTGTTGCTAATGATCCCTTCTTACTTCCCTCATTGTTGAAGCTGCAATTCCGAGTTTGTTTTCCACATGTAAGCGCATTTTTTTCTTTCCTGGTTCCATTTTTGTTCATGAGAACATTTTAAATGGATTTATGTTCATATAGAAGCTGATTGAGGTTTATGTTGGTTCTGTTTCTTTATTACTTTTCAGGGCTGCAGTGTGTCGATCCTGTTGCAAGAGAATCCAACCTTTCTGAATTCAGTGAGGAGTTTCGGTCTTATTGATAAAATTAAATCGAGAGCTGAAGCCATTTGTCCAAGTACTGTGTCTTGCACAGATATCATTGTGGTCGCCGCGAGAGACTCAGTGAATCTTGTGAGTTTTACAGCATATCGTTAGATGATTTAATTTCAATTAAAAAATCTCTGCATTATATTTATCACAGTGTGAACTGAAGAATCAGATAGGTGTTTGTTTCATTCATGGTTGAGATATATATATACATGTCTAACTGGTTGTTACAGGGGTAACTAACTTCTTAAATGAACTAACATACATCATTAATTGACTACCAGTAGTGAATACATTCTAATACGCTCCCTCAAGTTGGATGGTATGTATTTATGACACCCAACTTGTCCTTGAGAGTATGAAACCTATTAGGTGCTAAAGGCTTAGTTATAAGGTCGGCTAATTGGTGTTGGGTTTTCAGATGGAGGAGTTTGATGATACCTTGAGTGACTTTTTCTCTAATAAAATGGCAGTCTATCTCGATGTGTTTAGACCTTTCATGAAAGGTGGGATTTGAAGAGAGGTGGATGGCAGATTGGTTGTCACAAAATACTATTGCAGGGCCGGGATCAATTTCAAATTCTTTGAGGACAGCTGAAACCCATGTTATTTCACTGGCTAGAGCTGACAGTGATCGATATTCAGCTTCAGCTGCAGATTTGCTCACTGTTGGTTGTTTTTTGGTCTTCCAAGAGATGAGAGAGTCTCCCAAATAAACTAGGAAGCCAGTGGTTGATCTTCTTATATCTAAACAACTTTCCCAATCTGCATCAGCAAAAGCACGAATGCTGAGTTTTGAGGTGGCAGAAAACATGATACCTTGGCCTGGACTTGATTTGATGTACCTCAGTAAATGATGGAGCTTGTTTATGTGGAACTCTAGGGTTAGACGTATACTGGCTTAGTTTGGCTACTGCACAGTTAATATCAGGTCTAGATATAGTTAGGTACATAAGTCTCCCCATCATTCTTCTATAGAGTGATGGATCTGAAACTTGATTTCCTTCAGCGGCTTGTAGTTTTTGTCCTGGGTCCATAGGAACTGAAACTGGTTTTGCATCAAGGAAACCAGTATCTTATAGTAATGATAGGGCATATTTCCTCTGAGATTAACATATTCCTTTATCAGACTTGGTGATTTCTAGATCAAGAAAATATTTGAGATCTCCAAGAATTTTTAGCTTGAAAAGGGATTCTAGTTTCTGTTGGACAGCATTGATGGCTGAAGGATTTGGCCCTGAAATTATGATGTCATCCACATAAACCACGAGGAAAACAACTGAACTCCCGGATCCAATATGAAACAGAGAATAATCTGGCTTTGATTGAGTGAAACCATGCTGTAAAAGGGCTGATGGAAATTTTTGGAACCATCGTCTTGAAGCTTGTCTTAACTGAAGAAATTTCCACCTCTTAACTGCCGCAACAGAAAGGAGTAGTCTGACAGTAGTAATCCTGGCTACTGGGGAAAAGGTGTCAAGAAAATCAATCCTGGCTTGTTGAGTGTAACATTTAGCGACTGATCTTGCTTTATATCTTTCAATTTCTCCATTTGCCTTGTATTTGATTTTATATATCCACTTGCAGCCTATGGTGTCTTTGCCTTCAGGGAGAGTTACTATGGACTAGGTATTGTTTTCTTCTAAAGCCTTGTGTTCTTCAGCCATGGCCTTTCTCCAAACTATTTCTTTTACAGCCTGATGGCAGAAGCTTGTTTCAGCAATGGCAGAGACTTGGAAAATGAAGTTTCTGTAGGATGGGGAGAGTTGATCATATGATGTGTAATTAGATATAGGATAGGATGACTTAGGTGTGGTAGTATGGTAACAATGGTATTGACTGAGGTGAGCAGGGGTTTTGGATTCTCTATTTGACCTTCTAGGAGTGGGTATAGTGGGGTCTGGGTTGTTGGTAGTAGTGTACACATTAGGATTTATGTCAGTAATTATATCAGGAGTAGTAAGAGGGGAAGGATCCAGAATTTTGTTTTCGGGGTTGTTAGAAATGATAGGAATGTGTGGATTGTTGGCATGATTAGGGTGTAGTGGTTGTGGTTCAATATCAGTGGCAGGAACAGGAAGTACTAGAGAATTTGTTGGCTGAGAAGGCATAGGTGTGGTAGTTTGAGTAGGGGCAAAGGGAAATATTTCTTCAAAGAATTGTACATCTCTGGAAATGAAAACTTTATTTGATTGCAAATCCAAGAGTTTATATCCTTTATATCCAACTGGATATCCTAAAAAAACAGCAGGGATGGCTCTTGCTTCAAACTTTGTCCTTCCGGCAGGTAGAGAGGAAGCATAGCATAGGCAACCAAAGACCCTTAAGGCATTGTAATCCGGTATTTTGCCAAAGAGAACTTGGTATGGTGATTGAAATTTCAGAATTGCAGCTGGAACTCGATTTATGAGGAAAGTTGCCGTGTTGATGCATTCACCCCATAATCTAATGGGAACTTTGGATTGAAACAGTAGGGATCTTGCTACATTGAGTAAGTGCTGATGTTTTCTTTCTATTACTGAATTTTGCTCAGGTCTTTGGACACAGAGAATTGATGTAGGATCCCATTATCTGTTAAAAGTTGACTAATTGCAAGTTCTTTTGCATTATCAGATCTTAATTGATGTAGGATCCCATTATCTGTTAAAAATTGACTAATTGCAAGTTCTTTTGCATTATCAGATCTTACTTGTTTAATAACTTTCCCAAACTGAGTTTTGATCAGTTTTGATAAAGTTGATTAGGGTAGAGGAAGCATCTGACTTATGTTTTAGCAAGTAAGTTCAAGTAAATCTGCTGCAATCATCTACTATGGTAAGTAAATAGTACATTCCATCATAAGTGGTAGCATAATAGGGTCCCCATAAATCACAATGAATGAGGTCAAATACAGCAGTAGATAGGTTGTTGTTAGACACAAAAGATAGTCTTCTCATTTTTGCCAATGGGCAAATGTTAGAGTGTGCTATACCAGAAAAGGGTTTATTTAGCAAAAGAGTATCACTCATTCTATGTAACACATTATTAGACAAGTGACCTAAACGATGGTGCCAAGTGTGATTAGAAACATTATTAACGAAAGTGTTAACAATAGGAACAGTAGTTTGTGTAATACTAGGTAGAGAAGTGGTGTTGGAACTTGAGTGTAGTTGGTTGCAGAACATACAAGCCATGTAAAATTTCACCCTTGCCAATCACCTTCAAAGAATGGAGGTCCTGCATGGAGAAGAATTTAGCAAAGAAAAAGACAGCATATTGAGTATCTTTAAGAAGAGCTGATATGGAAATTAAGTTTACTTTAGAAGAAGGGATGTAGAGAACATTATGCAACATTATAGCAGGGATAATATTACTGAGCCAGATGATTTTGCTGGAACATGGACATTATGAGGCAATGCAACATTAAAATTTTCAAGATTATGAAATGAAGAATAAAAGGAAGGGGAGGATGTAACAAGGGATATTGCCCCTGAGTCTAAAATCCAACAAGATGCATCTATGTTGGGATGGGATGATGTAGCAGAGAAAATGATACCTGCTAAAGTAGATGAATTAGCAGTTGAATGCTGTTGATTTTGATGGGTTTGTAGGAGGCTTAAGAGTTGTTGGACCTGAGTGCTTGTAAGGGATGCATCAACAGCATTGTTGTTAGCAGCAAACGATTCCTCTTTTGCCACAACCTCAGAAGTCATAACATGATGAACAACTGGTTTCCCTTTCCCTTTTTTTTAGCCAGGTGGATAACCAATAATCTCATAGCACCTATCTTTAGTGTGTCCCAAGTAGCCACAATTAGAACACAAAGGTTGATCTTTCTTGCCTGTCCTCTGTTTGGGGTCAAAAGGCTTTCCTCCATTGTTGGTTTTGACAGCAGATGCAACTTGTGTGGAAGTTAGAACAGTAGCAACCTCCTTCTGTTTCTCTTCTTGTAGAACTAGGGAGTAAACTTTATTGATAGGGGGTATTAGATCCATAGCCAATATTTGACCCCGAATGGATGGAAAAGATTCATCGAGTCCCATTAGAAAGGTGTGGACATACTCAATTTGCAGAAAATCTTGAAGTTGCTTGGCTCCTGTGCACTAAGAATTAGGGCAAAGAGCAACAAGTTCTTCCCAAATGACCTTTATTTTGGTGAAGTATTGATTAACAGAGAATGAGCCTTGGGTTTGACTCACCAAAGCTTTCTTGAGTTGAAACAAATGTGGGCCATTGGATTGACCATATCAATCTTTAAGATCTTGCCATAATGAAGCAGCAGAATCTGAGTAGATAACACTGCAATTTCTTTGTATCCCATGATGCAAAAAGTTCTGTATCATTCACAGGTTTGGCCAAAGATCCATCGATGTAGCATAATTTCCTTTTGGCATTGAGTGCCATCCTCATTGATCGAGACCATGAATTGTAATTGATCTCAGTGAGGAGCTGAGACACAAGGATGAGGCCAGGATGATCTGAAGCATAAAGAAAGTATGGGTTGTGATAGCCAACTTCTTGGGCCATGACTGGGAAACCAAGAAAGGTTGCAGACAAGGTAACCAGAAAAGGAGGAAGAAGAGGGAAGAAGATGAGACCAGAAGCAGAGTTTCTAAACTGATACCATATCACAGTGTGAAATGAAGAATCAGAAAGGTGTTTGTTTCATTGATGGTTGAGATATACATACATGTACAAGTGTATCTGGTTGTTACAGGAGTAACTAACTTCTTAAATGAACTAACATACATCATTAATTGACTACCAGTAATGAATACATTCTAATAATATAATAAAACTTCAAAGAAGAATCAGGTAAATAACAGTAAACAACGCACAAGCAATGAAGGAGTATAGAATGTATGTATTAAAGGAATCAACCAGTAAAATAGTGGTGGTAACCAAGCAAGTCCTGAGCATTCAGTAGCTCAGACACTCCTTGCCTATAGTAGCTAAAAGCATAAAAGAAAATATCCCCCCTCACTAACCAACAAATACCCTCTTTCCCTAACAGAAAATTTCCTCCCCCATGAGTCATCCCACATGTTCCCTAAACCGTTACTGATCAGGCCTATTATGGGGCCCATTTGTTGCTGCCAGTGTGGCCATCATCCCCTGTCCCAAACTACCCCTGTGCTTCCTCCTTTGGTACACGTTAACCCCTTTTGTGAAACTAGCTCTATCATAACATTAGCCTAATACAATGATAACGGTATCCCAAAATACTAGCGATTCTAACCTTGAACACTAACAGCCCCCCTCAAATGAGTGCGTGGAATTACCCCCAGTTTGTCTTGAGGAGGCATCTTAAATCTAGTGAGTAAGGGCTTTAGTTAGACAATCTGCAGTTTGATCTGCTTGTTAGATAATATTAGATATATTAGTTAGGGATAGTTTTGTTGTTTTGCTATTGGGTATGTATTTCCTTTTATGCTTTGTATTATGTAGACTATTCCATTGGAACTCTAATGTAACCCTAGCCCCCTCCTTTCTTCTTCTTCTCCATGTTATGTTATGAAAAAAATTTTGAAAAAATTATTCTTATTGGAGTTATGTTATGAAAAAATGGACATAATTATTCTTATTGGAGTTATGTTTTGAATTTTTTTTTGAAAGAATGGACATAATTATTCTTATCGGAGTTATGTTATGAAAAAATTTTTGAAAGGCAAAAGAATGTGGGGCTATTCAATTTTTATCATTCATTTATCATTATTCTTACTCAATTATTCATCACATAATTCAATTTTTCAATATTTGCAGATGGGAGGACCCTTTTGGTCAGTGCCTCTAGGAAGAAAAGATGTTGTAACATCA